>CM055126.1:164705434-165905434 GCA_029206835.1 Rana muscosa | reverse complement strand
GCCCACCGTGAAGGGTGAAGTTTGGTATCTGTCTGAAATCTTTCAGCAGAAAAACCTGCGGCGTGGATAAGGTGAGATTAGAAGGTCCATAACTAGGTTGGGACCTTTTTCAAAAAATGGATGTCTTCTTTTTTTCCACCACTGGGGGGAGTAAAGAGCTGAATATACTCACCTCACTCTGTTCAGTGTCGGCTTCGGCGAAGTACACTGCTCGTCACCTCCGCTGCTGAGCTTGCTGGGGCACCCCGATCCTCCTTTCGGTGGCCGACCAGACACCTGCAGATGCAGGTAAGTGGGAACAAGGGCTGATGAGAGTCCTCTCTCACTATGGCCACCGCCATAGCGCTAAGGGCCGCGCGCGCGGGAGCGCGCTTTATCGGAGGGGGGGGCGAAGGCGTGCGCGGGCACGTGGCGCGCGCAGGCACAGAAACGGCGCCAAATTTAAAAGACTGTCAGTGTGAGAAGCACTGCAGCAGCAAGCAAGCTCGTTAGTTCTCTTGTTCCTGGCAGAGAAACACAGCAGCTATACAGGGACGTAAGACTCCATGTGGTTGGATTGGGTACTTCCTAGAAGACATCCATGTTATGCATAGTTATGTGTTAAAAGTTGCATACTTAATGTATTTGCTAAACTGAACACGGTAGTATATGCATTTAGGTACCTTGTATTTTGTCTAAACAGTAAGCCTTCCAGGGGAAGTAATACGGACAAAAAGAGATAAGAAAGCACCACCGCCTGAGAGGAGGCTAGCTGTGCTGACTCGGTACCTTCCTCTCCTGTGTTGCCAAATGCACCTGTACAGGATGAGCCATTACCTCTGTCAGGTATGGCGGCTTCCCCAGTGAAGCCTGGGCCTGTATATGTCACTGAGGACACTTTATCAGCTGCCCTAAATAATCTGGAGGAAAAAATTGCTACCTTAATCGCTAAGTCCTCTAAAAAGGACAATAAGCGAAGCAGGTCTCTTCCAGTATTGGACCTCCCTTCAGAAGTACCTGAGGGAGGAGGATGAGGAGGAGGAGGCTACATCAGCAGAGGATGAGGAGCCAGATTTTAAGGTCACAGGTACAATGCTATAGCAGTGCATTTAAGTTAACCTCTGCGGAGGTAACGGAATTACCTGTCTCCTCCCTAGGGTCATTAAGATCCCTGCAAGGTGCATGCTCCTTCCCGGTTCATCAGTTACTAGAGGATCTAATATACGCAAACTGGCAACATCCAGATAAGCGTTTCTCACCTCCAAAAAGGTTTAACATTCTTTATCCTATGGGGGAAAATTTTTTAAAGAAATGGAGCCTGCCTGCGGTAGTTGCGGCTATTTCTTGTGTAAATAAAAACCTGACATGTCCGGTGGATAATGTACAAGGGTTTAAAAGATCCTTCTGAGAGGAAGTTGAATTCCTCCTTCCTTTTGGCCGGCTCAATTACCCAACCTGCAGTAGCAGCAGTCGGTATGGGTCAGGTCATCAGCCAACAGGTAAAGCAGGGGCTGAAGGAACTGCCTTCAGAGCAGGCTAGAAATTGGGAAAATTTGCCTAAAGCCTTATGCTTCACAGTGGATGCCATGAGAGATTCTATCATACAGGCATCACGCCTTACACTCCAGCTGGTACAGATGCGCAGAGTACTTTGGCTTAAGCATTGGTCAGCGGAAACCCCATGCAAAAAGCTGTTGGCAAGTTCCCGTACCATGGCGAACGCCTATTTGGGGAAGATTTAGAAAAATATATACAGAAGATATCAAGTGGTAAAACGACTTTTACCTGAGAGAAAGAAAAACAAGAGATCTTGTTTTAAACGCTCTCTCTCCCCAGCTCCCGGGAAATCTGACTCCAACCAGTGGCGGCGGCCTGTTTTAGCCGCCCACAAAAGCCAAGGGGCAAGCTCAGAAGAACAAGAAGCCGTGGGGTGCAAGAGCTAATAAGCAAGCCCCCAAAGCCTCTCAGTGAAGGGGCGCCCCCGCTCGGCCGAGTGGGAGGAAGGCTTTATCAGTTCTGAGCGACTTGGTGGTCAGAAATCCAGGACAATTGGGTAGTATCCACAATATCCTCAGGGTACAAACTGGAATTTCGAGAGATCCCACCTTCTCAATTCCGAGGTTCAAGACTCTCCAAGGATCCACAAAAAAGAGAATCCTTCTTCAAAGGTTTGAATCACTTAATGGCTCAAGGGGTAGTTACAGACGTACCCCAAAAAGAGCGAGGTTCAGGTTTTTACTCAAACCTCTTTGTGATTCCAAAGCCAAATGGAGATGTCAGACCCATCCTGGATCTAAAATCCCTAAATCGGTTCCTGAACGATCGCCATTTTCGAATGGAAACGATCCGATCCGTGGCCGCCACTTTAAAGGGCGGAAAATTCATGGCGCCCATAGATATCAAGGACGCACATTTACACATACCCATCCTCCCCGCTTACCAAAGATTCCTAAGGTTTGCGGTAGAAGATCGCCACTTTCAATTTGTGGCTCTGCCGTTTGGTGTAGCCACCGCGCCCATAGTATTCACAAAGGTGCTAGCTCCTCTGTTAGCAAACCTAAGAACACGGGGCATTGCGGTAACAGCCTATCTGGACGATCTACTAGTAATAGATCAGTCAAAGGAGGGATTGGGTCACGCTGTACACACTACAGTAGGATACCTGGAGCATTTAGGATGGATTATAAATTTACAAAAATCCTCTCTCCAGGCCCAAAGAAGGATAGTGTACCTGGGCATGATCATAGATACAGCCCAAAACGGGGTATACCTGCCAGAACCGAAGATACAGTCTCTGAAAGACCTGATCCACAAGGTCAAAGCAAACAAGAGGCCGTCTATTCGCCTTTGCATGAGACTATTGGGAAAGATGGTAGCCTCCTTCGAGGCGGTCCCTTACGCCCAGTTTCATTCGAGACTACTTCAAGGCAATATTTTAGCTTCCTGGAACAGGAAGAGCCAAGCTCTGGATATACCCATGCGCCTGTCCTCACAAGTACGCCACAGCTTCGATTGGTGGCTAGAAGCCAGGAATTTACGGAAGGGAAAGTCCTTCCTCCCAGTGGCCTGGAAGGTGGTATCTAGGGATGCCAGCCTATTGGGCTGGGGTGCAGTATTCGAGGAGGCTTCTACCCAGGGAACCTGGGCCAAGACTCAGGGGATCCTGCCCATCAATGTGCTAGAGATCCGGGCGGTATATCTAGCCCTCAAAACCTGGACATACAGGTTACAGGGCTACCCAGTTCGGGTTCAATCCGACAATGCTACTGCAGTAGCTTACATCAATCACCAAGGAGGCACCCGCAGTCGGGCAGCCCAAAGAGAGGTGAACCGGATCCTGGCATGGGCAGAAGAGCATGTACCTTGCCTTTCTGCAATCTTCATTCCAGGAATAGAAAATTGGCAAGCAGACTACCTGAGTCGTCAGCAGCTGCTACCAGGAGAGTGGTCTCTTCACCCCGAGATCTTTCAGGCCATATGTCTGAGATGGGGAAACCCAGATGTAGACCTGCTAGCTGCCAGGTTCAACAAGAAATTGGACAACTTTGTGTCCAGAACGAGAGATCCTCTAGCCTACGGGACAGACGCTCTAATAATACAGACACTCTAATAACTCCATGGAATCAGTTCTCACTGATCTATGCATTCCCTCCGATCCCTCTTCTACAAAGACTGCTTCGCAGGATCAAGGAGGAGGGAATACCAGTAATCCTAGTGGCCCCAAACTGGCCCAGGAGGCCTTGGTACGCCGAGATTGTAAAAATGGCGATAGGAAGGCCCTGGAAGTTTCCACTTCGACACGACCTGCTGTCACAGGGTCCAGTATTCCACCCTTCCTTACAAAGGCTAAAGTTGACGGCCTGGCTGCTGAGACCCACATTTTGAAAAAGAGAGGGGTCTCTGGTCCGGCTCTTTCTACGCTCATTAATGCTAGAAAGCCAGCCTCCAGACTCATCTATCAGAGAGTCTGGAGAGCATACGTTTCCTGGTGTGAATCCAGATGTTGGAATCCTCAGAAATATGAAATAAGTAGGATTCTTGCTTTTTGCCAGTTAGGAGTGGATATGAATTTAGCCCTTAGCACCATCAAAGGGCAAATATCGGCTCTATCAGTCTTCTTTCAGAGACCATTGGCATCTCACTCCCTAGTTCAGACATTCATTAAGGGGGTACTGAGGATAAATCCTCCAGTTAGGACTCCCTTGTGTCCATGGGATTTGAATTTGGCATTGTCAGTGTTGCAAAAGCAACCTTTTGAACCTATTCGCCATATTCCTTTAATTATATTGAGTAGGAAGTTGGCCTTTCTGATTGCTATAGCTTCTGCTAGGAGAGTATCAGAGCTAGCAGCTCTTTCTTGTAAAGAGCCTTATCTAATTTGTCACAAGGACAAAATCGTACTACGACCCCATCCGGCTTTTCTACCTAAGGTGGTGTCGGCTTTTCACTTGAATCAAGACATTGTTCTGCCTTCCTTTTTTCCAAACCCGCGGACGGCGGGGGAAAAATTATTACACTCTCTAGATCTAGTGAGAGCGGTAAGGGTGTATCTGCAAGCAACCGCTCAGATACGTAAAACAGATGTTTTGTTTATTTTACCAGATGGGCCCAAGAAGGGCCAAGCGGTATCAAAATCCACCATTTCCAGGTGGATTAGACAAGTAATTGTTCAAGCTTATGGTTTAAAGAACAGGACTCCTCCTTTTCCTGTTAAGGCGCACTCTACCAGGGCGATAAGTGCTTCATGGGCAGTGCACCACCAGGCTTCGATGGCTCAGATCTGTAAAGCTGCAACTTGGCCTTCAGTCCATACATTTTCCAAATTCTATCAAATAGATGTGAAAGGACATGAGGATTCCGCCTTTGGGCGAAGTGTGCTGCAGGCAGCAGTATAGGGCTTCTGGTCCGCAAGCGGCCTGTTTTGATCTGTGTCTCCCCCCCTTCATATGAGCATTGCTCTGGGACGTCCCATTATGTAATGACTAGCTCTGTGTCCCGTGGTGTACGATAAAGAAAATAGGATTTTTATAACAGCTTACCTGTAAAATCCTTTTCTTGGAGTACACCACGGGACACAGAGGTCCCCCCCTTCTTATGGGAACCTTACTGCTTTGCTACAAAACTGAGGTACTTCCCTGATGGGAGGGGTTATATGGAGGGGAACTGTCTTCCATTGGTTGTGCCAGTGTCCAATCACCGCTGGTGACCCTTAACCCATTATGTAATGACTAGCTCTGTGTCCCGTGGTGTACTCCAAGAAAAGGATTTTACAGGTAAGCTGTTATAAAAATCCTATTTTTCCCCAAAATTTGCGTTTGAAAGACCGCTGCGCAAATACAGTGCAACATAAAATATTGCAACAACCGCCATTTTATTCTCTAGGGTCTCTGCTAAAAAATAAAATATATAATGTTTGGGGGTTCTAAGTAATTTTCTAGCAAAAAATACTGATTTAAACAACAACTGTCAGAAAAAGGTTTAGTCTTTAATTGGTTAAACTTGTCTCATTTACAGACCAAAGTTCATCCCTTTGAGCTAAAAGGACGAAGTGTTACAATGTTTCTCCATATCTCCCTCTAAGGGCTTATGCACACAGGACGTTTTTACAGCTGCTTTTAGGGGCGTTTGATGTCTTTTATTTTTTAAATTGTCTCTAAAAGCCCCTCCATGTTAGCCTTTGTCTCCATGCACACATAAACTGTTAGAGGCGTTTGGAGGCATAAGCGTTTACGGGCAGTAGAAAAAAACGACAACCTGTGCTTCCAGGAGCAGTAAAAACGAGCTGTAAAAACGAAAAAACATGGCTAAATTAGTCTAAACGCGTTTTGACGTTTTTAGGCGTTTTCACATTATAGGGAGTGTTTTTTAAGAAAAAAACGCGCAATAACGCAATGTAAAAACGCGCCTAGACGTGAAAAACCGGCTGTTATTAGCACTGCTGTAGCGCTGGCGTTTTTAAAATAACCTGTGTGCATGAGCCCTAAGAGATGTTGTCATAAACTTTTTTTTTTGTCAGCTGTGAGCAGAGAACTCTGCATACAATCGAGAAAATGCTTTCTTAAGATCAAGTGGGGGGGGGGGAAGAATCGCGATCTGATTGAAGAGGAAGGTTTTTTCTGTCCATGATGTTCTGGAGGACACGGTCAAAAAGAGTGGCTTGATCCGGAAAGGAAACCCTTCTTCTCCAGGGCTCTGAAAAGGATTTTTCCATTTTCAGAGGACCCAGCGTCCATATGGAACAAGAATCCAAAACTGGACGCAGCCTTTTCCCAGGTGTCTAGGCATACTGATCTGGCCTTCGAAGACATGTGGGCCTGATCACATGCTGTGGACAAAAGTATGGACTCGCTTTTGAAGAAATCCTGGGAGTCATCCGTTGGAAATTTAAATGCGGCGATGGCCGTTACGGTGGTGGCCTGTAACTTAGAATACTGTCTTTCCCAGATGCAGGCCCACATAGAAGCAGGAACCTCTAAGGCAGTGGTTCTCAACCTTCTAGTGCCGTGACCCCTTGAAAAAATTTCCCAAGTTGTGGGGACCCCTAACAGTAAAATTATTTTCGTAGTGTTGGTTGTCGGCACCCAAGGCAAGACAATGATTTTCCGCTCCTAACCCACGGATATTTAGCGCTCCCTGAGTCCCTTCCACACGTACAGTATTAAAACCCCTTATGGTACATTTTAGGATGTACCACTCTTTCTCTTTGTTCTCCTTTCTTTCCCTTTTATTTCTCTCTATCCTTATTTCTTATTTTTTTCCCCCATCCCTCTCTCTAGCCATATTTCTTGTTCTTTCTCTTATTCTTTCTCTCCCTTTTTCTTTGTTCCTCCCCTTCCATGTATTCTCTATTTTCCTCCTTCTCTTACTCCTTGGTGGGGGGTGGATGAGTGGCAGTGCTGGTGGGGAGTTGGGATGAGTGGCAATGCTGGGGGGAGTTCTGATGAGCCAACTTAGGTGCTCTTGATCAAGGTCACCTGCTGATCTGAGAACTGTAGTGGGAACTTTTAATAGCAACTATAATCACAGGTAGTGTTACTCACTGTGTCTCTGGCTTCACTGTGTCTCCGACATTGTGGTGTCTCGCAGCAGTGACACCTATGCCGAAATCAGAAATCTCCACCAGCCCCTCCCACTTCACATTCCTAACCAGTTAGCTGACCTCTAGTCTCTGTCCCCCAGCCATGCCGTGAACTGAATGGGCGGCTACGAAGACGCTGAGTGGGCAACCGCGGGCTCCAGGAACAGCCCAGCTAGGTGGCCACAGGCTCCAGGGACAGTCCTGCTGGGCGGTTGCAAAAAGGCTGAGAGAGCAGTGCGAGCTTCAGAAACAGCCCAGGATTCGGTGACCCCTTGCAAATCATCATTTGACCCCCGAGGGGGTCCCGACCCCCAGGTTGAGAACCACTGCTCTAAGGAGACAATCCTATCTTTCTTCCCCATGCTGCTTAAAGCGGGTGGCCTATATAGCGGACGCATCGGCAGAATCTGTCCGTATGTCCACCAGATCCTCGGCCCTAGCCAATTTGTCCAGAAGGGCCTTGTGACTTAAGACAGGGGGATAGCGCCTCCAAAGTCAAGCTATGTGGCATCCCGTTGAGGGGGGATTTACTCTTTGGACCCAGTCTGGAAGCCGTGCTAGATCGCACAGCGGATAAAAAGAGATCCTTTTCACTCAAGCGCAAACTCCCAGTTCAGTCGAAGAAGGGGTTTCACATTCAAAAGTGCACAGGGGTCTCTAAACCCGAGAGTCAGAAGAGACTCTGGGGGCAAAGGGAAAAGGGGGAGCAATTTTTCGCCCTCCTGACCAGCCCCTCAAAACTCAATCCCACTCTGACCACAGTGGGAGGAAGATTGGGGGCCTTCCTCCCACAGTTTATTCTGGGGATCGTAAGAAGGGGATACCGCCTAGAGTTTTTAAGATCTCCCCCTCAGACTCCTGGTCACGAATATTCCCAAGAGTGTGGAGAAATCCGAGGCCCTGTTGGAATCACTAAGAGAGTTGGAAAGCCAGAATGTAGTGCGCCGGGTCCCAGAGGACAAGAGGAGAGGGGTTTTACTCCCATGTCTTCGTGGGAAGTACAGGCTTATCGTAAACCTAAAGCCCCTGAACCAGTCGGTGGTTTACCAAAGATTCCACATGGACTAAATTTTCTCGGTCAGAGCACTACTACCTCCAAATTGCTACATGGCATCTAGAGACCTCAAAGATGCCTATCTTCATGTCCCGATTGCAGAGGTGTTTCAGAAGTTTCTCCGACTGGCAGTTCGAGTCGGGGAAGAAATAATCCACTTGCAGTTTCAGGCTCTTCCATTCGGCCTATCCTCCTCGCCCTGCATCTTTATGACGATCATGGCAGAGGCCCTGGCTTTTCTTCATCTCAGAGGCATCTTGATAATCGCCTACCTGGACGACTTACTCTTTTATTGCAGCTTCCCCAGAACAGTTAACCGGGGAACGAGAAGAAGAAAAAGGGCGCACCAGCCTAGTGCATTATCATTTGGATAAATTTTTATTAAAAATGATTAAAAGGAAAACTACTCACAAACGTAGGTGAAAGGCACACAATGTAAATAGTCTCCAAAGGTAGCAGCAATGAGTCAGAACCAAATGGACTCCAGATGGCCACAGAGGAAATGATAAGGGCCACTGCCGGCTGACGCGTTTCGATGGAGTAACTTCTTCCTCAGACCCTAGCAGTGTTTCCTCCCTCAGCTGTCCATATATATACACATATGCACCGTCAATTGAGCAAACAAGGACCTCCCAGAGGGGCCAGAGGAACCCTCCCACTTTTGTGGGCGGTCTAAGGGCCAAAGGTGAAAGTAACGCCCACTTTAAGATAACATGACACTTACTAAGAGAAAATGTACCTACTACTAATAATAATATAAAAAAAACTCTATACCAAAGACCCTCATGCCAGATGGATCACCCTGGTGGGCTTCCTGTAAATGCAGAGGAATCCGGTATTTAGTTCTTGTGTTGATGATATCACACTTATGCTCACCGATCCGCACTCTCATGGGGCGAAATGTCCAGCCCACATAGAGCCGTCCATATGGACAGATGAAGCCGTACACCACATAATCCGTCCCACAGTTGATGAAGTGCTTCAGATGATGGATCCTGCCATCCCTACCAACCACTGACTTCTTTCTGTGCCACATGAACATACACGTGCCACAGTTTCTGACGCTACATTTGTAGCTACCCTTTTGATCAAAAATTGTTGACCAAGTACTGATAGATTTGCTAGAGGGCTTTTTGACCCTACTTGGAGCAACCAGGCTTCTCAAATCATGAGCCTTTCTGAACACAATGTTTGGTTTATCTGGGAGGTATTCGCTCAACACAGGGTCGTGTTTGAATATACCCCAGTTTTTCTTTAGAATACTTATGTATCTCGAAAGCCTTATTCGTGTATTGAGTAGAGAAGCGAGCTTGGGAGGAAGATTATCTTGCACAGAGTGAACTTCTTATAAAGAAATTCCAGGAAAAGGATTACGATCCCACTCTCATAGAGACCGCTTTCAAGAAGTATGCCGAGCTATACGACCATCCGAGTATGTCCCACAATTGGCTTCCACTTCCAACTCCGATACCTCTCAAGCTCACTTCTCTATTCAATACACGAATAAGGCTTTCGAGATACAAAGTATTCTAAAGAAAAACTGGGGTATACTCAAACATGACCCTGTTAATGTTCACTGATGAGGCAGCACTGATGAGGCTGCAGTGATGGGCACTGATTGGCAGCACTGATGGGCACCTTTTACCACTGATGGGCACTAAGGGGACCAATGTCCCTCTAACAGAAGCCGGTTAACGTCTTTCTTTTCTTTACACTGACAGCTTGAAGAAAAGAAAATTGCCAATAACCGGCTTCAGTTTACTTCTGCGATCAGCTGTCATCTGATCATGTGGTAAAGGATCCACTGTGATTGGCCATGTGCCTCGATCAGCGATCACAGAGTGCATTGGCTGGGTGAGAATGGGAGGACATACATTGACGCCCTCCCAGCATTTTAAGACCGCGCTGTAGCCGTCTTTCGGCTATAGCGTGAGCGCCAAGTGGTTAAAACAATCTTTCCTGACCTCTCTAGTTGCTTGTAATGTGAAGTTATTAATCCTCCAAAATTCTCAAAGATTGCAACAAAGACTCTAAAGTAATTTTTGATCCTTTTTTAACAGCTTAGAAACATCTGCTGATTGTGTACAGTAGAGAGCGGGCAGGCTGGCAAGTTTCTGCAGTCATAGAAAAACGCAATGCCTGTGTTGTACACTTTGAAAATTAAGCTATATATCTAAATATATCTATATCGTATTTGTTTATCAGGAAGGGTTAAAACCTTTTTTTTCTACCATATGTGTCTCATTGGGGAGATTTCTCTTCACATCCTGTCCTGTAGATTCAACAGGAAGTGAGAGTAGATTTTTACAATGTGAGAGAAATACAGTTGTCGCAGGAATAAGTGTCCCCATTCGAAGATGTCCCCATTGTTACTGTTGAGGTGGCAGCTCAAAATCTTGGATTTACTTATAGTTTAAAGTGATATTAAACCTTCATGTATATCCTTACCTGCTCTGTGCAATGCTTTTGCACAGAGCAGCCCTGATCCTCTTATTCTGGAGTCCTCCACCGGAACTACAGGCCCCTCTGTTTTGACGGTTGCCCCCACGGAAAGCCGCTTTCCATGGGAGCATCTGTGCATGCTCACTCCTGAGCCCCGCTGCTGAGTCCATTAACACAGGCAGTGGGACTCGGCCCCACCCCCCACTCCTGTGTCACAGCATTTGATTGACAGAAGTGGGAGCCAATGACTCCGCTGCTTTCAATCTGCCCAGTGAGGAGTTAGACAGTGGTGTGAGCCGCTGCTTTCGTGCACATCGCTGGATCGGATCGGACTCGGGTAAGGAAAAGGGGAAGCTGATGGGAGCTGCAGCACAGAAGGTTTTTCACCTTAATGCATTAAATGCATTAGGGTGAAAAACATTAAGGCTTTAGAACCGATTTAATTTCCAGTGATGTAGGTGATCAGGACAATTCGACAGACTGCACTCCCCCCAAGGGGAACATATACAGCAATAGGAACCTGCCAGGGATTTGAACCCCTTGCCACTCAGGGGATAATTTATCACATCAGGGGATATAGGCATTTAACACATTTAACACATTTGGAAAAATTGAATGCTAAAGAGATTGGTGGAGGTTGCAGCACTGGAAAGGAGGGGAAGCAGAAGACATGGGCAGCTAGAGAGGGGTGTTTAATACCTCCTCTATTGCAGGAACCTTGCACCTCCTATTTTTTAGGAATCTGACAGCGTCATTTTAATCACTTAAAGTGACTAAAAATCACTCAAGTATTAAGGTGTTGCTAAAACCACAACAGTAAAATCATTGTGTATATGCACTAAAGCATGTTTGTTATACTCACTGTGGAACCTAAGGGGTTTACCCTGTCTTTTCTAATCCTCCCCTCTTCCACTGTCCCCAATCCATCACCTGTTAGAACGGAGCTTTAGAGTCCGTTCAGTTTGGTGTGTATTGGGTTTTTTATTTATTTTTTCTTGGGAGTGATCATCACAGGGCCAATCGGCACTGTCCATACAGGGTTGGGGCTCCTGCAGCCTCATAGGACTGTCAGAGTAGAATCAAAACTCCTCCTACAAGCTTTAACCAAACACTGATAGAAGTCATAAGACTGCTATATACTGCTGATGAGAAAAGGTATTTAGCAGTTTATAGTTACCAAAATAATTAAAATTCCATTTCCATGTTCTGTGTACTGTATATAGTGAATGCAGGGTCCTGGGTTTAGTAACACTTTAAATCCTCTTTACTGTACACTTGTAAACTAGTGCTACTCCAGCACAAATCCTAATCTCCAGGCAAGAAGTACCCTGTTCTCCACACTCCTTGCTCTATGTATATTGTAACTAAACTCCTAAATTATTTAGTGTAATTTTCCTAATGTCAAGGTGTGCTTAAACCCTTCCCATCGAACATGCTCTACTGTGAAACCTTATGTACTTGAATATGCTATCCTTTACATATACTTATAGCAGTGTATTCAGATTTTTTTTTTTTGGATTTATTAATGTGTTTTATTCTTAAAATAACCCATTTAAGGAAAGTTTATCATTAGCAGAAAAATGTACTGTAGACAAAGTGGAGACTTTGGTACAATTTATGTCTAATTTTGGGCTTTGTGGCACGCTTGAGTCTTTTTGCTCAGTTTATCCAGCTGTTTTCAGTGATTTAATGCCCTATTATTTATATAGTGGCAAACCCACAGAGACTGCCTCTATTATGTGACTTTTTACATTTGGCCAATGGAATATTTTCATTTATTTGAGGTTTGTGGAAGAATGGTCTCGACCATTTTTCATTTGATTGATGATGTGGATCGGCTAAATTGAATGGCATTTTCTTATTGCTGTATTTAAAAAAGAATTTAAGATCTGGCTAGGTGACTATTAAATTATAAGAAGCACTTTCTCACTTATCTAAAGGGTGTATTTATACCAAACAGCAGGCGGATACAGCAAACGCATGCCTGCAAAGACCATTGAGGATTTTAGGGCTACAATTCTAATTTGCAGGATGTTTGATGAGTGTAATGTATCCTCCATTGGAGTCTGCAGGCAAATCATTAAAGTGGACCTGTCCTGACCTCAAAGGTTTCTAAGGTACCATTGTGCTAAAGGTTAACGCTTTCAGGTTGGACCCAGGCTTGTATATGTGCAGCCTCAACATCTACTTAGCTGGAGATTAAGCCCCTCCTACTGTCATTCGTCTGTCAAATTCCAGAACTTCAGTGGAAAGTTGAAGTTGTTGCATTTGCAAGTTAATGAATGGGGGGGGGGGGGCTGTGGCACCAAGGGTACTTGGATGCAGTCAAAGCTCCATGTATATTTCTGGGCTAGGATCCAACAGGGTCCCCATCCATATAAAGAATCTACCTAAAGACCAACACGGCTACCTACGAACACTGCAAGGTAACTGAAATTTAGTACTGTTGTCATCTTAGAAGCATCTAAGCTTATGGTTAGTTTCACTCTTAAAAAAAGTTAATGCCATGTCCTCTCCAGACCTTGAATGCCAAAGGCCAGCTCCAGCCTGGTGGCTATAACATTGCCATGTTTAAATATATTAAAGAAAATGAAAGTACTAGGTCTGCTTACCTAGGGGGCAGTGAGTTCAGAAATAATAAATGGACCTTGCATTTTCATACAAGATTCACTTTAGCGCGGCGAGTGAAAAAATAGAAATCCAGATGTGCAGTCAGCAGGACTTATTTCAATAAATGTTATATGGTAAGATGCGATTGAGTAGGTGTGATCTAGGACAAAAGCCTAATTCCCCTGACACAGTGGTTGGTAGCTGTCCTTCATTTACTCCTGCTGGATCTGTGCTGTCAGTCAACATGATATAGGGGAAGGAGGGGCACACACAAATTGCTAGAGTGTTACAGTTTGGCTTGATCCCTCTACAAAGAGAAGTGGGGAAATAGATAAACTGTATGTCTGATTTAAAAAAAAGTTTAAAGCGGAGTTCCACCCAAAAATGAAACTTTCGCTTTAAATGAAGGTGACCCTAGGGGTGTCGGGGTGCTTGATCGGGGCTCCTTCCCTTCCTTTCCCTTCCTCCCCCTTTTTCCCTCTTCTAAACTATTCTTTTCTTGCTTTGTTTCCTTCCCCCTATTTCCTTGCTTCTAATTTCTTATTGATTGTTATTTTTGGAGTCAGCCCCAGGCCGTAGAGGTCTGTACGACTCCCTGCTTTCACCGGTTTATAAGTTATTAAAAGGACCATTGTCGGTCTGAACTACACTAAGAGTTGCTAGCGTAGGCTGGGGAGTCAAACCCCCCCCCCCCCCCGACAAGCAGATGGGGGACGGCTCCTCTGGGCGGGTAGTTCACTAGTCGAAACCTGAGATGGGGGGAGTTGGTGGTTCAGGGGTGCAGTAGTTTTCTGTAAGATATCCAAAAGTGAACTTACGCTCCAGCCCATGCAGATTTGCTTTTTGGGTACTATAACATGGGCCCCTGGGCGTTATGATCCTAACGATTTGAATCCCAGAGGCGGTAATATGACTGTACAATGTCTTGATGTATATTTTATACTTTTTGTATGACAAAAACTTTAATAAAAATATTGAAACATAAATGAAGGTGACCCCCTGATATGCCACATTTGTAAAAAAATTTTGGGGGGGGGGGGTGAATGGATACCCTCTTTTTAGAGGCATCTAGCTCCCACTTCCTCCCGGGGGTCCGTGGCATTGGTAGGAAGTTCACCTCTCCCCCCTCCCTCCGTGCAATCTCCTGGGTCACGTCATAGGTCCCAGAAAATTGCCTGGCCAATCACAGCGTGCAGCACGGCTCACGCATGCGCAGTGCATGCCCGGCCACAGCCGGGCACCCATAGTCAGAATGCCGGCGCCGCGGAGAGGAGGAGAAGGAGAGGTACAGGGCTTTGTTCGCCCGCATCGTTGGACCGTGGAGCAGGTGAGTGTCCAATTATTAAAAGTCGGCAACTACACTTTTTGTAGCTGCTGACTTTTATATGGGTGGAACTCCGCTTTAAGGAAGTTAGGAGCTCACTGGAACTTTGGTGGGATCAACAGGCAATTATTAAAGAGACAAAACGTAAATTTGCATGAATGTACTGAAGATGTGTTTTTTCATTTAATTTAGCCCAGACATATATTATAGAGTGTAGAGCTGTCCTGTGTGCATTTTGTATTTTATCTCTGTGAGTCTAATTAGCTTTCCAATTCTTCATCTGCTACAAGAATTTTTATTGCTCATCAAAAGCAATACAATGCAAGAAGCACCCATGCAGTGGCCTTTCTACAGCCATATAAATGAAAAAGTTAGAACACTACACTGGTCAATTTCTTTGCAATATAATTTGTTGAAAGTACCACAATTAATTGGTTTTGCATCCAAAGAACATCAGCGCCCCACTACAAGCACATCTAATGTTTCAGAACAGAAATACATCGGTGTGACACAGTAACAGGATGAAGGCAACAAGATTGTAATAGAGAGTTTACCCCATCACCAGTGAAACTGAAAACTTTTCAATTTGGATACTGACAGATCAGACTCCCCTATGTCCTAAGTGTCTGATATATACAAGGCATATACATGCAGTACAACGCTACGAAAGGGTTTACCAAGTGCCAGTACGATTTTTCAAGTGGGAATAAACACCCTGGTGAACTGGAATTATTTTATTTATCTGTCATTGAAAACTCATTTGGCTTGGATGAAGATGAAGAGGGTGTGTCAAGTTTTGATGTACCAAAAGGTCCTGATTTACCTGCAGGAGTTAGATTACATATCCTGTAGGAATAAGGACATATTTGGGTTTTGAAAGTTGCTTGGATCAGCTCTTCCCATTGATCTTATGTCAGGCTAAGAGCATTTGTTCCAACCCAACAGTGGCGGTGTGTCCATAGTGGGCGCAGGAGCGCCGCCCCCTCTCTCCTTTGCACCCGTCACTCAACAATAGATATATTCATGCATTGCATGAATATATCTATTGTCGCTGCTGCCGCCCACTATTCAGGTTACTGGTCACCTGATTGGCTGAAGCGACATCGAGGATGGGAGAAGACATCGAGGACTCGGAGGGAGCGTGGAAGACCCGAGAAAGGTAAGTGCCGGGCGAGGGGGACAAACTGGTATCATTTGAGGACAAACTGGCTGCATTTGATGGGGAAACTGGCTGCATTTGATGGGGAAACTGGCGGCGTTTTATGGGCACAGTGGCGGCAATTGATGTTTTGTTTTTTTTGTTTTTAGTTTGTTTGCGCCCCCTCAAATTTTGAGCACCAGCCACCACTGCAACCCAATAAGATTTATTTATAAAGAAAAATATATAGTTTCTGCTGTCGGCATGTATGGCAATTATGTGTCTTGTTCCCATTTATAGGAGAACCAAACAAAATAGGTTGCCAGTCAATTGGAAATATTCAAATATCAGCCATTTTCTTTCTTAGTGGGCCCAATCTCCTCGGTGTGACAGTTCTGCCACCTCATGAATATACACATCACTGGAAAAAAAACGCATACTATTGTTTCTAAAAATAATTTGTTTCCAGCAATCAACTATTGGAATAACGTATGAATGTGAGAAAACCTTTGCAAAGCTACCAGATAAAGCAATATGTCTTGCAGAGGGTAGTCAATGTGACCACCTCAGCCACAGTGCAAAGTACTGTGTCTATTAATTTATGGTTATAGAGTCCAAGAAAGTACTGACCTTTGATGTTCAACAAATACACAGGAAAATCTCATGTGTATCCCTAGACAAAACAGCTTTCCAAAGTGCTTTGAATTACCTTATTGACTTTAACCTTAATATTGGCAACGTGTGTACAAACAGGCATGTCCATAGTCCCAAATTAATGCGAGATTAGTATGCACTAATTATTAGCATGTGGCCAAAAGTGTTGTAAAAAAATATCTGCAAGCAGACATAAAACAAATGGTGAAATGGCTAAATGCTGATAAGATCCATCTATGGTGGCAGTCAAGCCTGTGCAAGCAGAGTAGAGTGGAACGCTACTTTTTCTATATGTAAATTTTCCATCAATGGGATCATGACGGACCTGAAGAGTCATGCCAGAAAACTCCATTGACTGAATATCGGGTTGCAATGAAGGAAGTAGCTGCATGATGCCACAGTTGCATACAACAGACTAAAAGATGTTTTTTTTCCGAACTTATTACTTCTATGTGACTTGAAGCACATACAGTGCCTTGAAAAAGTATTCATACCCCTTAAATTTTCCACGTTTTGTTATGTTGCAACCAAAAATGTAAATGTATTTTATTGGGGTTTTTTAGGTGATAGACCAACACAAAGTGGCACATAATTGTGGCGTGGAAGGAAAATGATAAATGGTTTTCCACATTTAAAAAAACTAAAATTCTAAAAAGTGTGGCATGCATTTGTATTCATTCCCCCTGAGTCAATAACGGCTGCAAATCTTTTTGGGTATGTCTACCAGCTTTGCACATCTAGAGAGTTAAATCTTTGAAAAATGGCTCAAGTTCTATCAGATTGGATGGAGAGTGTCTGTGAACAGCAATTTCCAAGTTTTGCCAAAGATTCTCAATTGCATTTCTTTCTCGTACATCACGGGACACAGAGCGACATAGTCATTACTAATGGGTTATATAGTTACCGTCAGGTGCTGGCACTGGCAACTTCCAAAACCGGAAGTACCCTCCCCTATATAAGCCCCTCCCATCCGGGAGCACCTCAGTTTTTTGCCAGTGTCTAAGGTGTTGGCCAAGAAGAAACATGTGTTTTTCACTGAGCTTGCGTACAGGTTCTTTTGGGCCTCAGTAAGCTATTCCGGATCCGACCAAAAAAGCTTCATAGCTAAACGGTCGGTACCCGGGCCTTGCAGAGAAGAGCAAGGTTCTGCCTGTAATGCTTCTCTTAGGAGAGCTGGACCCTGGGATCCAGAGCTCTGGTCATACCCACGACCAAGATGTTTTCTGTGCAGGGTGCTATACAGGTCCAGGGGAGTGGAATCCTTGGGAACCCGGTCCCTGAAGGTTTGATTACAATGCCTGCCGTGATAGGTGAAGTTTGGGCTTTTGTGGACCAAACAAAGTCCTGCGGCGGGGAACAGGTAAGTGGGGGCCCCCAGGAACTTGGTTCTATTGGGGGACCCCCAAGCCTAATTTGTCTTTCTGTCTGTTACCTAACGGTATTCCCGCTAATATCTGTGCATGCCTGTAACTACTAAAAAAAAAAAATGTAATAATTTTTAATGGTGGTCAAGAAAAAAAAAAAAAAAAAAAAGAATGTTTTTTTATATATGTTTAGTATATTAAACTGCGGTACCTGTGTTTGTCCACTAGAGGCCGCTGTGGAATGTTTTTCTTGTCATATGGACTAGTTTCTTCTCAGAGAGCAAAGTCCAGGCAGCTGGTGAGTTCTCCTACAGGAAACTGTTTCCTCTGCCATGTTGCAGTGTTCGTCTATCCCCCGGCCTGCGGCAAAGGGGGCCCTGGCTCCTGTCCCTGGTTCCATGTTTGAAAATTAGCGCTTAGGCGCACGTGGCCGCGCGCGTGCACGCGCCTCTATATATAGAGGTGGCCGGAAAAAGGGGCGGGGCCTGGGGGATGACGCTCTGTGCGCGCCGCAGCGCTTCTGCGCATGTGCGGGCGTCCCAGCAGGTTTTTAAAAAGCCACATTATTGCAGTAAGCCGGCTATGAAGTACAGAGACAGAGCTGGCAACATTTAAAGGCATACAGCAAGCGGTTGATACAGGCATCCCCTAGAAAGGCACATTAGTAGACACCAACTGTGATATAGCAGCAATTGTGCTAGACTATTCTCAGTAAAAGTGGTGTATTACGGCTGGAATACCTCAGCTTTAGGCTTAGGAATATGCCGTCCAGTAGCTCCGGAACTGAATCTTCCAGGAAGCGAAGGGGGTCTCATCGGGCTCTGAGGATCTTGGGCATACTCCTGCTGCACCAGTCTCCCCTGAAGTTCAGAGGTAAGTGACCGTAGAGACCCCGCAGGGGTACTTGGTACTGTGGCTGTCCTCAGTCACCTGCTCCTGTGTATGTAACAGAGGAGGTTTTTTCCTCAGCTCTGGGAGGATTAGAGAGAGATTGTCAAAATTTATCGCTGCCTCCCTGTCAGGGAAAGCACGCCCGATCTCCGTCTCCTCCTTCAGAGTGCCTGTTAGCAGAGCAACAGTCCCATACAGGGATCGACCTGCCTGAAGGGGATCAGGATAAGGTTGATTCTGTTATAGAGGAATCAACAGTGGGGGAACCTTTTCTCAGCATCTCAAGCTGAAAGATTATGGGTTCAGTCTCTGACTAACATGGTCCGATCAGCATTTAAAAATGCACCTTGCGGAACCATCAACCACTACTGTATCCTCGTTGGGGTCGCTAAAAGCCCCCCAGACTGTTTGTTCTTTTCCACTTCACCCTTTACTGAAAGGGCTCATTTACCAGGATTGGGAACGTCCTGAGAAAATATTTATTCCCCCAAGAGATTTCCGGTGGTCTATCCCATGGAGGATAAGTTCATCAAAAAAAAAAAAAAAAAAAATGGAAGGTCCCTACAGTGGACGCAGCCATCTCTTGTATGTATAAATCACTGACATGTCCAGTGGATAATGTCCAAATGTTCAAGAACCCAATAGATAAAAGATTGGAGTCCTTATGAAAATCTGCTTGGTGATACAACCAGCAGTAGCAGCTATTGGGGTCTGCTAAGCAGTGAAGGATCAGTTGAAACAGGTCTTGAGGGACTTGACAGATCAGCAGGCTTTGCCCTAGCTGATCTACCTAGAGCCTTAGGCTTTGCGGTTGACGCCATAGAGGATTCAGTCCATCAGGCCTCCCGCCTTACGCTGTCTATAGTACATATGCGTAGGCTCCTATGGCTCAGAAACTGGTCTGCTGAAGCTCCCTGTAAAGAATGGCTGGTTAGCGTCCCATTTCATGGTGAACGCTTATTCAGGGAAAACCTGGACAAATATATCCAGAAAATTTCCAGCGGTAAAAATACGCTCTTGCCGGTTAAAAGCAGAGTTAGAGGTCCCTCTTTAAAGGGGCCTGCTTCTCCAGTCCCTGGGGCATCGGCTGTGTAACAGTTCCGACGGCCTCCTCGGTCAAATCCCGGGGGTAAAAAACAGGGACAGTAGCAGGGTAATGAGAAACCCTGGGTCAGGGGAGGTACAAAACCTCCCCCAAAGTTAAATTCATTGAAGCCCCCACTCAGTCGGGTGGGGGGAGGACTCCAGTTGTTCGCAAAGAGACCTGGCGGGACACGATCAAGACAGATAGGTGCTCTCCGCAGTAGGTTTGGGATACAGTTTGGAGTTAAAAGACTCTCCTCCTTCCCATTTTTAAGGTCAAACGTGCCAAGGGATCCCCGGAAGAGAGAGTCCCTCCTGTTGGCACTAGAACAACTATTGCTCCAAGGAGTAATTATGGAAGTTCCCCTGGAAGAATGAGGGTTCGGGTTTTACTCAAACCTCTTTACAGTCCCGAAGCAAACGCGGACGGGAGGCCCATATTAATTCAAAAAGGGCTATACAAATTCCTGTATATCAGGACTTTCCGATGGAGTCGATCCGATCGGTGGCCACTGCCCTACAAGGGGAGGATTGGTTAGCCACGATCGACATCAAAGATGCTTATTTGCACATTCCCATCTTTCCAGTCCACCAAAAATTTCTACGCTTTGCAGTAGAAGGGCGCCATTTTCAGTTCAGAGCCTTACCCTTCGGTCTGGCCACAGCACCAAGAGTGTTCACAAAAATTCTGGCCCCATTATTGGCCAATCTAAGAACACGAGGTGTAACGATAATGGCATATCTAGACGACTTGTTGCTGATAGACCACTCAGTGGAAAAACTAGAAGTGGTTGTTCACGAGACAATCAAGTATCTGGAATATCACGGTTGGATTATCAACCGAGACAAGTCAGCCCTAAAACCAGTCAAAAGTCTGGAATACTTGGGGCTAAGGCTGGATTCAGACCAGAGAAAAATTTTCTTGTCTCGAGAAAAGGGGTCGTCTTTGAGAGATTTGATCCACTTAGTGGGTTCAAAAAGACAGCCATCCATACGCCTGTGCATGAGGCTGCTGGGAAAAATGGTGGCATCATTCGAAGCAGTACCCTACGGTCAATTCCATTCAAGGAAGTTGCAAAGGGCCATACTGTCAGCCTGGAACAAAAAAGTTCAGGCTCTGGACGTACCAATGTCCTTGTCCCCTTCCGTTCGCAGAAGCCTCCGTTGGTGGTTGGTTCCCCGGAATCTGGAAAGAGGGAAATCCTTCAGTCCGATTTCTTGGAAGGTGGTCACTACAGATGCCAGCCTTTTAGGCTGGGGAGCAGTACTGGAGCAATGGTCTCTCCAGGGCAGATGGTCGGATGCGGAAAAGGCCCTGCCCATCAATCTCTTAGAGATACGAGCAGCCCGGTATGCCCTAGTAGCATGGACATCCAAACTCCAAGGGTCCCCTGTCAGAGTTCAGTCAGACAATGCCACAGCAGTGGCATATATCAATCGTCAGGGGGGCACCAGGAGTCGTGCAGCCCAAAGGGAAGTAAATTACATCCTGAGATGGGCAGAAAGATATGTCCCAGCCATATCTGCGGTATTCATTCCAGGGGTGGAGAATTGGAAGGCGGACTTTCTAAGTCGCCAACAATTATGCCCAGGGGAATGGTCCCTTCATCCCGAGGTTTTCCGGACAATATGTCAGCGGTGGGGAACACCGGATGTAGATCTGCTAGCATCCAGGTTCAACACGAAAGTGGACAGGTTTGTCTCTTGGACAAGGGATCCCCTAGCGTGCGGCTCGGATGCCCTAGTGTTCCCTTGGGATCAGTTCAAGCTGATATATGCATTCCCACCGCCACAATTGTTACCTCGATTACTCCGCAGAATCAGGGTAGAAAAGAAACCAGTGATTCTGGTGGCTCCAGCGTGGCCCCGAAGAGCATGGTACGCGGAGATTGTAAAAATGTCTGTGGGGAGTCCTTGGACCCTCCCACATCGTCCGGACCTGCTTTCGCAGGGACCGATATACCACCCTTCCTTACCAGCCCTAGGTTTGACGGCCTGGCTATTGAAGCCCACATTCTAAAAAGGAGAGGGCTCTCTAATGCTGTGGTGTCTACCATGATCAATGCCAGGAAACCGGTATCCAGGCAGATCTACTATAGAATCTGGAAGGCGTACATCGCCTGGTGTGAGGCCAGGAAATGGCATCCACGTAAATACGTAATAGGTAGAATTCTGGACTTCCTACAATGGGCTGTAGATAGGAAGCTTGCCTTGAGTACTATCAAAGGTCAGATTTCGGCCTTGTCAATATTTTTTCAAAGGCCCTTGGCTTCGCATTCACTAGTCAAAGCCTTTATACAAGGAGTGATGCGTATTAGTCCTCCGGTTAATATTCCCATATGTCCATGGGATCTAAACTTGGTTCTGTCGGTTCTACAGAAACAACCATTTGAACCATTACAGCATATTTCCTTAGTGCTTCTCACCAGGAAATTGATTTTTCTAGTAGCCATTTGTTCGGCTAAAAGAGTATCGGAATTAGCAGCTATGTCCTGTAAGGAGCCATATCTGGTTATCCATAAGGACAGAGTAGTGTTACGTCCTCATCCAGCCTTTCTTCCTAAGGTGGTATCGAGTTTTCATTTGAACCAAGATGTGGTTCTTCCTTCTTTTTTCCCCAAGCCTACTTCGGTAGAGGAAAAGTTATTGCATTCTTTGGATGTAGTAAGAGCAGTTAAAGCTTATCTAAAAGCCACTGCTCAGATTCGCAGAACGGATACTTTGTTTATTCTGCCGGAAGGCCCCAGAAAGGGTCAGGCAGCGTCAAAATCTACTTTAGCCAAGTGGATTCGACAGGTCATAATACAAGCCTATAGCTTGAGAAGTAGACCGCCTCCGTTCAAAGTTAGGGCGCACTCCACGAGAGCAGTTGGAACTTCATGGGCAGTGCATCACCAGGCCTCCCTGGCTCAAGTCTGTAAGGCCGCAACATGGTCTTCAGTACACACGTTTACTAGGTTCTACCAGGTGGACGTTAGAAGTCGGGAGGATGTCGCCTTTGGGCGCAGTGTGTTGCAGGCCGCAAAAGATCCTCATGTCTGATAGCGCTCAGCTTATATATGGTGTATCCCCCCCCTCATTTGGCATTGCTTTAGGACATCCCATTAGTAATGACTATGTCGCTCTGTGTCCCGTGATGTACGAGAAAGAAAATAGGATTTTTATAACAGCTTACCTGTAAAATCCTTTTCTTGGAGTACATCACGGGACACAGAGCTCCCGCCCCTCTTTGGGGACACTTATTGCTTTGCTACAAAACTGAGGTGCTCCCGGATGGGAGGGGCTTATATAGGGGAGGGTACTTCCGGTTTTGGAAGTTGCCAGTGCCAGCACCTGACGGTAACTATATAACCCATTAGTAATGACTATGTCGCTCTGTGTCCCGTGATGTACTCCAAGAAAAGGATTTTACAGGTAAGCTGTTATAAAAATCCTATTTTTTAGTTCCAGACTGAACCATTCCATTGTAGCTCTGGCTGTATGTTTAGGGTTGTTGTCCTGCTGGAAGGTGAACCTCCTCCCCAGTCTAAAGTATTTTGCAGACTCTAACAGGTTTTCCTCCAAGATTTCCCTGTATTTGGCTCAAACCATCTTTTCATTAACTCTGACCAGCTTCCCTGTCCCCACTGAGGAAAAGCATCCCCACAACATGCTGCCACCACCATGTTCCACGGTGGGGATGGTGTGTTCAGGATGATGTGCAGTGTTCATCTTCTGCCTCACATAGCATTTTGCTTTTTGGCCAAAAAGTTCAATTTAGGTCTCATCATCAGTTCTCGGTGCTCTTTCCATTTTCGAATGATGGATTGAACAGTGATGTGAGATATGAGATGTTGAAAGCTTTGGATATTTTTTTTTTATAACCTTTAAACTTCTCCACAACTTTATCCCTGACCGGTCTGGTGTGTTCCTTGGCCTTCATTATGCTGTTTGTTCACTAATGTTCTCTAGCAAACCTCTGAGGGCTTCACAGAACAGCTGTACTATTTATACTGAGATTAAATTACACACAGGTGGACTCTACTAATTAGGTGACTTCTGAAGACAATTGATTCCACTAGATTTTAGTTAGGGTTATCAGAGTAAAGGGGCTGAATACAAATGCACGCCACACTTTTCAGATATTTATTTGTAAAAAAAACTTGAAAACCATTTATCATTCTCCTTCCACTTCACAATTATGTGTTGCTCTTTTACATACAATCCCAATAAAAAATTTTTTTACGCTTTTGCTTGTAACGTGACAAAACGTGAAAAATTTCAAGGGGTATGAATACTTTTTCAGGGCACTGTATCACATTTTCATCACAAAAGCTTGAAATCTACAACAGTTTGTCTCTCAAACCCAAGAAAGTCCACTTCTTCATTAGCATGGTTGCAAGATCACAAATAGCAGTCAGTAGCTTCTAGCCCACAATGGTGTTTGTGGGGCAGTGTTTCTCAGCAGGGCCGCCATCAGGGGGGTACAGGCAGTACACCTGTAAGGGGCCCGGATGGCAACCCCCCCCTTTTTTTTATTAATTTTTTTATTTTTTGTAAGGGGCCCGGAGGTTCCCAGGTGCCCGAATGGTGTTCCCCCCCCTTTGTTTTTTGTTCGTCAGCACCCAAAGCCCCTCCGACCTCAACAATTCGCGGTGCCAGCACCCCCCCCCGCTTCTCAATTCGCATCAGCCCCCCCCCCCCGCTTTTCAATTTGCGGCAGCAGCACCCACCCCGCTTCTCCTATGCTCCAGGGGGCCCATGCCTGAAGCTGCATAATTGGTCCCAAAATTCCTGACGGCGGCCCTGGTCCTCAGGGATGTACAATGAGAGGCAGGGAGCAAGTTCCCAGAGTGCCATTGAAAAAGCAAAGAAGAGGAGTGGCAGAAAGAGCCCTTATGAAGCAGTATGTGGATTGTGTAAGTTTTTAGGGTATATTCTTTGAGAAGATGAATGTTTGCAAGAAAAGGAATCGTCTCCTATTTGATGAGGTTGCGAATTGCTCAATTGCATGGTAGATGAAACCTTCAGAGTGCACATGTGAAGAATACCTCACGCAGGAAGAAGATTGGTTGCTCTTGATGCCTCAGGGAACCTGTTGATTTAAATGATTAGTTCTACAATTTGAAGTGTCATGGATTCTGACTGAAATCAAAACTGTATAATGTGGAATTTATGGGTGACGAGTTCAAGGAAGCACAAACGGTGATTGCATATTTATTCTTCGAATCACTCTCCAATGAATTGGGATAAATGTTTGCTCACAGCAATGCCTCTGCTTGGACTTCGACCCATTCCTAAACAACAATATATGCTAATATCTGTTGTTCAAATAGTCGATGGGACTTAGGCTAGGTTCACACTATTGTGGGCCATGTGGCCTGCGTTTGCTCGGGCATGGCAGCCCATTTATTTGAATGGGCTGCTGTGCCTGCGTTTCCCGCAGGAAAAAGGTGCATGCACCTTTTTAAAAATGCGGCCAAAGGGAAACCACATGGTCTTTTTGACCATGTGCTTTCCCTGCGGTTCCCACACCCGCAAACATGATGTGGACTGAGATGTGTGAGGTGCCATTCAGAAAAAATGGCAGCACTGTGCCTCTCGTAAAAGCAGCACAATTTGGCTGTGGGTGGTTGCTTGAACAGGTGCGATTCCTGCACCTTCAGACTGCGGGCAAGTGTGAACCGAGCCTTATCCCACAATGGAATGGTAAGGTTTGTACAGGCTGTCGTTCACAAATAATCATCTCAAACAGCAAGAGTGTATGAACCACACCATGCCATGCACTAACTCACAATTTAAGCAAGGGCATTGCTGTGGGTAAATATTTTGTCTCAATTCAGTGGAGCGTGATTCTCCAAATACATGTGCAGTCACTATTTATTTGTATGTACTATAAATTTGTCACCCATATATTCCACATTGTGCCGTTGCCTAAAATTGCAATCATGTAAATATATTATAATTTATAGTAAACGTGTTTACAACAGGGGCAGACACAAGTCACTTGTGAAGGCTAATTATGAGAGCCAACAAATCAGGACTTGCTCTTTTATATTATGTCTAATGCTTAGATCATTCCTTGGTCTTCACAAAGTACAAATGTACCTGAAAACATTGCACTAACTCACAAACTAAGCAAGGGCATTGCTGTGAGTAAACATTTGTTCTAATTCCACAACAAGACCAGAATAAGTTGCCTGTTATGCAAAAACCTGGTACAAAATCATGCATAAAAAATGTATATGGCGGTGCACTGGGCAGCAAAGCCACCTAGAGATTGGTTTCAGCACCAACATATTTGGGATGCACCGGCCAACCCCAACATGGCTACCAGGCAGCACAAGAGAGTGGGGTACTAGGAATGTTTCTAGGATGGTGAAAGAGATGGGCCACCCTTGGTCACTCCAAGGAGAGAATAATGTGGTACGCCTAGCATGCCATAGAGAAGGATGGGTGTGGTCAAAATTGGCTAACCCAGTTAGATGTTTAAAGATGCCGGTTTAATTATGCGTAAAGCACCGAGCACGGGTCACGAGTATTTAATGCTTCTGAATCAAAAATTACCCTCTCCTCCTAATACAATTCCACCCAAACTAGATCACAAAATGAAATTAAACAAAAATTATACCCTTCATCTAAATTGTATTTAGCAGACTTTGGCATTGCATTAGCTGGTGAGTTCCAGGAGTTCTGTCCTTGTGAAAGCATGCTTTTTTTTTTTCTTTCTTTTCTTCTGTTTGTGAATGATGGCGCTGATAAGTTCTTTTCATGCTCCGTTCCCCACTTAGCTCCTCTCAGAACTGAAGCAAAAAGTCTAGGAAATTGCTTTAAAACTTCTACTCGGCTCTGTGCTGCACAGGCCTGACAGGCAACGGGCAGGCTATCGACCAGGAAAAGAAGGCGACAATTTAAAAAAAAAGCCGGCATTAAAAGACCCCTCAAACAGCTACTGGCCATGACAACCATATTAAATGCATACATATATATCTGGTGTGCTTTTCCACTGTGCACCATGCTAATTATATCTCTTGGCACTTCTCTCCCACCCTTATTCAGTAATTGTAAAGCAAGGGGGGGATTTGCGGAATTTGGGACTTTGAGTGAGGTCATGGCTGGGTAGAGTCATGCACCTCCATCCCTGTCATTTGAATAAAAAATGCTACAGTGTGGCGGTAGACCACAGTGATGCAATTAGAAGGATGGGTGGGACTTTGTGTGAAGCTCATGATGACAAAGGCATGTGAATGGCCCATGGTCCTCCACACCATGCCCTCTGGTACATGCACAGCTGTAAGTCAACTTTCCCCTTGGTTTTTGGTGGGGCATTATCTCCCCCCCTTACCTCGAGATACAATATTGACTTTATCTATTTATTTCCCTATTGCAGACACTGCACATACATGCTCCTGTTGAGCGGCTTAAGCCGCGAAATGCGTCGAGCTACCATGACATTGTGTATGTGATACACACCCATCTGAGATTTGTGTCCATACCATCTCTACCCCACAGGGATTTTTTAGACTGTTTTATGTGCAGATGATATTATTTTAACTATACTATCCAATATTAATATGGTGGATCTCCCTCTTTTTTTACCATGATCATTGATGTTTGTTAAGCATGTTATTTACCAGTGTTTGCATATTCAGAGATTGGCGCCTTGCGATAGGTGCGGTTTTTGTACATGTAATTAATGCTCACACCCATGTTTTGTATGCAACATTATTAAATATTTATGTCTCCACCATTCACATGCCTTTGTCATCATGAATCACACAAAGTCCCACCCATCGTTCTAATTGCATCACTGTGGTCTACCGCCACACTGTAGCATTTTTTATTCAGTAATTGAATGAGATTTGCAGTGAGTGAAGCAAACAGATAAGGGCTGCTTTCTCCTCCAGTTGTGTGCTGCATAAAGGCTTTGCAGGGATGATCTAACCAGTGCCTCCCTACTCGGCACATTGTCCCCTTGTTTATGGGAATGCAAACTGACTAGATCTGGCCAGTTTGTTTGCTTGTTCGCAGAATTACAAACTTGCTGAGTTTTAATTGAAGTCATGGCTCATCCCTTACTGGGGCGCTGCCATGGACCCAAAGCAAGTGTGGGTTCATAAGAAGAGGTCTCCTATTTTCTATAAGTCACTCTATAAATGAAAATAAGTAACTGTGCTTGTACACTATTGTGTACTGTCAAATGCTGCTGGGAATCCCCTATTCTGCAGCATCATACTCCTTACGCCATGCATTACCTTTTAAAATGATGCGCCTCCTCACTCTGAATATCAAGCTGTACAGTAACTATTCCACACCGCCCACCCTCCCTGTGCCATGCTGGCTTATTATGTATAGTGCAATTTACATCTTACTATCCAAAACTCTCATTGTCAACAATGAATTCTATTTTTTGTGACAATGACACCATGCAATGAAAATACACCCCCCTTATAGCAACTCCTTTGCCAACTTCTCATGATGACTCTAAGGCCATCTGGTAGAATTCAATGATAAATGCCTTTCAAAAAGGCAGTGGTTCAAAATATTTGTTGCATTCCAGATCTCTATCCGCTGTTGGTGTTTCCAATGACACAGTGGAATAAGGAGGAAAAACCGAGCAGGTGCAGTTGTCTCTAGCAACCATAAAAACAAATTATTTTATTTTATTAGCTGCATGTAAAAAGGGAAAGTAAGGTTGAAATTTACTGTGGATTACTACACTAGTTTCGTTCTAAATTCATATTGGTAATTCTGTATTTAGAGGAAAGCATAGTTGTAACACAGATGGATATCTTCAGTGTTATAAATACAGACAGTAGAAAATACTGTACACACACATTTATTCATATTCCCCATGTACTGTATAGTTGCTTAAATTAACAAGTGTTATGGGTGCTTTTGGATACCGACCATATTGGACTGATTTCATTCAAATAACATTGCTTCACAATGCTGACTAGCAGTACAGTTACAAGTGTGCTGAGCAGGATGCAGATTCACGGTGGCCAAGGGGTTGGGTAAGTGTGAAGTAAGTGATCTGGGATGTCCCAGGCAGAAAGGACAATTGGGCCCCCGTTCAAACCTGAGCGACACTAAGCGATGCTGTCACCATTATTTTTTGGAGCGCCATTTGTTTTGGATAGACCTCCCACCACTCCAAAAACCCGCCAAAGAAGAATATGTATCAATTTTTGGCCAGGCACATTTGGCATTGCATGTTTTGCAGTGATTTTTATGCGTTTTGTTGCACGACAATCGTGGCAAAATCAGTGTTTGGGGTGCCAATAACCACTTACCGACTGCGCTATAGCCGAATGACGGCTACATTGTGGTCGTCCAGTTCTGGGAGACAGTCTATTGACATCCTCCCAGAACCGCGCCCGCTGCAGCACACACTGGGTTATCTCTATGATCATCGTTTTCTTTTGGATACAGCTGATCACAGATCGAGGTAAAGAGCCAATCGCAGCAGCTCTTTACCATGTGATCAGCTGTGTCCAATCACAGTGGATCACGATGTAAACACACTTGGGCAGTTATTGGCATTCTTTCCTTCTTACCCCCGCTGTCACAGCTTGAGGAGAGAGCCGGTGTCTTGCCGAGCTGGTTCTCCTATCGATATGGTTCCGGGCTCGACTGCGCAGGCGCTGCCGAACAGTTGTTAAAGCTCGGAGATTTCCATCTGCTCGTCTTGCGCCTGCGCAGTCAAGAGGGAACCAGATCGATAGGAGGAACCATAGGCTCGGCAGCTGTGGACGCGCTCGCCCCCGATGTTTCATTGCACACGCCGCTTTCTTCTTCATGCCGCTCTATACAGCAAGGGGCGGATCAGATGTGATATTGAGCAGTGCGATTTGTTTGTTTATACACAACGCTCTATACAGCCCCTTTCTGTATAGAGCGTTGTGTATAAACAAACAAATCGCACTGCTCAATATCATCACATCTTATCCGCCCCTTGCCGCCCCTTGCTGTATACAGCGGCATGAAGAAGAAAGCGGCATGTGTAACTAAGCAACGGGAGCGAGTGCGTCTGCAGCTGCCGAACAGCTGTTAAACCTCTGAGATTTGCGTTGCCTCGGATTGCGCCTGCGCAATCGAGCTTGGAATCATATCGATAGGAGGAACCAGCTCGGCAGAACACCGGTAACCGGCAAGTGTGAAAGGGGACATCTACACTGATAATCAGGGCACTGATCATCAGTGTCCTGATGATCACTGCAGGATCAACACTTGCCATCAGTGCTGCCCATTAGTGCCCATCAGTCCTGCATATCAGTGCAGCCTCATCAGTGTCTCCTCATAAGTGCCTATCAGTGCAGCCTCATCAGCGCACATCAGTAAGAAAGAAAAATTACCTGTTTGCTAAATTTTATAACAATCTTAAAAATGATTTTTTTTTTTTTTAAGTTTTTTGTATTTTTTTAAATTTGTTTAGCAAAAAAAAAAAAAAAAACAGTGGTTATTAAATACCACCAAAAGAAAGTTCTATTTGTGTGAAATAAAATTATAGAAATTTTAAACGGGCACAGTGTTGCATGACCTCGCAATTTTCATTCACAGTGCGACAGCGCTAAAAATTGGACTGGGCAGGAAGTGGGTTAAAGTGCCCAGTAGGCAAGCGGTTAAACGATAGCACCGCAACAGCGATTGTTTCTGCGATTCCAGTACACTCGGGTGTGAATGGGGGGCCTAAGAGAGGCTTCTATTGATTATGAAATTCTGTAACATAAGGTAAAGTTAACCTTTAAAAGCTGTGTGCATTTCTAGCAGATTAACAGGCCTTTGTCTGTATTTCTAAGGTCTCTAATGGGGTAAAACGTGGGGAAATATTTTTGTATTAGAAGTTCTGTTTTATAGCTTTTTTTTATTTTATTTTGCCTTCACCTACTTGTAGTTGGTTTCATTTAGTAATTCCAATTGTTCCCATTCCATATAATGTCCTGCTTTTCATTTAGACCTGAGTTCTTCTTTAAAAGGCTTTTTTTTCTGCAACTTAATGGAACACATATTTTGAACACGTGGATCTTCCCTTGTTCTAGGAAAAATGTAAAAAAAAAAATGCCATTTTCTACCACCTTTCATTTTTGTGAAGGACTTATGCGTGCGGAAAGCCGGTCCACGCTCCATTTGAGAAAGGCTATATATCTATCAGCAGTGGAACAAATTGAGTCTGTTACTGTAGGAAACAGGGCAGAGGATTGACAGGAAACATTAACTCTAAGATTTCATAAATCGTATGCACACAACAATTAGGAATAATGAGGGATTCTTGTACATTTGGGCTGACAGGAACAGAAAAGGCTCTGTCTTTTATTTTGACCCAGTGGTGATTGCTTTAATGCCTTCCCTGCTGTAAGTAGCTGGCTCGGCAGTGCTTAGTCTGGACCGAATGGCTGAAATAAGACATTCTTGTTCCTGGCTGCCAGCTTCGGCAAATCATTGTCCCTTTTGGTTTCCCACTGGGTTTAGCTGGAACAAAGTCAATAAGCCTCTGTCAGGCTCACTTTTCAAGTTTTAATGGAAGGTTTTTTTGGCTGTGGGAGACGGGGGCCTGACCATCGAAGTGCTCATTCTGTGGTTAAGCACACAGCGCAGCTTGTATGTGCAGGTCAGTTAGCTACAATGCGGCCTCCTGACTGAGTTCTTCATCCGCTGATTTTGACAAGTGGAAACTGTTTGTTTGGCTTTACAGCCGCCTGTCATTTTCTTTATTGAGCAAACTGCCTGTGGCGTGCAAGAAAAGAACAGTTTTGCTGTGTTTTTCTTTCTTTCCAAAATTTGCTGATGAAGCAATAAAGCCCAACTCCCAAACATTTTTTAATTTTTTTTTGTTTTATTTTATTGTTTTAGCTTAACCACTTCAATACTGGGCACTTTTACCACTTTCCTGCCCAGACTAATTTTCAGCTTTCAGTGCTCTCACACTTTGAATGACAATTGCGCGATCATGCTACACTGTACCCAAAAAAAAAGTAAAATTTTTTTTCATACAAATGGAGCTTTCTTTTGATGGTATTTAATCACCACTGGATTTTTATTTTTTGTGATATAAGCAAAAAAAAAAAGAGTAAAAATTTTGAAGAAAAAAAATGAATAAGTAATTTTCTCTTTCGTTCATGGACGGACACAGCCTTAATCTTGACAAAGTGGGTATAAGCCCTCATTCAGGAGTGACTAGGCAGAATGTGTTAACAACATCAAAGCTGAACAGCCCCACCCAGGGGGCGGTCCTACTGGCTATATCCCTTCAGCCTGCACTAAGCAGCTCAGTTTTTTTCTGCCTAGCTAAGGAGAAGACATGGCTCCCTTCGGGCCCATAGGCCTGGAGGTTTATTTCAAATTGAATTTTTTTTGTTCCTAAGATCTTCAATCAACTGCCAATTGGGTGACAGGCTGGATCCCAGATCCTTGTAGTCTCCGCAGTTTCGGCCATCGAGCGTGTGCCAACCGTAGCTCCGCGCTGGGTCATCCACGACATGCCCGTCGCTCTACGGGTGGCCGGTGAGCTACACGCTCCAGGGCGTGCATATGACCGGCCTATAGGGCCGAGTCGCAGCAGTTGCGCCGACAGTCACCTCCGTCACCATGCGGAAGATGGTCTGTCTGGGATGCTTCCAGCACAATCCACGCAGGAAGGGTAAGTAGTAATCCCCTGCTTCGGCAGGAGGACATAGCTGGGCATTCCCGGGGAGGTCGAGTAAGGGGTTCCCTTTCCTCCCTCCCTTCCTAGGCTCCCTGAGCTAGGCTGGCTGCTGGGGCCGGGGGTTCACCTGGGGGGGAGGGCTCCACCTGTGTGGGAACTGCGCTGTACGTCTGCTAAAGAAATGTTATGAGCTGCCATGAAAAGTTTGCTTACCTGTGTGTTCTCCATGCTGTTGGTGGCTGTTTTGGCTGTGGTCCACACTGTGTTTGGCCTCTATCTGCACTTTGCGGCCATGTTTTGTGGTCCGCGCTGTGTTTGGCCTCTATCTGCCGCTCGGCGGCCATTTTGCCTGTGATCCACGCTGTGTTTGGCCTCTATCTGCGCTGGCGGCCATGTTTTTGTGGTCCACGCTGTGTTTGGCCTCTATCTACACTTTGCAGCCATGTTTTTGTGGTCCGCGCTGTGTTTGGCCTCTATCTGCCGCTCGGTGGCCATTTTGCCTGTGATCCACGCTGTGTTTGGCCTCTATCTGCGCTAGGCGGCCATGTTCTTGTGACCCGCTGCGTTTTTTGACCTCTATCTGCCACACGGCGGCCATTTTCTCGCGGTCCACGCCGATTCAAGCATTCAAGCTTACAGACACACGCTGCAGAGTGGTCAGACTGACACAGCTGACCAGAAGCAGCTCAACTAGGAAGCGGACAGCAGTCGTACGACTGTTCAAGGGTGGTGAGTCCTCTGGGGGGAAGCCCTCGTCTCTGGGACAGCTAGGAGGGTGGGCTGTTGGTACTTTGACTGGAGTCCTTGTGTCAGATACGTGGGTCAGCATGGCATCAGAAGCAGACGCTTCTCCCCCTGATACACCTGAATTGGCATCTGGTGCTCCTGCACCCACTGTGCTAGTAGACGCTATGTCGGCATCCTGAGTTACCAAGGTGGAAGTGGCGCGTGGGAACACAGAGGGTAAAAAGTTCTCCCTCCCGCCGCCATCTTCTGGGGACAACTCTGACGCGGAGCCGGGCCCAGCTACGGCTCATGGCCCTGGTTCTGATGTATCAGAGGATGCGGACCGTGGCCGGTCGGACAGTAGTGAGGATGACTCCGGGCGGGTAGTGCGGGATACTCTAAAGATAGAGGAGCCTGCAAAAAAAGCCAGAGGCGTCTGTACCTTTCAGGTTCCGCAAAGCCGACCCGCACTGCTAAGGTGTTTCCTTGTGCGTCTTATCGAAACAAGCTTTTATACAAGGAGTGGTACAAACCACAGAAGGTTTTTGGTCCCCAAAAAAGTTTGGCAGGGCTGTACCCTTTTGAGGAGAGTTTCTTGAAAAAATGGACCTCTCCTCCGATAGTGGACCCTCAGGTGTCCAGATTAAACAAGTTAACCACAATTCCGGGAAGGGGCTCCTGCTTTCAAGGACCCTGCGGACAGGAAGGCTGAAGCGGTCACCCACTACCTATACACGGTGGTGGGCTCGTCTGTGCGCCCAACGGTGGTTGGGGCACTGGTGTCTCAGACACTGAGGGGGCAAAAATGCTGCTCCATAGGTTTAAAGCACATGAGGCTCCCTCGAACGAGGTGGCTATGGCAGACCAGTTGATACAGGGCCTTAAAATTGTCTGCAAATCAGCCTTGGACACTATTCCTCTGCTGTCCGGAGCCTCAAGCTATGCGGTAGTGTACGCCGTCTGCTCTGGCTAAAAGGTTGGTTGGCGGACCAATCTTCCAAGGAGGCCCTGAAGGATTTTCCCTTTTAAGGGCGACAGACTTTTTGGAGCATCCCTGGGTGACATTATTAAATATGACCTCGGGCCCTCAATTGCTTTGTGAAGGTACAAGGATTTCGGGTGGAATCGGTTCGCTCTGTCGTCACTGCCCTCCAGCCGGGGGACTTTCTGGCATCCTTGGACATCAAGGACGCATATTTGCATGTCCCCATATGCACCAGGCATCAGATGTTTACGCTTTGCGGTCGGGGAAGACCACTATCAATTTGTGGCTCTCCCCTTTGGCCTGGCATCGGCACCAAGGGTGTTCACCAAGGAGCTCACCCCGATTCTGGCCCTACTAAGACAGCGTGGCATCGCTATCGTGGGCTACTTGGACGATCTTCTTCTGAGGGCCACTTCAAGCTCAGAATTAGAGGTGAGCATGTCTATAACCTGTCAGACCCTCCGATACTTTAGTTGGGTGCTGAACACTCAGAAGTCAGTATTGGTACTGACTCAACTTCTAGTGTATCTGGGGTTGATTCTGGACTCCTCAGAGGCGAAAGTTTTTCTCCCTATGGGAAAGTTGCAGACCCTTCGGGCTGCGGTGCGGCAGTTGACATCCCAAAGATGGTCGTCTTGCTGCTTTTGCAGGCGAGTCCTGGGCCTCATGGTAGCCTCCTTCGAGGCGGTACCGTATGCGCAATTTCACACACGAGTGTTACAGAAGGTAATTCTGTCCAGAAGGGACAAGTGCCCATCATCCCTGGATTGTCAAATCCGGGTGAGCCACCTAGTCAGGACCTCCCTAGTTTGGTGTCTGACATCACCGGCACTTCTGTTCGTGAAGTCGTTCCTTCCTTTTTACTGGATGGTGGTCACGATGGACGCCAGCCTTACCGGTTGGGGGGGAGTCTGGGGGGGTTCAGTTGACCCAGGGTCGCTGGACTCCGGAGGAATCCCACTTGCCGATCAAGGTCCTGGAACTCCGGGCGATCAGGCTGTGCCTCTCCACATGGTAGCAGAGGCTACAGGGGCGTCCAGTCAGGATCCAGTCAGACAAAGCCACGGCGGTGGCGTATGTCAACCATCAAGGAGGAACAAGAAGCTCAGTGCAGCATCGGAGGTCGCTCACATCCTAAGGTGGGCAGAAAGGAGCGTACCGGCCCTGACGGCCGTATACATTCCGGGCGTAGAAATCTGGCAGGCAAAGTCGCCAGATGCTGGACCAAGGAGAATGGTCTCTACACCTGGAGGTGTTTCAGCTCCTTTGCCAAAGATGGGGCATGCCAGACGTAGATCTCCTGGCTTCTCGCCGCAATCGGAAGGTATTGAGGTTTGTGGCCAGGTCAAGAGATCCATGGGCAGATGCGACGGATGCGTTGGTGGCACCGTGGAGTCAGTGCCGGCTAATCTATGCCTTCCCTCCTCTGACGCTCCTTCCTCATCTGCTTTGCAGACTGGAGGCAGAGAGGATTCCAATGATCCCAATTGCTCTGGATTGGCCTCGGCGTCCTTGGTACACCGATCTAGTGTGTCTGGTAGCAGACGCCTCTTGGCGTCTACTGCTAAGAAAGGACCTGCTGTCTCAAGGTCACATACGCCATCCTGTTTTACAGTCACTGGCTTTAACGGCATGGCTATTGAGAGCCAGGTGCTAAGAGACCTGGGCCTGTCAGACTCGGTGATCTCTACCATGAAAAGTGCTCGGAAATCGTCCTCTAGGCAGATTTACCATCGCACTTGGAAGACCTACATATCCATTTGTGAGGAAATAAGGTCGTATCCGCGTACTTATTTGGTTTCCAGAGTCCTGCTGTTCTTGCAGAGTGGGACGGACCAAAATTTTTAGCTTTAAGTACAATTAAGGGGCAGATATCTGCCCTGGCTGTCTTTTTTCAATGACCTCTGGCGGCTCACTCTCTAGTGAGAACGTTTGTACAGGGGGTTTGGCATGCGGCCCCTCCGGTCCACCCTCCACTACCTCCGTGGGGCTTGTATAGCAGACGTCCCTTGGCATCTACCACTACGAGAGGACCTACTGTCGCAAGGTCCCATACGCCATCCTGCTTTACAGTCACTGGCTTTAACGGCATGGCCTCTCAGTGCTTCAAAAACCACCGTTTGAGAACATCAGGGAGATTCCCTTGTTGACACTTTCTCAGAAAGTGGTCCTTTTGGATAAGGATAAGGTGGTGCTGCGTCCGCAGCCTTCTTTTCTTCCTAAGGTCGTTTTCGACCTTCCATCTCAAGGAAGACATTGTACTGCCATCCTTGTGTCCTCATCCGTCAAATCCTAAGAAGACGACGTTGCATTCCTTGGACGTTGTCCGAGCTCTGAGAGTATACTTGTCTGGTTACGTTCCGGAGTTCAGACTCACTGTTTGTTTCGGTGGCTGGTCCCAAGAAGGGCCCAGCCGTCTCGTCTGCCACCATTTCGAGGTGGATCCGACAGATCGTGATTAGGCTTACGCCATAAAGGGTCGGGCGCCTCCCTTTCCCGGTGCATTCGACCAGGGCAAGAGGTGCCTCTTGGGCTTTCTGACATCAAGCGTCTGTTTCCCAGGTGTGTAAGGCGGTGACCTGGTCGTCCGTTCACGCTTTCACTAAACTTTACAAGTTGATCTGAGTGCATCTTCGGATGCTTCTTTCGGCCGCAAGGTGTTGCAGGCAACCGTTTAGAGTTGCAACTCCTCAGTTGGGGAGCTCTGTTTTGTTTTGGGGTGAAGTTTAGTTTTATGCTGTTCCCACCCCTCGTTTTTTGACACTGCTTTAGGACGTCCCACTTTGTCAAGATTAAGGCTGTGTCCGTCCATGAACGAAAGAGGAAAGGATTTTACGGTGAGTACAAAAATCCCATTTTTGTTCATAAATTTGGGACAAAATTTAAACTGCTACACATCTTTGGTAAAAAAAAAAAAAAACAATTAGTTTATATTATTTAGTCTGTGTGAATGTTACGGGCTGCAGGCAGGTACTCTTTTATTATTGGGGCAATCGGGGCACAGTACTAAAAGGGGTTAACAGTTAATTCACTGTTCCTGTGATCTCCTCCTCACACTGGATCGGTGTGTGAGGAGGTGAACCTGGTAACAGCAAGTTACTGCGGTTTGTTTACATTTGTGATGGGCTGTGATTTGGACACAGCCGGTCATGTGGTAAAGAGCCAATTTCATTGGCTCTTTACCCTGATCTGGGATGAGCTATGTCCGAGGGACATGCCTCATCCTCGATGGGCATGCACAATCAATGTGACCAGGAGGACATCCACCCAGAGAGAGGAGAGATTCCCGCCAGCATCATCTTGCCATAGGCCAGGCAGGAACCGGTTAAAGTAGAGCTCTGGCCTCCCAATAAAACTTGTGCTGCAGCACTTAATATAGGTGCATTTGCACTTACAGCTGTCTTCGTCCCCCTGCAAGGTCTCACAAATTGCTGCCAGTTATGTCTAATGCCGTTTCCTGTGACGGGGTGGCAACAATGATGCACTTCGGATTTCATTCAGTATTGCCATTCTTATGTAGGATGTGCCTTCTTGCACTACAGTAGGATGAGAAGATGTTGTGGGAGCGTGGCTATCCACATTGTCACTGCTGATTCACAAACCTGTAGCTTGTCAATCAGCACCTGGCCACACCTAGCCTGCTCTCACAGCCTTTGCTGCTAAAATCAATCCGCTGTGAGCTGCATTGTCATACAAATGGTAGCATGAAAAAGCGTTTGGCTCAATCAGGGGTAGTGAAGGAAGTTTTTGTTTACTCTGAGGCTTGTGCATTATATAGTAACTGGATTTGAGACTTGTCTAGACTGTCTTACAGGATCCTTTTAATTGTACTTTTGGAAAGTGTAAGGATCTCTGCCAGGTGTTTATTTAAAGTGTTGCTGAACCCATAACAGTAAAATTAGTCTGTATATGCCGTAAAGCATGCTTGTTATATTCACTGTGGAACCTAAGAGGTTAATCCTCTGCATTGTGTAAAAAGGCTGTTTGATTCTGTCTTCTCTGATCCTCCCCTTCATCCACTGTCCCCTAATCATTTCCTGAAAACCGAGTCTATGGAGTCAGGCTGCACATGTTTAGTTTGGTGTATATTGCTAGAGGTTTTTTTTTTCATGTGATCAGTACAGGGCCAATCAGCACTGTCCAGACCAGTGCTTGGCTGGACATTAATAGAAGTCACAAGACTGCTCTAACTGCTGATGAGAAAAGGTATTTAGCAGTTTATATTTACTAAAATAATTGCATTTCCATGCTCTGTGTACTGTGGGAGACCAGATAGAGTGAATGCAGGGTCCTGGGTTTAGTAATACTTTAAGCCTGCATCCCATAAGAAAGATCTTCTCTCCAGGTGCTGGTGACAATAGGCTTTATAGCTGAGCTAAAAAAAAAAAAGACATATTAGAGAGCGCTTACAAACCACCTCAATGTGCTGTGTGAGTGCTATTTATACTAAAGTATACCAGTTGATCCCGCCTGAAGCCACACACTGGTATGTCACTTCCTTGCATCAGTTGACAATGCTGACACTGTGCCACAGAAATGGCAATCCGTTTTGTAAACCTTCTATCTGCATTTCACTGCAGGACTACAGGAGCATGTGCGATGCCACCAACACCAGCACAGTATCGTAATCTAACCCTTTCCCTATATGTGTGGCAAATCAGGCGCTGTCTTTGTGGCATGGGCTGCTGTGAGTTGAAGTCCAGGGTCACACACCAGCATTACAGATGGTTAACCTGCACACAGCCCTGGTCTTGCATGCTACACAAATGCAGGACGCTGTCAAATGTTTTTATTTGACAGGGACTCTGAGGAAGAGGGGATCCCCCTCAAAATGCGTCAGCCATCTGGAAGGTTCTCCGGCGTGCTGGACACAGTCCTAGAGGCCTGGTTGCTCTGTGTCCATTGTGGGCTTTGATATGCTTTTTATTATCCATTTGTCTGTGAGTATGTTTCCTTCTTTTTGATTTCAATAAATACCACTTGAGTAATGCGCAAGGTTGGTGCGCCCTCTTATCGTTTTTTACAGTGTTTCCATTGGGTGTCCCCTGACCCTTGAAGGGCAGCAAGGCTTGTGCATCTACCGGGAGGCATAGAAATTCTAGGCTATTTCCATTGCCGTCGCACTACTTTTGAGCGCAGAAGATTTTGTTTGACTGTAAATGTTTTTATTTATATATAGTATGACCTGTTTGGTTGTACGCAGTGGCCAAAAGTTTTGAAAATGACACAAATATAAATTTTCACACATTCTGCTGCCTCAATTCTTATGATGGCAATTTGCATATACTACAGAATGTTATGAAGAGTGATCAGATGAATTGCAATTAATTGCAAAGTTCTTCTTTGCCATGAAAATTTACTTAATTCCATAAAAAAACATTTCCACTGCATTTGTAAAGAAGGTTTCAGGGTGCCCAAGGAATCTCTAGCAAGCGCCAGGACTGTCTCCTACAGTTGATTCAGCTGCGGGATCGGGGCACCACCAGTGCAGAACTTAATCAGGAATGGCAGCAGGCAGGTGTGAGTACATCTGCTTGCGCAGTGAGAAGACTTTTGGAGGATGGCCTGTTGTCAAGGGCCGCAAAGGAAGCCACTTCTCTCCAGGAAAAACATCAGAGACAGATGGATATTCTGCAAAAGGTACAGGAATCAGACTGCTGAGGACTGGTGTAAAGTCATTTTCTCTGATAAATCCCCTTTACGATTGTTTGGAGCATCCAGAAAAAAACCTTGTCAAGACAAGAAAAGTTGAGCGCTACCATCAGTCCTGTGTTGTGCCAACAGTAAAGCATCCTGAGACCATTCATGTGTGGGGTTGCTTCTCAGTCAAGGGAGTGGGCTCACTCACAATTTTTCCTAAGAACACAATCATGAATAAAGAATGGTACTGCCTGTACAAGAATGGGCTGCCATCAGTCGGGGTGTGGCCCAGAAGTTGATTGACAGCATGCCAGGGCGAATGGCAGAGGTCTTGAAAAAGAAGGGTCAACACTGCAAATATTGTCTCTGTATAAACTTAATGCAATTGTCAATAAAGGCCTTTGACACTTATGCATTTAATTATACAGGTGATACTCGAAAAATAAGAATATTGTGCAAAAGTTCATTTATTTCACTAATGCAACTTAAAAGGTAAAACTAATATATGAGATAGACTCATTACATGCAAAGCAAGATAGTTCAAGCCGTGATTTGTCATAATTGTGATGATTATGGCTTACAGCTCATAAAAAACAAACCAATCCACAGTCTCAGAAAATTAGAATATTGCGAAAAGGTGCAATATTCTAGGCTCAAAGTGTCCAACTCTAATCCGCTAATTAAGCTATAACACTTGCAAAGGGTTGCTGAGCCTTTAAATGGTCTCTCAGTCTGGTTCAGTAGGAATCACAATCATGGAAAACACTGCTGACCTAAGTTGTGCAGAAAACCATCATTGACACCCTCCATAAGGAGGGAAAGCCTCAAAAGGTAATTACAAAAGAAGTTGGATGTTCCCAAAGTGCTGTATCAAAGCACATTGCTAGAAAGTTATGTGGAAGGGAAAAGTGTGGAAGAAAAAGGTGCACAAGCAGCAGGGATGACCACAGCCTGGAGAGGATTGCCAGGAAAAGGCCATTCAAAAGTGTTGGGGACTTTTACAGGGAGTGGACTGAGGCTGGAGTCGGTGCATCAAGAGCCACAACACACAGACGGATCCTGGACATGGGCTTCAAATGTCGTATTCCTCTTGTCAAGCCACTCCTGAACAACAAACAACGTCAGAAGCGTCTTACCTGGGCTAAAGTAAACAGACCTGGTCTGTTGCTCAGTGGTCCAAAGTCCTCTTTTCTGATGAGAGCAAATTTTGCATCTCATTTGGAAACCAAGGACCCAGAGTATGGAGGAAGAATGGAGAGGCACTCACTGCATGATGCTTGAAGTCCAGTGTAAAGTTTCCACAGTCTGTGTTGATTTGGGGAGCCATGTCATCTGCTGGTGTTGGTCCCCTGTGCTTCATTAAGTCCAGGGTCAACGCAGCCGTCTACCAGGAGATTTTGGAGCACTTCATGCTTCCTTTCGCAGATAAGCTCTATGGGGTTGCTGACTTCATTTTCCAGCAGGACTTGTCACCTGCCCACACTGCCAAAAGCACCAAAACCTGGTTTAAAAACCGTGGGATTACTGTGCTTGATTGACCAGCAAACTCGCCTGACCTGAACCCCATAGAGTATCTATGGGGCATTGCCAAGAGAAAGAGGAGAGACATGAGACCGAACAATGCAGAAGAGCTGAAGGCCACTATTGAAGCATCCTGGTCTTCCATAACACCTCAGCAGTGCCACAGTCTGATCGCTTCCATGCCACGCCGCATTGAGGCAGTAATTGCTGCAAAAGGGGCCCAAACCAAGTACTGAGTACATATGCATGCTTATACTTTTCAGAGGTCCGATATTGTTCTATGTACAATCCTTGTTTTATTTATTGCATGTAATATTCTAATTTTCTGAGATTGTGGATTTGGGGTTTTCATGAGCTGTAAGCCATAATCATCACAATTATGACAAATCACGGCTTGAACTATCTCATATATTAGTTTCACCTTTTTAAGTTGCATTAGTGAAATAAATGAACTTTTGCACAATATTCTAATTTTTCGAGTATCACCTGTACTTCAGTTAACCATAATAACATCTGACAAAAAGATCTAAAAACACTGAAGCAGCAGACTTTGTGAAATTTTATATTTGTGTCATTCTCAAAACTTTTGGCCACAGCTGTAGACTTTGCATCTACAGTTTGATGATCAGTGGACTCTCTGTAGTTACTAATGATGGGAAATGCCCACAAAGCTGATAGTATCATCATGCTGATCAAGGTTTCAGCTGATATGAGGGAGCTAAGGAGCTGCAATATTAGTTTATTTATGGAAAAAAAGAGGTAATAAAATGGGACTTGTTTTGGTCACTGAGTCATAAATGAGTGTGTCTGGGTTAGGAAAAAAGTCTATCATATAAATCACTAAGGCCTCTTGCACACAGACGCTTGAGATTGTGCAATGTAAATTCCAGCGAATTTCTCCCACCCGGAAAGCCCTGGTTCTTTGTACAGCCTCCCATAGACACAAATGACTGTGCGCAGCTGTACTTGGGTATACACCACTGCTCCTATAGCATACAGGAGTATGCAAAAATATTACGGTATGTATATTTTCATGTATATGGGCAGCTGTACGCAGCACCTGGGCTTTACGGAAGGGGAGGTACGCTGGTATTTATGTTGCAGGGGCTCAAGCAGCCATGTACAGGCCTATTAAATGAAAGGGAAAAAATATAACTAAAGAGAACTACAAAAATAAAAAATTTCTGTTTTAATCATGTTATAGTTTTATTGAGTAGAATAGTCAAGCACGGCCTAAAGCATCTGATAAAGTTTACAAACAATTAGGAAAATTATTACAAATATTTCCCCATGGAACCGGGACTTTTTAGGCACAGACTGTCTCACAATCTGTGCCTAAAAAGTCCCGGTTCCTAGGGGAAATATTTATATTATACCAAAGTTAGTGATGTTGGCCATTTTACAGCAGATCCAATCCACCTCCATCTTTTTGATATCCAAACAATTAGGAAGAGACATGAATAAACATTCACATTAGTAGATTATCCAGACCTATTAGAAGATGTAGGTGTATGGCCCTTTATGAGCTTGGACTAATAGGTGGTCTGAACCACTGAGTGAGCAGATATGTCTGGATAGGAAAAGATGGGAGAGGTGGGGTGGAGAAAAGCCTGAAAAGAGGGAAATAAAGTAAAAAGTGATTTAATGAAAGTGACTAGAAAAGGTCAGATTAAGTGTCAAGGGCAGAGGTCAGAGTAGGGAAGACAAAGTACAAATGAAGGGGTGCAGGGGGTGGGATACAACAGGGTGCATCCCCTACAGACTCGGGCCAGAGGACAAGTTCAGACCACTCAGGCTCGAAGAGTTCAAAAATGGTAGAGCATAAGCAAGCCACAGTTCCCATATTTTGAAAAATTTAGATTGTGTGCCATTACGGATGTTAGACAGTTTCTAATTACCCAACATCAAGTTCAAATGGTCTTTGACTTCTTGGAAGAGGACTGGGAGCATCTTACAGGCTTTGGCTATCATTTGTTTCACAGCCAGAAACAAATATGTAGCCAGTTTCTAGTAGTATGAAAAGAGGCCCTGGATTGTGTAATGGAGGAGGACCAATCTCGCATCCTTGGGTACTATTACGTGAAACAGGGTTTGAAGAAGACCAAACATTCTGGACCAAAGCACTGTCCGCTTCGGGCAAAGCCACCAAATATGTTGTCCACAACCACTGAAACACCGCGAAGGAGAGCTTTAGTCTCTTTCTAAGATGGATGTATTAATGCTATTCTGGACTGGTGTTTCACCAGTCCTCCAGTTACATATATAAAAAGTTAACTTTTTTCACTTTTAGTTAGAAGTCTGTGTACATGCTATCACATACAGTAGTAATATCCGAACTCTGTAATTTTGGAGTGGTGGCTAATGAAAAGTGCGGTGACTAAGTGATTTACATCTTTGGGACACGGTGAAGTGTAGGTTGCATTCTCTGGCTTCCTGCAGCATAGTCTTAAATGGGAGCAGATGGCAGTAAAGCGATTGTAATGGGTTCCGTTATCATTGTACGCACATTCCTTTTTAATGAAGGAAAATAATGTGTTATTGCCAGCCAGCTTGGCATTTCTACCCACACTTTAAATACTTAGCTTATTATACATTTTTTTTTCTACCCTTTATGACTCCCTGAAGCTTTTAGGCCAGTTTTAAAAGCATTATTTTTAAATCAAGGAACATACAGAGATAACATTGTTGCCTGTGGTGTGACTTGTTTTATTTCATATTAGAATAGAGTGGACTTTCTCGTGTCACAGCATCAGAGGTGTGATTTCCCTTATTAACATTACAGTAAAATTAAGCTGGTGGACAGTATGACTACAATATGCAAAGTGCAGTAACCCATGGCTATGCATCAGGTTTTTAACCTGGGAGCACACATGCGTGGCTATTGAGTGCTTGCTCCTGTGATGCGGGGGGTGAGTACTTAACGTATGCTATGTTCTAACAATTAGGCAGAACAGAGGAATGCTAACAATATGAGTGCAGCAAATGACCTACTGGTATGACAATTACATTAAGCAATATATTTCAAAACTGCACAGGTTGTTTTTTAGCAACTGGGGTCTTTGACTGCATAGTCCTCTTTATTTAAAAGATGAACTTTGCCTTTAACAGGTAATATATTGTACCTAAGCAAGCCTTTCAGCAAAAAATAAAACTATGCCCCTATCTTTTGACGTATCGAAAGACTTCCCAACCTACCTTGGAATCTCAACCCCTATGCCTACAGTATGTACTGTACCTCACGTATGACAAGATTATTTAAGGTCTGGACCCTCTGATTCCAGTTTGTTGGAAGCTGGAAATCCCATTTCCTGCAGTTCACTAGGCTATGAATGATTTCATCCAACTCCCACTGGTTTAAGTATATTTAAAGCCAAACTTTTTTTTCTTCGATTTGCATAAAGTAGGTAAGGGCTAGAACCCAACTATGTCCTAATGGAGAGTTTTCCCTTTACTGTCCCATAGATGCATCAGGAAGTAAAATTAAATCTCTCCAAAGTAGAAGAAATCTTCGATTAGACAGTTGCTACTGCAACAAATGTCCTTATTGGAAAATTTGCCCTCCATACCTGTTCCAATACAATTCCAAATTTTGGATTTTCTCTTACTTTTGGTCTTGGTGGCAATAATCATAAGGATACATGCGAGTCTCCCCAGCAGGGACCCAGAAAGTAATACAAACGTGAAAGGGTTGCTAACCATTCCCTACTCTATCCAAAAAAAAAAGCTTTCCTTTAGGTACACTTCAAGGGCTCATGCGTACAGCTGCAAAGGCTGAAGAAGTCTTCTAACATAAAATGTACAAGGAAGACTTGGGCCTCATGCAGACGGACATCTATAGATTACAATATACCGTAAGTCTTCTTTAAGTCTTCTAGCGTAACATACCTATCTTTTTCCCATGTCCCACAAGCCGCAGGTGCCGTGTAGAGCCAACCATACAACTGAATTGCTGTATGCAGTCCTGCGCCCGGGGAGTTGCAGGTGCTGCTTACAGCTCCCTAATATTATTGAATTGCTGTACGTGGCCATATTTGTGTAAACGCTGATGGCTTCTGCATCAGCGTTTATCTGTGCATGCTCACATGGCATAATTCCTTAAACTGGGAAATGCGCCTTACAAGCATGTGTGGGTAAACCCTGACACAGAAGCCATCTGCAATTACACCTGTGCAGACGCATAAAGCAATTCACTTGTATGGTTGGATTTACACGGCATCTCCGGCTCGTGGGACATGGGGGGAAAAAGATGGTTATGTTATGTTAGAAGACCTATAGACTTATATTGCAGTCTATAGATGTCCGTCTGCATGAGTCAAGTCTTCTCTGTACATTTCTCTTATAAGCTATGTAAACCCCTTTGTGTCCAGCTCCCAGTGCCTGAAGCATGTAGAAGCATCTGGCTTTTGGCAGTCCTGTTACTCTCACTTTTAACTTTTTAGCTTGCAGTTGACTATAGGAATTAGTGTAAACAATAACTTCAGAATTCTATTCTATCTGTAGTTAAAGCAATGCTTTCCTTGGTTTTAATATATCTATATGTCAGTCTTTACATTTTTGCTAGCTGCTTTTTTTATATAAACCTTCTTGCGATTTTGCGTTCATGGCCTTTTGGTAGCTAAATGACCGAAAGAGGGGAAAATGGCCAGGCTTTCCAAAAATCAATGAACAGTGAAGCAGTGTTCTCAGTGCACTTTTTTTTTTTTTGAAAGACTGATCACCCTAAGGTGCCTTTTTCATCTTTCCCAGATATAAACAAAGTCCGTATATTAACAATGACTAGTTCTGTTCCAGGCTGTCAGTATGGTGGATGTGCAGCTGTAGAACATCACAGACATGAAAGCATATCCTGTCCACTCCTTCTCGCCTTAACCTCCCCACCTTCCTAGCACACAAGAGGAGATCTATCCTTCCCCCTGTATTGATCATCCACACTAAATACTTTCCCATGTTGTACAAGAAAAGTATAGAATGGCACATTTTTTTGTACCAAGCTTGCGCCACACATTTGTATAGCAAGGTCAAGCTGATCTCCTCCATGTAAAACAACACACATCTAGATACCCTCAACAGAGAATAAACAAGCCTAGAACTGAAGGTAAGTATTCTTGTCGTTGTACAGCTATAAGTGCCCATAGAAGATGGCAGTGAAATTATCCAATTACTCAGTGATTCTTCTCTAGGACCCACATAAATATTCATGCTCTGCAAATTTCTACTTTTCATTCTTGGATCTAGCTGTATTTTCTGCTGGCATGAAGTGAAGGACACTCATAGACCAGAGCAGGCCTAATCTGAGCACCAGGTCTGAAATATTTAGTGCAAGGTCTAGATTTCTTTTTACTTGCAGAATGATTTTCTCTGAAGTACTACTTGGCTTTTTTGCAAGAAGAACCTCAAGCTGAAACTAACAAGATAAAAATGAATAGCCAGTCAAATGATAAAATAACAGCTTTTGCTGCAATATTCATCTTGATTTCCCCACTTTTTTTTTTTTTTTTTCACGAAAGTGGAGTTACCCTTTAAATATATATAATAAAAAATTACTTTATTTCAATTTTTAAAATTGCACTGTATGTGGCTCTCCCTCCCCCTATGGCCCCTTCCAATAAGTGGTTCACGGCTCATTTGTATGATATAAGCAGGGTATTGGGATTTCATATCTCACATAGCCTTCTGCAATCTATGGTCTAATGTAGGCAAGTACCTTGGCACTGTCATTTCTGCTGGTCCTTTCACTAGCTTTTGAAACTGAAGGATGAGCAGAGGGTGGTGAAGGAGGCGTGCACAGAGCTTTTTTTTTACTGTAGTCCCATTGAAAAGGAGCACATGACAGTCTGATAACGTTGCTGATCATTGCAGAGGAAAACTTAAGCACTTTAACCCACTTCAGCAAGCGCATTGCTATTACTGCCAGGATCTCCACATAAGAAAGATAGAAAACCAATGGATACAAATGTGCTTAAAAAAAGTGTACGCAGTAATGCATGATGCTATGTAAGTTATGAGGTTTGGTGCTGCCCCCTCTAACCTTGCCACCCATGAGAGCCAATATGGTAAATGCTGCATGGCATGTACTCTCAGTTGGTACACACTAGAGCTGCACGATTAATCGTTAAGAATCAAAATCGCAATCTTTTTCCCTTCCCGATCTTCAAAACAGCATGTCACGGTCTTTCTAACAAGTGCAGAGTTCTCACAGCTGGGGGAAAAAAAATCCAGGCAGCCTGCCAAGTTTTATCACAACACTGCGAATAAGTAGAAACAAAGTATCTCTTCGTTCTTTTATCAAAGAAAAGAACTCCGGCGTGTAAATGAGGCAAGTTTAACCATTTAACTGCTTGCCGACCGCCGCACGAACATTTACGTCGACAGAATGACACGGACAGGCAAAAGGGCGTATATATACGTCCCCTTTAAATTGCCGGCCACGTGGTTGCGCGGCAGCACGCTTGCGACCCTGTCGCGAACTCCGAGACCGGACCCACGACCCGATCGCCGCCGGTGTCCCACAATCTGGTCACAGAGCTAAAGAACGGGGAGATGTTAGTGTAAACACAACATCTCGCCGTTCTGCCTAGTGACACTGTCACTGATCGTGTTCCCTCTCATTGGGAACAGCGATCAGTGACGTGTCACGGCAAGCCACGCCCTCTAACAGTAAGAATCACTCCCTAGGTCACACTTAACCCCTTCAGCGCCCCCTACAGGTTAACCCCCTTCACTGCCAGTGTCATTTTTACAGTAATCAGTGCATTTTTATAGCACTGATCGCTGTAAAAATGACAATGGTCACAAAATGGTGTCAAAAGTGTCGGATGTGTCTGCCATAATGTCGCAGTCATGATAAAAATCGCTGATTGCCGCATTACTAGTAAAAAAATATATATATATTGATAAAAATGCCATAAAACTATCCCCTATTTTGTAGACGCTATAACTTTTGTGCAAACCAATCAATAAACGCTTATCGCAATTTTTTTTTTTTTTTACCAAAAATATGTAGAATAATACAGATCGGCCTAAACTGAAGGAAAAAACTTTTTTTGATATATTTTTTGGGGATATTTATTATAGCAAAGGTAAAGAATATTGAATTTTTTCAAAATTGTCGCTCTATTTTTGTTTATAGCGCAAAAAATAAAAACCGCAGAGGTGATCAAATACCACCAAAAGAAAGCTCTATTTGTGGGGAAAAAAGGACATCAGTTTTGTTTGGGAGCCACGTCGCACGACCGTGCAATTGTCAGTTAAAGCGACAAAGTGCCGAATCGCAAAAAGGGGCCTGGTCTTTGGCCAACCAAATGGTCCGGGGCTTAAGTGGTTAAAGACCAAATCTTTTCTGACATTTGTTGCTTACAAGTAAAAATCATTATTTTCTGCTAGAAAATTACTTGGAACACCCAAACATGATGGATATTTTTTTAGCAGAGACCCTAGAGAATAAAATGGTGGTTGTTGCAATATTTTATGTGACTCCGTATTTGCAAAGCTTTTTTTTTTTAAACGCAATTTTTTTGAAAAAATACACTTTAATGAATAAAAAAATAAACAGTAAAGTTGGCCCAATGTTTTTGGATAATATGAAAGAAGATGTTACACCACGAGAATCGTAAGACAATCGTGATCTTCATTCTTTTTTTTAAAAAAAAATATTTGATTTTTTTTTTTTTTTTTTTTGTTATTGCTTATTCCATACAAAAATTTCAAACAGGAAAGGTTAATCATAAGAAAAAGATACAATCATTTTATTTGGTTTCTAAATATATACAAAGGGGTAATAAGTAAATCACACACTGTAAGGTTTGGCTAATCCACAAAAAACATCTAACAAGATGTACAAAAGACAAACGCACATCTCTAATTTAATTTCGGATTCCATTTATATTGCACCATTCTCTTCCTCTTGATTTGAAATTAATCAGTCTCCTCATCCCCTCCCGTCTCCTCCCTCCTCTCCTCCCCACAGGAACCATCATGCATTGAATTGCTGGTATTAAGCCAATAGGACTAAATTTTGTGAAATTTTTGAGAAGCTCCTCTGTTTATATGCCAATTTTTCTCTTTTTAATATATAATTTATTTTATTACCCCATTGTTTGAGTTGGCGGAGTAGTATCAATCCACTTTTGCAAAATAAGTTTGCAGGCTAAGTAGAGATCTAGTCCACATTGTATACATCTCTACAGGTAGAGCTCCATCTGGAATTATACCCAGAATAGCTAATTTAGGGGTATTTGTTATTTCTGTCAAGCATATTGTATTCAAGGTCAAAAACATTTTCTCCCAGTATCTATGTAACTTGGGACAATGCCATAGCATATGAATAAGGCTCATTGTATACTGAGCATCGCGGGCATAAAGGCGAAATATATTTACCCCAGGCAAATGGTTTTTGAGGAGTATAATGGGTTCTATGCAAGATAAAAAGCTGGGTCAATTGCTGAGATGATGACATAGATACCTCAGGTAGTATCTCCATAGCTCGTATCCACTCTTCTTCATTAAGATCCGTCAAGTCTTTTTGCCAATGGGTAAAACTATTTACCTGGGCATCTAATTTCTCTGCGTTTAGTAAAATAAGATAAAGATCCCCTATTAATCCTCGTTTAGTAATCCGTACTGTGGTTGATTTCAGCAATATCTCTGCTGGATTGTATTGGAATTGGAATGTTAAGGCCTGGTGTTGTAATGCGTGACGTATTTGGAAGTATTGATAAAAATTGCTATTTAATAGTTGGAAGCGCTCTCTCAACTTATTAAAGGGTAATAGAGTATCCCCTTCAAATAACTGGTAGAAAAAAATTAACCCAGCTTTTTTCCATTCCCATAGTTCTTGTATTTTATTCAGCTCAGGTAGACAATAATTTTCCCATATTGGCATATGTCTTGTATATCCCTTATGATGAGTAAGACCACTTTCACACTGAGGCGCTTTTCAGGCGCTTTCACGCTAAAAAAAGCGCCTGAAAACTTATTTCCATTAAAATCAATGAATCCTTTCACACTGGGGCAGTGCGCTGAAAAAACACCCCTCTCCATTGAAATGAATTGAAAGCGCTTCAAAAGCGCCTGAAAAGCGCTTCAAAAGCGCTCAGTGTTTTACTGGCAGTTTTTCAAGCGCCTCAGTGTGAAAGTGGCCTAATAATACGTGTTGTTTCCTATAGTTTATGGATTAACTGAAATGTTGGAAACTTTCTCTTCTCATGAAATTGGTGAGACACTATTTTCTGTGCTAATGGAGATGTTTTAAAGCGGAGGTTCTGCGGCCGATTGTTTTTTTTTTTTTTTTGCTGCATTCAATGTGGTTAAAGTTAAGGGTTTAGTACTCACTACTCTGGCGATTAAAAGCATCCCCCATCCATTTTCGTATAAAAGAAACACTTATATTAATTTTCCATTTTGCTTGTGGGCATAGTGAAGCCCACAAGCACAGGCTTCCGGGAAGCGGTGAATGTGTGTCTCCCGGCATTCACCGCTCTCTTGCGTGAGCAGTGTTGACGGCGAGCAGCGCCGTCAACACTTTCTGGTTGCCATCACAATGGGCGGCGTCGTTCAAAGTACACGCCCCGTTGTGACTGGATTCAAATCGAAAGAATCAGCGACTGATTAGAACAGGCTCTGTATGCGTCCGCAATAACTTCCCGGCGGAGCGCCGTAAACTGAGCAGGTTGCCATCCCAACGGGCGGAGGCGTCGGAAGTTCCTGCCCTGTTGGGATGGCAACCAAAAATATACACAGTACAGTACGGGGAGGGAGCGCAGACAATCTCGCGAGATTTCGCAGCGGCGATCCGCACTGACTCCTGGGAATGCTGACACTTAGCTCCCAGGAGACAGTGCGCCGCCGGGGAAAAGGCATGTACACGCCTACTCCCGTGGGAGGAACAGACAGGAAGTTCCCCAATGAAGACAAATAATAAGGTAAATACAGCATTTAAAAAAAAAAAAAAATGTCGTTTGCTTATCTATGCAATGCACAGAAGGGGATATTATTAAGTCAATAATTTGGGAGAACCTCCACTTTAAATTGGGCCATTATTGGATTCTGTATGGGATCTTGATTATCTATCTCCTCCCAACCACACCAATGTTGAAGTTGTGCTGCCATAAAATATATAATCTTGAATTGGGGACAGCTATCCCTCCTCTATCCTTTGCTTGTTGTAGGGTTTCAAGTTTGATTCTTGGTTTTCCATATAAGGTCTCTAAAGCCTCGTACACACGGTCAGACTTTTTGCCAACAAACTTCAAAATGAGCAAGTTTGACAAAAAATCCGACCGTGTGTACGCTCCATCGGACAAACTGTTTTGGTTTTCATCGGACAAATGTTCGGTCTGCAAACGGACAAACTTTTCGTCAACAAAAGTCTGATGGAGCAAAGTCCGACCGTGTGTACAGAAATCCATCGGACTTTTGTCTGATGGACAAATGAGCATGCCCAGAACCAATGTTAAAATCAACCAACAATAGCAAAAGTTGACCAAAGGGTGGCAGTAAAGAGCAGAAAAGAGCAGAAAAACCATGTTGGAAAAGTTTTGGGAAAGTTTGCAGAAAAGTCCTGCCGTGTGTATGCTATGGGTGTGCCCGGCCAACTCCCTTCGGACAAAAATCCACGGAAAAGTTTGTTTGAAGTGCGACCGTGTGTACGAAGCTTAAAAGTCGCATCTATTGTCCTGAATAGTTTCAATGTCAACCAAACTGGACAGTTATGCAGAAGATATAACACCTGGGGCACCCAAACCATTTTCACCAGATTTGCTCTCCCTATAATAGTCAATGGGAATCTGCACCAAGTTTTACCTTGTTGCCTAAATTTATCGATTAGAAGAAGAATATTTTTGTCTATATAATCGTTAATGTTTGGAGTGACTATTATCCCCAAGTACTTAAATGATAAAACATGCTTCATCTGGTGAGCCGGGCCTGGGTGCCCAAGCTGTATCGGGTCAACAGGGTCAATATGCATTATTACGGACTTATCTCAGTTGATAGTAAATCCTGAGAATGTACCGTACATATCTATAAGCGAAATAACTGTGGAAAGAGAAGTATGTGTGTCCCCTTGAAACACCAGTGCATCGTCTGCGAAGAGTGCTATTTTTTCCTCGCTCCTACCTCTCCCAAACCCCACAATTTCTGGACATTCCCCAATTGCCTCAGCAAGTGGTTCTACGGCTAGAGGGAAAAGTAGTGGAGAGAAGGGGTAGCCTTGTCTTGTTCCTCTTTTTTTTTTAAATGGTAATGAGATGGATCTGTTAATCTGGACTCTTGCACTCGGACTAGTATATAATAGTTGTATCCACTTCATAAATTTTGGTCCTATTCCAAAGTGTCTTAGGCAGGTCCATAGGAACTCCCACTCTATGCTCGTGATCTTTATTCTAAGCAAAAAAAATCGTGATTCTCATTTTAGCCAGAATAGTGCAGCTCTAGTACACAATATAAAAAAAATTCTATTTACTTTTGTAAATTAAAGCATGACATGTTCACTTTAATGCTGCACCATAAAGAGCCACCAAAAGTCAAGTATTTTAAATGCTACTTGTAGTGTTTTTCCTTTTTTATTTCATTTGCAATGTGCCTTTGAACCTCCTAGAAAATGGGACTATTGTAGGAACAATCAATTCTTGTAGCACTATCCCACTCCTCCTTGCACACCATAACCCTCTTTTCTTCTCTCGGTGTCTAATTATCTATGTGCTGGCGCAGCTCTTTTACCCCATCCTCACCTAAATTTTATGTAGCTGCTGAGGAAAAAGAGAAGCGGAATAATGTAGTATGTCACTTGAGTGACGGCTCTGATTCTTCTGGGGCTGCTTGCAATACATCCAAAAAGGTGTCCTCAAACAGCAGTTGGAACTTTTGGATGTTCTTTCAAGGGAAGCTTTTTCAGGTAAATAATATGCATACATTTTGTTAAAAATATATGTAAACCCTCACCTTGTAAAACAATCCTTTCTGTTTAAAATAGAAATAAAAGGCAAAACATTTGTGTATACATATAAAATAACATAAATCACTTTTATCCCCCCCCCTTTTTTATAAGTGATCACATACCTTCTGTTCTCAGCTGCATAAGAGCTACGGTAGGAGAAACGGCAGTACACTGGTCTTTCCAGCGAATGGCTGTGCAGTGGGGGGGTGTCATCACAAGGAGGAGAGCAGGCTAAGTTCCCAGCACAGTTAGAAAACTGGCCATGCTGTGCTCTCATGCCCAGTGTGGTCAGTTTTTAATAGGAAAACAGAGGGACTGATAGGAACACCAGGGATTTCTCACAAAGGAAGCACGTGGTACAGTAGGCACAAAGCAAGAATATAAAATGTTGGTTTTACATATTTAAATTTCCTTATTATCTACTAGGAAGAGTATTGGAATAAATGGTCTAGGGACAGGGTATCTTCAATTTTCTGATTATTTAAAACCGAAGTATGGGATTTTTTTTCAAAATCATACTTGCCTAGGTGGATTCAGCATCAGTCCCCGCTGGCTCTAACACTGAGAACCGAGCAATCAAACACTGCTAATCGCTCAGTTTTCAGAGCTCCCTGAGCAGAGAGCTGGTGACTGTCAGTCACCACTCTCTTGTCTTCCCCCTCCTCACTCACTGGAGCGCTGGGCTGTGGAGGGGACGAGAGCTGTTGGCTCAGGCTCTGACCGGCTCACTAAGTGGCTGAGCTGGGTGCCGGTCCAGGCATGTGGGCGGATCCCGACTTCATTGTCATGATCTGGACTGGCTCTGTGGCGACAGCGGGCTTCAGTTCGCTGTCTGCTGAAAATGGGTCATACGAGTGCAGATTGAACTGCACTCCTGTGATCCATAGGGCAAGTACAGTCAAACAAGCTTTGGCTGTACTTCTCCTTTTTAAAGCGGAAATAAACTGCTTTTAAAATAAAATAAAATTTCTGACCTGCAAAGTAAAGGTATAATGTGCTAGTATGCATCGCATACTAGCACATTATGTGAAAAAGTATGCATCGCATACTAGCACATTATGTGAAAGTTATCTGCAAATTAAGCCCTCGTTGTCACCGCTAGGGGCCGCATCCATCTTCGCCCATCTTCCTTCCGGGTCCGCGGACTTCGGCTATGTGACTGGCCGAAGCCGCGTGACATCACATGGCTCTGAAGAAATGGTCCCGGGTGGCCGTTCCTTTAGAGCGCATGCGCTGATGACGTCATCGGCTGCATATATAGTAAATATCTCCTAAAAGGCGCACGTTTAGAAGATATTTACAGTACCTATAGGTAAGCCTTATTATAGGCTTACCTATAGGTACAATTAATTAATAGGAGTTTACAATCACTTAATATGTACATTTTGACGTTCTTTCTCTGTATGCCAGGTAGTTAAAAAAAAAAAAAAAAGTCTATTGACCATGCCATGCTTGGTTCATTGGTTCACTGATTTGGAGCAGTAAAGTACAGTAACTGTGCTATTAAATTGGAAGCACAACCTGGATATTTAACAAGCAAACCTGTCTACAATCTAAAACGGAGAAGCAAGTGATTACAAAAAGGTAATAACTGTGTAGGGATGAGCCAATAGAGAAGGTAAAACTTTAATTGTTATTTAGAGGCAGGATATGCTTTCCTTGGTTATGGCGGTTATATATGATCATATTGTATTATTATAATAACTACAACCACTGATCTGGGAAAATTCTGCAAATATATTTCTGTTAATAATCTGTTTTTAGGCTGCAAACACACATTGCTTTAACACCCCAGACATTCCCTAACCTGATGCAGCAGAAGATCTTATCAATACCTTCATTGTGCCAATGTGACTAGTATGTGATGGCTGTGACACAATCTGATAAGTTGAGATCACCCAGCTTTGTGCCAGCTGGTCCTCATTTCCTGGCTAAACATTACTATTCAGGCATCATGGCTAGAACACATCACACATACACTTGCTGATTAGATTATGCGTTTTCTTTTTCAGTACAATTACATTCCAGAGACTAAACAATAACATTTAAAGCAGGGGCAAGAATATTGAGTTTGCAGTTACACCTAGTAGTGTTGTCTGCTTTACTAGAGTAGGCCACACACAGGCAAATTCTGCCACCCGGGATGGACATTTCCAAATCTAAAGCCCTGGTACACACTATTATTTTTTTTTTCATTCAACCCAATGGGCTGAACAGAAAATAACTGAAGAACTCGGGTGGAGCTGCTGTACTAACAATCCAATATTAGTACAACGATTTCCCCCGCTGAGCTATTGTGTTCTAACAGGAGGACAGCCCCCCCCCCCCCCACAAGAACACACAAGTCAGTGCTCTCAGCCATTGGCTGAGAATGCTGATTGAATGTCGATCGGCAGACCTTTTTTGGTCATGGCCCTTAAGTGAACGAGTGATGGCCAGTAGAGTCAAATAAAACGTTGGCCAAAGTAGACAATATCTATTTTTTGGACCAAGTTTGTTGATGACTTCCAGCTTCATTGACTTCCTTTTGAAGTGTTTTTTCTTCTTAATATTTGGAAAATTCCTATCTGCTTAGAAACTCCTCAAAAAGTCCTCTTGTTTTCCCACTACCTCTTGTAAAAGTTATTGGGTCACCCATTCCATTGTTATGACAAACTTGGAACTGGTCCTTCAGACAGTTTTAGATCTATCAACTTATAACAACCAAGCAGATACACACCTTCACTCTCCTGCTATCCTGATTGGTTGCTACAAGTCAACTGAAACAGCTCACGTATGGGGGCAGACTGTTTTATTGATGCACAGAGTAAAGTAAATGTACATCTACAGGATGTGCATCGTACTGTTTTACACGTGCAAGGCCTAAGGTAAACATAGAGACAGCCATTGCTGACTTCCCATTTGCCTGGTTGTCATGCTAGTCCTTTGGCATTGGTACCCAGAGCTGCTGACCCCAAATAAGAATGTAGAAAAGGACGTCTGATATAGGTTTTATTTTTCAGGTGTTTGACTTGTACCCTATCATGCATGTTACCTTATCAAATTTTGAGGCTATTATAAGGGCTCTCCACTTTCCCTGCTTGAGTTGTAATTTATTTGATATTCTGGAAAGTGTAATAAGAGCAACGGCAGCTCTGCAAACTCCTAGTGAGACAGAAGTCAGGATTTATGGCACAGAGATCACAGTGTTAAGTACCCAAAACCTGTATAATGCCGTGGACTTGCTCAAACCACTAAAACTCTTAAAATGACACCAAATAATGTCCCTATTCTCTCTCACTTCTGTTTGTTTGGAATGAGCAGTGCACGTTAGTTACAGTCTTGTGCACTGCCCTATGCACACTACAAATCCCATAGACTTTAGTAGTCCATCTCAGGAGAGAGCAACAGAGGATGGCTATATTCCTACATACAGTGAGACCATGGAGAAGGAATTTAGCCACTCTCTAACCGGAAGTTTAGATAACAGCAGCAAAAAAAAAGGGTATTTAGAGAAGGTTGAGAGCAATAGAAGGTAATTTTTTGAGTTGAGAATACAACCCCAAATCCAAAAAGCGTTGGAACGCTTTGTAAAATAGAGAACATATCAAAAGTTTAAACTGAGAAAATGTACCATTTTAAGATAAAAATTTGGTAATTTTGAAATTGATAACAGCAACATGTCTCAAAAATGTTGGGACAGGGCCATGTTTACCACGTTGTAGCATTCCTTCTTTTAACAACACTCTGTAACGTCTGGGAATTGAGGAGACCAATTGCTGGAGTTTTGGGAGAGGAATGTTGTCCCATTCCTGACTGATATATGATTCTAACTGCTAGACAGTCCTGGTCATCTTTGTCGCATTTTTCATTTCAAGATTCACAAAATATTTTCAATTGGTGAAAGGTCTGGACTGCAGGCAGGCCAGTTTAGCACCCGGACTTTTCTACCACAAAGCCATGCTGTTGTCATAGATGCAGTATGTAGTTTATAATTGTGCTGCTGAAATATGCAAGGCCTTCCCTGAAAAAGACATAGTCTGGATGAGAGCATATACTGCTCTAAAACCTGGATATATCTTTCAGCATTGATGGTGCTTTTCCAGATGTGCGAGTTGCCCATTCCATATACATTGATGCACCCTCATACCATCAGAGATGTAGGCTTTTAACTGAACGCTGATAACAAGCCAGAAGGTCCCTCTCCTTTTTAGTCCATAAGATGTGGCACCCATGGTTGCCCAAAAATTTAAAATTTTGATTAGTCTGACCAAAAAATTGTTTTCAACTTTGCAACAGACCATTTTAAATGAGCATTGGCCCAAAGAAGGTGGCAGCATTTCTGGATCGTATTCAGATATAGCTTCTTTGCATGACAGAGGTTTACCTTGCATTTTTGTATGGCACGGTATTCACAGACGGTGATTTTTGGAAGTGAGCCCATGCAGTGATGTCCATCACAGAATCTTGCCTGTTTTTAATGCAGTTCTGTCTGATGACCCGAAGATCACAGGCATCCAATTCTGCATTTTGGCCTTGTTCCTTGCGTACAGAGATTTCTCCAGATTCTTGGAATCTTTTGATGATATGTACTGTAGATGATATGTTTAAAGTATTTGCAATTTTACGTTGAACATTTATTCTGCAATTGTTCGACAATTTTTGCACACACTTGTGGAATGGCGACAAACTACGGTACTTAAAAATCTCCATAGGCGTTGCTTAAAAAATTTGTACAGTTTACCAGTTTAGATTTACAGAGGACTTCTTGTGCTAGAAATATTGCTCTCACTCTAATAAACGTGGTGATGCCTCACATGTGTGGTTTGACCACTGTTTACATTTGCGGTCATGACTTGCGTATGTGTTTGCTTCTGCGCATGAGCATGAAGGGATGGGGCGCATTTATTTTTCTTATTTATTTTATATATTTTTGTTGCAGCTGCATGCATCACCCCGGTACAACCACTTCAAGCCGAGGCCGCATCTTTGTGTACAGTCGGCGGGAAGGGGTTAAAATGGTACATTTTCTCAGTTTAAACATTTTAATGTTTTCTAATGTGAATAAAATATGAGTTTATGAGATTTGCAAATCATTGCATTCTGTTTTTATGTAGATTTTACACCGTGTCCCAACTTTTTTGGAATTGGGGTTGTACATTACAGAGTTTAGTGTCACATTAAAGTGGTTCCAAAGATTGAAGGTTTTTTACCTTCATGCATTCTTTGCATGAAGGTAAAAAAAATCTTCAGTATGCAGCTTCCCCTGCAGCCCTCTAATACTTACCTGATCCCAATTGCGATCCAGCAATGTGCACCTAAGCGACTGTTTCCAAGGTCTCTGCCTCCTCATTGGCTGAGAGACAGCAGCTGGCTCCCACTGTTGTCAATCACAGCCAGCGAGGAGGGAGAAGGGGCGGGGCCATGCCACGTTCTGTATGTCTTGGGGACACACAAAGGCGGCTCAGGAACGAGAAGAAGAGGAGCCAGGAGGGCCGGCGAGGGACCCAAAAGGAGGAGGATCGAAGCTGCTCTGTGCAAAATATTACACAGAGCAGGTAAGTATGAGATGTTTGTTATTTAAAAAAATAAATAAAATAAAAACTTTTAATATCACTTAAAATATCATGTTTGGGTGGACTGATCATTTAAGGGATGAGCTGCACTTGCCCATGTTATTGAATAAGAACATTACAATAACATGGCTTGCTTTAGGCAGTGTGAGTTTAACCAGTGACTGCTCTGTTTCGGTAGTGTTTAATGTTCATTTATTTTGCTGGTGTCTATCATCTACGAATATAATGTTCTGTGGGCCAGGACAAGATCTAAAGTTGACCATGCATGTGATCAGGACCTCTGACCCGACTAGGAACAGTAGGCATATGACCAAGCCACATTCTGATTTGGTCAGAAATGGCAATCTTCCATTTCCCACCTAGACTTAACAACTGAAACACTCGGGGACAATAGGATTACTTGTACAGTGGCTGCAGATACAAACAAATGCAGTCAGATTTTTCATCCATGTGTCGTATTGGTTAGGACATTTGTTTGCTCTGTCCGAACAATGACAACTTCATGCAGTATAGAAAGGTAAAGAGAGGTGAAAATGTAAAGCTGTAGCAGTTCTGTGCTGTCCAGACATGGGTTCATACCTTGCCATGTATGTGACAGGTTCTCTGCTGAACAGAATCACAAGCTTGTGAGTTGTGAATTGTATAGCTTGTAAATTTTAGGTTTTTCCAGGAAGTGCGCTTTCTCACTTGCTAGTCAAATGGTGGAAGTGAGGTCAGTATTTTTTTAGGTAAGTAAGTGTGAATCCCAGTATGAAAGGTGACGCTGCGCAAATTACAATGTGTTTGTTTTACACCGCACACCTCTAAAGTGCTTGTACTGGATCCAATTTGTATTGCATTTACTGGCTGCATCAAAGTAATGTTTGGAATTTTGCAAAGCAGCATCCTCTAAGTACACTGAATTATTTACTATATGGTGACATGTTGCAAATACACCTGGCTTTGTTCCTGCCTTTTAAAATAGAAGTAAACTCCTTTTATAATTACCCTGCAGGCTTCTATTAGAATGTTCAGTCCTTGTTCCAATAGTTTGCTTCATTTGCTTACAGTATAGTTGGATTACATTAAGAATCTTCAGTACAAGAATAAGGATCCTTATTGTAGCCATGTGACTGTAATTTCCAAATCCTATTGGGCATATTGGCTGATAATGACTGTCACTTTTTAAAATAAAGATCCTTATCCTGGTGTTGAGCTTTGTGAAATTGAGCCTAAAATCTGTTGTTGGCCACTTGAATGTCATCTGTACTAGAATTCATGACTAGTTAATGCTGGCCCACCATAAACAAGCAGCTGCTCAACACCTTTTCTTCTAACCTGTGAGTGGCTGGATCTGCTACAGACTTGGCTGGTCACGGTGATCGGCAAATAGAACCACTATGGAACAGTAAAAACTTTCATACACTTTTAAATACTGGTCGTTGATTATTGTCTCATACGATTAAAGGCTTTTCTTGGCTGTTATCCTGATTCTGGCTTTTCTACCTAGTATGTCACTGACCCAGCATGTAGCTAGTAAGGTCTGGACTTCTATCCTGCACTTTACCAAAACATGATTGTCGGATTAAGAAGACGAAGGCCCAAGAGCCTGAACCTTTAGAAATAAGTCATAAATGGTGACTCCTATATATCCACCATCATAGGTCGCACAGAGCAACCAGTCATATTCAGACATTCAGCATCATCCAGTTTTTTAGGGCAGGATTGTATTTTATTGGTGAATTTTAAGATAGTGTGGGCAGTTTATTTTGGCTATATTAAGTTGGGCCCATTAGGAGTAGCTATTGACTGGCATCAACCATACCCAAAGCTGGCCATACACTGTTATTTGTTAAGATTTCTCCATCAACACAAATGAGGTGGATGGAGGAAATCTCATTAGCCAGTATTGCTGCAAGCAAGTAATCATTATAGCTTAGTGAATTAATGTGGGACAGTAAATTCCCATGCATGACTTTTACCTATAGGTGAGCCTATAGTAAGGCTTACCTATAGGTACAGTAAATATCCCCTAAGCGTGCACTGTTTAGGAGATATTTACTTTTGATGCAGCTGGTGACGTCACCGGCGCATGTGCTCTGAAGGAACGGTATAGCGTGCCACTCCTTCAGAGTCCTGTGCTATGAGCGGAGGTTCCCGCGCATTGTGGCTCCGGCCACTCACACAGCTGTAGTAAACGAACCCAGAAGGAAGACCGGGTGAAGATGGAAGCACCTTCAGCAGTGTCGGCACGTCGCTGAAGGGCTTTGTTTTAAGGAAAGTTTCACATAATGTGCATACTAGCACATTATGGCATTGCCGGCTTACTGCCGCTTCAAAAAGTAGAATTATATGCAATTTTTTTTTTTTGGATAGAGCAAGGGAGGTTTTTTTTTTCCCCATCTGAGTCCCATTGTGAAGTTTTCCCTTCACTTGTTGTCCCATAGCCAAACAGGAAGTGAGGAAATCCCTGCAAATGAAGAGAATTCCCTGGGGACCCCCAGGTCACCAGAACTAGTGTCCCCATTGGAAGATTTCCCTTCTATTACTTTTCTGGGGACAACCCAAAATATGGGATTTTCATTTACGTTCACTTTCAATGATAATGGTAAAGAGGACAAATGGAGAGGGCGTATCTCCTTAACGGGAGCACAGACGGCAATAATACCTGACGGGTGTTCTAATCCCCCTCCACTCTATCCAAAACAAAGTTTTGCTTTTAGTTATACTTTCCGTCCAGGAGGGAGGGTCCTCCGACTTCCAGTGTCTAATGCCCTGTACACACGGTGGGATTTTCTGACAAGAAAAGTCCGATGTGAGCTTTTGGTTGAAAATTCTGACCGTGTGTATGATCCATCTGACTTTTGCTGTCGGAATTTCCACCAGCAAAAGATTGAGAGCAGGTTCTCAATTTTTCAGACGGAAAAAAAAAAGATTGGAAAATCCGATTGTCTGTAGCAATTCCGATGCCCAAACTTCCGGCGCATGCTCAGAAACAATTTGACGCATGCTCGGAAGCATTGAACTTCATTTTCTCGGCTCGTCGTAGTGTTGTACGTCACCGCGTTATTGACGGTCGAAAGTCCAGAGAACTTTTGTGTGACCGTGTGTATGGAAGCCAAGCTTGAGCGGAATTCCGTCGGGAAAACCATCCAAGGTTTTTCCGATGGAAAATCCGATCGTGTGTACAGGGCATAAGAGTCAGAATACAGGCTTGGAATAGTAGGATTTTTAAAACAGCTTACCTGTAAAATCCTTTTCTTGGAGTACATCACGGGACACAGAGCAGCATAGTCATTACTATGTGGGTTATATAGAATTACCTTCAGGTGCTGGCACTGGCAACTTCCAAAACAGGAAGTACCCTCCCCTATATAAGCCCCTCCCATCCGGGAGCACCTCAGTTTTGTAGCAAAGCAATACGTGTCCCCAAAAGAGGGGTGGGAGCTCTGTGTCCCGTGATGTACTCCAAGAAAAGGATTTTACAGGTAAGCTGTTTTAAAAATCCTACTTTCTTGTTCATACATCACGGGACACAGAGCAGCATAGTCATTACTATGTGGGACGTCCCAAAGCAATGCCAAATGAGGGGGGGGATACACCATACATAAGCTGGGCGCTATCAGGCATGAGGATCTTTTGCGGCCTGCAACACACTGCGCCCAAAGGCGACATCCTCCTGACTTCTAACGTCCACCTGGTAGAACCTAGTAAACGTGTGTACTGAAGACCATGTTGCGGCCTTACAAATTTGAGCCAGGGAGGCCTGGTGATGCACTGCCCATGAAGTTCCAACTGCTCTCGTGGAGTGCGCCCTAACTTTGAACGGAGGCGGTCTACTTCTCAAGCCATAGGCTTGTATTATGACCTGTCGAATCCACTTGGCTAAAGTAGATTTTGATGCTGCCTGACCCTTTCTGGGGCCTTCCGGCAGAACAAACAAAGAATCCGTTCAACGAATCTGAGCAGTGGCTTTTAGATAAGCTTTAACTGCTCTTACTACATCCAAAGAATGCAATAACTTTTCCTCTACCGAGCTTGGTTTGGGGAAAAAAGAAGGAAGAACCACATCCTGGTTCAAGTGAAACCCCGATACCACCTTAGGAAGAAAGGCTGGGTGAGGGCGTAATACTACTCTGTCCTTATGAATAACCAGATATGGCTCTTTACAGGACATGGCGGCTAATTCCGACACTCTTCTAGCCGAGCATATGGCTACTAAAAATATCAATTTTCTGGTGAGTAGAACCAAGGAAATGTGCCGCAAAGGTTCAAATGGCTGCTTCTGCAGAACCGACAGAACCAAATTTAGATCCCATGGGCATATGGGAGCTTTAATCGGTGGAATAATACGAGTCACACCTTGCATAAAGGATTTGACAAGTGAATGCATAGCCAGGGGCCTTTGAAATAGTATTGATAAGGCCGAAACCTGGCCCTTGATAGTACTTAAGGCAAACTTCCTGTCTACAGCCCACTGCAGGAAGTCCAGAATTCTGCCTATAACGTACTTACGTGGATGCCATTTTCTGGCCTCGCACCAAGTGATGTACGCCTTCCAAACTCTATAGTAGATCTGCCTGGATACAGGCTTCCTGGCATTGATTATAGTTGATACCACAGAGTTAGAGAGACCTCTCTTCTTTAGGATGTGGGATTCAATAGCCAGGCCGTTAAAATTAGAGTTAGTAAGGAAGGGTGGTATATCGGTCCTTGCGAAAGCAGGTCCGATCGACGTGGAAGGGTCCAAGGACTCCCCACAGACATTTTGATGATCTCCGCGTACCAGGCCCTTCGGGGCCACGCTGGAGCCACCAGGATCACCGGCTTCTTTCCCAACCTGACTCTGCGAAGGAGTCGAGGCAACAATTGTAGCGGAGGGAATGCATATATCAGTCTGAACTGATCCCAAGGGAACACCAGAGCATCCGCGCCGCAAGCGAGGGGATCCCTTGTCCGGGAGACAAATCTGTCCACCTTTGCGTTGAATCTGGATGCTAGCAGATCTACATCCGGTGTTCCCCACCGCTGACATATTGCTCGGAAGACCTCGGGATGAAGGGACCATTCCCCTGGGCATAACTGTTGGCGACTCAGAAAGTCCGCCTTCCAATTCTCCACCCCTGGAATGAAGACAGCTGATATACATGGGACATGCTTTTCTGCCCATTCCAGGATGTGACTTACTTCCCTCTGGGCTGCACGACTCCTGGTGCCTCCCTGATGATTGATATATGCCACTGCTGTGGCATTGTCTGATTGATTCTGACAGGGGACCCTTGGAGTCTGGATGTCCAGGCTACTAGGGCATACCGGGCTGCTCGTATCTCTAAGAGATTGATGGGCAGGGTTCTTACTACATTTGACCATCTGCCCTGGAGAGACCATTGCTCCAGTACTGCCCCCCCCCAGCCTATAAGGCTGGCATCTGTAGTGACCACCTTCCAGGATATCGGACTGAAGGGTTTTCCCTTCTGGAGATTCTGGGGGATCAACCACCAGCAGAGACTCTTCCGAACGGAAGGGGACAAAGCCATCGGGAAGTCTAGAGCCTGAATCTTTCCGTTCCAGGCTGACAATATGGCCCTCTGTAAATTCCTTGAGTGGAATTGGGCGTATGGCACAGCTTCGAATGATGCTACCATCTTTCCTAGCAGCCTCATGCACAGGCGTATGGACGGCTGTCTTTTTGCACAAAGCAGACGGACCAAGCCCCTCAGAGAGGATACCTTGTCTAGAGGTAAGAAAATCTTCCTCTGGTCTGAATCCAGCCGTAGCCCTAGATATACCAGGTTTTTCACTGGCTGTAGGGCTGACTTGTCCAGGTTGATGACCCAACCGTGAGATTCTAGATACTTGATTGTATCGACAATTACCACTTCTAGCTTGGCAACTGAGTGGTACATCAACAACAGGTCGTGTAGGTATGCCATTATCGTTACACCTCGTGTACTTAGATCGGCCAACAGTGGGGTCAGAATTTTTGTGAACACTCGTGGTGCTGTGGCCAGACCGAATGGTAAGGCTCTGAACTGAAAATGGCGCCCTTCTACTGCAAAGCGTAGAAATTTTTGATGACCTGGAAAGATGGGAACATGCAAGTAAGCATCTTTGATGTCGATCGAGGCTAACCATTCCTCCCCCTGTAGGGCAGCGGTGACCGATTCGGGACTGTGAAAAGGTTTGAGTAGAAACTCAACCCCCACTCTTCCATAGGAACCTCCATAATTACTCCTTGGAGCAATAGTTGTTCTAACGCCACTAGGAGACACCTTCTTTTCAGAGGGTCTTTTGGCATGCCTGACCACATAAAATGGGAAGGAGGAGACTCTTTTAACTCCAACTTGTATCCCCGAGTTACTGCGGAGAGCACCCATCTGTCTTTGATCGTCTCCCGCCAGGTCTCTGTGAACAACTGAAGTCTTCCCCCCACCCGTTTGAGTGGGGGCAGCCCTTCATAGGCTTGACTTGGAGGCTGGTTTAGTACCTCTTCGGATCCAGGGCTTTTTATTACCCTGTGACTGTCCCTGATTTTTACCTCCTGAGTTTGACCGAGGAGGCCGTCGGAACTGCTTAGTAGCAGACGTCCCAGGGATAGGAGAGGTAGTCCTCTTAAAAGACGGACCCCTAGACCTCTTTTTAATTGGTAAGAGAGTACTTTTACCACTGGAAATCTTCTGGATATATTTATCCAGGTCTTCGCCAAAAAGGCGTTCTCCATGAAATGGGAAGCTAACTAAGAGCTTCTTACAGGGAGCCTCAGCAGACCAGTTCTTGAGCCACAGAAGCCTACGCATATGTACCAAAGACAGCGTGAGGCGGGAGGCCTGATGGATAGAATCCTTGATGGCGTCAACCGCAAAGCATAATGCTCTAGGCAGATCAGCCAGAGCCTGGGCCTGCTGGTCTGGCAAATCCCTCAGGACCATTTTCATTTGATCCTTTAAAGCTTGGCAGACCCCAATAGCTGCCACTGCTGGCTGTGTAACAGCCCCTGCTGTGGAAAAAGCAGATTTTAATAAAGATTCCAATTTTTTATCTACTGGATCTTTGAACATTTGAACATTATCTACTGGACATGTCAGTGATCTGTTCACAGAAGAAATGGCTGCGTCCACCGTAGGAACATTCCATCTCTGGGTGAATTTTTCCTCCATGGGATAGATCACCTGAAATTTCTTAGGTGGAACAAATAGTTTATCAGGATGTTCCCAGTCCTGGTATATAAGTCCTTCCAATAATGGATGAATTGGAAAGGAGCAATTAATCTGGGGAGCTTTTAGCGACCCCAACGAGGAGACAGCAGTAGTTGATGGTTCAACAAGAGGCATTTTAAATGCAGATCGAACCATGTCAGTTAGGGTCTGGACCCACAATCTTTCAGTCTTTGATGCTGAAAATGGTTCATCTACTGTCGATTCCTCAAAAACAGAGTTAACCTCCTCCTGATCCCCTTCAGGTAGGTCAGTCCCTTCCTGGGACTGTTGCTCTGCCAACAGGCACTCTAATGGAGGGGATGGAGATCTGGCGCGCTTTCTTTTTTGTAGAGAAGAAGCGATCAATGCTGCCAATCTCTGCTCCAATCCCTCCAGAGTTGAGGCAAAAACCTCCTCTGTTTATATATGCAGGAGCAGGTGGACTGAGGACAGCCGCAGTACCTGGCACTCCCGGGGGTTCCTTATGGGTATTAACCTCTGATTTCTCAGGGGAGGAAGGTGCAGATGACTGCTCCAGATCCTCAGAGCCCGATGGAGACCCCCTACACTTCCTGAGAGGTATATCTCGGAGTTTTTTAGGCGGCATATTCCTTAGTTCAAAGCTGAGGTATTCCAGCCGCAATACACCCCTTTACTGAAATAGTCTAATGCAATTTGCTGCTATGTACATCAGTGGGTGTCTACTAATGCGTCTTTCTGGGGATGCCTGTATCAACCGCCCGCTGTAAGCCCCTATACCATGCTACCAGCTCCTTTTCATGCTCTGTGTCCATAGCAAGCAGTGTGGACTGAGTCCTTTTATCTTGCTGGGACGCCCGCACATGCGCAGAAGCGCTGGGCGCACAGAGCGCGTCATCCGCCAGGCTCCGCCCCCTTTTTTTAAGCTAAATCTTATAAAAAGAAAGCGTGTGTGTGCGCGCGCGCGTGCACGTGTGCGCTCTTGGCGCCATGTAGGGAGAGGAGCCAGGGTCCCTGTTTCACCAGGACTCGGGGATGGAAGGAAACTACTTGGCAGCATGACAGAGGAATGCAGCTTCCCTGATAGAGAGCTCACTCATCTGCCTGGACTTTCACCATGGAAGGAATAGTCCCAAGAAAAAAGACGTTCCACAGCGGCCTCTAGTGGACAAACACAGGTACCGCACTTTGTCTTTTTTTTTGTTTTTTGTTTTTAAACCCCCTTTATGAAAAACATTTCTAGGTTTACAGTTTTTAAAACTTCCTTATGAAAAGACATTTCTAGGATTTCTTAGGCATATACAGCTATTAGCGGGAATACCTTTAGGTAACAGGCAGAAAGACATATTAGGCTTGGGGGTCCCCTCAATAGAACCAAGTTCCTGAGGGGCCCCCACTTACCTTTTCCCCGCCGCAGGACTTTGTTTGGTCCACAGAAGCCCAAACTTCACCTCTCACGGCAGGCATTGTACTAGACCTTCAGGGACCGGGTTCCCAAGGATTCCACTCCCCTGGACCTGTATAGCACCCTGCACAGATAGCCTCTTGGTTTTGGGTATGACCAGAGCTCTGGATCCCAGGGTCCAGCCCTCCTAAGAGAGGCATTACAGGCAAAACCCTGCTCTTCTCTGCAAGGCCCGGGTACCGACCGTTTAGCTATGAAGCTTTTTTGGTCGGATCCGGAATAGCTTGCTAAGGCCCAGAGAACCTGTACACAAGCCCAGATGAATACATGTTAACCTTGGCCAACACCTTAGACACTGGCAAAAAACTGAGGTACTCCCGGATGGGAGGGGCTTATATAGGGGAGGGTACTTCCTGTTTTGGAAGTTGCCAGTGCCAGCACCTGAAGGTAATTCTATATAACCCACATAGTAATGACTATGCTGCTCTGTGTCCCGTGATGTATGAACAAGAAAGAGCTAAAGCTTGTTTAGTAGCTTCCTCTACCTGAAGATCAATCATTATGCCCAATAGGCAAAGTTTGGGATTGGTAAGAAGCTCAACTTGGAACACACTACCAAGGGTGTCCTCTACCTTCCTCCAATATATGTGTAATTTCGGGCATCTCCACAAAAGGTGGATCTTTAGTTATACCTTTAACCTAACCTTTTATCTTCAATATCAATGTTTGGACTTTTGTAGTTGGGCAAATGAAGCTTGCTTTCACATGCATACTTTCTTCTAAGCGAAAAATTGGTTTAACACGATCCCTTTAATGGAGTGACGTCTGTCATCCAATAGTTTTCCTTTATTGTTGCTCTGCCACATGTGCCCTGCAGCAGTGCAGACACGTATTGCACAAGTATGGTCTACCTTAGTCATTATCAGTAAGCCGGTCCAGAACAGCTGCATGCACCTGATGCTGGAGTGGCTACATGTAGACCGGAAGTGACTGAAAAAAGGCCAAAAACAACCAGCAGCACAGAGATGCAAAAAGGTTAAAAAAAGGTGATAACAGTATTTCATAGAATAAAAATGGCAAATGATGATACATGATGTGAGTGATACAGAAGGATGCAAGTAATTCAGCAAACAAACATCCAGTTAGAGGTTTCTTGATCAATGGCCTTTTTAAAGCCATTGATGTTTGGAAGCAGGGGGCTACCTAAAAAGCAGATCTTTGGTTTTCCTGGGAAGGTCTGCTTTAACTTCATGTGCCAGATGTCTGCATGTACGATTTGAAAAGGTGGTGCCACTAGAACTTTCAGCACAAAGTTATGTCCAGTCTGCATACATCGTTTTGGTGTAATTTATTGATGCCATAAACATGTCTGACAAGCAAGGAAACTCCAGCCTTTTCCTGATTATCTGTCTTTTAAATATGGCCGTGTACACACATCTCCTGCAATACCTGAAATAAAACTCTGTAATGAGCAGCAATCAAGGAAAGATCATTTATAGCCCTGGTGTGGAGAGAAATCCATTTATTTTCCAGCTTTGCCACATGGCCGTTGCTTGTTTGCATCAGTCGTGCCTGTCTTATTGTCTTCTGGTTATTCTCTAGGGTAGTGGTCTGACTTTGGTGAATGAGCCAATTGTTTTCCTTTGTGTTGCCCATCAAGTCGGTCCCCCATCTGGTTTGCATCAGACTGTTTTCACAGCCAGCAACTGCTGCATTTTCTATATCCTGACACTCAAGGGCCCCCTGCTATCAAAGCATTACTGCGATAGCATGTGTGTCTGGGTCCATACAGCTGTGCCGTACAGCTTGAAACTATTACCCGAGAAATACTAACTTCGAACTTGAACTGCCTCGTTCATTTCTAACAAATAATATATACATACCAGTTAGCATGAGGACTGTCACACCTCTGTGCATTCATTGCCATGACGGCTAATACATTCTGTGTCATGGGCCTTGCCTTTCACCAAGGCTAATGAAAAATTACTTGCTATATTGTATTATGACATTGAATTTTAGGCAGCCCTAGGCTCTAGAATTTGTTCGAAGAACATCAGTGCCTGCTGCTCAGCAGTACCAAAATTTACACCTGTAGACCTTTTGTAAGAGAAAATATAAGAATTACTCGTCCAACCATTCATTGGTGCCTTCATGGATTCCACTTATTTCAGACGACCTTTCATTCGTGTACCATGTCAATGTCCTAATTTTTTTCACAAAGATTTTTGTGTGTAGGATTAAGTTTGAAAAGTGCATGTGCATATGACTGAAAGGAAGCATTAGTTATTCTGGACGAACCATCCTTCTTTAAAGTGGAGGTCCACACAAAAAGTGAACCTCCACTTTTCGGACCCCTCCCCCCCCTCCGGTGTCACATTTGGCAGGGGGGAGGGGGGTGCAGATACCTGTATAATGCAGGTATTTGCACCCACTTCCGGGCATAGACTCGTGGGAGTCATGCCCCTTCCCGTCCCCCCGCTGTGTTGTGGGAAACGCACAGGTCCCAGAACACAGCGGGGACCAGTGAGGACGTACCGCGCGACGTACATGCGCAGTAGGGAACCGGGCAGTGAAGCCGCAATGCTTCACTTCCTGATTCCCTCACCGAGGATGGACATATGGGAATATTAACCGGAGGGCTAATACGCATCACTCCTTGTATAAAGGCTTTGACTAGTGAATGCGAAGCCAAGGGCCTCTGAAAAAATATTGACATGGGCGAAATCTGACCCTTGATAGTACTCAAGGCAAGCTTCCTATCTACAGCCCACTGTAGGAAGTCCAGAATCCTACCTATTACGTACTTTCGTGGATGCCATTTCTTGGCCTCACACCAGGCGATGTACGCCTTCCAGATTCTATAGTAGATCTGCCTGGATACCGGCTTCCTGGCATTGATCATGGTAGATACCACAGGATTAGAGAGACCTCTCTTTTTTAGAATGTGGGCTTCAATAGCCAGGCCGTCAAACCTAGGGCTGGTAAGGAAGGGTGGTATATCGGTCCTTGCGAAAGCAGGTCCGGACGATGTGGGAGGGTCCAAGAACTCCCCACAGACATTTTTACAATCTCCGCGTACCATGCTCTTCGGGGCCACGCTGGAGCCACCAGAATCACTGGTTTCTTTTCTACCCTGATTCTGCGGAGTAATCGAGGTAGCAATTGTGGCGGTGGGAATGCATATATCAGCTTGAACTGATCCCAAGGGAACACTAGGGCATCCGAGCCGCAAGCTAGGGGATCCCTTGTCCAAGAGACAAACCTGTCCACCTTTGCGTTGAACCTGGATGCTAGCAGATCTACATCCGGTGTTCCCCACCTCTGACATATTGTCCGAAAAACCTCGGGGTGAAGGGACCATTCCCCTGGGCATAATTGTTGGCGACTTAGAAAGTCCGCCTTCCAATTCTCCACTCCTGGAATGAATACCGCGGATATGGCTGGGACATATCTTTTTGCCCATTTCAGGATGCAATTTACCTCCCTCTGGGCTGCACGACTCCTGGTGCCACCCTGATGATTGATATATGCCACTGCCGTGGCATTGTCTGATTGAATTCTGACAGGGGACCCTTGGAGTTTGGATGTCCATGCTACTAGGACATACCGGGCTGCTCCTATCTCTAAGAGATTGATGGGCAGGGCCTTTTCCGCATCCGACCATCTGCCCTGGAGAGACCATTGCTCCAGTACTGCTCCCCAGCCTATAAGGCTGGCATCTGTAGTGACCACCTTCCAAGAAATCGGACTGAAGGATTTCCCTTTTTCCAGATTCTGGGGAACCAACCACCAACGGAGGCTCTTGCGAACGGAAGGGGACAAGGACATTGGTAAGTCTAGGGCCTGAACTTTCTTGTTCCAGGCTGACAGCATGGCCCTTTGCAAATTCCTTGAATGGAATTGACCGTAGGGTACTGCTTCGAATGATGCCACCATTTTTCCCAGCAGCCTCATGCACAGGCGTATGGACGGCTGTCTTTTTGTACCCACTAAGTGGATCAAATCTCTCAAAGACAACACCTTTTTTCGAGGCAAGAATATTTTCCTCTGGCCTGAATCTAGCCTTATGCCCCATACACACGATCGTTTTTCATGCCGTTAAAAATGCCATTAAAAAAAATGGCCATTAAAAATGATCGTGTGTAGGCTCCAGAGCATTTTTAACGACGTGAAAAACGGCCATTAAAAATTTCGAACATGCTCTCTTTTTTCACGTCGTTTTTCATGTCGTTTTTTTTAACGACGTGAAAAACGATAGTGTGTATGCTTTAACGACGTGAAAAAAACGCGCATGCTCAGAATCAAGTATGAGACAGGAGCGCTCGTTCTGGTAAAACTAGCGTTCGTAATGGAGATAGCACATTCGTCACGCAGTCACGGACTGAAAAGCACGAGACTGAAAAGAGCGAATCGTCGCTCAACAAACGTTACTAACATGAAGGGTGGCGCCATTCGAACGGAACTTCCCCTTTATAGTGCCGTCGTACGTGTTGTACGTCACTGCGCTTTGCTTGATCGTTTTCTTAAATGATCGTGTGTACGCAAGACAGGCTTGAGAGGAAACATGAAAAAAAACGACGTGAAAAACGGCAAGAAAAAAAATGGCAAGAAAAACGATCGTGTGTATGGGGCATTAGCCCCAAGTATTCCAGACTTTTGACTGGTTTTAGGGCTGACTTGTCTCGGTTGATAATCCAACCGTGAGATTCCAGATACTTGATTGTCTTGTGAACGACCACTTCTAGTTTTTTCACTGAGTGGTCTATCAGCAACAAGTCGTCTAGATATGCCATTATCGTTACACCTTGCGTTCTTAGATTGGCCAATAATGGGGCCAGAATTTTTGTGAACACTCGTGGTGCTGTGGCCAGACCGAAGGGTAAGGCTCTGAACTGAAAATGGCGCCCTTCTACTGCAAAGCGTAGACATTTTTGGTGGACTGGAAAGATGGGAATGTGCAAATAAGCATCTTTGATGTCGATCAAGGCTAACCATTCCTCCCCTTGTAGGGCAGTGGCCACCGATCGGATCGACTCCATCCGGAAAGTCCTGATATGTAGGAATTTGTTTAGCCCTTTTAGATTTAATATGGGCCTCACGTCCCCGTTTGGCTTCGGGACTGTAAAGAGGTTTGAGTAAAACCCGAACCCCCATTCTTCCAGGGGAACCTCCATAATTACTCCTTGGAGCAATAGTTGTTCTAGTGCCAACAGGAGGGACTCTCTCTTCCGGGGATCCCTTGGCACGTTTGACCTCATAAAATGGGAAGGAGGAGAGTCTTTTAACTCCAATCTGTATCCCAGACTTACTGCGGAGAGCACCCATCTGTCTCTGATTGTGTCCCGCCAGGTCTCTGCGAACAACTGGAGTCTTCCCCCCACCCGATTGAGTGGGGGCAACCCTTCATGCATTTGACTTTGGGGGAGGTTTTGTACCTCTCCTGACCCAGGGTTTCTTATTACCCTGCGATTGTCCCTGATTTTTACCCCCGGGATTTGACCGAGGAGGCCGTCGGAACTGTTTCACAGCCGATGCCCCAGGGACTGGAGAAGCAGGCCTCTTAAAAGAGGGACCTCTAACTCTGTTTTTAACCGGCAAGAGTGTACTTTTACCGTTGGAAATTTTCTGGATATATTTGTCCAGGTCTTCCCCGAATAAGCGTTCACCATGAAATGGGAAGCTAACCAGCAATTTTTTACAGGGAGCTTCAGCAGACCAGTTTTTTAGCCATAGAAGCCTGCGCATATGCACTACAGACAGCGTAAGGCGGGAGGCCTGATGGATTGAATCCTTTATGGCGTCAACCGCAAAGCATAAGGCTCTAGGTAGATCAGCTAGGGCAAGGGCCTGCTGATCTGGCAAGTCCCTTAAGACCTGTTTCAACTGATCCTTCACTGCTTGGCAGACCCCAATAGCTGCCACTGCTGGTTGTGTCACCAAGCCTGCTGTAGAAAAAGCAGATTTTAATAAGGACTCCAATTTTTTATCTATTGGGTCCTTGAACATTTGGACATTATCCACTGGACATGTCAGTGATTTATTCACACAAGAGATGGCTGCGTCCACTGTAGGGACCCTTCATTTTTTGATGAACTTATCCTCCATGGGATAGACCACCGGAAATCTCTTGGGGGGGAGTAAATATTTTATCAGGATGTTCCCAATCCTGGTACATGAGCCCTTCCAATAAAGGGTGAACTGGAAAGGAACAGACAGTCTGGGGAGCTTTTAGCGACCCCAGCGAGGAGACAGTAGTGGTTGATGGTTCCGCAAGATGCATTTTAAATACTGATCGGACCATGTTAGTCAAAGACTGAACCCATAACCTTTCAGCTTGAGATGCTGAGAAAGGTTCCTCCACTGTTGATTCCTCTATAACAGAATCAACCTCCTCCTGATCCCCTTCAGGCAGGTCGATCCCTGTATGGGACTGTTGCTCCGCTAACAGGTACTCTGAAGGAGGAGACAGAGATCGGGCGTGCTTTCCCTGTGACAGGGAGGCAGCGATTAATGTTGACAATCTCTCTTCTAATCCTCCCAGAGCTGAGGAAAAAACCTCCTCTGTTACATACACAGGAGCAGGTGAACTGAGGACATCCACAGTACCAGGCACTCCTGCGGGGTCTCTACGGTCACTAACCTCTGAATTTTCAGGGGAGACTGGTGCAGCAGAAGCATGCCCAAGATCCTCAGAGCCCGATGGAGACCCCCTTCGCTTCCTGGAAGATTTTGTTCCGGAGCTTCTGGACGGCATATTCCTAAGCCCAAAGCTGAGGTATTCCAGCCGTAATACACCACTTTTACTGAGAATAGTCTAGCACAATTGCTGCTATATAACAGTTGGTGTCTACTAAAGTGCCTTTCTAGGGGATGCCTGCATCAACCGCCTCTGTGTGCCTTTTTACTGTTGCTAGCTCTGTCTGTGCACTTCAATAGCCAGCTGTGATTGTGCCTTTAAACATGCTGGACGCCCGCACATGCGCAGTAGCGCCGCGGCGCACACCGAGCGTCCTCCACCCGCCCCGCCCCTTTTTCCAGATTGCCTCTATATAGAGAGGCGCGTGCACGCGCACGCGCGCGGGCACGTGCGCCTTTCGGCGCCTTTTTTGAAAAAAATAAGGAGCTAGATGGGAGCCAGGGTCCCTGCCGCAGGGCCCGGGGATGGATGAGCGCAGCAACAGGGCAGAGGAGACAGCTTCCCAAAGAGAACTTACCAACTGCCTGGATTTGACTTCGGAAGAAAAAAATCCACATTACAAGAAAAAGAACCATAGCGGCCTCTAGTGTTTAACACAGGTACCGCGGTCTTACTTTTTTTTTTTTTTTTTTTTTTTTCTTGCCTACTATTAAAATTTTTACATTTTCTCAGTAGTAACAGGCATGCACAGACGGGAATACCTTAGGTAACAGGCAGAAAGACAAAATAGGCTTGGGGGTCCCCCAATAGAACCAAGTTCCTGAGGGCCCCCACTTACCTTTTCCTCGCCGCAGGACTCTGTTTGGTCCACAGAAGCCCAAACTTCACCTATCACGGCAGGCATTGTAATTAAACCTTCAGGGACCGGGTTCCCAAGGATTCCACTCCCCTGGACCTGTATAGTACCCTGCACAGAAAACATCTTGGTCGTGGGTATGACCAGAGCTCTGGATCCCAGGGTCCAGCCCTCCTAAGAGAGGCATTACAGGCAAAACCTTGCTCTTCTCTTGCAAGGCCCGGGTACCGACCGTTTAGCTATGAAGCTTTTTTGGTCGGATCCGGAATAGCTTACTGAGGCCCAAAAGAACCTGTACGCAAGCTCAGTGAAAAACACATGTTACTTCTTGGCCAACACCTTAGACACTGGCAAAAAACTGAGGTACTCCCGGATGGGAGGGGCTTATATAGGGGAGGGTACTTCCGGTTTTGGAAGTTGCCAGTGCCAGCACCTGAAGGTATCTATATAACCCACATAGTAATGACTATGCCGCTCTGTGTCCCGTGATGTACGAGAAAGAAAGAGTGTTTTCCTACATAGACTGAAGACCGAGATGAGTGAGGAACATGAAAGTGGGATGGTTACTAGGATCTCAAACTCGCCATCACTAAAAATAGACTGTAGGCCTCAGAGCGGGAATTGGCTTGACATCCTGCCACAAGGGGGCGCTACAATACTAATCCATGGCCCTGTGCTACTATGGGCACATGTGAGTCTTGAATTTCCTCTAGATGAACACATGAGGAGGAAGGTGGATTCCCAGTGCAGCTACCAACCACTGGAAAAATCGATAGCAGGATACAAAAAACACACAAAGGCAGCGCTCGATGGGAATAGCATTAAAACTTTTATAGTCTTCAAGTGTCATCACTTGTTCTGGATTTTGGATATACATGTGTGCAGTGCCAACTGGGATCCCATATGTACGGATATACATATACCAAGCCTGTTTGACCCTACTGACGTACGTCTATTGGGTCCATTTCATCCGGTAAGCCTCCCCTCCATGTGGTGGTGGTTACGTTACAAGTCACTTGTTTTTTGAAAGGTCACCATTCTGTTTTGGAAGTTTCAGCAACATCCACGTTTTGGTCATCAGAGACTTTTTCTAACTTACTATTTTTCACAGTTGGACTCATTTATAGAATCTTTGTGATTTAAGTCATTTAGAGCACTGCACTTGGGTGTTACTTTTATTTTTACACATAGCGCTACATTTTTTGTATATTGTTTGTTTTTTGCCCTTCTCCACAGGTATTGTAGCTGCTAACATGTGTTAGTAGCGCGAATATTGTTTGTATTTTTATGTAGTCACTAGTTCAATAGGCAGAATTATCAGAATGTTGCAGCCATTAAGGGTTATGACACATAACACATGGGAACAGGCCCAGCATTGAGTCACTTGACAAATGCTATTGTCCTGTGGCTGACCTACACAGCACACTAATAAAGGTGAAGCTATAATGAGGACGTTGGACATTTATAGGAGTATAAACCACTTAATGAGCACATTAGGTGTGAGTGGTGTGATCTCTGTTCACATAATTAAAGCTCCAGCAGTGTCTGACAGACAGCTGAATAATAATAGGATTTTTATAACAGCTTACCTGTAAAATCCTTTTCTTGGAGTACATCACGGGACACAGAGCGACATAGTCATTACTAATGGGTTATATAGATACCGTCAGGTGCTGGCACTGGCAACTTCCAAAACCGGAAGTACCCTCCCCTATATAAGCCCCTCCCATCCGGGAGCACCTCAGTTTTGTAGCAAAGCAATAAGTGTCCCTAAAGAGGGGCGGGAGCTCTGTGTCCCGTGATGTACTCCAAGAAAAGGATTTTACAGGTAAGCTGTTATAAAAATCCTATTTTCTTTCTCGTACATCACGGGACACAGAGCGACATAGTCATTACTAATGGGATGTCCTAAAGCAATGCCAAATGAGGGGGGGGATACACCATATATAAGCTGAGCGCTATCAGACATGAGGATCTTTTGCGGCCTGCAACACACTGCGCCCAAAGGCGACATCCTCCTGACTTCTAACGTCCACCTGGTAGGACCTAGTAAACGTGTGTACCGAAGACCATGTTGCGGCCTTACAGATTTGAGCCAGGGAGGCCTGGTGATGCACTGCCCATGAAGTTCCAACTGCTGTCGTGGAGTGCGCTCTAACTTTGAACGGAGGCGGTCTCCTTCTCAAGCCATAAGCTTGCATAATGACCTGTTGAATCCACTTGGCTAAAGTAGACTTTGACGCTGCCTGACCCTTTCTGGGGCCTTCCGGCAGAATAAACAAAGTATCCGTTCTGCGAATCTGAGCAGTGGCTTTTAGATAAGCTTTAACTGCTCTTACTACATCCAAAGAATGCAATAACTTTTCCTCTACCGAAGTAGGTTTGGGGAAAAAAGAAGGAAGAACCACATCTTGGTTCAAATGAAACCTCGATACCACCTTAGGAAGAAAGGCTGGATGAGGACGTAACACTACTCTGTCCTTATGGATAACCAGATATGGCTCCTTACAGGACATAGCTGCTAATTCCGATACTCTTTTAGCCGAACAAATGGCTACTAGAAAAATCAATTTCCTGGTGAGAAGCACCAAGGAAATATGCTGTAATGGTTCAAATGGTTGTTTCTGTAGAACCGACAGAACCAAGTTTAGATCCCATGGACATATGGGAATATTAACCGGAGGCCTAATACGCATCACTCCTTGTATAAAGGCTTTGACTAGTGAATGCGAAGCCAAGGGCCTTTGAAAAAATATTGACAAGGCCGAAATCTGACCCTTGATAGTACTCAAGGCAAGCTTCCTATCTACAGCCCACTGTAGGAAGTCCAGAATCCTACCTATTACGTACTTATGTGGATGCCATTTCTTGGCCTCACACCACGCGATGTACGCCTTCCAGATTCTATAGTAGATCTGCCTGGATACCGGCTTCCTGGCATTGATCATGGTAGATACCACAGCATTAGAGAGCCCTCTCTTTTTTAGAATGTGGGCTTCAATAGCCAGGCCGTCAAACCTAGGGCTGGTAAGGAAGGGTGGTATATCGGTCCTTGCGAAAGCTGGACGACGTGGGAGAGTCCAAGGACTCCCCACTGAAATTTTACAATCTCCGCGTACCACGCTCTTCGGGGCCACGCTGGAGCCACCGGAATCACTGGTTTCTTTTCTACCCTGATTCTGCGGAGTAATCGAGGTAACCATTGTGGCGGTGTGAATGCATATATCAGCTTGAACTGATCCCCAGGGAACACTAGGGCATCCGAGCCGCAAGCTAGGGGATCCCTTGTCCGAGAGACAAACCTATCCCCCTTTGCGTTGAATCTGGATGCTAGAAGATCTACATCCGATGTTCCCCACCGCTGACATATTGTCCAGAAAACCTCGGGGTGAAGGGACCCTTCCTCTGGGCCTAATTGCTGGCGACTTAGAAAGTCCGCCTTCCAATTCTCCACTCCTGGAATGAATACTGCAGATATGGCTGGGACATATTTTTCCTGCCCATTTCAGGATGTAATTTACTTCCCTCTGGGCTGCACGACTCCTGGTGCCCCCCTGATGATTGATATATGCCACTGCTGTGGCATTGTCTGATTGAATTCTGACAGGGGACCCTTGGAGTTTGGATGTCCATGCTACTAGGTCATACCGGGCTGCTCGTATCTCTAAGAGATTGATGGGCAGGGCCTTTTCTGCATCCGACCATCTGCCCTGGAGAGACTATTGCTCCAGTACTGCTCCCCAGCCTATAAGGCTGGCATCTGTAGTGACCACCTTCCAAGAAATCGGACTGAAGGATTTCCTTTTTTCCAGATTCTGGGGAACCCACCACCAACGGAGGCTCTTGCGAACGGAAGGGGACAAGGACATTGTAAGTCTAGGGCCTGAACTTTTTTGTTCCAGGCTGACAGTATGGCCCCTTGCAAATTCCTTGAATGGAATTGACCGTAGGGTACTGCTTCGAATGATGCCACCATTTTTCCCAGCAGCCTCATATACAGGCGTATGGACGGCTGTCTTTTTTGTACCCACTAAGTGGATCAAATCTTTCAAAGACAACACCTTTCCTCGAGGCAAGAATATTTTTCTCTGGCCTGAATCCAACCTTAGCCCCAAGTATTCCAGACTTTTGACTGGTTTTTAGGGCTGACTTGTCTCGGTTGATAATCCAACCGTGAGATTCCAGATACTTGATCGTCTTGTGAACGACCACGTCTAGTTTTTTCACTGAGTGGTCTATCAGCAACAAGTCATCCAGATATGCCATTATCATTACACCTTGTGTTCTTAGATTGGCCAATAAAGGGCCAGAATTTTTGTAAACACTCGTGGTGCTGTGGCCAAACCGAAGGGTAAGGCTCTGAACTGAAAATGGCGCCCTTCTACTGCAAAGCGTAGAAATTTTTGGTGGACTGGAAAGATGGGAATGTGCAAATAAGCATCTTTGATGTCGATCGTGGCTAACCAATCCTCCCCTTGTAGGGCAGTGGCCACCGATCGGATCGACTCCATCGGAAAGTCCTGATATACAGGAATTTGTATAGCCCTTTTAGAATTAATATGGGCCTCCCGACCGCGTTTGCTTCGGGACTGTAAAGAGGTTTGAGTAAAACTCGAACCCTCATTCTTCCAGGGGAACCTCCATAATTACTCCTTGGAGCAATAGTTGTTCTAGTGCCAACAGGAGGGACTCTCTCTTCCGGGGATCCCTTGGCACGTTTGACCTCAAAAATGGGAAGGAGGAGAGTCTTTTAACTCCAAACTGTATCCCAAACCTACTGCGGAGAGCACCTATCTGTCTTGATCGTGTCCCGCCAGTTCTCTTGCGAACAACTGGAGTCCTCCCCCCACCCGACTGAGTGGGGGCTTCAATGAATTTAACTTTGGGGGAGGTTTTGTACCTCCCCTGACCCAGGGTTTCTCATTACCCTGCTACTGTCCCTGTTTTTTACCCCCGGGATTTGACCGAGGAGGCCGTCGGAACTGTTACACAGCCGATGCCCCAGGGACTGGAGAAGCAGGCCTCTTAAAGAGGGACCTCTAACTCTGCTTTTAACCGGTAAGAGCGTATTTTTACCGCTGGAAATTTTCTGGATATATTTGTCCAGGTTTTCCCTGAATAAGCGTTCACCATGAAATGGGACGCTAACCAGCCATTCTTTACAGGGAGCTTCAGCAGACCAGTTTTTGAGCCATAGGAGCCTACGCATATGTACTATAGACAGCGTAAGGCGGGAGGCCTGATGGACTGAATCCTCTATGGCGTCAACCGCAAAGCCTAAGGCTCTAGGTAGATCAGCTAGGGCAAAGCCTGCTGATCTGTCAAGTCCCTCAAGACCTGTTTCAACTGATCCTTCACTGCTTAGCAGACCCCAATAGCTGCTACTGCTGGTTGTATCACCAAGCAGATTTTCATAAGGACTCCAATCTTTTATCTATTGGGTTCTTGAACATTTGGACATTATCCACTGGACATGTCAGTGATTTATACATACAAGAGATGGCTGCGTCCACTGTAGGGACCTTCCATTTATTTATTTTTTTGATGAACTTATCCTCCATGGGATAGACCACCGGAAATCTCTTGGGGGAATAAATATTTTCTCAGGACGTTCCCAATCCTGGTAAATGAGCCCTTTCAGTAAAGGGTGAAGTGGAAAAGAACAAACAGTCTGGGGGCTTCTAGCGACCCCAACGAGGATACAGTAGTGGTTGATGGTTCCGCAAGGTGCATTTTTAAATGCTGATCGGACCATGTTAGTCAGAGACTGAACCCATAAACTTACAGCTTAAGATGCTGAGAAAAGGTTCCCCCACTGTTGATTCCTCTATAACAGAATCAACCTCATCCTGATCCCCTTCAGGCAGGTCGATCCCTGTATGGGACTGTTGCTCTGCTAACAGGCACTCTGAAGGAGGAGACGGAGATCGGGCGTGCTTTCCCTGACAGGGAGGCAGCGATAAATGTTGACAATCTCTCTCTAATCCTCCCAGAGCTGAGGAAAAAACCTCCTCTGTTACATACACAGGAGCAGGTGAACTGAGGACAGCCACAGTACCAAGTACCCTGCGGGGTCTCTACGGTCACTTACCTCTGAACTTCAGGGGAGACTGGTGCAGCAGGAGTATGCCCAAGATCCTCCGAGCCCGATGAGACCCCCTTCGCTTCCTGGAAGATTCAGTTCCGGAGCTTCTGGACGGCATATTCCTAAGCCTAAAGCTGAGGTATTCCAGCCGTAATACACCACTTTTACTGAGAATAGTCTAGCACAATTGCTGCTATATCACAGTTGGTGTCTACTAATGTGCCTTTCTAGGGGATGCCTGTATCAACCGCTTGCTGTATGCCTTTAAATGTTGCCAGCTCTGTCTCTGTACTTCATAGCCAGCTCACTACAATATTGTGTTTTTTTTAAACTGCTGGGACGCCCGCACATGCGCAGAAGCGCTGCGGCGCGCACAGAGCGTCATCCCCCAGGCTCCGCCCCCTTTCCCGGCTCACCTCTATATATAGAGGCGCGTGCACGCGCGCGGGCACGTGCGCCTTCGGCGGTAATTTCAAATATGGTAACAAGGGACAGGAGCCAGGGCCCCTCTTTGCCGCAGGCCGGGGGATGGACGAGCACTGCAACATGGCAGAGGAAGCAGTTTCCTATAAGAGAACTCACCATCTGCCTGGACTTTGCTCTGCTGAGAAGAAGCTAGTCCACATGACAAGAAAACATTCCACAGCGGCCTCTAGTGGACAAACACAGGTACCGCAGTCTAATATATTAAATATATCTAAAAAAAATATTTTTTTTTTTTTCTTGACCACCATTAAAAATTATTACATTTTTTTAGTAGTTACAGGCATGCACAGAATTTTGCGGGAATACCATTAGGTAACAGACAGAAAGACAAATTAGGCTTGGGGGTCCCCCAATAGAACCAAGTTCCTGGGGGCCCCCACTTACCTGTTCCCCGCCGCAGGACTTTGTTTGGTCCACAAAAGCCCAAACTTCACCTATCACGGCAGGCATTGTAATCAAACCTTCAGGGACCGGGTTCCCAAGGATTCCACTCCCCTGGACCTGTATAGCACCCTGCACAGAAAACATCTTGGTCGTGGGTATGACCAGAGCTCTGGATCCCAGGGTCCAGCTCTCCTAAGAGAAGCATTACAGGCAAAACCTTGCTCTTCTCTGCAAGGCCCGGGTACCGACCGTTTAGCTATGAAGCTTTTTTGGTCGGATCCGGAATAGCTTACTGAGGCCCAAAAGAACCTGTACGCAAGCTCAGTGAAAAACACATGTTTCTTCTTGGCCAACACCTTAGACACTGGCAAAAAACTGAGGTGCTCCCGGATGGGAGGGGCTTATATAGGGGAGGGTACTTCCGGTTTTGGAAGTTGCCAGTGCCAGCACCTGACGGTATCTATATAACCCATTAGTAATGACTATGTCGCTCTGTGTCCCGTGATGTACGAGAAAGAAATGAGGTTTCAATTTTTTTTTTCCTGTCAAAATGTGGGTGCAAAGTTTGTATTGTGCAATTAGTATGGGTGTTCTAGATTTTGACTCAAGAACACTTCAATGTGATATGGACACTATGGCCCCTTTCATATGGTCCATGTCCGCCTGTCAGTTCAGGTCCGCCTGTCAGTTTTTAGGTCCGCCTGTCAGTTTTGTCGGCAGACCTGAACGGCCGCTCCATACATCTCTATGGAGCGTCTGATGTCAGCGGAGACATGTCCGCTGACATCCGACTGGATCTGATCTACTAAAATCAGACGTATGGCGATACGTCCCCATCCGTTCATATCGGATCGGGTAAGATCTGATGAAAACGGACATGCTGTCCGTTTTCGTCCGATCTCTCCGTAGGAGACAGCGGCGCTTGACAAGCCCCTCCCTGCTCAGTGAGCAGAGAGGGACCTGTCATCTGCCAGCTCAGCGGAGATCAACGGACTGATCTCCCGCTGAGCTGGCAGACTCCGTGTTCTGACAGTAGACTACCCCCTTGCCAGAACACACAGGTCAGTGCTCACAGCCATTAGGTGCCAGCGCTGATCGGATGCTGGTTTCCAGCATGCCCGTTCGTCAGAAGCCGGCTGGTGTACACACGTGCTGAATGTCGGCTTCTTTGTGTTGAACTGACCGATGTTTGGCCTGTGTGTACCAGGCTTTATATTGTCATTATAGTATTTTTTATGTCACGATAATCTTGTTTCATCCTTTATAATATTAGAATTTAGGGTTATGTTTAGGGATAATTTTAGGTTATTGGAAGGGTAGGCAACCTCAGCACTCCAGCTGTTGAACTACAATTCCCAAGAGGCATGGCTAGAGCGACAGGAATGACTCCCAAAGGCAGAGAGGCATTTGTAATTTCAACGCATCTTGATTCTTTATGTTGCCTACTCCTGAGTTAACTATTACTTTAAGTTAAGGTATAGATTTAAAGGGTTAGGTTAGATAGTATGTCATAAAAAATAAAATAAAAATATTGAGTACATATCTGCATTACATTTGCAGTTCTCCATGATTTGTCCCTTAAACATGCCGCAAGTACAGAAACATATTTGTTGACGTGCCAGAAATTGTGAGCTCATACTTTCCTCACTGTTGCTGGTATGTTGGCCCATTCCTCCATGCAGATCTCCTCTAGAGCAGTGATGTTTTGGGGCTGTCGCTGGGCAACACGGACTTTCAATTCCCTCCAAAGGTTTTCTATGGGGTTGAGATCTGGAGACTGGTTAGGCCACTCCAGGACCTTGAAATGCTTCTTACGAAGCCACTCCTTCGTTGCCCGGGCGGTGTGTTTGGGATCATTGTCTTGCTGAAAGACCCAGCCACGTTTCATCTTCAATGCCCTTGCTGATGGGAGGAGGTTTGCACTCAAAATCTCACGATACATGGCCCCATTCATTCTTTCATGTACACGGATCAGTCGTCCTGTTCCCTTTGCAGAGAAACAGCCCCAAAGCATGATGTTGCCACCCCCATGCTTTACAGTAGGTATGGTGATCTTTGGTTGCAACTCGGCATTCTCTCTCCTCCAAACACGATTAGTTGTGTTTCTACCAAACGGTTCTACTTTGGTTTCATCTGACCATGTGACATTCTCCCAATCCTCTTCTGGATCATCCAAATGCTCTCTAGCAAACCTCAGACGGGCCCGGACATGTACTGGCTTAAGCAGGGGGACACGTCTGGCACTGCAGGATCTGAGTCCCTGGCGGCGTAGTGTGTTACTGATGGTAGCCTTTGTTACGTTGGTCCCAGCTCTCTGCAGGTCATTCACTAGGTCCCCTTGTGTGGTTCTGGGATTTTTGCTCACCGTTCATGTGATCATTTTGACCCCACGGGGTGAGATCTTGCGTGGAGCCCCAGATCGAGAGAGATTATCAGTGGTCTTGTATGTCTTCCATTTTCTAATTATTGCTCCCACAGTTGATTTCTTCACACCAAGCTGATGGCCTATTGCAGATTCAGTCTTCCCAGCCTGCAGGTCTACAATTTTGTTTCTGGTGTCCTTCAACAGCTCTTTGGTCTTCACCATAGTGGAGTTTGGAGTGTGACTGTTTGAGGTTGTGGACAGGTGTCTTTTCTACTGATAACAAGTTCAAACAGGTGCCATTAATACAGGTAATGAGTGGCGGACAGAGGAGCCTCTTAAAGAAGAAGATACAGGTCTGTGAGAGACAGAAATCTTGCTTGTTTGTAGGTGACCAAATACGTATTTTACACCATAATTTGCAAATAAATTCTTTCCAAATCCGACAATGTGATTGTCTGGATTTGTTTCCACATTTTGTCTCTCATAGTTGAGGTAAACCTATGATGACAATTACAGGCCTCTCTCATCTTTTTAAGTGGGAGAACTTGCACAATTGGTGGCTAACTAAATACTTTTTTGCCCCACTGTATATTTGGCAGACCAAAGAGGAGCACCTATGAAAAGTTCATTGTTAGGGTTTACATACACGTAAAGCTAAACTACACACTGCGGGGGTATTTTTTGTGCCCGGATTTGGACAAAATAAACAATAAAAATAAAATAAAAAGTGTGCATTGTATTCACCTTTCCCCATGTTGTATGCCTTTAAAAAATTGCAAGTACAGAAAAATACACATTGAGCCCCCTAGTTTCCTGTAATGAGCTGACAATGTTGCCCTGTCTGTGCTCTCCTCTACTGGACTACAAAACGGTCATCTCCAGCCTTCCCTGCCCCTCTGCACATGAATATATAGATTTTTTTTGCTCAGCAAACCAGTGCTGCTTTCTTTACTTCAAAGAGCCCGCCTATAAACCTTGTGTAGGCAATGGGTTCTTGGAATATGTATTTCTGGGGGTGTGCCTAAGCTAGTAGGAACTGAGCTCCTAACAGCTGCGTCTGCAAGAACTTTATATGCTTGGTGATAATGTCTCGGGGAGTAATGAAAGCTGTTTCGTGCTACAGCAACAATTTAAAAGGGGAAATAATGCTGGGACATGCTCTAGAGCAAACTTTCTAAACAAAAGGCCAGTTTACTTTCCTTCAGACTTTAGGAGGGCCAGACTGTGGCCATTGGGAGAAGAAATGGTCCCAACATCAGTGGGGAAAAACAATGCCCAATCTTTGGTGTCAGTAGGAGGAATTGTGTCATTGTAGGTGTCAATGGAAGGAATTGTGTCCCGTCATTGTGAGAAATTGTGCCCCATTGTTGGTGTTATTGAGAGGAATTGTGCCCCTTCACTAGTGTCAGGAGGGCGAATTATGGCCCATCATTGGTATTAGTTGATGAACTTGTGCCCCAAGGGCAGAATAAAAGCAAGCAAAGGGCCACAGTTTGGAGACCACTGCTGTAGAGGGTAAGATTGGGGCAGCATTTCTCAACCTTTTTTTCAGTCATAGCACTCTTTAAAAGTATGCAAAATCTTGAGGCACCCCATTCTAACATGTAAAAACATAAATGTTACTTATCCATGGGAAACGTGAGTCTGGGACAATACACACATGCCTTGAGGAAAAATAATTCACATTAGAAGCTCCTTCCTTCATATCAGAGGCCTGCCTTTTATATATGAAAGCCCCATCACATCAGAGTTGCCCCTATGCATGAGCCTCCCCATCACAGAGCCCTCTCTTCACATCAGAGCCCTCTCTTCACACCAGAGCCCTCTCTTCACACCAGAGCCCTCTCTTCACACCAGAGCCCTCTCTTTACACCAGAGCCATACCTTTTGGCTCCAGCAACGTGGCAGAACACAGGAGGTGGAGGAGGTTTGAAGGAAGCAGACTTCCTAAAGCTGGTGGCTGGATCAGTCATACATTGGAATGGTGCGGGCGGGCTGGTCGGCCGCCATCATCGTAGCAAAGAATGCCAAAAAAGGAAAACGCAAGCGCCACCTGAGTGTAGTATTAAAATTACAGTTTAATGGCAAAATACACAGTTGCACTCGCAAGATAGAAGTAAAAACGGGCTCATCTGTAGGATGGTTACATCCAGGTCTCTCCTAGCAGGAAAAGACCTGGATGTCACCATCTACAGATGAGCCCGTTTTTACTTCTATCTTGTGAGTATTTTGCCAGTAAACTGTGATTTTAATACTACACTCGGGTGGCACTTCCCGTGTTTCCCCTTTTCTCATCCCAATCAGAGTTGGCTCTCTCTGAGGACAGCTGCTGTCCTTAATCACCAATCCCTGATCTTATATGATCTTATTGACTATGCACCACATATAATTATTCATTTATATGTTCACAGTTGCACTACCATTTGCGCTTACAGTTTTTTATTTCGCTATAGCAAATAATGACACCTGTGTCCTGGTCCTAGAACATCATTGGTTGTTATGGTGCTGGTGGTCAGCCAACCTGCACCATGGCACCTCATGATGTTGATCCAGGGCAAACTGTTCGCAGCACTGGATTGGAGTTTGGGGTTACATTTGGGTCATACCTGTACTGTGCAATACCAAAAACAGTTTTGTATTAATGGGGCTTGATTAGATAGAAATTGAATAGATGCTTCAACTAAACCTGCACATTTCATAGATTTGGTAAATCCAGAGGAGACTATATTACCTAGATGAAACCAGCCATACACATAAACACTGATTATACAAAGCTTATTGATAGGGATCCACCTAATTGGGACATCTGTTGCTACTTTACATTTACCAGCATGCTGAAGATTCTCACCACCCCATACGCATTGCAGCAACATCAGTGCTTAGTGCACCATCTTGGTGTCTTTTAGTCAGCCACATTCTCTGTATAGTACAGAGCAGACCCTGACTTCTGCAAGAGGCGTTAATCTCCCCTACTGTCAGTGTCTGTCATAAAGCAGATATATTCAGCTCTTTGCAGTCTTTTGTGGGTATCTCACACTTTTGGAATGATTTCCTAGTGGAAGACTTCAAACCTCACATTAGAGTAAATAAAACAGAGGTGTTTGCCAGATTTGAAATGGACCCAGTGGGAGGAAGATGTTGGCAGCGCATTATCTGTCATGTTAAGTAGCTGCCTATTTTTAGTACACGCCAGCATTTTTATGTCTTTACCTCTTCCCTTGTCACCAGGATAACACTACTCCCCACTGGTTCCCAACCTTTATCATGTCCTTAAACCCTACCCCCATAATGTATGCTCTTCCTCACAGACTATAGTTATGTTAATAAATAAAACCACTGTCATGGAAGGCATAAAAAATATATTTTTTTTATAGAATGTGTGATATTTTAAAGTTGTTTTATATAATTATTACTATACAGGATTTATATAGCGCAAACAGTTTGCATTGTATTTTTACAAAATAAAGAAAGGCAGTTACAATACAGCTCAGTTCAAGAGAGTGGAGGATCCTGCTCATGAAAGCTTACAAGAGGTAGGGAAAAGTGGTACAAAAATGAATAAGTTAGTTGAAGGTAAAAGTGCAGTTTTAGGTGGAGAAAGGAAAGACTTACTGAAGAGATCCATTTTCAGGGATCGCCTAAAGGCAGAGTATGGAATAGCTGGACAGATTAGGGTAGCGAGTTCCAGAGGAAGGGAGAGGCTGTGGAGAAGTCCTGAAGGCGAACATGGGAGAAGGCGACGAGAGAGCTAGAGATCAGGAAGTCTTGGGTGGAGCGAACTGTATGGTTTGGGTGATACTTTGAGATGAGATTGTTAGTATTTTTTAATTGTATACAATGGGAAAGCAGAAGCCTGTGGAAGAATTGACAGAGGTAGGTGGTGGACAATGATCGATTAGTAAGGTAGGTGAGTCTAGCTGTGCAATGTTAGCCCATCCAGAAAAGAATTGCAATAGTCAAAGTGAGAGAAGAGAAGGAATTCGTAGCTTTTGTGGTGTCATTGGTTAAGAAGGGATGACTTTTGGAAATGTTACGGAGGTTAAGGCAGAAAGATTTGGTCAGTGATTGAATGTGGGCCTAAAGGAGAGGTAAGAGTCTAGGACAGGGTTTCTCAACCAGGGTTCCTCCAGAGGTTGCTAGGAGTTCCTTGAGCAATGAGCCATCTTTACCTCTCAGATAAGTTCCCACTGACACCCGTAATCTTTTTAGCTATCTGTAAGGGGGTAATTCTTTCCAATGATTACAAGTGTAAGGAGCATTCTTCCCACTGACCATCGCACTAATGTATTTATTTTATTTCAGGTACTTTCATAGCGCCATTAATTTACGCAACTCTTTACACATACATTGTACATTCACATCAGTCCCTGCCCTCAAGGAGCTTACAACGTAAGGTCCCTAACACACTTTCATACATACTAGGGCCAATTTAGACAGGATCTGATTAACCTACCAGCATGTCTTTAGAGTGTGGGAGGAAACCCACGCAGGCACAGGGATAACATGCTAACTCCAGGCAGTGTATCATGAGTTCTAGATCTAGTACATTTTAGCAGGGGTTCCCTGAGAGCAGGGGGTTCCTCTGTGTTAAAATGGTTGAGAAAGCCTGGTCTAGGATTATACCTAGCACCCTCGCATTAGTAGAGGGGCTGATAGTTTTGTGCTATTGATCTTGATGGTAAAATCAGGCAAGTCTAACAAAACCAAAGAAAATTCCCAGCTCAACTTACCGATCAACCTGCAACCAACCAAATTATCGTGTCAAACAGTATGGGTTAAAACTAGTTTAGTTTGCACACATATGCAAATACATGCTTAAGCTGCAGTGCCACTTATGGCACCCCAGTATTATCTGCAGTCCTAACGCAAAATTTTGAGAGCCTCCACAGTTGAAGCGCATTCATTATAATGGATAGGCAGAGGGCAGGTGAGACTGGAGGGATCACACTCCTCAAACGCACAGGGGCGCACTGTACACCCAGCATTAAGCACAATGGCAGCAAAGGTGTCCAGTGCTTCCCCACACCAGTACTCCAACAGTACAAACAAATGACCACTGCCCACACCTATAACTAGCCTTTGCAGCAAGGAGCACGTGGAAAGGTGACGTATGTCAAACAAAACCAAAGAAAATTCCCAGCTCCACCTACCAACCAGCCTGCTAACCAACCAAATTATCCTGTTTAACAGTTTGCGTTAAAAACAGGAGTTTAGTTTGCACACATTTGCAAATTCATGCATAAGCTGCAGAGCCACTTCACGGCACCCCAGTATTATCTGAAATCCTAACTCTAAATCAGGCAAGGTGGTTTTCATTTTTAAACTGGACCTGAACTCAAAAAATTAAGATGTGGTATGTCCTAGGAAATACTGTATTTATCGGCGTATAACATGCACTTTTTCCCCGATACCTGGCTGCTTTGGAGTCGAGGGAGGGGGGCAAGCACCGCCAGATTACAGAGCCGGGATCTCCTGTGTACTCTGCGCTCGCAGTCACTCACAGTCCCGTCTCCTGGCATGTCTCCTAGCACGTCTCCTAGCATAGACGTCACATGTCCCAGCATTGGACCGGTGTTCTGTCTATCATAGGAGCCTGGCAAGGAGGTTGGACTGCGAGCGCCGAGTACACAGGAGATCCCGGCTCTGTGTATTCTGGCACTGGTGAGGCTGCATTGATGGGCACTGAGCAGCAGGCCGCATTAATAAACAATGGCGAGACTGCAGGTGGGCACTGAGCAGGCTGCAATGATGGGCAATGGTGAGGCTTCAGATGGGCACTGACCCTTATTTTGCTTCATGGTTCATTTTAAAATTTAACTTCCCTCTTAAATTTAAGGTGCGTGTTATACTCCTGTGCGTGTTATACACCGATAAATACAGTAATTAAAAATGTTTTTTGTGCCTTAGCAATACTGTGTAAAAATTATTTTATCTCAAATTCCTCCAGAAAATAAACAGTGCACGTCCTGGCATGTTGGGGGGTGCCTAGGCACTCCTGTGTCCACATTCTTATAGCTGTATATCTGCAGTGTGAGATGTAAGGCTTTGTTGCCTTTGACTGCTAGTCTCATTAGATTAAGAGTAAGGTCTAGAAATGTCACTACTGTGCCGATCGCTGTTCTCTTTACTGGAGGCTCTGACTTGAGGAAGCAAAGCTGTATGCCACTACCGAGACAGCCACTTCCACAAAGAGACACAGTACCGAGCAAGGTCAGTATTGGGGAAAGATCACCTGCAGAGAAAGCCTCCCCTGCCTTTTATTAGGCACAGCTTCAAGAGCGTTTAGTTTATCTTGAAGGGAGGAGGATAATTTTATGTGGAATCAAACATCGCTCCCTCTAGTGCTTAATCTTCAAATTGCTGTATTATATACAACTCTGGAAACATGGAGGAGTAAGCATTCAAAAATATGAAACACTAAAAGAATAGAGATTTGTAGACCACGTGTACACGGCCCTGAAAAACAACAGAGTGCAAGTGTGTCCATGAATATATCGACCTGCTGCTGCCATCAGAGATCCTGGGCTTATTATTAAACGGCTTTATGGACATGTGCATAAGAACAATAATTGATTTTCAAATGATCTATCAGTTGTTACAAACATTTTTTCTTTGTTTAACAGTCATACAAGGAACACATGAAGATACAGACAGAACCCGTGTTGAACCCAGTGTTTACTTCTCTTCCAAATTTTCAGGTATTTCTTTATATTACTTACAGGTTTGCCTCTGCTCTCCTGCTCTGCAGCTCTTTTGCAATACTAATTAAAAAATAGCTGACATTTTCCCTGTTACCGTTCCTGCATGGAGGTGGTCATCTCGGTAGTTTCATGGCTCTGCTTCCTTGCATTAGAGCCTCCATCAAGAACACTGATCAGCACAGCAGTGATATCGAATCGAACGCCTAATCCTCTGAGACTAGCAGTTAGAGGCCGCAGTGCCTTGGATCTCACACTGCGGATATCCGGTATGAGGATAAAGCCACAGGAATGCCTAGGTACACTCACATACCAGGAAGAGCACTGCTATATTTTAGGTGGAATTCCCCAAAAAAGTAAACATTTCCAGCTTTGGCAAAGTGTTTTTGAGACATTTTTAGACATCTCCTCTAACATAAGATATCTTCTTTTGAGTTCAGGTTCACTTTAAATGCAAATTAAAGTGTAGCCAAAACCCTTTTTATTGATTTGGATCACGTGGTGAGGGGTTAAACCCCTGTCAGGTTTTTTTTGCTGTCTATTTCCCCATTGGGGAGCTGCCACCAAAAGTGCAATAAAGGGGAAATCTTCCAGTGGGGGGCACTTGTTGCAATGACAACTGTCTAAGGCAGCACACGGGCTTCAAAACACTTACATCCAGATGAAATTATCAGAGCCTTTGTATTGTAATGTAACTCCTCCCATTTTGTGAGGCGCTGCACAAACTGTTGGCACAGATTCTGTATAACAGGGGTGCGCTACTTACTGAGTGCAGAGTTGAGGAGTACTGTAAGCTATGTACAGAGTTCAGGGGTGTGCTGTACACAGAGTGCGGGGTTTAGGGGTGTGCTTAATACAGTGTGCAACATCTCTTTTCCACCTGTTGTCCTGGGCTCTGACCTCTGCACACATCTCCTCCATACCTCCACAGCTTGCCCCCCCCAATTTCCTTGCATATCTTTTTCCTACCTGGCCCATTTGTAGAACCTCCCTGTGTAGGCGGCTCCCTTCCTGTGTAGGTAGCTCTGCCTTGCCTGATTGTTCTGTCAGATTCAGGACCTCTGTCCCCGCCATGAGTGCCTGTGAGGATCTGTTAGGTACATCCGGGAAGCAGGGGGTGAGAGCCGACGTTGTCGCCAGCTGAAAACTGCAAGGGCCACATGATATGGCCTGGTGGCTCGAATGCAGCCCGCTGGCCTTGTGTTTGCCATATGTGAAAAGATGAGAAGAAAACTGGTCAGGGAGGCTGCCAAGAGGCCTACAGCAACATTAAAGGAGCTGCAGGAATATCTTGTACTAGCTGTGACAGCAATGTCCCTTATTCTTCATATGTCTGAGCTATGGGGTAGAGTGGCAAGACGGAAGCCTTTTCTTACGAAGAAAAACATCCAAGCCCAGCTGAAGTCTCCCAAAAGCATGTGGGAAAATGTTGTTATAGTCTGCTGAAACCAAGGTTGAACTTTTTGGCCAGAATTCCAAAAGATATGTTTGGCACAGAAACAACACTGCACATCACCAAAAGAACACCATACCCACAGTGAAGCATGGTGGTGGTAGCATCATGCTTTGGGGCAGTTTTTCTTCACCTGGAACAGGGGCCTTAGTCAAGGTAGAGGGTATTATGAACAGTTCCAAATACCAGTCAATATTGGCACAAAAGCTTCAGGCTTCTGCTAGAAAGCTGAACATGAAGAGGAACTTCATCTTTCAACATGACAACCACCCAAAGCTTACATCCAAATCAACAAAGGAATAGCTTCACCAGAAGAAGATTAAAGTTTTGGAATGACTCAGACCTGAATCCGATTGAAAATCTGTGGGGTGGTTGGTTCATACGAAGCCTTACAAAATACGCTCTTTAGGGGAGTTAAAGATCCACATCCCCTAACTAGATCTATGCGCATGGTAATCAGAGCATGGGCAGCAGTTGTCCCCTATGCTAGGAATGACTCAGGACATTACTCTCAACACTCCCTTATGGATGAACCCCTCTCTACCGAAATTCCAGCCCATTCCGGATCCTGCTCTGTGGACTGGTCGTGGCGTTCGCAATCTATCCCATGTTTGTGAGGGTGGCGCATTACAAACATTTGACCAAATTAAAATCACATTTGATCTACCTAACTCCTATTTCTTTTGGTTTCTCCAGCTCCGGCATGCTTTCGCTACACAATTTGGGACATCTCCTTTGCTTTTGTGCCAGTCTGATATGGAATGAATCCTTCGGGATGACTCCCTTAAAAAAACATTATCGTCTATTTACAGGGCATTACAGCCGACTGTACATCATGGACTGGCATTTTAACAGGGGTGTGTAGACTTTTTATATCCACTGTAAATGTGACCCAAGTGAAATGGACATGGGAAGTATGAAGTTTTAAGCACACTTGTGCGAGTGGTTGCAAAAAGCACTGTGACCATGCGATTTCCCTGCGACTGCAGTTTTAAAAAGGGGCAGGAACCCTTTTCCTGCAGGTACAGCAGCTCAATGAAGTGAATGGGCTGCTGTGCCCACGCAAATGTGGACTGCACCGAAATGCAAACATTTAAAAAAAAATACTCAGGCAAGGGTTGCTATAACAAAACCATAAACATTAAAACACAATAGATTGCCTTTCAGCTAATCGCAATCATGAAAAAAAAGCCATTTTGCCTCAATATTAAACATCCCTTTGTGGAACTTTTGTGTGGCTTTTCTTGGGAAAAAAAAAATACCCCCCCTCAGAGGTGTGGCATGATGGAGATTACCGTTTTACAAGAGTCTGTTGAGTGATGTGCTATTATTATGATTGTTCTACAAGAGTCCTCAATAAGGGGTAATTCTCATAGATCGTTAGGGCCAAAGAGATTCCTGTTTTTTTTTTTTTTTATTAAAAGCTTTTTATTTCTTTACTGAGATCTGGTTTTATAGTGGTTGTCATTTAGAAGCAATTTCCTTTCGGCATCCTGTATTTGAGATGTGAATCTACTAGGCCTCGGGCAAGATTGCTGTTATAGTGTAATTACCCGCTCTGCAGCTTTGCACATCACATTGTCAGAGCAGAATACCTACTGCTGGTGTTGTCTGTCTGTCTTTTACATGTTAATCAGGATGCTGCCGACAAGTATTTATAGAGGGGGTGTAACTATATGCAACAAGCACCAGGTAGAAGTAGAACACTGAGCTAGAGACTTGCATCACGTCGGCCAATCTTGCATGTACCCAATCGGATTCAAAGAGTTACAGGTGGCGAAGCAGTGTGGGTTCTTTGTCCATAGAAAGGTTAGGATATCTGTATGGTATTGGGGTATTAGTGAATTCCCCTTCTTTTGACATATCTTAACCAATCCAGTCGGGGTCAATTCTGACATTCCACTCCTACATGAGATTTTTTATTTTATTTTTTATACTGGAAAACTATTTGGAAATCACAAATATTATATATATATATATATATATATATATATATATATATATATATATATATATATATACAGTATCTCACAAAAGTGAGTACACCCCTCACATTTTTGTAAATATTTTATTATATCTTTTATATCTTTTCATGTGACAACACTGAAGAAATTACACTTTGATACAATGTAAAGTAGTGAGTGTACAGCTTGTATAACAGTGTAAATTTGCTGTCCCCTCAAAATAACTCAACACACACCCAATAATGTGTAAACCGCTGGCAACAAAAGTGAGTACACCCCTAAGTGAAAATGTCCAAATTGGGCCCAAAGTGTCACTTTTGTGTGGCCACCATTATTTTCCAGCACTGCCTTAACCCTCTTGGGCATGGAGTTCACCAGAGCTTCACAAGTTGCCACTGGATTCCTCTTCCACTCCTCCATGATGACATCACAGAGCTGGTGGATGTTAGAGACCTTGCGCTCCTCCCACCTTCCATTTTGAGGATGCCCCACAGATGCTTAATATGGTTTAGGTCTGGAGACATGCTTGGCCAGTCCATCACCTTTACCCTCAGCTTCTTTAGCAAGGCAGTGGTGGTCTTGGAGGTGTGTTTGGGTCGTTATCATGTTGGAATACTGCCCTGCGTCCCAGTCTCCGAAGGGAGGGAATCATGCTCTGCTTCAATATGTCTCAGTACATGTTGGCATTCATGGTTCCCTCAATGAACTGTAGCTCCCCAGTGCCGGCAGCACTTATGCAGCCCCAGACCATGACACTCCCACCACCATGCTTTACTGTAGGGAAGACACGCTTGTCTTTGTACTCCTCACCTGGCTTGACACCATCTGAATCAAATACGTTTATCTTGGTCTCTTCAGACCACGGAACATGGTTCCAGCAATCCATGTCCTTAGTCTGCTTGTCTTCAGCAAACGGTTTGTGTGCTTTCTTGTGCATCATCTTTAGAAGAGGCTTCCTTCTGGGACGACAGCCATGCAGACCAACTTGATGCAGTGTGCTGCATATGGTCTGAGCACTGACAGGCTGACCCGCCACCCCTTCAGTCTCTGCAGCAATGCTGGCAGCACTTATACATCTAGTTCACAAAGAAAACCTCTGGATATGACGCTGAGCACGTGCACTCAACTTATTTAGTCGACCATGGCGTGGCCAGTTCTGAGTGGAACCTGTCCTGTTAAACCGCTGTATAGTCTTCACCATCGTGCTGCAGCTCAGTTTCAGGGTCTTGGAAATCTTCTTGTAGCCTTTGCCATCTTTATGTAAAGTAACAATTCTTTTTTTCAGATCCTGAGAGTTCTTTGCCATGAGGTGCCATGTTGAACTTCCAGTGACTAGTATGAGAGAGTGAGAGCGATTAAACCAAATTTAACACACCTGTAAATTTGCTGTCCCCTCAAAATAACTAAACACACAGCCAATAATGTCTAAACCGCTGGCAACAAAAGTGAGTACACCCCTAAGTGAAGATGTCCAAATTGGGCCGAATTAGCCATTTTACCTCCCCGGTGTCATGTGACTTGTTAGTGTTACAAGGTCTCAGGTGTGAATGGGGAGCAGGTGTGTTAAATTTGGTGCTATTGCTCTCACTCTCTCATACTGGTCACTGGAAGTTCAACATGGCACCTCATGGCAAAGAACTTTCAAGATCTGAAAAAAAGAATTGTTGCTCTACATAAAGGTGGCCTAGACTATAAGAAGATTGCCGAGACCCTGAAACAGAGCTGCAGCATAGTGGCCAAGGCCATACAGCGGTTTAACAGGACATGTTCCACTCAGAACAGGCCTCACCAGGGTCGACCAAAGAAGTTGAGTGCACGTGCTCAGCATCATATCCAGAGGTTGTCTTTGGGAAATAGACGTATGAGTGCTGCCAGAATTGCTGCAGTGGTTGAAGGGGTGGGGGGGTCAGCCTGTCTGTGCTCAGACCATACTCCGCACACTGCATCAAGTTGGTTGGTCTGCATGGCAGTCGTCCAATGCAGGCGCTGTTTGGATGACCGTTTTCCACTTGGCTGCTTCATTTTTTCAATCAATGGACGTCAGACTGGAGGTGGTCTATTCTGGATAAAAAAAGAATGGATGTATTCAATAATGGTCCCTTTACACACAGTACCCAATCTGGCTACAACCTAATGTGTATAAGTCACAAGAAACCATTGGCACAGGCATATCTGGGGGAAAAAAAGGTAAGCTTTGTCCAATCACTGATAAGACAGCACTTTCTCTGCATCTAAACAAGAAAGGTCAACAAATGCGAACCCTAATGCTTGGGGAAGCCCTGGTCAGCAAGGACCATTGAGTTTTCTACATGCCCAACCACTCTCTAAAGTCAATGGCCTGTGTACAGAAAAGAGGTAATCTGTACAATACAGTTACCATTTGATAATCCTATTTCAACTCATCTGATTTACGCCCATAGCATTTCCATATTAAGTAAACCAATTAGACTTAATGAAATATAAATAAATACATAAGCCAGTATTAAAGTGTTACTAAACCCAGGATTATTTTAGTAAATACAAAGGAACCTCGGATTGCGAGTAACAGGGTTAACGAGCGTTTTGCAATACGAGCAATTACTTAAAAAACAATCCTGCCTCGGTTTGCGAGTGTTGTCTCACAAAACGAGCAGGATTCAAGCCTCTGCGGTGTGCAGTACCGCATTTGGCCAGAGGTGCGGGGGCGCCGGTGACACTCGGAGCGGCTCAAAAATACTCGGAAATACTCAGTTTCCGAGGCTTTCCGGGGGTTTCTGTCGGACCCGAGCAATTTCCGAGTCTCTCCGGCGCCGCTTATAAGAGGCGTTTTCATTCTCCTCTGACTGTCCTATGAGGCTGCATGACCCCTTACTTTCTGTCAGGACAGTGCTGATTTGGCCCTGTGCTGATCACCCCCCGCTCCAGAAAATACGATCTAGCAATACACGCCAAACTGAGCATGTGCAGAGTGCCTCCAAGGCTCTGTTCCATCAGCAGATGGATTGGGGACAGTAAAAGAAGGGGAGGATCAGAGAAGACAAGGTCAAACAGCCTTTTTACACAATGCAAAGGATTAACCTCTTAGGTTCCACCGTGAGTTTAGCAAGCATGCATATACAGACTGATTTTACTGTTGTGGGTTTAGTAACACTTTAAGAACTGAAGCATTGTACTAATTGTCCTTTTTTTTATACAAATATAGTTTCAAGATGTTATTCTTGTAGTGTGTAAAAATTCTGTGTTTGCTCTCCATTACTGGAGTATTTACACCACTGGGATGCCTCATTATTCTGCCTGGTTTAAGGTGTAATTTACCCTAACACCTGTGTACTTCATTACATTTCCTGTCTCATTTCAGCTCTCTGTTATTCTGCCAACAATAACTGTTCTCAGTTACCTTCCATCTCTCTGGATGGTGATAAACTACAACACCTTGGCCAGATTGTGCAGAACGTGTAAAATACACAGTGGGTTCAGGCGCTGCATGGCACTTACAGTAGTTGAGAATCTGCAGTTATACAACACTGAGTACATTTAGCAAAGTCCACCTTTCTAAATATGATTTCAATCTCATATTTATATACTACCGTCATATTCCACACTTTTAACTGTTCACATCTACCTGTGGCCTTGAAAAGACTTAGTTCGGTGAATGGCGTTTGTCTGCACTGCAAAAACGCCAGTCACCGCTACGAGACATAGAAAATAATTTCTATGTGTCCGCGTCACACTGCAGCGCAGTCCAGACCTGCGCATTTTATCGCGGCGCATATCACTGCAGCAGCGTCATGAATGAAGCATCACTTTGTATGCTTCAAATAAAACTGAGTTTAAATAAAAGGGAACTGCGTGATGTGCTGAAACGCGCATCACACAACCCCTACCGCTGGCTCACTGCAGCTGGAAAAGACGGCTGCCTCAAACTAAACTGCTGTGGTTTAGTGTGCGGCAACTATCCAGGGAAGTGGTTACGTGCCCTAAATGGCCTTGCCACAGTTGCATCTTCACATATTGTAGGGCACATTTAGGCACAGCGCAGTTTTTCTGAACTCTAGGAGGTATCACTTTTTAAGCCTGGGGAGAATAACAAATGGCTGCTTTGAAAACAAGAACTCCAGCACTGTAGGAAAATGGCGCTGATCGCTGAGTAATGGTGATACATGCCTTTGCAAGGATACAATTTATTGTTTTTATAACAGATACATTTCATAAGGTTATTATAAACATACAGTGGAGAAAAAAAATCTTTGATCCCCTGCAGATTTTGTAAGTTTGTCCACTTACAAAGAAATGAAGGATCTATCATTTTTATCATAGGTGTATTTTAAATGTTAGAGACGGAATATCAACCAAAAATCCAGAAGAAACGCATAAAACAAATGCTCTAAATTTAAGTTGCAGTTCAGTGATTAAAATAAGTATTTGATCTCCAAGCAAAACATGACTTGGTACTTGGTGGAAAAACCCTTGTTGGCAAGCACAGAGGTAAGACATTTCTTGTAGCTGGTGACCAGGTTTGCACTCATCTCAGGAGGGATTTTGGTTCACTCTTCTTTTCAGATATTCTCTAAATCTGTAAGGTTTCTCGTCAGTCTCTTGGCAACTCCGAAGTTTCAGATCACTTTTATAAATTTTGTATAGGATTAAGGTCTGGAGACTGAGTAGGCCTCTCCATGACCTTAATGTGCTTCTTTTTGAGCCACGCCTTTGTTGCCTTGGAGGTATTTTGGGTCATGGTCATACTGGAAGACCCATCTTGGCTGAGGGAAGAAGGTTCTCACTCATGGCCCCGTCGATTGGCCTCTCAATGCAGCAAAGTTGGCCTGTACCTTTAGCAGAGAAACAGCCTCAAAGCACCATGTTTCCACCTCTGTGCTTGACTGTAGGGGTGGTGTTCTTAGGGTCATAGTCAGCATTTTTCTTCCCCCAAACACGAGTGGAGTTAATGCCAAAGTGCTCAATTTTAGTCTCATCTGACCACAGCACTTTCTCCTAACTCTTCTCTGAATCATTTAGATGTTCATTGGCATGGCTGTACATGTGCCTTCTTGTGGAAGGGGACTCGCCATTTTTGGAGGAAGAAAAATGCTGACTGACCATAAGAACACCATCCCTACAGTCAAGCACGGAGATGGAAACATTATGCTTTGGAGTTTTCTCTGTTAAAGATACAGACTGACTTTGCTGCATTTAGAGGCCACTGGATGGGGCCATGTATTGTAAAATCTTGGATGAGAACCTTCTTCCCTCAGCCAGAACACTGAAGATGGGTCATGGATGGGTCTTCCAGCATGACAATGACCCAAAAGAAAGACAAGGCAACAAAGGAGTGTCTTAAGAAGAAGCACATTGAGGTCATAGAGTGGCCTAGCCAGTCTCCAGACCCTAATCCTATAGAAAATTTATGGAGGGAGCTGAAACTTTGAGTTGCCAAGGATTTAGAGAAGATCTGTAAAGAAGAGTGGACCACAATCCCTCCTGAGATGTGTGCAAACCTGGTAACCAACTACAAGACACGTCTTACCTCTGCTTGCCAACAAGGGGTTTTTCCACCAAGTACTAAGTCATGTTTTGCTTGGGGATCAAATAATTATTTTACTCGCTGAACTGCAACTCAATTTATAACATTTGTTTTATGCGGGGGTTTTTTCTGGATTTTTGGTTGATATTCTGTCTCCATCATTTAAAATACACCTTCACTTCATTGCCCACATCAGTGCCATGGATGGCTATGTCTAAATTTGTTAAAATTACCTTGGCTATGAAGTAATATGAGTCCTGAGTCATAATAATCAATAAATGGTTCTTTTTGCACAGCTAGTTTTCAAAATCTATTATTTACCCTTTGTTGAGATACTTTTGCGTCCTTTTACCACCATTTAAAGACATGTACTCAATTTCAGAGGCGAAAGGAGTGAGCTCTCGGACTGTAGGCTGTATTAGTTTATTTTTAATTTTTAATTTTTTTGTTTGTTTCACTTGGTGAAAATAAAGAGAAAAAAGGAGGACAAGCACTCAAATTCAGATATAAATGGAATGAACTTTCTGACTGTTGGTAGTATTAGTTTTCTTTTTTGTTGGGCTTTTATCTTAAAGTGGTAGTAAACTCAGTTTTACCACTTTTACCAACAGGTAAGCCAACAATAAGGCTTACCTGTAGGTACTGTGAATATCTCCACAACTTGCACGGTTTAGGAGATATTCAGAGTGCATGCAGCCAATGACGTCACCGGCGCATGCGCTCTGAAGGTCTCGCATACCGCGCCGGACCTTCAGAGCCCGTGCCAATAAGCATGGGAGTGATGTCATTGCGCCCCCGGCCACTCATGTAGCCGGAGGCCGCGAACCCGGAAGGAAGACCGGGTGAAGATGGAAGCCCTCTCACCGTTGACAGCAAGGTGCTGGAGGGCTTTGTTTTAAGCTAAGTCTCACATAATATGCGATGCATACTAGCACATTATAACATTGCCTTGCAGGGGAATATTTGTTTTTCTTTAACTTCGGTTTACTAACACCTTTAATCATATAGTACATGATACAGGCTTGGTATTCATAGAGGGGCATAAAATATGCCTTGGTATCCATAGACCCTGGGTTATAGGCTGGTACCTTCAGGTGACTGGACACTAGAAAACCGTTTGAGGATACGTCCCCCTTTTATTTTCACTTGATAATCCTGCCAGTAATGCAATTCCTGGCCTAGGAAGCCAAAGCTCACTCACTGTATTGTATCTATGTAGGAATCATTATTGTCACTCTAGGACAGGACGCATGTTAGGACTATAGAACACCTCCCTCTCCTCTTTTTCATAGGTTAGGGAGAGGTGGCATGTAGTCCAGTGAGCACTGGTAACTATGATGACATAATGGTCAGCAGAGAACACAGGAAGTTACCATCCTAGATTTCTTGGCAGGATTGACCGGTATAGCAAAACACTTTCTATGGTATATTTAACAGACCAAAAGGAAGCAAATTACAGAAGTTCATTGTTGGAGTTCACGTGGAGTGGCTGGTTTTTGCATCCCTTATGTATAGATTTGGAAGTGCCGGTTAGCGAAGTAAAATCGGTTGCGAGCTATATACATTGAGCACCTTGTTATTTTAAAAGCGCATTATTGCAATCTTAAAACAAAGACTGAGATTACCTGTGGGTTTGAGAGTAACATATGTTATCTGTTGGGTGTGTTAATAGGAGCTTCTACCTACAGGGTGGTAATGTAATCTTTCCTGATCCATTCAAGTCCATAACAAAATAGAAACAAAAACTGCCACTGCGCAGGCAATGTATTTTCTTTTGTTCAGAAACAAAGCTGTTCTGCATACAATAGCTATAGTGATGGGGGTTGGTGTGGAAAATTGGATCTCACGTGCTTGAATGTTCATGGACATAAGATAAATTTGACCTAAACTGGTGACAGCCCACTTGCCTTTCGGCCTAGTTTCTACCCCAGAAAAAAGGGCTTGTACCTCAGTGGGACTTCTACTCCTGGGGTTAGAAAGGGTTCCTTTTGTTCCTCCTAGCCTGGAAAGTACTTTCCTAAGAAGACATGGCCCTCCAAACCAGCCTATGCAAGGTTGCATTGGATGGCTGATCTTTGGTGAGCAACAGCTATCTATCCTCTATCTATCCTCTATCTATCCTCCTATGAGTAAGCACTTGTAAGTGTGAAACGCGTTGGCTGTCCTGAAGTTTTTTCGTTGCTGTGTCATGTAGTGCCTGTTCACTTTTACTTTTCAAATAAAGCCAAGTTGGATTGGAGTGCGGCTGTCTTCCAGCTATCTATCCTCCATGTTGGACATCTTTGAGCAATCACGGTTTCCCCTGAGAAGCACACCTGTGGTGTCTATCTATGCTTCCTATTCTTTCCTGCATTGACCTAAAGATGCTCAGGATATCTGAACAAATATAATTGCCAATAACAAGCAATCTGAGTTCCTGTGTTTTGTAATCAGCTGGGCATTCTCTTTTTATGATAGACAAAAGTGAATACTGTAGCTCTAGTTCATTACACCGGATAGATTTTTTGGGTGTGTTGTCTAATACTTTCACCCCTGTTCCATTTTTTTCTACTGTTAAAAAAAAACCAACTAAAGGAATGCGAATCCTGCAATCCGCTGAGAAAACATAGTGGATTAAAAAGAAACAATTTGCAAAGGTTGAAAAGCCAAAGTAGAGGCGTGGAAGGCTGACTCGTATGGTTCAGTGTGTTAGATCAATGCAGTGATGTTACTCCTTTAAAAGCTAAGCTTGAATAATCAATAATTATGCAGTTAAAATACATATACTGTATGCTAATTACCATAACTTATTTGCCAATATTTTTTGATTCTATTCAGCCAGTGTTTTGATCTGAGCACCTCTGCCAGACCGCAGAGCCAGATTCCTGACCTCCATTGTTAACCAGTACAAATGAAGTAAATTTGATTGGCTCTCCCTCTCCCAGTACTGCTGAACAGAGAATTGCAGGAAGCAAATATTAAGGCACATTGTAGTACTTTTACAAGATGTACTTAAAGCGGATTTCCACCCAAAAATTGAACTTCCGCTTTAAGGAAAGGTGACCCCCTGACATGCCACATTTGACATGTCATATTTTTTTTGGGGGGAGGGGGAGCGGAAAGGAAGGAATGTCCCAGATGATTGCCTGGCCAGTCCCAGTGCGTGCCCGGCTGTGAAGCCACAGCCGAGCTCCCACAGTGACAATGCCGGCGCCGCACAGAGGAGGGGCAGAGGAGCTTCATTCCCCGCATCGCTGGACCCCGGGACAGGTAAGTGTCCGATTTATTAAAAGTTGTATTTGTAGCTGCTGATCTTTTCTTTTTTTTTTTTTTTTTTTTTTTAGTCGGGAACCCGGCTTTAAAAATACATAAGGTTTTAAGTTTTTTTTTTTTTTTTTTTTTTAACGCTTCCCTTTAAATGTTCTTTCTTTTATGAACCAGAGCAGTTATTACAGTACAACAATAGGAATATTGAACTGCCAGTTTGTCATTAGCTGTGATATGTACAGGTCATATTGGGCTTTATTCACAAAAGCTGATCGCATGCGATATTCAGGTGTTTTCACAAATACCGCATGTAATCCTGAAAATTTAAATTCACTATTGCTTTATGCGTTATTTTCCACATAAAGCAAAAACGATCGGTAAATGCTTTATAAAACAGCGTTTGCCCTGGTTCACACTGGTGCGATTTGACATGTCAAATCGCATGTCAAATCGGCGATATTTGCCGCAAATTGCCAGCAATGGCACCGTCCTAATCGGTGCGACGCCGCATCTGCGGCGCTGCACCGATTTCAAAAAGTAGTTTCTGTACTACTTTTTGCGATTTCGGCCGCGATTTACATTGACATCTGTGTCAGATGTCTTTGTAATCGCGGCTGAAATCGGGACTGCCAGCGAAAGTGAAATCGTGCAAGTTCAGCTGAACTCGCACGGCTTCACTCCCGCAGCCCAGTGTGAACCTGGGCTTTAAGTCAATTCACAAAAGGAAAAAAAAATGTATGCAGTAAATTAGTGGTTCTGGTGTGTGAGATTTAAAGCGGTTGTATACCCAAAATAATGACATGCACCTACAGGTAAGCCTACATTAAGGCTTACCTGTAGGTGCTTGCAATATCTCCGAGACCTACACGGTCTCTGAAATATTTGAAAAAAAGTCTGTACCGATATCTACGGCACATGCGCGCCGTAGATAATGGCGCAGGCGCACTGAGCGCGGCGACTCTTGAATGGGAGCCCGCCGGACACTGCCGGATTTCGTACATGCGCGGGGATCGTGCCGTGCCTCGCGCATGCGCGGGAGTGAGGTCATCACCGCTCTGGCCAATCACAGCGCCGGAGAGGCGATATCCGGGTATCATGGCGGCGACGGATCTAAGGGGGCTTCGATCTAAGGTAAGTGATTGATAATGAGCTAGTATGCTAGTCATACTAGCTAATTATGCCTTTGCCTTGCAGGTTGAAAAAAAAAAAAAAAAGTTTTGCGGTATACAACCGCTTTAAGGAATCGGCAGCCACCAGCATCCAGTAAACAACCGATGAGTCATCAGCTGTCAGCGGGGTTCCCCGCTGACAGCTGAATGTAAGAATACTAGCACATTATGACATAAGTCTGCAGGGGGAGCAGTTTTTTTTTTTTTTTTCGTTTTTTAATCACAGTTTACTGCTTTAAGCAAGCTGCTAGCAGGCTTTCAACAAGCTTTTAGAAGTGCTGAGTCCTTGCTTAAAGTGGACAACAGCACTCCCATTGGGATCTGTTCATCATTTACAAACTGGAGTTAAATGGTACTTTAAAAGGTTGAACAAAGTTTGCTGAAAGCTCTGCAAATGGTTTGTCAAAGGTTGCTGTTCACACTGCTACTATACAAGTTCAAGCCCCTTTGAAACAGGCCTATACCTTTTTTTGCCATTTACTGACCCAGGGTCAGTAACAGACCGTATACAAGCATTTTTTTTGCAGTTTACTTTTCATTATGTACAACTACACTAAGTACATAAGATCCAAACCATATCTCCCATCACTAAAACATGCTAATACATGATCAGTTCTGCATTTAATGCAAATATTTAATATTTCATATGTTTTCAAAAGTAATCGCTGAAACTGAAATCTATATTTCAACCTGAGAACGTAACTGCTGACACAGGCTACTGAATGGCCCTAACACTCTCCCCCTACACCCCCATGGCATGAAGAAGATAAGGCAGTCCATGTAGGATTATATTCGCTTGATTTGCGAGTATTTTGCCTGAAAAGGCTTTCAGCACCCTGACTTCAAACACTTGGCGCAGAAGGCCTTGAAACCCCACAAGAATTAGATTTTCATGATCTAAGAAACCTAGAAGCAGATGTTGAAACGGTGACATCATAGGCTGGTGGCAGCTCTCAATGAGTTACTAGCAAATTCACTTCTAAATGTATTTAATTGTGTTTTCATGTGAGCAGAGCCACGTGTGTGCGTGTGCGGCATTCAGTGACTGACTATCCTCTACAAGACGTACACTAAAAGTCAAAAGTATTTGGACACCTGCCTTTACACGCACGTGAACTTTAATGGCATTGCAGTCTTAAGCCTCGTACACACGGCCGAGAATCTCGTCAGGAAAAAACACGTCGTTTTTCTTGACGAGATTCTTGGACAAGAAACTTGTTCTGGCCGAGTGTACACACGCTCGATTCAAAGAACCCACGGTTCTTTGGAGCGAACGCGGTGACGTCATCGACTACGACGAGCGTGCGCTCGTCACATTCGATGCCGTCGCCGCCATCTTGCTACACCCTACCTATGCCTAGGAAGCTACCGCGCATGCGTCAAAGTCATTTTGAGCATGCGCGGGTTTCCACAGCGACACGTCGAGAAACATGCCGACGAGAAAATAGAGAGCAGGTTCTCTATTTTTCTCGTTGAGATTCTGGTCAGTTTTCTCGACGAGAAACTATACACACGAACGATTTTCTCTGCAAGAAAGCTCTCCCAGCAGTTTTCTTGTAGTTTCTTGCCGATAAACTCGGTCGTGTATAAGAGGCTTTAGTCCGTAGGGTTCAATATTGAGTTGGCCCACCCTTTGCAGCTATAACCGCTTCAACTCATCTTGGGAAGGCTGTCCACAAGGTTTAGGAGGGTGTCTATGGGAATGTTTGACCATTCTGCCAGAAGCGCATTCGTGAGGTCAGGCACTGATGTGGACTAGAAGGCCTGGCTTACAGTCTCCGCTCTTTTTTTAGGCCAACTCAATATTGAACCCTACAGACTAAGACTGGGATGCCATTAAAGTTCATGTGCTTGTAGAGGCAGGTGTCCCAATACTTTTGACAATATAGTACGCGCACACACACACACACACACACACACACACACACACACATGAGAGACCTGCAATGACAGCCATTTTATCTGTGTGGTCAATCAGAAGCTGGACAAGACATGGAATATGGCAATTAACTGGAAATTTGGAGTTTTCAGACTAGACATAATTCTTGCTCTGCATTTCTCTACTTCGTGTATGAAAGCCAAGTTTCATATAAAACCAAATCTACGCAAATAACAACAAAGGCCTGGGGAATGCCCAGGAAAAAAACAAGCATACTTACCGACCAGCTAGCTGACAACCAATTAACCTGTCTAACAGTATGCGTTAAAAACAGGGGTTTGTCCGCACGCATTTGCAAACGCATGCGTGAGCCACAGAGCCACGCCAAGGCCCCCTGGAATCTGTGGTCCTACACTAACTGTGAGTGTCCCCACAATGGAGGCACATGCATTCTGATGGTTAGATGAGGACAGGTGGACTGAAGGGGAGCCGTCCCTCCTTAAAGGTACAGGAGCACACCAAACACCCAGCATAGCACAATGGCAGCAAAGGTGTTGGTGCGCTGCTGGACCAATACAAGCACCACAGGTGAAAACAAAACCATGTCCACCGCCCTCATCTATAGCTGGCCATAACGGTAAGCAGCATTGGAAGGCTAAAGCAGATAACAACAAAGGCCTGGGGAATGCCCAGGAAAAAACCAAGCATACTTACCGACCAGCTAGCTGACAACCAATTAACCTGTCTAACAGTATGCGTTAAAAACAGGGGTTTGTCCGCACGCATTTGCAAACGCATGCGTGAGCCACAGAGCCACGCCAAGGCCCCCTGGAATCTGTGGTCCTACACAAATGCTGTAAAAGAGCCAGAACACAAGGAAAATAAGGGGTTTGTCTGTAATGCAAGCATGTCAAAGAAACAGAATAGTAATGAAACAAAAAAGACCAAGTGATCCATCGAGTCTGCCCCATTTTTTTTTTTTGTGAGTATAGATTTATGTTCGCTCCAGACATGTTAGAATCAACTTACTGTTGACGGACTCGCTACCTCTGCAGGTAGTTCAAGCATTAACTACCACATTTTTCAGCGTATAACACGCACTTTTTAACATTGAAAATAGGGGGAAAATCACGGGTGCGTGTTATATGCCGATAGCATACCTCGGAGGAGAAGGAGGGGGACGAGTGCCGCGGGAATCACTGAGCTGTCATGTCCTGTTTACTCGGCTCTGACGTCACACAAACACACGTCCCACCTCCGCTACCGGCATTGGACCAGTGTTCTGTCAATCACAGGAGCTGGTCCGGCGATGGAGGCGGGACTGTGTATGTGACTGCCGAATGAGAGCCGAGTACTGTAAACAGAAGATGACGGCTCGGTTATTCCGGCGGCGCTCGTCCCCCTCCTGATTTCCTGCACTGCATGAGAGATGGTGAGGCTGCTGATAGGCATCAGGCTGCATTGGATGTGCGCAGATCAGGCTGCAGATGGGAACAGAGGCTGCAGATGGGCATCAGGCTGCATTGGATGGGTGCAGATCAGGCTGCAGATCAGGCTGCAGATGGGCACAGAGGCTGCATTGAGGCTGCAGATGGACATCAGGCTGCATTGAATGGGCGCAGATCAGACTGCAGATGGGCACAGAGGCTGCATAGAGGCTTCAGATGGGCATCAGGCTGCATTGGATGGGCACAGATCAGGCTACAGATGGGCACAGAGGCGGCAGATGGGCATCAGGCTGTATTGGATGGGCCCAGATCAGGCTGCAGATGGGCACAGAGGCTGCATTGAGGCTGCAGATGGGCACTAATCAGGCTGCATTGATTGGCACTGACCATTATTTTGCTTCAAAGTGGTTTATTTTGAAAAAAAAAAAAATTCTGAAACTTTCCTCTTAAATTGAAGGTGCGGGTTATACGCCTGTGCATGTTATACACCGATAAACTTATAGGACAGACTCTGAAACTTATTATGGATGCCATATTATTAGGGCAAAACTGGCAGCAATGAAAGCACTCATTTACAGTTCACCAAATTATAAATTTTTCCCAACTTCCTGAAATTCGAATGAGGGATACCTATTGGCAAAAGTATGTAGGCATAGGACACACACCCTGTCACGCCCCCTTAAAGAAGAATTGTAAAAAAAAAAAAAGGATTGGGTAAACCCACAAGTACTTTTTACCACTACTATTCCTTTTATATTGGCTTTTGGTATTTACAAATGCAGCAATTTAGAAATTGGATGACAAGTTTTAGCACTGGGAAACACTTTTTGAAAGATAAATAGTGCATTTTATATACAATATATAGATCAGACCAAATTGAGGAGACATGAGGGACATTCTTCCAAATCAGGGACAGTCCCTCGAAATCAGGGACAGTTGGGAGCTATGTATTTGTAAAGAAAAAACTGTGGAACCAAGGTCTTGTCTCCTTATGAAGGGTGTAGAGCAGGGGTGTCCAACCAGTGGCCCGGGGGCTGCATGTGGCCCGCGACGTTCTGCTCTGGGATGGCTGGTTGGCATGCCCAGATCGCGGATCCGTCATCCCAGAGCATCAGTGTTGTGAATGAAGCCGGCAATAGAGAAAGCAAGCGGCTGCGAGGCAGAGCCGCAAAAGCCGATGCTTCCTGTATAGCACCGCCTCCTGTCACATGCGGAGTGATACCAAATATGGGCATATCTGTAATGCAGTGGTTACTGGGCTGCTTTCAAACTACCTCCAATCCGATCCGCTAAAAAAAAAAAACAGAAGAGGATCCATCCCCTTCCGCCTGGGTGGATCGGATCGAAGGGCCCATAGAGTAGAGTGGGCTGTGTCTGCTCTCGATATGCAGAGTGAACACAGACCTGTCATCCACCCGATCCACTCATTGTGGCCCACGACCGGTTACCAAGTCACTTAAGTGGCCCTCGCTCTTCAAAAGGTTGGGCATTTCTGGTGTAGAGTAGGGAAATGGCTCACTGTGTAATTGGGTAAGTCTGAAAACCCACACTTTTTATAATGCCTTGTCCATATTGACATCCTCTGGCCTGACTGCTCACCTAGAAAAATAAAGCTTTGTTTATTGATTGTGTGTGTTCATTGCAGCATAACAACCTATTGTTTACCCAGACTCAATGGGGGTGCCATTCAGGATGGACAGGATCTAGTACTGTTTGTGAATCTAATAGAATCATCTCTAGTCAAGACAGGAAAGGCTTACCTATTAGTAGTTTGAAGGATGAACTGTAAATCCTTTACAAGTCACTCAAAGTACCCTGAACAAGCAACAAAACAGAAGATTCCATTGACTGGTGCCCTTTTATTTATTGATCTGTACTCCCTGGCTGTGAGCCATATGAAGACCCTAATGCCTTGTACACGCGATCGGATTTCCGATGGAATTTTCCGTCGGATTTCCGATGAAGCTGACTTCCATCAGTCTTGCATACACACTGTCAGACTAAATTCCGACCGTCCAAAACGCGGCGACGTAAAACACTCAGACGAGCCGATAAAAATTAAGTTCAATGCTTCCGAGCATGCATCGACTTGATTCTGAGCATGCGTGTATTTTTCTCCGATGGAATCCCACACAGACGATCGGAATTTCCCATCGGATTTTTTTCCATCGGAAAAATTTAAAACATGTTCTTTTTTTTTACTCCAATGGAAAAAAGTCCAATGGGGCCCACACACGATCGGAATTTCCGATGAAACAAGTCCATCAGTTTTTATTCCATCGGAAATCCGATCGTGTGTACAAGGCATTAAGGTTTATAGGAGAAGGGCAGCTAGAACTGGGTAAAAGGGAGAAGAAGTAACCAGTAGTACTCTAGCTTCTAATGCTTTAATGCAAACAAAATGCCTTTACTCGTGCTCTACAGTTATCATAATCTATAGTTCTCGTACCTGTGTCTTGTACGCTATAAGAGAAAACTAGTTTTCTGATAACTTCTAATCAATTTATGAATTTAACATTAGAAATGGATGTCTAGCTGGGTATTTTCTAAACTTCGCCCACTCTAGGATCATTTTGGTACTGCTAATGATAGTCTGTAAAAAGCGTTGATGGAACATCACCTGCAGTGAAAAGAAGCTGCTAATTTCTACTTCCTCCAATACGAGCGCAAGCCCCCCTGCATTGCCCATTACACAATTTAGCCATTTATTTTCAGAACAGAGCTACGGAGAGATTATCAGAAATTACAGTTATTGTGATGTTAAGTGCTCTGTGTGACGCCAACGGCTATGCCGAGCAATTTAATCTTTGGACCTCTGCTGAGCCTGCATAGCGTCACTGGCAAGCTGGAAATGGAGGAACTCAGACTAGAGGAGATGAAAATTTTAATAACTAGCTCAAAGATTTGGATATGCTATTAGAGTGGCACCTTCAGGTCTGCAGGTGCAGTAAGTAAGCTGTATGTGACTGCTGAATAATTAATTGGGAAGTCTAAAGCCCCGTACACACGATCGGTTTGACTGATGAAAACCGTCCGATGGATGGTTTTTATCAGACCAACCGATCGTGTATGGTACCAATCGGTCTTTTTTCCATTGGTTGTAAAAAATAGAACTTGTTTTAAAATTTTCCGATGGATAAAAAACCGATGGGAATTTCCGATCGTCTATGGGCAAGTCCATCGGTTAAAAAACCCACGCATGCTCAGAATCAAGTCGACGCATGCTCAGAAGCATTAAACTTCATTTTTCTCGGCTCATCGGAGTGTTTTACGTCACCGCCTTTGGAACGGTCGGTTTTTTGACTGATGGTGTGTGGCCAAGACTGATGAAAAACAGTTTCATCGGATTTCCGATGGACAAATCCATTGGACGAAAATCCATAGGTTATCCGATCGTGTGTACGGGGCTTTACAGTATTACAGACAAAAGAGATATATATTAAATGTGGTTTTGTTTTAAAGAGACACCAGAACATTTATTTAAACAAAAATCTTCCCATAAGATTATGTTCATATTGTAGGCATTTTATTTTCGTGTGTAAGCCTCCCATGTATAGACATCTAAAAGGCCTCAGAGAGCAACCTTGAATGTGATGTCAGCAGCCCTAGCACAGTCAAAGTTGTGACTCAAGTGACAGGGGTGTCCAACCCGTGGGCCGCATGCGGCCCAAGAGGGTTATGCATGTGGCCCAACACCAAATTGTAAACTTGCGGCTATGAATGTTCACATCTGGAGGGATGCTGGGGTATGCCATGTTTGGCATAGTATCCGTAGCGGTGGCCGGCTTAGACAAGCAGGGCCCAGGAATGTCTGAAAGGATGCCGTGTTTGCAGTATCACTGGTAGAACATGCAGGGACTGCCACTAGCTAGCACCAGCCAAGTGCCGCATGGCTGGATCTGCACCCCCCCCCCCCCCAGATTTCCGTATTTCTTCCAGATCTGAGAATACACATGCCACTTGTATTTGGAAAATATTTGATTATCCCTCTCAATCCTTTTTCATCCCATTGGGAGGAATTTTCTTCAGTTCTTGACCAAGGTTACCAGTAGAGATGAGCTAAGGTTACTTCCGTACTTGCGGGAAACTATGACATAATGGCAGCCCACAAGCCCAATCAGATTCTTCTGTGGAATTCCCTGCCCCACATCCACACCTATTGGGTCCCTGATGCCAGTGACATCATTGACCTAATATGGCCATCCTTAGCTCCCCCTTGTGCACCAGGATCAACAGAATCTCCTCAGTGGGGACACTGACCGCAATAAAACAAAGATTCTAAAGCCCCGTACACACGGTCGGACTTTTTGCCAACAAACTTCATTTTGAGCAAGTTTGCCAAAAAATCCGACCATGTGTGTACGCTCCATCGGACAAACTTTTTTGGTTTTCATCGGACAAAAGTTCGGTCTGCAAACAGACAAACTTTTGGCCAACAAAAGTCAGATGGAGCAAAGTCTGACCGTGTGTACAGAAAACCATCGGACTTTCGTCCGATGGACAAAACAAATAATGTTAAAATCAACCAACAATAGCAGAAGTTGACCAAAGGGTGGCGGTAAAGAGCAGAAAAATCACGTGATGTTTGAAAAAGTTTTGGGAAAGTTTGCAGAAAAGTCCTGTGGTGTGTATGCTATGGGTGTGCCCGGCCAACTCCGTTCGGACAAAAATCCACAGAAAAGTCCGATGGAAGTCCGACCGTGTGTACGAGGCTTTACTCTTCCTGACTATATCCAAAACGTAAAAAAAAAATGTCTTTAGACACTTTGAAATTCTGTTGGCAGCTCACGTTTTTAGGAGTCCAGTTCATCTTCTCTTTAAATAAGCCCATATGTGTGAACGTTCTATAACCTGTTACCAGTAACCATAAATAACAGATCTGTAACATGGCACAAGCGAGGAAAAATACCAGGCAAAGTTCTAAGATTTAGTATACAAGGTGTGATCAGGACAGTGTGTACGAGCCATTAAACGATGCTGTTGCCTTTTCCTTATATGGTAGCCAGACTATCCATGGCTCGGTGCGGCGGAGTTGCATGCATCGGTTTGTTCTTCATGTGGAGAAGCACTTTCCCCTTTCACAAGAAAACAAAAGCTTTAAAGCTGCTATAAAAGTTTTTTCTTTTTATTAGAACCTCTGTAGTGTGCACACCAGCTGTAATTATAAACACAATGCAGGAAACGGTTCACAATCCAAAATAGTCTCGTGTTTCTTGGCAACATCAACCGAATATGAATGTAGATGGAGTAAAGAAAGGCCGTCAGATTGTCCCCCTCCCCACCTCCGCCAACCGTGCAGTGGGTGAGAAGCAGCCAGCGTCTGGCATTGGAGCCATTGCCAGTGATCCTAGCCAGACATTTAAGGACACAGTCCTCTGCAAATTGTCATTGTCACCTCCAGAACTAAGTGGCTGCTTGGTCAGTGTATGGGGAGGAACGTGTACCTCAAGCAGTCCGCTGACAATGGATGCTGATTGCTGTAGTTGTTAATTTGAAAAAGGAGATCTACAGTAACTGATTCTTTGTTGCTTTAGTTAAATTAGCCATGCCTCTTTCATTTTATATGGAGTATCAGGTGACCTAATTATGTGTTAAAAGCACACGCTAGTGGCTGCTGCTGCTGATTTTAAAGTGCAATTTCAGCCATAAAGTAGGGAGATGAAACCCCTAACTGAATGACATTAAGCCCTGGTTCACACTGGTGCGATTTGACATGTCAAATCGGCGATATTTGCCACAAATTGCGGGCAATGGCACCGTCCTCTGCGGCTCTGCAACGATTTAAAAAAGTAGTTTCTGTGCTACTTTTTGCGATTTCGGGCCGCGATTTACATTGACCTCTGTGCAGAAACCTGCACAGATGTCCCTGTAATCGCGGCCGAAATCGGGACTGACAGGCAGGAGTGAAATCGTGCGAGTTCAGCTGAGCTCACACGGCTTCACTCCCGCAGCCCAGTGTGAACTTAGGCTTAGTTTGCTAAATCACTGTATATCGTGAACAATTGAATTTTTTTTTAAACGAAAAGACTTGTAGAAAAGACTTGTAATTTACCTTTTTTACATCCTTGCAAAGCAATGCTGCTGATCTCCTGCATCCAATTTGCAGCTATTTCATGTCTACATATACTCCAGGGGTGGCTGCATGGCATTTCTCAGGTCAGGTTTCCTAATGGTGACAACAGTGTACCATGCCAGCACAATGTGTGTTTCCATCAGAAGCCAGTGTGACATGGTGACAATGCAGCAGCTTAATGGTTAAAGTGGATTTCCGCCCCCTCCCCCCCCAACTCCAAAAATTTAAAGTCAGCCGTTACAAATACTGTAGCTGAGGACTTTTACTATTGGGGCACTTACCTGTCCAGGCATCCAGCAGTGTCTTCACCCCAGCCAATTCTTGAATCGGCTCTCCCGCCATCTTGGCTAAGGGAAATCGGCAGTGAAGCCTTGCGACTACACAGCTGGTTTCCTGCTGGACATGCGCAAATCGCGTTGTGCTCTGTGAATGGGCCGGCTGCGGGGGGAAGGAGGAGGGGGCCGAACTTCCAGCTCACTTCTTTGCGGTGAACCCAGCCGGAAGTGGGAGCGGGTACCTGTCAATACCAAGTACCGTCTCCCCCTTCCTTTTAACTTTGACAAAGCGCTGATGTACAATATCACTTCAGGATTATAGGACTGGAGAGATGGGGAGGATAATATTGTGTCCCTAATAAATGCATGCGTTTATTAGGTACCGTATATACTCGAGTATAAGCCGAGTTTTTCAGCACATTTTTTTGTGCTGAAAATGCCCCCTCGACTTATACTCGAGTCACCTTTTTGTGCCTGATCTCCCGGACTTTGGGGACCCATTCAGACCGGCCGTAGCCCCCCCTCTCTCTCTACAAGTGTGCAAAGTTTGTTGTCCGGGGGACCTACGGTCGGAGAGCACAGATTTTTCAAAGCCGGGTACCCCTTCCATAGACTGCCATGTTAAACGTCAGTCTAGTCATGGACACAGTGAGGCATGAACACAGTGAGGCATGAACACAGTGAGGCATGGGCAAAGTGAGGCACAGTAAGGCATGCAGATGGACACCCTAGGCTTATACTCGAGTCAATACGTTTTTGCAGTTATTTGTGGTAAAATTTGGTGCCTCGGCTTATATTCGGGTCGGCTTATACTCGAGTATACACGATAGATAAATTTGAAGCATATATGTGATCATATTTACCCTAAAGATAGTACTTTGTTTTAAAAACAATAAGGTGTCACCCTATTAAAGCTTAACTTATGTAATCGTAAGTGGTAATCTGTTTTCTAATATTGAACAAATAAAGTCAGTGATGGACCAATCAGACCTAATGGTTGGTGTTATTTATTTGGCACACAGAAATATCTCTTGTACTAGATGCTGTGCCTATTGTTGTAACATGAGTATAACAAAGAGCAGTGAAGGTCACCGCATGGACAGTTTGCTATATCCACATTCTCTGTACAGCAAACAGTGGGGTTAGTGCTCTAAATAGGTTGTGCGTGGTTTATATAGGCTTGGGTCTCTGTGATGCTTTTATTGTTCCTTACCCTCTGCAGTGCAAAAGAAATTCAGAGATGTGTGTGTCTCAGCATGAAAAATGTTAATGGAAAGTAAGATAACAGCGCACATAGGATATAAAGTCATTAAAAAAGTTTTTTTTTTTTTCTTACCCAGATTTTATATTCCACTTCTTCATAGGCTCCATTCGCTCAGCTATAAATGGATATGTTATTGGATAACACCATGTGACTTATTTCCAGCTCTCATTTCCGAAAATGAATAATATTATGGCACATAGAATCATTATAACTAAAACTGAACTCCAGGCAAACATATACAGTGGGGAAAATAATTATTTGATCCCCTGCAGATTTTGTAAGTTTGCCCACTTACAAAGAAATGAAGGGTCTTAAATTGTTATCATAGGTGTGTTGTAAATGATAGAGACAGAATATCAACCAAAATCCAGAAAAAAACACATGCTACAAATGTTATATATTGAGTTGCAGTTTAGTGTGTAAAATAAGTATTTAATCCCCTACCAACCAGCAATAATTCTGGCTCCCACAGACTGGCTACAGTATGTGCTCATGTGGTACACAGAATAGTCCTGTCACTTTAAGAAGGTGCTCCTAACAACAACTCATTATGTGTATAAAAGACTGTCTGTCCACAGAATATTTCTTCCATTCAAACCTCACTATCATGGGCAAGACCAAAGAGCTGTCAAAGGACATCAGGGACAAGATTGTAGACCTGCACAAGGCTGGATGGGCTATAAGACTATCAGCAAGTAGCTTGGTGAGACGGAGACAACTGTTGGAGTGATTATTCGCAAATGGAAGAAATACAAAATAACCATCAATCGCCCCTCGGTCTGGAGCTCCATGCAAGATTTTGCCTCATGGGGTGAGGATGATCATGAGAAAAGTGAGGGATCAGCCTAGAACTACATGGGAGGAGCTTGTGAATGATCTTAAGGCAGTTGGGACCACAGTCACCAAACAAACCATTGGTAACACAATACGCCACCATAGAATGAAATCCTGCAGCACCCGCAAGGTCCCTTTCCTCAAGAAGACACATGTATAGGCCTGTTTTGAAGTTTACCAATGAACATCTAAATGATTCAGAGAAGGATTGGGAGTAAGTGCCGTGGTCAGATGAGACCAAAATTGAGCTCTTTGGCATTAACTCAACTCGTGTGTTTGGAGGAAGTAAAATGCTGACTATGACCCTAAGAATACCATCCCTATAGTCAAACACGGAGGTGGTGATCTACTACATATGATGTGGAAGTGCCCAAAACTTTTACGGTATTGGCAATATGTTCTTACTACTATTTCACAGGTATACCAATTCCCGGTTCCGCAAGACCCTGTTGTGTGCCTACTTGGTGCCTTGGAGATACCCTCACTCTCGCCGAATGGTCATATCGCTGTATTACGTCTATTATACGTGGCTCGCAAGGCGATTGCGGGGCTCTGGATAACTCTGAGAGTACAAACGGGTGGACAATGGGTGGAATTGGTGAATAGCTTGCCAATATGTGAAAAGCTTACCTATCGGCACCGTAATGTCCTGAAGAAATTTTATTCCATGTGGCAACCATGGTTAGATACACCGGGACTGGGTCCCACTCAGCTAGTGAAGGACAGACTTTTACAAATGTGATGTGATGATCCGAGAGGCACGAGTATGGCATGAGATGTGATACGGGATTGGTACTGGGAATGCTGTTGGAGCTGTTGTGGTGGATAGATAGAATTTAATAATATGTTTAGTGGTTAAGATGCCCACATACCCTCTAGGGGGAAAGTTGTTTTATTTCTTCCTTTTTATGTCTCTTAAGTTGGTTATCCGGTACTTTCTACAACTCGGGGAATACAGTCCAGTTTATCACTTCCTCAATCTAATCACTGACAGGCAGCACTGTATACTACACTTCTCATATACTTGTATCAGCCTAAGTTATTATATACCTGTGAATGTATAATTCAACAGAATAGACACTTGGATTTTTTGCTGCACATGACTTATGACTATGTATATCTGTCCGGTTTTTCAATAAACTCGTTTTTGATTAAAAAAAAACACGGGTGGTGGAAACATTATTCTTTGGGGCTGTTTCTCTGCTATATATGTACAGGCCGACTTTGCCGCATTGAGGGACCATGTATTGTAAAATCTTGGATGTGAACCTTCTTTCCTCAGTCAGAACACTGAAGATGGGTCATGGATGGGTCTTCCAGTGTGACGACACAAAACATACCGCCAAGGCAACAAAGGATTGTCAAGCAAAAGCACATTTAGGGTCATGGAGTGGCCTAGCTAGTCTTCAGACCTTAATCCTATAGAAAATGTCTGGAGGGAGCTGAAACTTTGAGTTGCCAAGTGACAGCCAAGAAACCTTAAGGATTTAGAGAAGATCTTGCAGGAAGAGTGGACCAAACTTCCTTCTGAGATGTGTGCAAACCTGGTAACCGACTACAAAAAACGTCTTACCCACTGAACTGCAACTCGATTTAGAACATTTGTATCACACACACACACACACACCGGCCACTTTATTAGGTACACCTTGCGAGTACCCGTTGTTTGTTTGGACGCCCTTTTGCATTCAGAACTGCCCCTTAATTCCTTATGGCATAGATTCAACAAAGTGTTGCAAACATTCCTCAGAGACTTTGGTGCATATTGACATGAGAGCATCACACAGTTGCTGCAGATTTGTCGGGAAACATCCATGATCCGAATCTCCCGTTCCACTACATCCCAAAGGCGCTCTATTGGATTGAGAGCTGGTGACTGTGGAGGCCATTGGAGTACAGTGATCTCAGTGTCATGTTCAAAAAATCAGTGGTGAGATGATTTGAGCTTTGTGACATGGTGCATTATCCTGCTGGAAGGAGCCATCAGAAGATGGGTACACTGTAGTCATAACGGGATGGACATGGTCAGCAACAATACTCAGGTAGGCCGTGGTGTTTAAATGATGCTCAGTTGATACTAAGGGGCCCAAAGTGTGCCAAGAAAATATCCCCCACACCATTACACCACCAGCCTGAACCATTGATACAAGGCAGGATGGATCCATGCTTTCATGTTGTTTACGCCAAATTCTGACCCCACCATCTGAATGTCGCAGCTGAAATCGAGACTCATCCATCAGACCAGGCAACAATTTTTTCCAATCCTCTATTGCCCAATTTTGGTGATCCTGTGCAAATTGTAGTCTCAGTTTCCTGTTCTTAGCTGGCAGGAGTGACACCTGGTGTTGTCTTCTGCTGCTGTAGCTCATCTGCTTCAAGGTTTGATGTGTTGTGTGTTCAGAGATGGTATTCTGCATACCTTGGTTGTAACAAGTGGTTATTTGAGTTACTGTTGCCTTTCTATCATCTTGAAACCAGTCTGCTCATTCTCTTCTGACATCAACAAGGTATTTTCATCCACACAACTGCCACTCACTGGATATTTTCTCTTTTTCAGACCATTCTCTGTAAACCCTAGAGATGGTTGTGTGTGAAAAATCCCAGTAGATCAGCAGTTTTTGAAATGCGCAGGCCAGCCCGTCTGGCACTAACAAGTATGCCACGTTCAAAGTCCCTTAAATCCCCTTTCTTCCCCATTCTCATGCTTGGTTTGAACTTCAGCAAGTCGTCTTCACCGTGTCTAGATGCCTAAATGCATTGAGTTGCTGCCATGTGATTGGCTGATTAGCAATTTGTGTTACCAAGTAATTGAACAGGTGTACCACACACACATAAATATATATATAAAATATATATATATATATATATATATACATACACACACTATATCTCACAAAAGTGAGTACACCCCTCACATTTTTGTAAATATTTTATTCTATCTTTTCATGTGACAACACTGAAGAAATGACACTTTGCTACAATGTAAAGTAGTGAGTGACCACACAAAATATTGACACTTTGGGCCCAATTTGGACATTTTTACTTAGGGGTGTACTCGCTTTTGTTGCCAGCGGTTTAGACATTAATGGCTGTGTGTTGAGTTTGTTTGAGGGGACAGCAAATTCACACTGTTATACAAGCTGTACACTCACTACTTCACATTGTAGCAAAGTGTCATTTCTTCAGTGTTTTTACATGAAAAGATATAATAAAATATTTACAAAAATGTGAGGGGTGTACTCACTTTTGTGAGATACTGCATCTCAGTTTTAAGTTTTGTTTACTGTCAAAAATCGACCCTTTTGTCTTGATTTTCCCCTAAACAATAGCCATGCACTGCTAGGTATGTTAGTGTGCCTAGGCACTCCTGTGACTGCAGCCTTATAGCTTTATATCTGCAGTATGAGAACTAAGGCACTGCTGCCTCTGACTTGTATTCTCATGAGGTTAGGCGTGAGCTCTAGAAAGGTCACTACTGTGCTGATCACTATTCTTGCTGAGGTTTCTAATACGTAGAAGGACAGCGGATGTACCGATACCGAGATTCCCCCTCCCCCATACCCACACGTGTGCACACAGAAACAGTGCAGAACAAGACCTGGTAAGTCCCCATTGGGGAAAGATCAGGGAGAACACAGGCAATACTAGTGATTGTCATTTGCCTCCACCTGCCTTTTATTGGGCACAGCTTCCAGAGTATAGTTCATCTTGAAGAATGAGGGATAATTTAAGTGGAGTCAAACCTTGCTCCCTCTAGTGGTTAATTTTAAAATTTCTATATTATATAAAAAATAACAAACTTGGAGGAGTAAGCATTTACAAATTTGAAAAGCTAAACACTGCAATGGTATTTGATAATAAGTGCTTGCTAAAAATAGTGTTTGCTTTTCCTTTAACCCAAGAAAATGTAGACAGCAGCTGGACATGGGTAACATTAACCACTTAAAGATCGCCCACCGCATATATACTGCGGCAGGGCGGCTCTATTGCACGAAATTACGTACTTGTACGTCGTTTCATACAATAGATAGTGTGGGCGCACGCTGGCTGCACGGAGGAGAAGCCGCCGATGCGCGTGCCTGGCAGACCCGATGTCCGCCAGCCACCCGCGATCTCTTCACAGAGACAGAACAAGGATCTGCCTATGTAAACAAGGCAAATCCCTTTTCTGACAGGGGACAACATGGAGATCTGCTGTTCCTAGTGATTAGAAACAGCGATCTCAATGTTGTTCCTGTCAGCACTTCCCCCACACAGTAAGAAAGCACCAACAGGGAACACATTTAACCCCTTGATTGCCCCTGATGTTAACCCTTTCCCTGCCAGTGTCCTTTATACAGTAATCGATGCATTTTTTTTTAGCACTGTATTGGTGTCACTTGGGGTCAGATTTGTCTGCCGCAATGTCGCAGTCCCACTAAAAAACGCTGATCGCCCCCATTACTAGTAAAAAAGAAATGAAAGTCCATAAATCTATCCCGTAGTTTGTAGATGCTATAACTTTTGCGCAAACCAATGAATATACGCTTATTGGGATTTTTTTAACCCCAAAAAATGTAGAAGAATACATATTGGCCTAAATTGATGAAGAATTTAGTTTTTTACATGTTTTTTTTTTGGGGGGGGGGGGGAATATTATAGCAGAAAGTAAAAAATATTGTGTTTTAAATTGTCATGCCCCGTACACACGATCGTTTTTAATGTCATTTTTTAAACCGACGTTTTTCTCCTCGTTTTTTTTCATGTTTCCTCTCAAGCCTGCCTTGCGTACACACCATCATTAAAAAAAACGATCAAGCAAAGCGCAGTGACGTTCAACACGTACGACGGCACTATAAAGGGGAAGTTCCGTTCGAATGGCGCCACCCTTCATGTTAGTAAAGTTTGTTGAGCGACGATTCGCGCTTTTCAGTCCGTTACTGTGTAATGAATGTGCTATCTCCATTACGAACGCTAGTTTTACCAGAACGAGCGCTCCCGTCTCATACTTGATTCTGAGCATGCGCGTTTTTTTTCACGTCGTTAAAGCATACACACTATCGTTTTTCACGTCGTTAAAAAAAACGACGTGAAAAAAGAGAGCATGTCCGGAATTTTTAATGGCCGTTTTTCACATCGTTAAAAATGCTCTGGAGCCTACACACGATCATTTTTCAGGGCCATTTTTTAAAATGGCAGTTTTAACGGCATGAAAAACGATCGTGTGTACGGGGCATCAGTCTTTTTTTGTTTATAGCGCAAAAATAAAAACCACAGAGGTGATCAAATACCACCAAAAGAAAGCTCTATTTGTGGGGGAAAAAAGGACGGCAGTTTTAGTTGGGCACAGTGGCGCACGACAGCGCAATTGTCAGTTAAAATAACACAGTGATGTATCACAAAAAATGGTCTGATCATTGAGGGGGTAAATCCTTCTGGGGTTGAAGTGGTTAACATAATAGTAATAAAAACATAATAGGGAAACCTATGTAGCATGCAGAGGTCATTAATTCTGGTATGATGTTATCAGATTAAAGTGTGAATGTAGCACTGGTTGGTATCTTTGAGACAATAAGAGGTCTGTGTACATCTGTAAAGAGAAGTGAAGTGAAGATGCTCCATAAAATTGCTTTTAATTGGGGCGTAAAAAATCTCTATGCTTTCTGCTCATGGTAAATGTAATGGCCAGACATAGGTATGCCAATGTGTACCCAAGCCCTATCTTTGCCGATGATTAAACCCTTTACAGTTCATGCCTCATATACGCTGGGCCAGCCGTCCTCTGACCTTTGACCTTCCCAGGCCCTCACTAGCTGTGTTCAGGTCATGAAGTGTGTTGTTCTGGCATATTTCCACAGAGCAAATTATGTTTTCTTTTCATTACTTTCTGCTTCTTGTTTTCCTCCAGGAGAAGCATCCAGGCCTACTAAAAACATCCCGGTGACCCTGCCTACTATGGGTGAAGCTGACGAGGAAGTCAAAACATCTTTTGTCAAATCTGATTCTTCTGACGCCGATAGTTTCTGAAACATGAATAAGATACTGGATGCAAGGCCAAATCTATGGTTAAAGCTCAACAACGATAGATCAACAAATCACCTACTCACTGGAGTCAACCCCTCTCTAACCAGATAGATGTCTCTCCCTCATTAGCAAATGAGGGTGAATCTGGGCCATATAGGGAGCAACTCTTAAGAGAAGTGTTACTATCTCCTCAGTGGTTCTCCATTGCCCATTGATATTGGGCCCAAAAAGGTGTGGTACAGTTGGAACAATGAGCGTTTTGTCTGATTGGTTTTAACTTCTTGTGTGTCGATCTGAAATTTTTAGAAATGTTATCAAGCTTCTGAACTTCTTCAAAATACATTTTCCTTATATAATGGAGACAAGGAGAAGGGGAGATGTTCATAGCCCAAGTCCTAACAGCAGTCTAGGGTAACAACGCTTCTACACCGTATATAACAAGGTGAATGAAAATTGTCACCCTAGGACAAAAAGTGTGTTACTGGCAGGATCACCAGGTTAATATAAAGAAAAATAAAGCCTGAAAAAAGAAAACAAATGCGACCACCACATCTTTTCTGGTTTTTGGTTTATATACCCCTTCAGAGCTTTTTGCTATGAGGCTCCATAAACCCGTTCAAGCTTGTTGCCCTTTTTGTACTTTTGTACTTGGTCTCACAAAAGTAGAACTTTCCAGTACTACATTTTCCACGTGTGAAATGTTTTCCAACATTTCATATGAGTATACACTGCTGTTCTCCCATAATGGAGCCCTGCAGAGACGACTATGAATAAAGTGTTGTGCAACATAGTTCTCTATCAGCCGAGCCCTCTGTCATGGAAGCTTGGTTCAGAAGACCAGACACTTTCATACGTCAGAGTTTACCTTAATTAACACGGGTGCAAGGCATCTCTTGAAATCATTTTTTTTGTAAATTATTTTTAATACAGACGTTTTTTTTCTCACAAAATATATCTGAATCCAAAACTTTTTTTATTTAAATTTTGTCTGCTTGTGTGCCCATGGGGAGAATGTCTATCTGCCCTGGTGACTAATATCACTGTGACAGGAGGTAATAGGAAATCCAAGACATTTTCTTCACTTTGGAGAGATTTCCCATTATTTCTTGTGCCTCAGGACAGAACATTGTGAAGAACTTCCCCACTGTACACGGGGGTAGGGGGGGGGGGGGACAGGGATTTTTACCATTTCATACTTTATAGACAACGTTTGGCTTTAGGTACACTTTAAATCATATGAATAAAAATAAAGTTTTAGCTGTTCATCACATTTTTAGGTTTTCAACAACTTGTTGCACTTGGTTTATCAGATATAAAGTTCTTGAAAGGTAACAATATATTCTACTAGATGGGATCTGTTAGACTTGAATAAATGCCTTATGAATGTATGGAAACACATGACCATGATTTATTCTTCATGTTTACACCAGCAAAATGCATTTGTTTTTATGATGTGTAAATAAGATTTATAATTTATATTTTGAAATATTGAATTTATACAGATGTACATTAAAATATAGAAATCTACACGTTTGCTATTTTACATTTGAGTATTAGTACTGTTCAAAAGCTTAACATAAATATTTCACAACCTGGCCGATTTCATACTGCATGCGATTTGCACATTTGATAAAAAAAAGTGCAAACATAAGGGCGTACCTTCAGTAAAGAATGCATGTGAAAAATATCAGTAGATACAGTTAACGTCAACATTTCTTAAGCTGCCTTTAACTTTTCCTATAAAAATTGAGCTTGAAGCTGTTTGCTGAGCCTTCGTACTGGTCCATAAATGTGATAAGAAGCCCCTTTAGTTCCTAGAGAGTCTCAGGAGTGGAGGTGTTAAGCCTCGTACACACGACCGGTTTTCTCTGCAAGAAACGACACGAAAACTACTGGCAGAGCTTTCTTGCCGAGTAAACCGTGTGTGTGTGTGTACGAGGCTTTCCGGTTTCCTGTCAAGAAAACTGCCCAGAATCTCAACGAGAAAAATAGAGAACCTGGTCTCTATTTTCTCGACGGGATTCTTGTCGGCCTGTTTTCCGACGAGAAACCCGGGAGTGTGTATACTTGCCTGTCGCCGTGGAAACCCGCGCATGCTCGAAATGACTTTGACGCATGCGCGGTAGCTTCCTAGGCATAGGTAGGGTGTAGCAAGATGGCGGCGACGGCATCGAATGTGACGAGCGCACTCTCGTCGTAGTCGATGACGTCACCGCGTTCATTCCATTCAAAAGAACGGCGGTTCTTTTGAATGGAGTGTGTGTACACACGGCCGGGACAAGATTGTTGTCAAGAAAAAACAACTGTTTTTTTCCTGACGAGAATCTCGGCCGTGTGTACTAGGCTTAAGGCTCATCATTTACAGGAAAAGTCAAGATTTGCACACAAACTTTAGCTGCCCATGCTTCTAGACGTAATGACCATTTTAAAATTCCTTTTACACCGATGGATAAATTCTGTTTATACATTGTTTGCATAATTTTCTTAGCGGTTGACACATTTTCTATAACTGGCTAGACTGATTCAAATAAAGGAAAGAGACCTATGCTCTTTACATAATCATGTAAATTTAGCCAAAGTGATTTTGCACATTTACACAAAGATCCTACTGCAGCCAATTCTACTCCCTTCTCAGTCCATCACCAGCCTTGACCTAACTGGAACACACACAAAAAAACATGTACTGAGAGACATTTGGAGACCATCATTGATGACCTACGTCTGAACATGTTGGCTGCCTCGTTCTCTCTGACTAGATGAAGGTAAAATATATTCAGAAACTCTAATCTGCATCTTTGATCTGTTTCAGCTCATTGACATAAAATAACTGAAGTCACTGCATCAGCATGGCATTTGGATAATTCGCGTTAACAGATTAAGAGTTTACTAATGACGGCCAACATATTTGTCTCAGCACAAGTTTCCTTTCAGAATAGGCCTAGTTATTGCAAATGATTCCTAAAAAAAGTGTTGGGGCGCCATTGCTAACCTCCTTCTTAAAATGCTATTTGAACAGTACAAACAGATGGCCACTGCCCTCACGTATAATTGGCCTTTGCAACCAAAGAGGACTTGGAATGGCAATGCATGCAAAACAAACCAAAGGAATTCCCGGCTCAACTTACCGACCAGCCTGCTAACCAACTGGATTGCCCTCTGCCTATCCATTATAATGCATGTGCTTCCACTGTGGAGGCTCTCAAAATTTAAAGTTAGGACTATACAGATACTGGGGTGGGTTGACGGGGCTCTGTAGCTTACCCATGTATTTGAAAATGTGTGCAAACTAAACCCCTGTTTTTAACGCATACCGTTGGTTAGCAGGCTGGTCGTTAAGTTGAGTCAGGAATTTATTTGGTTTTGTTTTGCATGCATTGCCCTTCCATGTGCTCCTTGATGAATGATTGATTTCAGGTGTTTCCAGTAAATGGTACTGTTAAAGTACAACTAATGCTGGCCATACACTATACGAAAAATCGGCCGAACCCATTTTCGAAAAACGAACATTCGGCCGTGAGCGCAAACGATAGTGCTATCATGTAATGACCGATAAATCGTTCAGTGGACATAAATAAAAAAAAATTGGTTCGTTTTTTTTACATATACCTAGTGCAGACGGTTTAGACGGGAAACACATTAACCTTTCAATTTATAGTTCGTTCGTCAGAAAATTTCCAAACTTGTCCTTCGTTTTTTTGGCTCAAAAATGTCCCAACGATTATCGATTTTGTGCCCATTAACTGTTCGAAAAATGAACGAATTGTCTTAACGACCGAATTTCGGCCGATTTTTCGTATAGTGTATGGCCAGCATTAAAGCTTCTGTATGACCATCTAAACAAACATCAAATCCAGTTACTACGATATTTGCACATGTTTCAAAGTAAACAAATCAACTTCCTTTACCTTCCCCGACTGAGCCAAATCCTCATTCTATTGTATCTTAATATGTAAAACTGGCTGTTTTTTTGTTTTTGTTTTCTAAACCCGTATCCATGTGCAAAATTGTATTCAAATGTGGCGCCGCGCTCCCAAACGCTATTTGTGCTAGTGTCCCTTTAAATCTGTTTGTATAGCAATTTTCAAACTCTGCATATCACATCAAGCCATATAGAACATCAGCAAAACAAACATAAGTCCATAAAGTGTCCTTTGGTATAAATTCACTTGCATAGGCTCAATCTTTCATAAAAAGCAGGCTTGTGTTCACATATCAAAACCACTGCTTCCTTCATTACTATGTGCTCCAGTCATCCACATGCATCAGTTATAATCCCCTCATCTGATGTGCCTTCACCTGGGGAATAAGACCAACCAATGGTCTATATGCACTTTTGTCCCTCTCTGGGGATCTGTTATATGCTGTTTCACTTCTTAGCTGGTGATCCTGAGATTAGAATCCTCCTTCTCTGACACGTCTCTCCATATGCCCAAATCATAAAGAGAGAAAGCTGGACATAGTGCTTTATCTTTTAGAATAACTGGTTTATTATACACCAAGTATAAAAACACTCACATTTCCCTGGTGCTTAGAGTGCACCAAACTGTAAAAAGCATTCCGTCCTCACAGTGCAGGTATAAGACAATCAGTATTTCCAAGGTATGCTCACAATGCGTGCCTCAGTGTGACGACAGATTGGCCCCTCGCCTATGCATTTCGCCACAGGGTCACATGGCTTATTCAAAGGGATATATCATTGGTATTAGGAGGAGGAATAATGCCCCATCATTGGTGTCAGTGGGAGGAAGAGTGCCCCATCATTGGCGTCGGTGGGATGAATAGTGCCCCATCATTGGCGACAGTGGAAGGAATAATGCGCCCCACCATCGGCGTCAGTAGGAGAAATAGTTCCCCATCATTGGCGTCAGTGGAAGGAATAGTGCCCCATCATCGGTGTCAATTTGAGGAATAGTGCCCAATCGTTGGCATCAATGGGAGAAATAGTGCCCCATTGTTGCTGTCAGTGGGAGGAATAGTAACCCAAGGGCCAAATAAAGGCAAGCAAAGGGCTGCACCGGCCCCTCGAGCCGGAGTTTGGAGACCATTGCTCTGGATCAACCTTGGGTAAAGGATTGTGTATACAGTATAGAAGTTTACCATTTCTGCGTGTGTTTTTTTTTTTTTTGCCAATAGGTTGAAAAAAGTCCATCTAGTTCAACCAAACTATGTAACTATCTACATTGAGCGGCACATGTGCAGCTTGGTGTACATTCTACAGGGTATTGCGAACAGGCAGGCAAGTGTATTTTATTGCTGGAGAAACAATGCATGTCTCTTCTGCCTGTTCACAATTTGTATTTTTCCAACTTTAGCTCTGCCTAAAGTGCTGCAGTATATATTTTTTAAATGAGGGCCATAGTTCTACTTTAATGTTACAGCATACAAAATTGTTTTAGACATTTATGCACTTCCTGCATTGTGGCAACAGGTCCTTTTCTGTTCCAGCATGACTGTAACCCATGAGCAAAATCCTATCTATGAAGTTATGGTTTGATGGATTTAGTGTGTAGGAACTTCAGCCTGCACAGAGCCCTGACCTTAACCATCATGAACACATTTTGAGATAAATTGAGCCAGATCTATTCATCCAACACAAGAACCTGACCTCACAAATGCCTCTTTGATTGATTGGGTACAACATTCTAAAGACACACTTCAAAATCTTGTGGAAAGCTTTAAGAGAAGACTAGGGCCTGTTACTTCCATTCCACAAGGGGTAGCAACTCGATATAAATGGGATGTCCAACATCTTCATACTGATGAGATGGCCATTTGTTCACACACTTTTGGCCATGTATTAGCATTGATTCACTAAAGGCAAATAGACTATGCAAGTGCATTTGCTCCAGAGTTTAGTAAATGAGGGGAAGCTCTGTTGACCTCCATCATCCAATCATGTGCAAGAAGAAATAAATACTGTTTTTTTCCACCCCCCCTTGCATGTGGTTGGTTATTCTTTGCAAAGTGAAGCTTCACCTCATTTACTAAGCTCTGCAGCAACTGCACTTGCAAAGTGCACAGTCTATTTGACTTTAGAAAAATCAACCTCATAGTGTGTTAATGGCAGCAAGGTAAGCATATCAGTGCATGCACCTGTATCAGGCTTTACATTTGTAATTTGATTTTAACGCTATTTGCCATTTATTTTGCTATCAATAGCTTATTGATAAATCGCCAGCATGCTCTGCAGGAGTGGTGCTATAGCCATAAAAGGAGAGGCCGTTTACTTTTTGCTTTCTTTTAAACCTTTCTTCAAACAAGACTTTGGCCCAAACTTCAAGAGAATCATTGCTCACTCCTGAGTGCTTGAAAAATATTTTCTAACACTCATGGCCGTTTCAAGCTCATACAAGAATGAATAATGAAAATAATATTCCTGGCCCCAATTTCACACTTAACATTTATGTACTTTGTCAAATTGCTTTCAAAATGTAAAAGCCAATGTGGTTCACTGACTGGACCGGAGCAATGACCCGCAGTAGAAGGCGCCTGTCACATCATCTATTAGTATCCATATTTTATTAAAATAAAAACTATTTAAACACGCTCCTTTTCCACATGTGTGTTCAATCATTTGTAATGGTTGAACTTAGAAATGGAGTTTGAAACTCAAAGCAGCAAAACAGATTTTATAGACTAAACATTAATTTCTGTAATATGAAAGAAAAATACATTTTCCTAGTTCCTATAGTGATTACATCACCTCCTGCACGGACAGCCACCTGCCTTGGACTTGTCAGCGAATTCCTATGGCCAAGTTGTATATTATTCCGATATCGACAGCCAGTTTAAAGAGACACTGTCACCAGACGGTTCATTTCAACACCAATCTTCCTATAAGTTTAATTGTGTATTTAACACATTTTGTGCATGTTGTATACGCATAAAAGCCTCCTTGTGTAGACATCCAAAAAGACTGATCTCACTTATATGCACCACCATCTTTTATGTGATGTCAGCAGCCCCAGCAAACTCGCCAAATAAACTATTCCCCTTAAAGCCTTCCCTGGCAAGGTTACAGTGCCTTGAAAAAGTATTCATACATCTTGAAATTGTGCACATTTTGTCATGTTACAACCAAAAACATAAATGTATTTTATTGGGATTTTATGTGATAGACCGACACAAAGTGGCACATAATTGTGAAGTGGAAGGAAAATGATAAACGTTTTTCAAAATCTTTTACAAATAAATGTAGCGGACCCTTAAATTTAAGGGGGGGGGCGCTATGCCCAAATTTAAGGGATGGCCTGGGCTATAGTTTGGCTCAGGCCTTCTAATTTGATACTGGACTCTGCTCTGCTGTGGTGTTGTCTGGTGTACAGTTCCCCTTTGGCCTGTGGGTGGCGCTGTTGCCCAGGCCTAGGGTCGAACCTCAGGTGACACAGTGGCGTGATTAGATGTCCTCTCTTGGCTGCCGTGCCGTGGGAGGGGCTTTGCCTGCGGTGCATGCCGGGAGAGGGTATATAAGGGGCAGGCACCATGTTTAGGCAGGAGTGACCGAGAGGAGTGCCGGGGAGTGAGTCCCGGGGGGAAGTGTGCCCCATGGGGGTGTGTGGACTGGCCGAGGAGTCTCGGGCACATTTAGCCCGAGGCTACAACGTTCCAGGTAGGCCCAGTACCTTTAACTGGGTCTACAATCAGCACATTGGAGTCCCAGGGTGCCCAGGTGAGGGTACCCGCTCTGACCGAGAGGAAGCCAGGGGAGGATCGGTCCCACAGAGGAGATGAGTGATAGTAGGTCGCTGTCTCGGGAAAGGCCTGGTGACCTGTCAGAGGGAAGGATACTCAACAAAGCTAACCTTGTAGAGTGCCCATTGGCATCATCTGTTCTCTAAATTCTACAGAGGTTTAAGGAAAGTTCTGGATTCAGGAAAAACAGGATTCTGCTGCTATTAGAGGATGTCCTGAACCCGTCCCTGGAGGGGACAAAGTGATAGTACTGTTTGAGCTCCACTCCGGCTGCTAGAACTGTGAGAGGGATCTATCCGGGTGAGCTAAACCCACTCGGGATCGAGTGGCGACGAGTGAGTCAAGTGTTGTGTGCCTGAATCTACCTTCTAACTTCGCTAGCTTCTTTCTCTCTTCAATTTCCCGTTAACTGAAGCAAAGGAAAATAAACTCTTTGTTGGAGTTAAAGTCGTGTGGACATTGGCCTTCTTGGGAAAGAATATAGACTTTTCCCTACATTCTAGGGACGAGAACCAGTGGAAGGAGGTAACTCGCTGCAGGACCCAAATCTGTGAAAACCGTCTGACCTCTGATAAGGAGGACACAGGCTTGTGGCATGGTGTGTCCTACCCCCTGCAGGTGAAGGTAAGCGGGGGCAAAAGGATTGGTGTTCTACAAAAATATCTCAAAAGTGTGGTGTGAATTTATATTCAGCCCCCTTTACTCTGATACCCCTAACTAAAATCTAGTGGAACCAATTGCCTCCAGTAGTCACCTAATTAGTAAATAGAGTCCACCTGTGTGTAATTTAATCTCAGTATAAATACAGCTGTTCTGTGAAGCCCTCAGAGGTTTGTTAGAGAACCTCAGTGAACAAACAGCATCATGAAGGCCAAGGAATACACCAGACAGATCAGGGATAAAGTTTTGGAGTAGTATAAAGCAGGAATAGGTTATAAAAAAAATATCACACGCTTTGAATATCTCACGGAGCACTGTTCAATCCATCATCCAAAAATGGAAAGAGTATGGCACAACTGCAAACCTGCCAAGACATGGCCGTCCACCTCAACTGACAGGCTGGGCAAGGAGAGGATTAATCTGAGAAGCAGCCAAGAGGCCCATGGTAACTCTGGAGGAGCTGCAGAGATCCACAGCTTAGGTGGGAGGATCTGTCCACAGGACAACTATTAGTTGTGCACTCCACAAATCTGGCCTTTATGGAAGAGTGGCAAGAAGAAAGCCATGAGAAATCCCGTTTGCAGTTTGTGAGAAGCCATGTGGGAGACACAGCAAATGTGGAAGAAGGTGCTCTGGTCAGATGAGACCAAAATTGAACTTTTTGGCCTAAAAGCAAATTGCTATGTGTGGTGGAAAACTAACACTGCACATCACCCTGAACACCATCCCCACCGTGAAACATGGTGGTGGCAGCATCATGTTCTGGGGATGCTTTTCTTCAGCAGGGACAGGGAAGCTGACCAACGTTGATGGGAAGATGGATGAAGCCAAATACAGGGCAATCTTAGAAGAAAACCTGTTAGAGGTTAGGAGGAGATGGGCCAACAGATAAGTAAATAGACTTTCCCAGAAAATGAGAGGGCTTTATTGGGGGTGAACAGGATTGTGGCTGTGCTAGGGAATGACCCATCCTGGAGTGGTAGAATTCCCAAGTTTAAAGGCACATTGCAAGAGACTAAAATAAGAAAAAGCCGCAAATAAGCATTTCAAGTACTTATTTTATGTTCTTTTTCTTTCTTTTTTTTTTGATGTCAAGGTCTCTAAAGCCATACTTCCCAAACTTGAAAGTCACTAACTACAATATCTGTGGACCAACCATGCTATTACTATAGGGATGAAAACAGGCGCTTCATGTATTAATTGTTTTGTTGTACTGGCTGTCAATGCACCATCTTGACCAAGAACTTTCCTAAAAGCACACAGCTATTCCTACTCCAGCACAGTAGTAATCATTTCTGGTAAACAGATTAAAGCTGAATTCAGCAACTAAATTCGCAATTGAAAAATATTTACATAAGCAGTATTAACTGCCAAAAGATGTGTCATTTTGTTAAGCCAGTCTTGAGACACAGGAAAGTGGGGTTGTTGACCTCACTCAGTGGTGGTCAGCTTTCTTGAATAGGAGCCCTCAAGTGCAGCCACTGAAATCACTAAAGGGTCCTTACGTAATATTCAGTGAATGCAATGCTACAGAAAACTCTCAGGACACGGCAGACATGCAACAGGAGATGGTCAGAGACTATGTGCATGGACTTAAGCCTCGTACACACGATCAGATTTTCCAACGCCCTTCAGACAAAAGTCCGACATGATTTAGGAGTTGCTGGAGACTGGGTTTTTGTTTTAGGAGATGATCATGAACTAGAGAACTTTTACACAAGACTGCTAGAAATCACTTAATCATTCCTATTATGTCACCTTTACAAGTCATTGCTTCCATATTTGTGCTCCCTACAACTAAAAATTAAGAACACACAGGAATTTTGTTGGAACTTAATCATTCTACTAAAATTGCCTGAAGCCTAACTATAGTTAAATAATAATAAAAAGAAAATCAGAGTCACCTTCACAGAACCCCAAAAAGACCGCATACTCTTTTTTGCACAGAAATCCTCTCTATGCAGCAAATACCAAGAGACCGCCTATAAAATAGTGACACACTGGTACAGAACTCCTTCCGTCCTGGCTAAGATATTCCCGCTACAAACTGACCGATGTTGGCAATGCGGCCTACACAGAGGTACCCTATTGCATATTTTTTGGGACTGCCATGTGCTCCAAACTTTCTGGCAGCCGGTACTTAAGCTCATACAGGAACTCACAGACATCTCCCTTCAGGATAACCCTGCTGCGGTTCTCCTTAACCTTACTCCCCTATCACGGAAACGTTATCATAAATCCCTCCTCAAGCATCTTCTTAATGCTGCTCGGGCCAGCATCCCGCCTCTTTGGAAGCAACAGTGTGCGCCAACGGTGGCCCAATGGCTCGCAAGAGTGAAGGACATTGAGCAAATGGAAGATCTGACCTCTGCGCTGCGAGATAAGTCGGAGGAACATAAGTCCAGATGGATTCACTGGAACCTCTTTCGCTTCTCTGACGAATTCCCCCAATACATGGCAGGATCCACCATTTAGGATCCCCGTTACCAGTTGAGCGTTACCGATCTGGGCTCCCTGGGGGTAAAATGCCCCTCCCCCTTCCCTTTTTTTTTTCCTGCTCTTCTCTCTCTCTGCTCTTTTTCTTTTGTCTTCTCTATCTTTTGCTTTTTTACCTCTTCTTTTTTTTTTTTGTTCCAATCAAAAAATAACAAAATGCGATGAGCACAGATGTTTATGTTTACCCTCTATTAGACTTCAGCAAACGGTATGACTCACATGCAACTGTTTTTTATGGTTATTAAACTTAATATGCTCACTACAATCTATATGTAATGCAAAGTTGTCTTTATGTTTGTATCTGTGTCTTATCTTTAAATAAAAAAAAGAAAAGAAAAAAAAAAAGAAAATCAGCACAAGGGGCTTACATTTAGGCTTGGTTCACACCTATGCAAAGTGAATGCGCATTTCCCCGCATCCAATTCACATAGCAGGAGAACATGACTGGCTCTCTATGGAGGCAGTTCACACATCTCCACAGAGGGTCCGGTGCGGTGTGCCGGAAAAACGCGTGCTTTTTTGGTGCGTTTCAGGTTCGATTTCAGCCCAAAATTCAGGCTGAAATCGGACCTGAAATGATGAACCAGCACGCACCGGACCCCTGCTGTGCGACGGATGCAGCGACGGTGTGAACCGAGCCTTAATGATGTGTCTCTTGGGTCAATTATCATAGTTGAAAGCTTCTGCGTTCTGCCCTTCCACCCACACCCCTGCAGCAGTAATCTGGTATTAAATGGCCGACTATGCCAGCTCGTTTACACCCCCTTCCATCAATGAAAAGCACCCTATGAATGGAGGGCAAGCGGATGACTGAAAGGTCTGCAACCTCCATTGATACAGTGCTTTTCATTGATGAAACTATCGTACAACTTCTATGAATTAAATGTAAGTACCGTCCATTGAACAGATACATTTTTTTTTTTTTTTTACCAAAATATTTGGTTTTTAGTCATAACTTTTAGCAAATGATCCTTACATGGACAAAACAAACTCATTGTAATTGTATGATCTACATCAGTAGCATATAGTAGCAAACGATTACACACATTTGGGGTGTTGTGTGATCATGTAGGATCAGTCACTACTTCATCCTACCTGTGTAGCTTACAGTATAGAGACCCATTTGAGTCATCTGTAATACGAATGATCGCTACGCTTAGCATAGATTAAAAAAAAAGATCCTTCTTGTGCTCCTACATTAGGGATACTTGCATACATACAGTACTCTATGTTTACGAAACAAATCTGGACACAGCATGTACCTCGGAAGATTGTACTAACATAAAGAAACAGGCAAATTTATAGACTATTTCCATTTTTCCCCAATTTTCATGAAAAGTTAGATGGGTTTTAACAGGAACCTGGAAACAAAAAAATATACACTTTTTATGGGTTATCTAAACACACCCAGGTAACCCATTTAAAGGAGCCTATGATGCCTAAATTTGCTATTGAAGCCAGTGGAGCCACTATGCTCACTACTCTGTGAGCCAGTGACCAGAAACAATGGTTGCAGGTTTGTTTTTGTTTGGTGACCCTGAAGCCTGCACTGTCAAGATTAAAATAAGTAAAGTCAATGCCCAAACTACCATCTTAAAAGTTTCCCTTTCAAACTGATTTGACAACTGCAATACGCACCTCCTTTCCAGCGCCATCCACCGCCAGAGAGTCCCCTCTATGATCCCATTCCCATGCATGGTTCAACTCGCTTCCTGTGAGCCTTGGCTGTCAATGACATGCCTCTTAAGGGAGCGTTATCCAGCTGGCCTGAGCTCACAGGAGTTTGATGCAGAGAATGATGCTCAGGCCACTACATTAGTGCCATTCTTTGCATCACTAAGTACTAAACTGTTGGAGAAGACAAAGAACAGCTCTTAAACGCCGCCAAGAGCTTAAAACCTACACACTGGCAAGAACTGGAACGGCCCACTTTGAAGAACTGGTGCAATAAAATAAATGAAATTCAAAACCTAGAAAGCTTAAGGATTAGTGACGAGGAGAGAACAGAGAAGTTCAAGTAGAAATGGATAGAGTATAAGCACTCAATAAGATATGCAGAAGTGATGGGAGCATAATATAACATATTCAAATTAGACTCGGTAAGAGAAAGGAAGACGGGAAGACTTCAGGACGGAGAGGTTGGGGGTAGGGTTGGGAGGAGGGGAGGGGGGATTTTGGTATATATTATGTATTGTATTATTTTGTCTATGTGTGGCTTAGACAAGAGTAGAAACTCGCCCACTGTAATGCTATTTTATACGGAAAATCAATAAAGAAGTTTAGTAAAAATAAAAAAGACAAAGAACAATGATAACATGAACCATGTGATTGGCTAAAAATCAGCAGGGAAAGATACCTATAGTGATTTTTTTTTGATTTTTTTTAGAGGGGGGGGGGGGGAATTGGGTATGACAATGAAACCTGAAACCTCTGAAAACAAAGTATACATTAAAATATTACTTATAGGGAAGATATATTTATTGACCAAGGTTTTACGCTTTGTTTGGCATTGTTTCTTGGGATCTTCTTGTTCTGGGTCAAGCACAAAAGAGCTCAGTGGCAGTTTGTCATTTTCAGACATCACGCTGAATAGGCCAAGAAAACACAGAACTGATATTATGTGTTAGGGGACCCATTTTTTCTGCTGTCTTTCATTGCACATGATTAATGGTAGTCAGACATGGCTCACATTACAAGCCTTATCCACGTTTTGAGTAGGAATGTAAAAACTGAAGGAGCTGCCTGGAGTTGTGTGTTAAGTACTAAAGTCTACACCTGCAAGCCATTTATGCTGAGTATGGTGGACAAAGGGGTTCGTTTTTATTAATTATTGAAATGATATCATGCTGACACGTCTATAACAAAATATATCATGGCACGCTTTTTGGCTTTACACAAGCGGTACTCAGCTGCTCATATCAAAGTAGAGGTTAGGTGGGGATATTGTTGCTTTTCATCAAACCCACACTTAGTCCATTAAAGTACACCTGTCATAGGAGAAAAACAGAGGCTACCACTACTGGCCCCTATCAGAAAATGCCAATTCAAGGTATCTGCCACAGACATAGAACAAACACTACAACATGAGTGCTAGTATTCTTTATCTCTATACTTGGTAATAGTCAGAGACTCAGAAAACAATAAAGGCACTGGGTTAGCATGACAGCCAGAGAACAAACATCCTCAAAAGGAGATGTCAGTTATAGCAGCCTATATTATTATTTAATGACAGGTGTACTTTAACCTCATCTGCTCAATTGGCAAAGCTGAAAAATGCCAGACCCAGCAGAAGAGGAGGCAATGACAGCATCTGTGACATACTGGTGGCAGGGAGCTTGCACCTGTTATCGCTGGAGGAGAACAAACTTGCATATTATGGCAAATGCTGACAGGCCACCATCTCAGCAAAGTTCCACTTTAGGACAAGCAGTTCATGCCCCTTTAGAACCAGAACTGCACACTGTTATAAAAATTCATCAACATTTGCCAACAGCAAGGTATTGTTTTTAATAAGAAATAGCCTACTAAAGATAAAATTGAAAATAAACTTTTGTTGAAATGCTGACCTTCAATCCAGAGCTACCACTAAGCATATCCAAAAATAGTATATTTATTGTTTTTTGTTTCAAAAATTTAAAATTAAATTATCTCCAAATAAATACAGCTATCTGTATGTCTATGTCCCTGCCTATATCCCACACCAATATAACCACCGAGTGCAAACTCTAGTTAAAAACATTGATGGCAATGTAGGCATATCTGCATAAATCCACAGATTATTCATTCAGGGAAATATCCCACTTTTACAAAATATTAAAGAGGGGATTTCTTATTTTTTTTAATCTAAATGCATCCTGTAACTCAGGGGTGCCCAACCTGTGCGAGGGCCACTTAAGCGACTTGGTAACCGGTCGCGGGCCACAATGAGCGGAGCGGGTGGATGGCATGTCCGTGTCTGCTCTGCATATGCAGAGCGGACACTGACAGCCCATTATACTTTTTAGTGGATTGTATTGGAGGTAGGACACAATTCGGTTTATGTCTGCCACTACTTAGAGGTGAATGGAGGGTCCAATTGGTCGGACTGACTGTGTGAAAGGGGCCCAAGGCTGCTTTCACACTGATGCCCTGTGGGTGCAACGCAGTGTACCTTTGGATTTCCTGCACTTTGCAATAGACTTCTATTATGTTCTGCAGGTTTGGTGCACTTTCGGAAAGCTCACCAAACTCGCAGGTAATAACAGAAGTCTATGGCTCAGTGCAGCTATCGCGCAGGTAAATTGCTCTGCACCTGCGGATCAGTTTTAAAGCAGCCCAGAAACCACTGCAGAACAGATATGCCCAAATATACACTGTGATTTTAGTAATAAACTGACCTTTAATAACAGTATTCTATTCCATCCCAGAGCAGGAGGTCGCGGGCCGCATCAGAGGGCTCTGCGGGCCACTGGTTGGGCACCCCTGCTGTAACTGGAATAATGGAAACTGCACCTCTATATGACTAGTCCAATATTCAACTACACATTAAAGGTGCATAGAAACTCAAACTGGTAAGTATAAATCAACTGGTCACAATGAAACTTTCTATAACATACAAACCACCCAAATACATTGTAGCTAACATATTTAATTGCAGGATAGTCCTTCATCTCCTATCAGCCAAGACGTAGTAAATATCCTATTTATCTGCTAATGAGACAATGGAATTATTTCTTCTACCTTCATGCAGGTCAGTATTAGAGCATTAATCTACATGAAATTTAAATTTGATTTCCATTCTCAGCAGCCACAAAAATATAAGGAACAGCAATAATCTATCCCCAGATTTAACAGAGATTTCTTATTCACAAAAAACATATGTAGCACAAGTGTACTTGCAATAAAGTTCAAATCCTCCCATCCTCATGTTCATTTTGACTTCAGTTGTCATAAACCTCTACTGCTGCTGCACAACCAATACCCACTGTGCGCTACAAGTGCAAACTACAAGTGCAAAGTGCACTTGAAATTGCACTGAAAGTGCACTTGGAAGTGCAGTCGCTGTAGATCTGAGGGGTAGATCTGAAATGAGGGGAAGCTCTGCTGATTTTATTATCCAATCATGTGCAAGCTAAAATGCTGTTTTTAAGTTTCCTTGCTTGGCCCCCTCGGATCTACAGCGACAGCACTTCCGAGTGCACTTTCAGTGCAATTTCAAGTGCACTTTGCACTTGTAGTTTGCACTTGTAGTGCAAAGTGGATTTTCCTTTACTAAATAACCCCCCCATGGTGTTCTCTGATTGAATGACGTGGAGATCGTGACATCACTGCCCCTCCTCTCCACCTCATCGAATTAGATAATGCCTTGTATTTATTGAAATAAATACAAGGTGTTCTGTGAAAGATGGCAGTGCCAAGCAAGTGTCCTTCTATGGTCGGTGTGCTGAAGGAAAACCACTTGGCATAGGGCCCAGAAAATCGTGATTACTACATGAATTGTCCACTTCTACACTGGTCCATCTGGTACAAGATATGCATACTTACATCAGTCCAAGCTGGACCAATGTAAGCATGCAATAAAGATAATGCCTGGAGTTCATCTTTAAGTCAAAACACATGTCCTCTTGGTTGAGCCTCTAGATTTCCCTGAAATGTCCTCTAGCGATAATTTCTACCAAGCTACAGGACACTGCTCAGCAGTGAAGTCTTAACCCCCGATGCTCAAATTCAGGTAGCTTGAAATTCCTAAGCCTCAACCCAAGGTCTCTCTTCTAGCACAAGCCCTCCCCAAGTTGCTGGCCTGGTAGGCACTGGCCTCTAATGCAGCGTACACACAATCGGAAATTCCGACAAGAAAACCGTGGATTTTTTTCTGACGGAATGTTGGCTCAAACTTGTGATGCATACACACGGTCACACAAAATTCCAACCGTCAAGACGTACAACACCACAACGAGAAAAATGAAGTTCAATGATTCCGAGCATGCGTCTAATTGATTCAGAGCATGTGTGTTTTTTTGCGCGTCGGAATTACATAAAGACGATCGGAATTTCCGACAAGAACTTTTCTTGTCGGAAAAATTGGGAACCAGCTCTCAAATTTTTGCTGTCGGAAATTCCGACAGAAAAAGTTAGATGGAGCCTACACACAGCCGGAATTTCCGACCAAAAGATCCCATCGAACTTTTCTTGTCGGAATTTCCGATCGTGTGTACGCGGCATAACACACAGTCTCCTCTCCTGGTAGCAGCCCACTGAATATTTAAAACCTTCCCCTGCATGCACCACTGACAATAAACCTCTCAGATTTTTGTACAGTCTCACGCTATTGCCAGGTACACCCAACAGCAGACAGATGCAAACAATAACACTAAAGTACACACGATCGGTTTTACCGATGAAAACAGTCCGATTGACTTTTTTCATCGGACAAACCGATCGTGTATGGGACCCATTGGTCTTTTTTTCCATCGGTTTTAAAAAATAGAACATGTTTTAAATTTTTCCGATGGATCAAAAACCGATAGCAAATTCCGATCGTCTATGGGCAAGTCCATCGGATAAAAAACCCACGCATGCTCAGAATCAAGTCGACGCATGCTCAGAAGCATTAAACTTAATTTTTCTCGGCTCATCTGAGTGTTTTACGTCACCGCGTTTGGAACGGTCGGTTTTTTGACTGATGGTGTGTAGGCAAGACTGATGGAAGTCAGCTTCATCGGGTTTCTGATGGACAAAACCATCGGATTAGAATCCATAGGATATCCGATCGTGTGTTCGAGGTTTAAGGTTAAGGAAAACACAACAAAAGCAGAACTATAAAAACTAGAGCTCAAGCTGATTACAACCTAGCAGCACTACATTAAGGCTAGGCACACTTCTGCTTCTGCAAAAGAAAGAGGAAAGGAAAATGTGAGGTGGAACAAAGACTACACTTTTTAAGAAGTAAAAAGAATAAAAGGCTGGGAAATCTATTGCTGCGTACACACACGACCGTTTTTAATGTCATTGAAAAAAACAATGTTTTTCTCGATGTGATTCTTCTCAAGCCTGCCTTGCCTACACAATATCGTGAAAAAAAAATGCTCGAGCAAAGCGCGGTGACGTACGAAACGTACAACGGCACTATAAAGGGGAAGTTCCATTCGGATGGCACCACTCTTTGGGCTGCTTTTGCTGATCCTTGTGTTAGTAAAGTTTGGTGAGAGACGATTCGCGCTTTTCAGCCTTGTGCTCTTCAGTCCATTAAAGCGTGACGAATGTGCTATCTCCATTATGAACGCTAGTTTTACCAGAACGAGCGCTCCCGTCTCATAACTTGCTTCTAAGCATGCGCGTTTTTCTCACGTCGTTAAAGCCTACACACGGCCGTTTTTCACGATGACAAAAACGATGAGAAAAAATAGAGCATGTTCCAAATTTTTAATGGCCATTTTTCACGTCGCGAAAAATGCTCTGGAGCCTACACACGATCGTTTTTTAATGACCAAATAAAAAAATGGCATTTTTCTCGTCATGAAAAACGGTCGTGTGTACGCGGCATAATGCCGCGTACACATGATCATTTTTCGCGTAGAGAAAAATAATTTTTTTTCCTTTGGACGAGAAAAATGATCGTCTGTGGGCTTTTTGTCATTTTTCACGACGGGAAAAACGGCAATAATCACGACGAGAAAAATTAGAACATGCTCTAATTTTTCTCGTTGTGATTCCCGTCGTTTTTTTCCGCGGCAGTTTTCCCATAGGGAAACACTGCCGCGGAGCCCACACACGGTCGTTTTTCTCGACAAAGAGAAAAATGACGGGAAAAACGGACGTGTGTAGGGAACCAAGCCGTTCCCTCGTATTTCCCGTCGATTTTCTCGACGGTGTTTTCACCGTCGAGAAAATCGATCGTGTGTACGCGGCATTAGAGAAAACAAAATAATGAAAATAATTGTATCATAGAAAGCTGCAGTTTATTTAAAATAGATTTATCAACAAAAACTTTCCTGAACATGGAGTTACACATTAGATCATTGATGATACAGATAAAATAGGTGTGTCATTATGCGATCACCTATATTTCCTTTTATCCTTCTATAGTAAAATGCATCCCTTTTAGGCTGAATTCCAATTATAAATCTGCCAGGCTTCTTGATATATTGAAAATAAAAGCCTTACAAACTGTCAACTTGTGTGATAAGCTAAGGAAAAAAGCCAGAATCAAAAGTCTGTGACAATTTGGTGGTTACACACAGCGCTGTATTCCATCAGCTCCTGACAATGAAGAATTGGCTCTGCATGCCTCACTGATCATGTAATGTTATCATTAAAGCCACTCCGCATGCAATGGACACACTGCGCCAATCTCTCTATGTGCTTGTAATTCAGCATGCGGCACAATAATTGAGAGGTATATACATATGTGGGAGCTGTAGAAAGATGCCGGGTGAGAATACATCAATTATTAGAAAGGGTAAAAAAATAAAAAAGCACAAAGCAAATATTTTCTGGGTTTAGCACATCTCTGTGTGTCACCCAGGCATGCCATCATTTCTACCCATCCAGACTGTGGACAGTGTAAAATCTGCAGACTAATAAAGGCTGTCTGTAAAGTCTGTGGAATACAAATGACTGTATACAGGTTTACGCCCTGCATTTGAATCTTAAATCGAGAAAGTCTTGTGACTCATCTCAGCAGTCGCCCTCCTTTCCTACTTCGTTTTGCTGCTGGATTTGCCTACAAGTGTCCAGATCTGGACAGACAGTATAAAGGAAGAAGATGACACCAATTGTAAAGGGTTGTGCTTTAGTTATAATTTTCCTAACTTGTTGTTCTAGGCATTGGTCTACTAGTGCCTTATGGCAGATACACTTCCGGTTATGTTCATAGGTGTTCGTAGGGGTCTATACATTTTGTGCAGCTAGGCCAATAGGAAAGATAATCTGAGTTATGGCATATGCTACTAATGGTTTCCAATTTGCTCCAAATTTTTTCTCTGTTGATGATCTGGCCAAGGATCTCTAAACTACGACCTGCGGGCCAAATCCAGCCCAAGATTTTATGCAGCCCTCTGATGTAAGAGGGGACTTTGATGGGAACCCTGATGTTAGGGGGATACTGATAGGTAGGCTTGTGCAATTCGTTTCGTAACAAATCGAAATTCGCACGAATTTAGCAACTTTCGGACATTCGGAAGCATTCGAATTTCCGAACAAAGCAATTACAAATAAAACCGAATCCGAAATAAATTATATCGCAAATAGCGAATGCCCGAATGTCTTCGGCATAATTCGTTATGAAAAAAGTTACGAATGTACGAATCCATTCGAAGCACAATAACACTCTGCTCTGCTCTCTGCTTCTCCGTCACCGTGCTGAACTTCCTCTCAAAATGGTGTACAGGGGCGGAGGCTGTAGCCGCATGTAAAAAAACGAAATTAAAATACGAGATTTCGAATCGTTACAAATAACCGCAATGTATTTAGAAAAGTACAAATCCATTCGAAGCACATTAGGCATAATAGGCAGCGTCGTTGTGAGAGAGACACGGAAAATTACGAATCAACGAACCCAAAAAAAGTTACGAAAGTAGGAGTTGTGTCCAGAATCAACGAAAAACAATGTACTCTACCAAAAGTATGAATTATGCATCAACTAAAAATAAGGCTTACAATAATACGAATCATTCCGATTCAACGAAAAATGGCGTTTGCGAAAATACCAATTAGTCCGAACACGAAAAATCCCGTCTAGCAAAATTACGAACGATTACGAATCAACAGGACCGAAAAGAAACGAACCGAAACTAAACAAATTTTTCCGTTGTGCACAAGAAACGAACCGAAACGAAACAAATTTTTCCGTTGTGCACAAGTCTACTGATAGGGAGTCTGTTAGGGGGACTTTGATGGGGACCCTTATGTAAGGGGGAATTCTGATGGGCTCATGTTTATTCGGAATTTTACTGGAATTTTTTGCTCTGTTGCTCTAATCAAAATCGTATGCTTAGTTAAAAAAAAAGTATTCATTAATTTAAGTTTTGATTTGTGGATTTATAATTTTTTTTTTTTTTTGGCCCACAGAAATTTGAAAATATATAAGGTGGCTCTCATACTGAAAAGTTTAGACACCCTTGATCAAGGTTATGATTTTTTTTTTTTTAACATCACATTCTTTAGTATTTATTAAAAAGAAACTAAATGTTTTTTTTTTTTTTTTTTAAATACTGTGTGTATAATTGCAACAATGTGAGAGGATGTTCACTGTGAGCCAAAAGACAATCATCACTTAAAGTGGTTGTAAGCCCACTTAGATAACTTGCACCTACAAGTAAACCTAGATTAAGGCTTACCTGTAGGTGCATGAAATATCTCCTTAACCTACACGGTTAAGGAGATATTTGCATTTAAAACCGGCGCCGCTGACGTCACGCGCATGCGCACTAGCGGGCCGGCTTAGTAGCCGGATTTCTGAATGGAGTTAGCCGGCCCGAGCGCGCATGCGTGTGACGTCATCGCCGCTCCTGGGCCAATAACAGCGCCGGTGCGGCGATACACGGAAGGCAGAGGGGAGCAAGATGGCATCGGCGACGGAGGTGTCCGAGCACCGCTGCGGGGGCTTCGATCTCAGGTAAGTGATTCATAATGAGCTAGTATGCTATGCATACTAGCTCATTATGTCTTTGTTTTGCAGGTTGTTAAAAAAAAAAAAAATTGCGGGGTTTACAACCACTTTAAAGCATTTGTTATTCCAACATTTCATATTCCTAATATGTGTCTGTTGTACCATGTACCTTGTATGAGAAAGTATCCCGTTCTCTTTGTATTGCTTCCTTTATGTCAAATTCTTGGTGTTCCTGCCAGCCCCTCTGCATTTCTATTAAAAACTGACCACACTAAGCAGGAGAGCACATAGTGGTCATTTCTCTAGCTGTGCTAGTATAGCACACCTCTGTAGGGACTGCTGATGAACTGGATCCCCCAATTCTGCACAGCCAGGCACATTGAATTTTCACAGGTACTCCAGAGTCAGAGAACAGTCTGTGACTTTTTTTGTTATTTATTGAGGGTTAATAACTTGGATAGGGATGGAAGGTTATGGGATGCCCACTTGACTTTAGCAAAAGTTCTGCAGCAACTTCAGGGACATCTTCCTATATAAAGTCTATATACAGTCTCCTTTACACTCCTCCTGCACACACTTGCTTGCTGGCTTCAGCTGAATCACTATTAGTTGATCTGACAGGCTCTCACTCAGATTTGAGCAATTGCCCTTTACAGGTAGGAACTCGTAGCCCCTTGTTGTGTAGCAAAATGCAGTGATCAGCTTGTATTACTCCTCCTATAGCTACTGATCCCAGCACCACCTCTTCAGGCACTGCTAATCCACCTGGCAGCAGCTGCCCCTTTCACTAGCCCTTCAGGCTAACTTTCCACACCAGCTCACCCGGCTGACTCTCTCACCAACCCACCCAGCTGACTCTCAGGTGATCTCCTGGGAAAGGATGAAGACTTAAGCCCACCGCTGCCTTTGGAGAGAACTGACTACATGTGGCAGTCTCCCCCCTTATAAGTCCCCAGCAGTGCTGATCTCACGCTGTCCTCTCTTGCTCCCGTGCCTCCAGGAAGGGCTTCCTCCCATGTGTTATGGCAGGATCTCTCCAGCACCCAAGCCCTGGCTCAAGGCAGGACACCCCCAAGACTAGGGGCACCCCTGAGGGCCACTGACAGCCTCCTCAGCACTGTATCTCCATCTTCAACCTAACTGCCCCTGGTGGCATGGCTCATGCCTATTTATGAGGTAAGCTCTGCCTACTGCCAGCCCACTACTGGGGATTGGCAGAGGCCTCATAAATATTCCAGGCAGCTACTCCTAACCTTCTGCCCCCTAACTCTAGAACATTCCCCAATATCCCAGAAACTGGGGGAGGCACCAGAGGAGCTGTCAGGATGAGTCATCCAGCCCTGACTAACTGAACCCCAACCCAGATTCAACAGCCCTGAGCTAACTAAAATGTACCTACTCTTATAAAACCTACACTACTTCTAGCACACACTAGAGGGTGCTATACTGGGAACTCAGGCTGCTCTCCTGCTATGATCAGACTTATCCTGACACGCCCCCGCTGCACAGCCATTCACTGGGAAGCTCAGTGTGCTTGCTTTTCATTTCTATTTTAAACTGTAGGTGTGTGAATCACAAGAGCTGCAGGTTCAGCTGTAAAACAAATCATATTCTTTTGTATTTGCTGTGACTCTGCATGGCTCTATCCACATCACTGCGTAATACGTTCAAAGGATCCACATACAGAAGATTTGTAGATCTCAATGGAGAACAAGTGAGTATACAACATCCCCATTTGTAGACTATTGATTGCTTTCTCCAGCTCCACAACAGTAGGTTCGTACCTCCTTAGGGACCTGGGGCTAGGGTAAAGCTGGATATACATGTTCTGTTTTTTATTCAAATGATGAGTTGAATGAAAAAACCTGACAGATTCCTGCATCAACACAAACCATGATAATGCTGGGATCTTCTCCCACTGTTCTATTGTATTCTGACAGCAGAGACCCCCTACTCCATCAGAATACACAGATCAATGCTGCAGCTATTGGCTGCAGGTGCTGATTAAATGCGAGTTTTCCAGCATGACCGTTCGTTAGACCGACTTCTGTTGAACAGATAGCGGAATACACGAACTGGAATTTGGCCAGTTCCCAACGTGGTTTCAAAGCTCTGCAGGCTCCAATGCACATTTTTTCTTTTATTAATATGGGTGAATTTAATATTTTTTCCAAAAGGTGAACTATGCCTTTAGCTGTAAAAGAGAATTGTCAGCTCAGCAAACTGTCCATGTTGCCTGGCCATGCAGTGTAAATTTAAGGACTGGCTGAACAGAAATTCAAATCCTCAGGTATCTCCTATATATGTATTTAAACGTGTAGTTAGCCATTTACCTGGAGTCTAGCTTTAAAAAGACTCTCATAAGAAAAGTATGGGGGCTGCCTTTGCTAGTCCACTTTTGAAATGCTAGTTGCCTGGCTGTGCCTAGCTTCAATATTTTGGGCACCAGGCCTGGAACAAGCATGCTGTAAATCTCATTATCTCTTTATTTGTTCCAGGTAAGAAAGCTTAAAGTGGTTGTAAACCCACTTGTGCAACTAGCACCTACAGGTAAGCCTAGATTAAGGCTTACCTGTAGGTGTTTGCAATATCTCCTAAACCTACACAGTTTAGGAGATATTTTCCAAAAAAAGAATGCACCGTTGTCTACGGCACATGCGCGCCATAGACGACGGCGCTGCCGCACTGTCAACGCCGGTTTTATCAATGGATAATGCCGGCTTTGACGGCTCCCGCGCGCATGCACAGTGATGTTATCGCTGCTCCGGCCAATCAGAGAGCCGGAGCGGCGATACCCGGAAGTAACCTTCCGGAGCGATGTCTGCGGCCGGAGGGGGAGACGAGGACGGCTTCGGGGGCTTCGATCTAAGGTAAGTACTGCATAATCAGCTAGTATGCTAGTCATACTATCTCATTATGCCTTTCTCTTGCAGGTTATTCTCTAAAAAAAAATTGGGTTTACAACCACTTTAAAAGCCAAAGAATTATTACACTGACATGGGCAGCTGCTCTTATTTATTTATTTATTTATGTATTTACTTATTTATTTTTCATATGTATGTATGTGTGTATGTGTATGTGTGTGTATGTGTGTATATATATATATATATATATATATATATATATATATATATATATATATATGTGTGTGTATGTATGTATGTGTATGTGTATGTGTGTATGTATATATATATATATATATATATGTGTATATATATATATATATATATATTTATTTATTTTTCCTGCCTTTTCTTTCTTTCTGTGTGTTGTGTTATAGAAAATTATAAATAAAGAGTTTAAAAAAAAAGCCAAAGAATTATTATGATGGCCAGGGAGCTGACATTCTTTTTATCTTTTTTATCTGGTACTTTTTTTTAAAAGGAATAAAGTGCACACAATTTGTACATGTCTAAAAACAGTTCAGCATTACAATCAGAGAGTAAGTATACAAAGTTTTGTGAATACTATATATACTGTACAATACAACTTTGAACAAACATTTTGGCAGGTGCCAAATACACATTTCTACAACCAATTGACCTCAATACTCTGGTCTATGTTGTAAAGAGCCATCTATCAAAGTCCACTGATCAGTGTACGTATCTACACAGGCTATATCCCCTTAGTACTGCCTCAGCTTATACCTGCAGTAATCTATCCATAACAAGTTATGGGGAGCCAGACCCAGTGTATCTAGCCAACTCTGCCATATTTGCAAAAATTTATGACTTGAATTACGATGTTGATATGTCAATTTCTCCGGTATTGAAGTCAAATTGGTCTATCCAAATTTCTTTCTTAGGAGGATTGGAGGACATCCAATGTCTAGCTATTAACTTTCTGTCTATATTGAGAAGTCTCAGTGCTGCTAAAAGCACTGCTGGTTGGTACATCTCTGTCTAATGCACCTAGGAAACATTATAAAGATCTTGAGGGATACCTTGAAAACCATGGATATAGTATCAAGAATATCAGCACAATATCTATTCAATTGTGGACAGTGCCAGATCAAATGAATGGAATCTCAACTTTTAGGGATTCCCTTCTTACCCATTGAAATAAATTTGGCTAGGGTTCTATAAATCAAATGTTGAATAAATATTTGAGGAAACATTTGTGATAAGGATAAGGAAACCAGAGATATCGAATTGGAGCTTCGTGCTGCTTCCCACCTATATCCATCTAGTACCACAATATCAGCACCCCACCCTGTCCTACAGTACAACCTAGCTGTATCCCAAGAAAATTACACAACGCTATTGTAAATACGATAAATCGTTTCCTTTTGGGTTATTTCCCAAATTAGTTTAGACTCCTCCATGGATAAGTATGGATAAGTGAGCTTGATGCAACGGCAATTATCTATAAGATTGCTGCCTAGGTAGGTCATACTCTTTTTGTGGTTGAGCAAAAGGCTTTAGTACATTTATAAAATACTACTGAAACCAAACTTTTATACCCTCCAACAGCCAGGTGTGAAACCATGTGAGAGACCCCAAGACAGGTTTTTGGGTTACACCACAGTTTCTGCAAGAGAACTGCCAATGGACAGTCAGAAGGTATAGTTGAAATTCCCATTTCCAAAGAAGATGGCAGAACTAACATTCTTAAAGGGAAGGTTAGCAATGACATTCCTCCATACTTTCCTCAAGATAGAGTCTATTTAAAATGACCCAGTCACCACTGGGTCACTTTTACCTAAGAAGTCATCAGTAAAAGAAGCATGAATATTCTTACCTTACCAGCCGCCTGTGTATTTAACCACTTTATGGACCAGCCACTGTATATATACGTCGGCAGAATGGCTCGTACAGGCACAATCACGTACCTGTACGTCCCCGTTAACTGCCCGACGTCGGGGTCGTGCGTGCGCCGCCGCCGCGATCGCGACCCGCCGTCGGCGCGCTCGCGACCCCCCTGCCTTCCCCGTGAGTCGGACCACGGGTCCCGCAGACTCGATCGCCGCGGGCATCCCTGTGATCGTCTCACGGAGGCATGGAGCGGGGAGATGTCAGTGTAAACACAACATCTCCCCGCTCCCCTACTAACAATGTCACTGATCTCCGCTCTGTGTAATCAGAGCGGAGATCGGTCATGTGTCACTCGTAGCCACGCCCCCACACAGTAGTAATAACTCCCCTAGGCACACTTAACCCCTTCAGCGCCCCTAGTGGTTAACCCCTTCACTGCCAGTGTCATTTTTACAGTAACCAGTGCATTTTTATTGCACTGATCGCTGTAAAAATGACAATGGTCCCAAAAATGTGTCAAAGGTGTCAAAGGTGTCCGATGTGTCCGCCATAATGTCACAGTCACGAAAAAAATTGCTGATCGACGCCATTACAAGTAAAAAAATAATAATAATAAAAATGCCATAAAACTATCCCCCTATTTTGTAAACGCTATAACTTTTGCGCAAACCAATCAATAAAGGCGATTGCGATTTTTTTTACCAGAAATATGTAGAAGAATACGTATCGGCCTAAACTGAGGAAAAAATTGTTTTTTTTATATATTTTTGGGGTATATTTATTATAGCAAAAAGTAAAGAAATATTAGATTTTTTTCCAAATTGTCGCTCTATTTTTGTTTATAGCACAAAAAATAAAAACCGCAGAGGTGATCAAATACCACCAAAAGAAAGCTCTAGTTGTGGGAAAAAAAGGATGTCAATTTTGTTTGGGAGCCACGTCGCATGACCGCGCAATTTTCAGTTAAAGCGACGCAGTGCCGAATCACAAAAAGGGGCCTGGTCTTTATGCTGCGTATTGGTCCGGGGCTTAAGTGGTTAAAAGATGCTGATTCTTCACTCCCATTGGACAAGTGAAATTCTTGCTCTCCTCGCTGACTGCTGTAGTGACGTACGAGGCAACAGGAGAAACCATTGGCCAGAGGGGTAGCAAAAATCTTACAAACCTATATAGAATATATAGAATAAACCTGTATAGAATATTTGCAGTGGTGGGGGAGCAGAGAAGCACCAGCTTTTCAATATACAGGCTGATGTAAAAAGTTTATAATCTCTAGAGGTGACCTCTTGGCTAAAAGTGACCCTGTGGTGATGGGGTCACCTTAGGAGACAACAAATTGACCCAGCCAAATATTGACTCTCATGTCTAACTCAGGGGCAGCTTAGTTTTGGTTGCTGTGACCTCTCTTGCTTTGTTCATCCTAGAATATCACATTTTTGAAGTTCCCCTGCAATCCATCAGATCCATTTGCTCCCATTCAGGGGATCTGTGATCTGCAACAAATGGCAGCCATTCTGCATCAGTTAGTGCCGTGTCCTCTGTGCTGCTTACTGTATGAAGCAGCAGCATCTTTCAGAAATAAACATCTCTGACAGTTGCTGGCAGGCAGGACCAAGCCCTTTCATCTGTTTCTTGTACATTCCACAATGCTTGTAATGTAAACTCGCATTGCTTTGTTCCCATTTTAGATGGGAAACAAAAATAGTTGATAGGAAATGAATGTCAAACATAGCACTTTACTTGGGGTTATCGGTAAACTCTGGATAGCAGTCAACTAGTAAATAAGTAAAATATTTACTAGAGTACATTAGGAATAAATGTACACAAACAAAATGAGAATGTTTTGCAGGCTGGTCTGTAGAGGGAAAGTATGAGTTGGAATTCCGTATTCTAAAGATGACAGTGTTAAAATGTTTGTTAAAATCTACATACATGTAAAATCGGGATATGAAATTACTATTAAGACAAGGCTGACTCAAAGCCTAAAGCTGGGTAATAGAATTTTGTTCAACATCTTTCGCTGTATGAACGTTTGTTCATATTTTATTCATTAGTGGAGTCAAATTGATGTTCGTTGTTGACCACTGTGAATAGAAAATTCGAAAGGGTCAGGATGGAAAATATTCCTTGAATGTGCAAATTTCTAATAGTGTATGTGGCTTTTGTTTGGTAAAGTCCATTCATTTCAAAATCAAATGCTTAAAGCAAACTTGTTGGACTACTTTGAACGACGTGTGAATGTTCTGAGATGGTTCGTACAAAATTTTCCTAAGAATTTTCGTACAGATTTTTTCAAAATTACCTCGGAGTCGGAGTCCATATGGTATATAATTCAGAAAAACAACCCAAGAAAGAATCTACTTTACAGACTCTACTACACACGGAAAAAAAATGTCACACAAACAAACACACACACACTATATTGTCAAAAGTGTTGGGACACTTGTCTTTACACGCACATGAACTTTAATGGCATCCCAGTCTTAGTCCGTAGGGTTCAATATTGAGTTGGCCCACCCTTTGCAGCTATAAAAGTCTTTATGGACCTTGCTCTGTGCACTGGTCCAAATCATTTGGTGGAGGGGTGATAAAGTGTGGGCTTGTTTTTCAGGGGTTGGGTTTGGCTCCTTAGTTCCAGTGAAGAGAACTCTTAAGGCGTCAGCATACAAAGACATTTTGGACAATTTCATGCTCCCAACTTTGTGGGAACAGTTTGGGGATGGCCCTTCCTGTTTCAACATGGCTGCGCACCAGTGCACACAGCAAGGTCCATAAAACATGGATGAGCGAGTTTGGGGTTGAGGAACTTGACTGGCCTGCATAGAGTCCTGACCTAAACCTGATAGAACACCTTTGAGATGAATTAGAGCGGAGACTGCGAGCCAGGCCTTCTCAGCCAACATTAGTGCCTGACCTCACAAATGCGCTTCTGGAAGAATGGTCAAACATTCCCATAGACACACTCCTGTGTGGACATTCTTCCCAGAAGAGCTAAAGCTGTTATAGCTGCAAAGGGTGGGCAAACTCAATATTAAACCCTACAGACTAACACTGGGATGTCATTAAAGTTCATGTGTGTGTAAAGGCAGGCGTTCCAATACGTTTGACAATATTGTGTGTGTGTATATAAATATGTGTGTATGTACAGTATATATATATATAATTTTTTTTTTTTTTTTGTGTTTTAGAGAGACATTTACACTATCATATTGCCTCAACATACCTTACATACTTTGGCGTGATGTGGTGCCCCATTCAATGTGACTGGCTTCCCAATGGACATGCAACATGCAGCATTGCACTCTTGTGCATTGCAGCGCACTGCTGAAAATTTGGTAAGCACAAATTTTGACCGGTTGTGGTGTGTTGGGCAGGACATTTAAATGAATAGACTGCCCTAATGCAATGCACATTAACGTGCATGGATTAAACTCACCACAGTTGACCAAGCTGGTGTCAGTGGACCCTTATTGGTCTCATAGTGGTGGCACCCCTCTTTGCTAGTGAGTATTTGTGATGGTGGGCACAGGTAAGCAAGTAAGGTTTGTTAGGCAATAAAGTGAAATTTTAAGAATGAAGGGTATTACAAACTGCAGGTTGGAAGCCATGCTTTTAAAGGTAGTATGAACATCTAATAAAGAAGCTTCTCTGGAAGCATTAACTAAAAAAGAGCCAATGTAATTATTTCTCCCAGATGGCTTAGAAATGCTTTGGAACCCTCCAGTAAGAGCTTGTGGCTAAACAATTGAAGTGTCTGGACTGAGCAGCTCATCCTGGTTCACCAGAATTCCTACTGGACTAGGCGTCCAGTAGGTGTTATAGGGGATTAGCAACGAAAGATAATTTAAGATGATAAGTGGACACTTTAGGCTAAACATTTGTACCAAAATGTCTCTTCAAACCTTCTAGCCACTGAAATGCAGTTTTTCACTAAAAAGTAGGCGGACCAAATAGGATTTGGGCAAAAGGTATACTGCTTGGTTGGCAAGTATTGGCTCTGTAAATGTAAATGTAGGCAACTTTTGTATATAAATGGCACATAATTTAATTTGTTTCTTAATCTTTAGTGATGCCGCCCACATCATTCAGAATTTCTGATATGACAGAGGCACAACACAATTGTGGTTGGCTATAAAGTATAAACCCAACTCACTGAAAGCTGCCATCATGGCTTGCATTTTACCAATCCAAGCCATGAGTAGGTGGCACTGGCTGGGTAAGTTAGGTCAAGGCAATGAAGGTAAATTACCAGATGGAATTGCACCACACCTCCAGCCCTGTCTTAACAGGCTTCCATTGGGAGGTGGCATATTTAAGGGTTCAAGCAGATACAATGTCACATATTCCCAGGCTATTGTAATCAAATCAATGAACACATTATTAGGGACAAGCTCTAGTACTAAATACAGGTGACCACACAGTGTTGGATATATTCTGTACCAATGAGATAGTGTAAATACTGCAATTCCAGGCCTGTGGTTAAGAGTGGCCCTACGGACATTTATTTTATTTATTACATGTACTTATATAGCGCTGTCAATTTATGCAGCACTGCACATATATATTGTACAATCACATCAGTTATGCGCCCCATTGCCACTACCCTCATGCTATAATCAGCAGTACAAGTACAAACAGAATTCACTTTTAAAAATAAAAACCATATCCTTATAAGTTTCAGTATTTATATATTTTTATCAATAATCATTCCAACAGATTTCTATGAATTCATCTGTTTTCCAAAGTATAATAATAATTTTTAAACTAACAGTTGTTTTCATTTTAAGGCCTTTATTCCTAGGATTAACCCTCAGACCTCCAAACTCTTTCTTCAGGGTCTTCCCTCCTTGTAACAATTTCCTGTGTTAAAAGACTCAAGCACATCAAGAAAATAAGGTTTGTGTAAGGAATTCCTGTGTATCAGACTCTCTGTTTATTTACGCCCTGAGCTACCAGTTGGCTCCCCTGGGCACAGTCTTACCCTATGGGCCAGAGCTGCGTCCAGATACCACTGAGATACCTTGAATGCTGAAAATTACTTGCAGGAAAGGAGACCGCAGACTCATAAGAAAGCAGTTAAACTCTAGTCTGCAAGGTGAAAGGCTAATTCACTCTGGTAATTAATACCATATATCACAATTCACAGTAAGTGGCCATGCTGATTGTTAAAATGGAATAGCGTGCATTTTATTTACTTTTTTTTTTAAAGTTTTAAATATTTTAGTGCTTTAACATTGTCTATTTTAATATGATGAATCCCAGAAGTAGATTTTTACAGACTGTACATGTAAATGTATTTCTTTAAATATGGACTTTAGCGTATTTAATACCAACAAGGTTACCTTTTTGATGTCCTGAGGCTAAAACAGAGGCAGAGAACTGGAAATAGAGAGCATTATTTTCTAAAGAGCATTTAACTGAAAATTAGCACTAAATCATGGTTACCAACAAGCAATTAGTATAAATCTGTCTGATTGGGCAATTTTAGCAATTGTAACAACTAGAGTTTAGCAAGATCTGCAACTAAGTACTTTGTCAGTAAATAACCCTCATTGATTACATAGGATGATGGGACACAACAGCTTGTGCAGATTATTATTTTTTGGTCATTACGGGAGCCTAGACTACTGCTTTATTTAGAAATGGTAAAACTAGTTCAGGTACTATCTATTCATAATTTGTAACAGAAAGAGTACTATTTTTTGAGAGCTTAGACGATAGGTACATTTTGAAGGTGTATAGACAGCCATATAATTTGTGTGTCTGATTTAGGCCCTGTTCACATCTGGGTGTGGCGTAAATGGGGGCAGAAATTTGCGTCTTAGCAAATGCAAGAGAAACGCGATATAACGTATGACGTGTTTGTGGTGCCATTTCCTAATGGCAACCCAAAAAAGGGTAGCAGTCGTGCCTTTTGTTGCTTGTTTTCCGCAAAAAGTGCTTGGCTTAATGTCCAAATTTGGTACATGAGCTTCTTTGGAACATTTATGGAGAGGAGGGAGGCCTATTCAAATGAATGGTGCCTCTCCAAAATGTGCTACAAAAACATACAAAAACCAGGATGCGGAAGGGTGGCTCAGATGTCAACAGGGCCTTAGGGGCCTAAGCAATTTGCATACTAGCTGCCCAACCAAACACACATTGTATTTAGGAATCTAACTAAATAAACAACATGGGAACTCAACAATTTGGAATGTAAGTCAGTCCACAAAGCATGAACAATGTGAAGGCTCTAATGAAAAGGAGTATAGGTAGCTGAAATTAAAAGAGAAGTATATATATTGTGAGGGGGTTGGTTCGGCAGCGGGTGTGTGTGACCCCCGAGATGGGCTCCCCACACAAAAACAGGCCCAGCAAACGGAGGTTGTGGTTTTCAAAAATCAAAAAGGTGCGGTTTATTTTCTATTTACAGTGACAAAACACAGCAAAGAAAAAGAAACATAAACAAAATAAATCCTGGTCAACTTGACCTCTGACTAAACATACAGGTTCCCTAACTAACAACTGGGATCAGCCTAGTGCTGTCCTAGTCCCTAAGTCCCTGGTTTTAAATGTCCAAGCAAATAGCCACACAGGCTTTGTCTCACCGCACAGGGGTTCACTCTCCCTAGACAGTCCACACAGGTCTGGGTCCAGGCGTGAGCTAACCTCTAATGAAGCTGGGAGTTCTTATAGAGGCCTAAATGAGCTGACAAGCTTCAGCTGGTCTCATCAACTCCCTGTCTGCACGACGCCCCACACTCTCCCTAGAGGTATGAGTCATCCATGAGCCCACTAGCCTCAGCTGGGCTTATACAACTCTCCACCTAGTTGTATAAGTCGGCGTAAAGCCTGAATCTGGGCGAAATATATCTACCCCCCTGGATGCAACCAGGTGACTTTACCTTCCTGCTGTCACATACCCCCCTCTTGTTTTAACCTCGGGGTTGGAACACCAGCAATCAGGCATTCATGTACTCGAGACAAAGCATCCACATTCCCCATTTGAACGCCAGGGCGATGCTTTACTGTGAAGTTGAATTCCTGGAGGGCCAGGAACCACCTATTCACTCTTCTATTTGTTTCCTTGTTTTGAGCCATCCACTTTAACGGAGCGTGATCCGTAACCAAGTCAAAGTGCCTACCTAGCAGGTAGTACCGAAGGGAATCTAGAGCCCACTTCACCGCTAAACACTCCTTTTCAACGGTGGCGTAATTTACCTCATGGGACTTCAACTTCCTGCTGAGGTAAATGACTGGGTGCTCTTCCCCGTTCCAGACCTGGGACAATACTGCTCCTAACCCCACATCTGACGCATCACTTTGTACGACAAAGTCTTTAGAGAAGTCGGGTGAGTACAACACTGGCTGGCTACATAAGGCTTGTTTCAAGAATTGGAATGCTGCCTCAGCCTCGGGGGTCCATTTAATCATGACCGACCCTTTCCCCTTCGTCAGGTTGGTTAGGGGCACAGCCTTAGAAGCAAAGTGGGGAATGAATCGCCGATAATACCCAGCGATTCCCAGAAAGGCTCGTACCTGCTTCTTGCTGTTGGGACGTGGCCAACTCTGGATGGCCTCGACTTTGTTGAGTTGGGGTTTTATTACTCCCCTCCCAATGGTGTACCCAAGATATTTGGCCTCCTCCTGCCCAATGGTACACTTCTTGGGGTTAGCCGTAAACCCCGCTTCCCGAACAGAGTCCAGGACTGCTTGCACTTTTGGCAGATGTGAGGCCCAATCTGTGCTATGGACAATTACGTCATCCAGGTAAGCCGCAGCATACTTCCGATGGGGCCTCAGCATCTGGTCCATTTTCCGCTGGAATGTGGCCGGCGCATTCTGTAACCCGAACGGCATTCTTTATATTTATATATTGGAACGCCCCGTCTGGGGTTACAAATGCGGTTTTCTCTTTGGCCGACTTGGCCAGGGGGATTTGCCAATACCCTTTTGTGAGGTCAAGAGTCGTCATGTATCGGGCTGTTCCCAGCCGGTCGATCAACTCATCTATACGTGGCATGGGGTAGGTGTCAAATTTTGTAACTTTGTTCAACTGACGAAAATCGTTACAAAATCGCCAGCTCCCATCCGGTTTAGGCACCAACACAATGGGACTAGACCAATCACTTTGGGACTCCTCTATCACCCCTAAGTTCAGCATTTTCTGTACTTCCTCCCGTATTGCCTCCCGTCGGGCCTCTGGGATCCGATAGGGTTTTAACTTCACCCTTTCACCGGGCGGGGTAATGATGTCATGCTCTACCCTAGATGTTTGTCCCGGCAGCTCAGAGAATACCTCCTTGTTGCGAAGCACAAACTCCTTAACCTCCTGTTGTTGGGGTTGTGACAAGGTGGCTGCTATTCCAACCTCAGGAATCACGCAACCAGTTTGAGCTGGTGACCAAGTGTCTGCGACTAGGGACTCTCTATCCCTCCAGGCTTTCAACAGATTAACGTGATAGATCTGTTCGGGCTTTCGCCTTCCTGGTTGTCTGACCTTGTAATTCACTTCGCTCACTTTTTCCATTATCTCGTAGGGGCCTTGCCATTTGGCAAGGAATTTACTTTCAACCGTAGGGACAAGTACCAGTATCCTATCCCCCGGGGAAAAGGTACGGGTCTTGGCTCCACGGTTGTACACTCTCTGCTGTGCTAACTGCGCTTGGGCCAAATGTTCCTTCACGATGGGCATTACCTGTGCAATTCGGTCTTGCATCAGGGCGACATGCTCAATCACACTCCTGTGGGGAGAACTCTCACTTTCCCAAGTTTCCTTGGCAATATCCAACAGCCCTCTTGGGTGTCTCCCATACAGTAACTCAAAGGGGGAGAATCCCGTAGAGGATTGGGGCACCTCCCTAATAGCAAACATCAGATAAGGAAGTAGACAGTCCCAATCCTTTCCATCTCTATCCACCACTTTCTTCAACATTTGTTTTAGGGTTTTGTTGAATCTTTCAACCAGCCCATCGGTTTGGGGGTGATACACAGATGTACGTAATTGCGTCACTTTGAACAATTTACACAGCTCCTTCATAACCCGGGACATAAAGGGTGTACCTTGGTCCGTAAGCAGTTCTTTACAAATACCCACCCGGCTAAACACAAGAGATAGCTCTTTGGCTATGGTTTTGGCCGAGGTATTTCGGAGAGGGATCGCTTCTGGATAACGGGTGGCATAGTCCATTATAACTAATATGTACTGGTGCCCCCTAGCGGACTTGATTATAGGACCTACCAAATCCATGGCGATCCTCTCAAACGGGACCTCAATGATGGGTAGAGGGACCAGCGGGCTACGGAAATGTGGCATCGGGGCCGACCTCTGACACACAGGGCAGGAGGAACAATAATTTTCTATGTCCTTCATCACCCCCGGCCAATAGAATCTCTGTAATACCCTCTCTCGGGTTTTCTCTGTCCCCAGATGACCTCCAAGAATGTGCCCATGGGCCAACTCCAACACCAACTTCCTGTAAGGTTTGGGCACCACAAGCTGCTCAACGGTTTCTTCTGCCCTTTTTGCCACCCGATACAGTAGGTCCTTCTCTACGCTGAAGTATGGGTAAGTGCAGGTATTATCTGGGTTCACTAACTCGCCATCTATTTTCACTACGTTTTCCCGTGCCTTTATTAGGGCGGGGTCTTTCAACTGTTCTGTGGCAAAGTTTTCCCTGTGAACCTCAAGATCAGAAAACTCCACAGACGGTAGGTTTTCGTCTGAGGAGGTGGGCTCCTCTCCAGTATCTTGAGTCTCCCCTGCCAATACTGATAAGGGAAATTCCGGAGAGTCCTCACCACTCTCAGGGGAGTTCTGGCTATCACATTCCTGGTACATAGGGGCACCAGTGGGGGGCTCAGGATCATCCCACAGTTCCCAGAACTTCGGAAAATCCCTTCCCACAATGGCGTCATGCGGTAACTGAGATACTAAGCCCACTGGATGAGAGAGGGTACCTTTGGGGGTCTCGAAACACACTGTAGTCACTGGATACTCTCGGGTGTCCCCATGCACACAAATAACAGCTACCTTGCTATTCCCAGAGACCTCTGTTTTAACTAACTCAGCCTTTATCAGGGTCACAAGGCTACCTGAATCCAGCAATACCACAACATTTCTACCATTAACACACATTTTGCATAAATGTTTCTCAGTTCCTCGAATGGCAGTGCATGCGACTGTCGCACACAGCGACTGACGTCTGCCCGTCAGAAAGTCACACTGCATGGGTTCCTCCACAACCGGGCAATTGGCTGCAATATGTCCCGCTTGCCGGCAGCGGTAGCAAACGATCCTTCTTGCGGCCTCTTGAGCCGCTGATTTCCCAGGCTGTTCTCGCCAAACTTGGGGTAGAGCTCCCACCCTCTCACTCTCTCCACCCTCACCCCTTGGAATCCTCTTATCCGCCCCTGGGGATGGTCTGGTCTTAGGGTGGAAAGTCCGAGTGTCTCTGGAAGAGGCCGTCAGGTTCTCTGTAGCCAAGTATTTCTCCACACGATCCACAAGACCATCGGCCGTCTCTGGGTCTCCATGGCTTACCCACTTTTGGATGGCAGTAGGAAGAGCTCTCAAAAACCGATCCATTACAACACGTTCCACAATCTTTGGTGCGGACAAAGTCTCTGGCTGTAGCCACTTTCTGCTCAGGTGAATGAGATCATACATTTGAGACCTGGGGGGTTTTCCAAGCTGGAAAGTCCAGTTATGCACACACTGAGCCCGGACAGCCTGGGTGACACCCAGCCTTGCCAATATTTCAGCTTTTAGCATCACATAGTCTTTTGCTTGGTTAGGCTCTAGGTCATAGTAAGCTTTCTGCGATTCACCAGTTAACAGAGGAGCCACCAGTCCAGCCCACTGCTCCTCAGGCCACTTTTCTCTTTCAGCGGTCCTTTCAAATGTGGTCAAAAAACCTCTGGATCATCCTCTCCAGTCATTTTTGTCAATAAACGACTCACCCCAAAGGACGCGGTATTAGTGGGACGGCTTTCCTCACTGGTCTGCGGACGTTGCTGCATTACTGCTTCCATCTGTTGTTGTAGTCTCTGCTCTTGCTTCTGCAACAGGTCTATGAAGCGGGCCTCAGATTGCTGCTGGGCTTGTTGCTGAGCCTCCAGACTCTGTTGCAAAGTTGCGTTTGTCTGCTGCTGGGCTGCAAGGCTCTGTTGATGAGCTTGCTGCTGGGCTGCGAAGTTCTTTTGCAAACCTGCATTTGTCTGCTGTTGATTGGCATTTGCTAGAGCCAGCTGCTTCAGTATCTCCTCCATGCTGGCTTAAAAAAAACTGCCACTGGTTCTCCACCAACTGTGAGGGGGTTGGCTCGGCAGCGGGTGTGTGTGACCCCCGAGATGGGCTCCCCACACAAAAACAGGCCCAGCAAACGGAGGTTGTGGTTTTCAAAAATCAAAAAGGTGCGGTTTATTTTCTATTTACAGTGACAAAACACAGCAAAGAAAAAGAAACATAAACAAAATAAATCCTGGTCAACTTGACCTCTGACTAAACATACAGGTTCCCTAACTAACAACTGGGATCAGCCTAGTGCTGTCCTAGTCCCTAAGTCCCTGGTTTTAAATGTCCAAGCAAATAGCCACACAGGCTTTGTCTCACCGCACAGGGGTTCACTCTCCCTAGACAGTCCACACAGGTCTGGGTCCAGGCGTGAGCTAACCTCTAATGAAGCTGGGAGTTCTTATAGAGGCCTAAATGAGCTGACAAGCTTCAGCTGGTCTCATCAACTCCCTGTCTGCACGACGCCCCACACTCTCCCTAGAGGTATGAGTCATCCATGAGCCCACTAGCCTCAGCTGGGCTTATACAACTCTCCACCTAGTTGTGTAAGTCGGCGTAAAGCCTGAATCTGGGCGAATTATATCTACCCCCCTGGATGCAACCAGGTGACATTACCTTCCTGCTGTCACAATATATATATATATATATATATATATATTGTGAGGGGGTTAACTCGGTAGCGGGTGTGTGTGACCCCCTGGTTGGGCTCCCCACACAAAAACAGGGCCAGCAGACGGAGGTTGTGGTTTTCAAAATCAAAAGGTGCGGTTTATTTCTCTATGTACAGTGACAAAAACACAGCAAAGCCAAAAAGAAACATAAACAAAATAAATCCTGGTCAGTTTGACCTCTGACTAAACATTCAGGTTTCCTAAACTAACAACTGGGATCAGCCTGGTGCTGTCCTAGTCCCTAAGTCCCTGGTTTAGTAAAAGTCCAAACAAATAGCCACACAGGCTTTGCCTCACCGCACAGGGGTTCACTCTCCCTAGACAGTCCACACAGGTCTGGTTCCAGGCATGAGCTAACACCTAATGAATCTGGGAGTTCTTATAGAGGCCTAAATAAGCTGACAAGCTTCAGCTGGTCTCATCAACTCCCTGCCTCACGACGCCCAGCACTCTCCCTAGAGGTATGAGTCATTCATGAGCCCACTAGCCTCAGCTGGGCTTCATCAACTCCCTAGTTGTATAAGTCGGCATAAAGCCTGAATCTGGGAGAAATATATCTACCCCCCTGGATGCAACCAGGTGACTTTACCTTCCTGCTGTCACATACCCCCCCCCTCTTGTTTTAACCTTGGGGTTGGAACACCAGCAATCAGGCATTCATGTACTCGAGACAAAGCATCCACATTCCCCATTTGAACGCCAGGGCGATGCTTTACTGTGAAGTTGAATTCCTGTAGGGCCAGGAACCACCTATTCACTCTTCTATTTGTCTCCTTGTTTTGAGCCATCCACTTTAACGGAGCGTGATCCGTAACCATGTCAAAGTGCCTACCTAGCAGATAGTACCGAAGGGAATCTAGAGCCCACTTCACCGCTAAACACTCCTTTTCAACCGTGGCGTAATTTACCTCATGGGACTTCAACTTCCTGCTGAGGTAAATGACTGGGTGCTCTTCCCCGTTCCAGACCTGGGACAATACTGCTCCTAACCCCACATCTGACGCATCACTTTGTACGACAAAGTCTTTAGAGAAGTCGGGTGAGTACAACACTGGCTGGCTACATAAGGCTTGTTTCAAGAATTGGAATGCTGCCTCCGCCTCGGGGGTCCATTTAATCATGACCGACCCTTTCCCTTTCGTCAGGTTGGTTAGGGGCACAGCCTTAGAAGCAAAGTGGGGAATGAAGCGCCGATAATAACCCGCGATTCCCAGAAAGGCTCGTACCTGCTTCTTGCTGTTGGGACGTGGCCAACTCTGGATGGCCTCGACTTTGTTGAGTTGGGGTTTTATTACTCCCCTGCCAATGGTGTACCCAAGATATTTGGCCTCCTCCTGCCCAATGGTACACTTCTTGGGGTTAGCCGTAAACCCCGCTTCCCGGATAGAGTCTAGGACTGCTTGCACTTTTGGCAGATGTGAGGCCCAATCTGTGCTATGGACAATTACGTCATCCAGGTAAGCCGCAGCATACTTCCGATGGGGCCTCAGTATCTGGTCCATTTTCCGCTGGAATGTGGCCGGCGCATTCTGTAACCCGAACGGCATTCTCTTATATTGGAACGCCCCGTCTGGGGTTACAAATGCGGTTTTCTCTTTGGCCGACTTGGCCAGGGGAATTTGCCAATACCCTTTTGTGAGGTCAAGAGTCGTCATGTATCGGGCTGTTCCCAGCCGGTCGATCAACTCATCTATACGTGGCATGGGGTAGGTGTCAAATTTTGTAACTTTGTTCAACTGACGAAAATCGTTACAAAATCGCCAGCTCCCATCCGGTTTAGGCACCAACACAATGGGACTAGACCAATCACTTTGGGACTCCTCTATCACCCCTAAGTTCAGCATTTTCTGTACTTCCTCCCGTATTGCCTCCCGTCGGGCCTCTGGGATCCGATAGGGTTTTAACTTCACCCTTTCACCGGGCGGGGTAATAATATCATGCTCTACCCCAGATGTTTGTCCCGGCAGCTCAGAGAACACCTCCTTGTTGCGAAGCACAAACTCCTTAACCTCCTGTTGTTGGGGTTGTGACAAGGTGGCTGCTATTCCAACCTCCGGAATCACGCAACCAGTTTGAGCTGGTGACCAAGTTTCTGCGACTAGGGACTCTCTATCCCTCCAGGCTTTCAACAGATTAACGTGATATATCTGTTCGGGCTTTCGCCTTCCTGGTTGTCTGACCTTGTAATTCACTTCGCTCACTTTTTCCATTATCTCGTAGGGGCCTCAATGATGGGTAGAGGGACCAGCGGGCTACGGAAATGTGGCATCGGGGCCGACCTCTGACACACAGGGCAGGAGGAACAATAATTTTCTATGTCCTTCATCACCCCAGGCCAATAGAATCTCTGTAATACCCTCTCTCGGGTTTTCTCTGTCCCCAGATGACCTCCAAGAATGTGCCCATGGGCCAACTCCAACACCAACTTCCTGTAAGGTTTGGGCACCACAAGCTGCTCAACGGTTTCTTCTGCCCTTTTTGCCACCCGATACAGTAGGTCCTTCTCTACGCTGAAGTATGGGTAAGTGCAGGTATTATCTGGGTTCACTAACTCGCCATCTATTTCCACTACGTTTTCCCGTGCCTTTATTAGGGCGGGGTCTTTTAACTGTTCTGTGGCAAAATTTTCCCTGTGAACCTCCAGATCAGAAAACTCCACAGACGGTAGGTTTTCGTCTGAGGAGGTGGGCTCCTCTCCAGTTTCTTGAGTCTCCCCTGCCAATACTGACAAGGGAAATTCTGGAGAGTCCTCACCACTCTCAGAGGAGTTCTGGCTATCACATTCCTGGTACATAGGGGCACCAGTGGGGGGCTCAGGATCATCCCACAGTTCCCAGAACTTCGGAAAATCCCTTCCCACAATGGCATCATGCGGTAATTGAGATACTAACCCCACTGGATGAGAGAGGGTACCTTTGGGGGTCTCGAAACACACTGTAGTCACTGGATACTCTCGGGTGTCCCCATGCACACAAATAACAGCTACCTTGCTATTCCCAGAGACCTCTGTTTTAACTAATTCAGCCTTTATCAGGGTCACAAGGCTACCTGAATCCAGTAATACCACAACATTTCTACCATTAATACACATTTTGCATAAATGTTTCTCAGTTCCCCGAATGGCAGTGCATGCGACTGTCGCACACAGCGACTGACGTCTGTCCATCAGAAAGTCACATTGCATGGGTTCCTCCACAACCGGGCAATTTGCTGCAATATGTCCCGCTTGCCGGCAGCGGTAGCAAACAATCCATTTGGCTGCCTCTTGAGCCCCTGACTTCCCAGGCTGTTCTCGCCAAACTTTGGGTAGAGCTCCCACCCTCTCACTCTCTCCACCCTCACCCCTTGGAATCCTCTTATCCGCCCCTGGGAATGGTCTGGTCTTAGGGTGGAAAGTCCGAGAGTCTCTGGAAGAGGCCGTCAGGTTCTCTGTAGCCAAGTATTTCTCTACACGATCCACAAGACCACCGGCCGTCTCTGGGTCTCCATGGCTTACCCACTTTTGGATGGCAGTAGGAAGAGCTCTCAAAAACCGATCCATTACAACACGTTCCACAATCTCTGGTGCGGACAAAGTCTCTGGCTGTAGCCACTTCCTGCTCAGGTGAATGAGATCATACATTTGAGACCTGGGGGGTTTTCCAAGCTGGAAAGTCCAGTTATGCACACGCTGAGCCCGGACAGCCAGGGTGACACCCAGCCTTGCCAATATTTCAGCTTTTAGCATCACATAGTCTTTTGCTTGGTCAGGCTCTAGGTCATAGTAAGCCTTCTGCGATTCACCAGTTAACAGAGGAGCCACCAGTCCAGCCCACTGCTCCTCAGGCCACTTTTCTCTTTCAGCAGTCCTTTCAAATGTGGTCAAAAATACCTCTGGATCATCCTCTCCAGTCATTTTTGTCAATAAACGACTCACCCCAAAGGACGCGGTATTAGTGGGACGGCTTTCCTCACTGGTCTGCGGACGTTGCTGCATTACTGCTTCCATTTGTTGTAGTCTCTGCTCTTGCTTCTGTAACAGGTCTATGAAGCGGGCCTCAGATTGCTGCTGGGCTTGTTGATGAGCTTGCTGCTGGGCTGCAAGGCTCCTTTGCAAACCTGCATTTGTCTGCTGTTGATTGGCATTTGCTAGAGCCAGCTGTTTCAGTATCTCCTCCATGCTGGCTTAAAAAAAACTGCCACTGGTTCTCCACCAACTGTGAGGGGGTTAACTCGGTAGCGGGTGTGTGTGACCCCCTGGTTGGGCTCCCCACACAAAAACAGGGCCAGCAGACGGAGGTTGTGGTTTTCAAAATCAAAAGGTGCGGTTTATTTCTCTATGTACAGTGACAAAAACACAGCAAAGCCAAAAAGAAACATAAACAAAATAAATCCTGGTCAGTTTGACCTCTGACTAAACATTCAGGTTTCCTAAACTAACAACTGGGATCAGCCTGGTGCTGTCCTAGTCCCTAAGTCCCTGGTTTAGTAAAAGTCCAAACAAATAGCCACACAGGCTTTGCCTCACCGCACAGGGGTTCACTCTCCCTAGACAGTCCACACAGGTCTGGTTCCAGGCATGAGCTAACACCTAATGAATCTGGGAGTTCTTATAGAGGCCTAAATGAGCTGACAAGCTTCAGCTGGTCTCATCAACTCCCTGCCTCACGACGCCCAGCACTCTCCCTAGAGGTATGAGTCATTCATGAGCCCACTAGCCTCAGCTGGGCTTCATCAACTCCCTAGTTGTATAAGTCGGCATAAAGCCTGAATCTGGGAGAAATATATCTACCCCCCTGGATGCAACCAGGTGACTTTACCTTCCTGCTGTCACAATATATATATATATTTCCCCCTAATCATACTTACCTGGTTTGGTTTAACAGAACCCCTCATTTTCCACTTCTTGATTAGATTTTGAACACTGCTGATTGGCATTCTCAATTCCTTGGATTTCTTTTTATATCCCTTTCCTGTTTTATACAGTTCAACTACTCTTTCCCGCAGATCCTTTGACAATTATTTTGCTTTCCCCATGACTCAGAATCCAGAAACATCAGTGCAGCACTGGATGAAAGATGCAAGGGTCTATCAGGAGTCCAGAAACTCATTGACCTTTTATACACACACACTAATTACAGATCACATGTATGGTTACCTTTAATAGGCTTTCAAATCCCTTTGTGTCAACTTGTGTGCATGTTATCAAGCCAAAATCACCAGGGCATGAGGGTATGTAAACTTTTGATCAAGGTAATTTGGGTAGTTTCTGTTGTCATTCTGATTTAAAAAGAGTAAACACAGCTGATTGATAATAAATGGCTTCAGCCAAACACTAACCATGAGTGAAAGAAAAGTTTTTGTGTTATCAGTCATATTCTCTGAAAAATGGCCAAGAAATCATAATTTCTGCCAGGGTAAGTACATTTATGAGCATAACTGTACCCCATTACTTGTGTAAGCATTCAGACACATTATTCCCAACGCACACGTTCCTGTAGAAATGGCTGTGCATATGAGTGGGTGCTAAAGCGACCACCGGCTGGAACTGTAATTAGTCAGAGCGAGAAAATGTCACCAGCACACCATGGATCTCCAGAATGGGTCCAAAGCTTTATTCAGTGATCACATTGTTACAGCAAATAGCAACGTTTCGGAGCCTCGCAGGACCCCTTCATCAGGCATGTGACGACACGCATATGTATGTACGCCCCTGGACACAGACAGTCTATATTCATCCATATTTAGCCAAGTACCAGTATATACCTGTGTACAGCCACATCCTTGATTTCTATGGGTGGTGGTATGCAGCAGCTGTGGCTCCTCATGTGAGGTAATACACCCAAGTTATATTCTATGCCCCCAGGCTCCTATGTGCATGAGGCCTGTTCTTTTTAAATTCAGGTACGTCAGTTTGCGCAGCCAAGCCGCCTTGCCACAGTATACATTATATGCGGAAGGCAGTCGGCAAGTGGTTAATGTGACCTTTAAATTGTACAACCCAATTTAAAAACAAACTGAAATCTTTTTTTTTTGGGGGGGGGGGGGGGTTGTAAAAATGTAAAATAAAATAATATGGTTGCATAAGTGTGCACACCCACCTCTTATACCTAGGGATGTAGCAGTGTTCAGAATTAATCAATCACATTTAAACTCATGTTAAATAGGAGTCATTACACACCTACTGTCATTTAAAGTGCCTTTGATTAACCCCTAATAAAGTTCAGTTGTTCTAGTAGGTCTTTCCTGACATTTTCTTAGTCGCAACCTACAGCAAAAGCCATGGTCCGCAAAGAGCTTCCAATGCATCAGAGGGATCTCATTGTTAAAAGGTATCAGTTAGGAGAAGGGTACAAAAGAATTTCCAAGGCATTAGATATACCATGGAACACAGTGAAGACAGTCATCATCAAGTGGAGAAAATATGGCACAACATTAACTTTACCAAGAACTGGACGTCCCTCCAAAATTTATGAAAAGACAAGAACAAAACTGGTCAGGGAGGCTGCCAAGAGGCCTACAGCAACATTAAAGGAGCTGCAGGAATATCTGGCAAGTACTGGCTGTGTGGTACATGTAACAACAATCTCCCATATTCTTCATATGTCTGGGCTATGGGGTAGAGTGGCAAGACGGATCCCTTTTCTTATGAAGAAAAACATCAAAGGCTGGCTACATTTTTCAAAAACACATTTGAAGTCTCCCAAAAGCACGTGGGAAAATGTGTTATGGTCTAATGAAACCAAGGTGGACCTTTTTGGCCATAATTCCAAAATATATTTTTGGCACAAAAACACTGCACATCACCAAAATAACACCATACCCACAGTGAAGCATGGTGGTGGCAGCATCATGCTTTACTGGAACAGGGGCCTTAGTCAAGGTAGAGGGAATTATGAACAGTTCCAAATACCAGTCAATATTGGCACAAAACCTTCAGGCTTCTGTTAGAAAGCTGAACATGAAGAGGAACTTCATCTTTCAGCATGACAATGACCCAAAGCATACATCCAAATCAACAAAGAAGAAGATTAAAGTTTTGGAATGGCCCAGCCAGAGCCCAGACTTGAATCTGATTGAAAATCTGTGGGGTGATCTGAAGAGGACTGTGCACAGAAGATGCCCTCGCAATCTGACAGATTTGGAGTGTTTTTGCAAAGAAGAGTGGGCAAATATTGGCAAGTAGTGATGAGCCGAACACCCCCCTGTTCGGTTCGCACCAGAACCCGCGAACGGACCGAAAGTTCGAACGAACATTAGAACCCTATTAAATAGAATGGATGCGAACGTTCGAATTCTAAAGTGCTAATTATAACAACTTTAATGCATGTTATTGTCCTAAAAAGGGTTTGGGAACCCGGGTTCTGCACCAGGGGACATGTATCAATGCAAAAAGAAGTTTTAAAAACGGTCGTTTTTCGGGAGCAGTCATTTTAATGATGCATAAAGTGAAAAAAAAAAAGTCAAATATTCCTTTAAATATCGTACCTGGGGGGTGTCTAAAGTATGCCTGTGAAGTGCCACGTGTTTCCCGTGTTTAGAACTGTCCCTGCACAAAATGACACTTCTAAAGGAAAAAAAAGCCATTTAAAACTGCTTGCGGCTTTAATGTAATGTCTGGTCCCGGTAATATGGATGAAATTCTTTAAGAAAAATGGCATAGCTACCCCATGACCCCCCCCCCCTACCCCAGCCCATTACCAGCCCCTTTGGGTCTTGTATGGATATTAAGGGGAACCCCGCACATAAAATAAAAAAGGCCCTATATACTCTGAACAGCCCTATACAGGCGGTGCATACAAGACAGGGACTGTAGGTTTGTTCTTATGTAGAATCTGTTTGTAATTTTGAACAGGTACATTGTTGAAGTGTAGCTCCAGACCAAAAATCTATTTTTAAACTTTTTGGAAAACATAGGTAAGGGTTATCACCCCTGTAACATTTGTTTTGCTGTCTGTGCCCCTGTTCAGAACATTTCACCTCACTTTCCGTCCCAATGACAACTGTTTTTGAAATGTGGTGTTTTTCTTGAAACAAGGATTGCTGATAAAGCATCAGTACAGAGGAGACACCTTTCTCCCAAATTTATTCTTACAGGAGAGAATTTTCCTTCCTAGTGGTAGATTTCCTCTCACTTCCTGTTGTCTTCTTGCGTTTGCAAGTAGGAGTCGTTTGTAAGTTGGATGTTTGAAAGTAGGGACCTGCCGTATATACTCTGCAGAAATAGGCCCCTTAGTTGTTGGTGTTGGCACAACACTGTAAGCACTCACAGTTACTCTTGGTTGGTGCTGGAACGCCCTGCTGTCAACTATTATATCAGGAATTTTAATTACATATAATTGTTGAACAGTGGTAGTAAAAATTGGGCCTTTGATGGTGGTGCTGGTGCCACAACACTGTAAGCCCTGACAGTTACTCTTGGTGGGTGCAGCAATGGGCCCTGCTGTGAATTATTAGATCAAGAATTGTAATTACATGCCCCTGTTGAACAGGGGCTGAAAAATTGGGCCTTAGGCACTGGTGGCACAACACTGCAACCCCTCACAGATACTGTACTTGGAGCACAGCAATGAGCCCTGTTGCAAAGTATTGCTTCAAAAATTGTAATGACACGCCCCTGTTAAACAGGGGCTGAAAAATTGGGCCTTAGGCACTGGTGGCACAACACTGCAACTCCTCACAGATACTGTACTTGGAGTACAGCAATGAGCCCTGTTGCAAAGTATTGCTTCAAAAATTGTAATTACACGCCCCTGTTAAACAGGGGCTGAAAAATTGGGCGTTAGGCACTGGTGGCGGCACCCATAAACAAAAATGATCTTCCAAGCTATCATCATCAATCGTATCATTGAGGACTCGGAGGAGGAGGATAGCCAGTCAACATAACAGCACAGGCACTCAGCATCAGCATCAGTCTTGAAGGGATGTGACATGTTAAAATCAATTAGTCTGTTATATCAGCATCAGGTGTGTGGTAGCTGGTGGTGATCCAAGACTGGTTCATCTTGATGAAAGTCAGTCGATCAACCGAGTCGGTGGACAGGCGCACCCTGTGATCCGTGACAAATCCTCCAGCAGCACTGAATGTGCGTTCCGAAAGAACGCTGGATGCAGGACAGGCCAGTAGCTCAATTGCATACTGTGCAAGCTCTGGCCAGTGATCCATCCTCAAGACCCAGTAAGCCAGAGGATTTTCGGTGGGGAAGGTGTCCAAGTCTGACCTTGCCCCTAGATATTCCTGCACCATGTTTATCAGACGCTGGCGATGGTTGCTGGAACCGATCATACTTTGGGGCTGCGGACTAAAGAATTGTCTGAACGCATCGGTCAGACGGCCACCTTCCCCACCGCTCCTTCTTTGACTGGCCGAAGCCTCAGCAACTCGTTGTCCAGGACCAGGAGTTTGCAACCTCCCAGTCTCTGGGAACGCGTTGCACAGACCTTTCTGCAAGGCCTCCCGGAGTTGTCTCATCCTCTGCTCCCTCTGCGACGGTAACATAAGGTCCGCAACCTTACCCTTGTACCGTGGATCAAGGAGAGTGGCCAGCCAGTAATGGTCCCTCTCCTTGATCCGAAGAATACGAGGATCCTTCCGCAGACTTTGCAGGATCAGGGAGGCCATGCAGCGTAGGTTTGCTGAGGCATTCGCTCCGGAGTCCTCTGGGTCACTAAGGACGACATGATCCGCAGCCACCTCCTCCCAGCCACGTACAAGTCCACAGGTTTCTTGGGACTGTAAATCATCCCTAAAAGACTGCTGCTGATGATGCTGAGTGCCAGCCTCCACCTCCATGCTGACACAATCCTCCTCCTCCTCCTCCTCCTCCTCCTCCTCTTCCTGTGCGATGGGTGGGACAGAAGTAACACTGTCTGGGTAAAGGGGGCCTTGAGAGGCAAGGAAGTCCTCCTCTTCCTGCCTCTGTTCTGCCTCAAGTGCCCTGTCCATTATTCCACGCAGCGTGTGCTCCAACAGGTGGACAAGAGGTACAGTGTCACTGATGCATGCACTGTCACTGCTCACCATCCTCGTGGCCTCCTCAAATGGTGCCAGGACAGTGCATGCATCCCTGATCATGCCCCACTGGCGTGGAGAAAAAAAACCAAGCTCCCCTGACCCTGTCCTGGTGCCGTAGTCGCACAGGTACTCATTGATGGCCCTCTGCTGCGTGTGCAGCCGCTGCAGCATGGCCAACGTTGAGTTCCACCTGGTGGGCATGTCACATATAAGGCGGTTCTTGGGCAGGTTCAACTCCTTTTGCAGCTCAGCCAGGCGAGCACTGGCATTATAAGATCTGCGGAAATGCACACAGACTTTCCTGGCCTGCCTCAGGACATCCTGTAAGCCCGGGTACCTGCCCAAGAAGCGCTGCACCACCAGGTTAAGGACGTGAGCCACACAGGGCACATGGGTCAGTTGTCCCTGTCGGAGGGCGGAGAGGAGGTTGGTGCCATTGTCGCAAACCACCATTCCTGGCTTAAGCTGGCGTGGCGTCAACCACCTCTCGGCCTGGCCCTGCAGAGCAGACAGGACCTCTGCCCCAGTGTGGCTTCTGTCCCCCAAACACACCAGCGCAAGCACGGCATGGCATCTTTTTGCCTGCGTACTTGCGTAGCCCCGTGAACGGCTACGGAGCACCGCTGGTTCATAGGACAAACCACAGGAAGAGGCCATGGAGGAAGAAGAAGAGGAGGGGGTGGAGGAGAGAGGTGTGTCACAACCAGTAGTAGCATTTTGGAGGCGTGGCGGTGGGACAACCTCCAACACTACTGCACCTTGTCCTGAATCCTTCCCAGCTGCCAAAAGAGTGACCCAATGGGCCGTGAAAGAAAGGTAACGTCCCTGTCCATGCCTGCTGGACCATGAGTCAGCGGTAATATGCACCTTACCGCTGACCGCCCTGTCCAGCGAGGCCAAGACATTGCCTTCCACATGCCGGTAGAGAGCCGGAATAGCCTTCCGTGCGAAAAAGTGGCGTTTGGGAACCTGCCACTGAGGAACCGCACATTGCACAAACTCACGGAAGGGGGCCGAGTCTACCAACTGAAAAGGCAGCAGTTGAAGCGCTAGCAATTTAGCCAAGCTAGCATTCAACCGCTGGGCATGTGGATGGCTGGGAGTGAACTTCTTTCGACGGTCCAGCAGCTGGGGCAGGGAAATTTGCCTGCTAGAATCGGACGTCGGTGTACTGCTAGCAGAGTGGGCGCAAGTACTTGGCTGTGACACACCTAATTCTACACCTTCATTCCTCTCAGTGCATGTTTCAGAGAGGACTGAAGTTATAGTGGGGTTGGAGATCCCAGCTGATGCGGTGCAAGGAGAGGTCCGCTTTGTTCTTTGGTGTGGGTCTTTGAGGTAGGCTTGCCAACGAGCTGCATGGCAGGTCAACATATGTCTGGTCAGGCATGTGGTACCCAAGCGGCTGATGTTTTGGCCACGCGATATACGCTTGAGACATATGTTGCAAACAGCAGCTGTGCGATCTGATGCACTAGCCTCAAAAAAGGCCCACACCAAAGAACTTTTTGAATGACGGGCAGAGGCAGCGCCCTGCACAGGCGGAGCTCTGCGGTGTGATTCCGTCGGTGTACTGCCCTTACGCTGGCCACCAAAGGGCATCCTGCCTCGTTGGAGATGTGCCTCCTCCTCATCCTCCTCCTCCTCCTCTCTCCTATTAGGCACCCACGTGGAGTCAGTGACCTCATCATCCCCTCCCTCCTCATCACTGGAGCCAATCTGGCAGTATGCTGCAGCTGCTGGAACATGACTGCCAGATTGGTGTCCTTCTTGAGCATCCCCTCTGTCTGCTCTCACGCTACTGCCTTCCTCTAGCTGGGTTTCATCATCAGACCCTTCGAAACGCTGGGCATCCTCCTGGAGCATGTACCCAACACTGTGCTGAAACAGTTCGGGGGACTCCTCAGGAGGAGGACATGGTGGGTCTAGGGAAGGAGTGACTGATGATTTGTCTGACATTGATACCAGGGAAGACGACGCTTTGGCAGCTGCTTTTCCAGTACCCTGAGCCTGGGTGAGAGAGGATGAGGAGGAGGAGGAGGGCTTGGTCATCCACTCTACCAAGTCTTCGGCATGATGTGGCTCAACATGTCCAGCTGCCGAAAAGAAGGACAAGCGTGTCCCATGGCCATGTGCTGATGACAATGCACCGCGTCCACGACCAGCACTGTTGCCCCCAGACACAGAGCCTGCTTGCCCTCTTTTATTGCCTCCTGACTGTCTGCCTCTCCTTGTTTGCCTTCCAGACATTCTAATAGATGGCCTGCACGGAGATGGGAAAAAAGCAATAAGGGCTACCTTCAGGTGTCCTTCTCTGTCCCTTGAAACAAGGACTTTCACAGTGAAAGAAACTGACACTCTCCCTACCTACAGTTTTCTGTCCCTAGAATAAATGTTTTTTTTAAGCACAATATAGCACAAGGACAATTCACTCACTGTCCTTACAGGTCCCTGGAAACAAGGACTTGCAGAGTGAAAGAAAAAAAACACTCTCCCTACCTACAGTTTTCTGTCCCTAGAAAAAATGTTTTTTTTAATCACAATATAGCACAAGAACAATTCACTCACTGTCCTTACAGGTCCCTGGAAACAAGGACTTGCAGAGTGAAAGAAAAAAAACACTCTCCCTACCTACAGTTTTCTGTCCCTAGAAAAAATGTTTTTTTTAATCACAATATAGCACAAGAACAATTCACTCACTGTCCTTACAGGTCCCTGGAAACAAGGACTTGCAGAGTGAAAGAAAAAAAACACTCTCCCTACCTACAGTTTTCTGTCCCTAGAAAAAATGTTTTTTTTAATCACAATATAGCACAAGAAAAATTCACTCACTGTCCTTACAGGTCCCTGGAAACAAGGACTTGCAGAGTGAAAGAAAAAAAACACTCTCCCTACCTACAGTTTTCTGTCCCTAGAAAAAATGTTTTTTTTAATCACAATATAGCACAAGAAAAATTCACTCACTGTCCTTACAGGTCCCTGGAAACAAGGACTTGCAGAGTGAAAGAAAAAAAACACTCTCCCTACCTACAGTTTTCTGTCCCTAGAAAAAATGTTTTTTTTAATCACAATATAGCACAAGAAAAATTCACTCACTGTCCTTACAGGTCCCTGGAAACAAGGACTTGCAGAGTGAAAGAAAAAAAACACTCTCCCTACCTACAGTTTTCTGTCCCTAGAAAAAATTTTTTTTTAATCACAATATAGCACAAGAAAAATTCACTCACTGTCCTTACAGGTCCCTGGAAACAAGGACTTGCAGAGTGAAAGAAAAAAAACACTCTCCCTACCTACAGTTTTCTGTCCCTAGAAAAAATGTTTTTTTTAATCACAATATAGCACAAGAAAAATTCACTCACTGTCCTTACAGGTCCCTGGAAACAAGGACTTGCAGAGTGAAAGAAAAAAAACACTCTCCCTACCTACAGTTTTCTGTCCCTAGAAAAAATGTTTTTTTTAATCACAATATAGCACAAGAAAAATTCACTCACTGTCCTTACAGGTCCCTGGAAACAAGGACTTGCAGAGTGAAAGAAAAAAAACACTCTCCCTACCTACAGTTTTCTGTCCCTAGAAAAAATGTTTTTTTTAATCACAATATAGCACAAGAAAAATTCACTCACTGTCCTTACAGGTCCCTGGAAACAAGGACTTGCAGAGTGAAAGAAAAAAAACACTCTCCCTACCTACAGTTTTCTGTCCCTAGAAAAAATGTTTTTTTTAATCACAATATAGCACAAGAAAAATTCACTCACTGTCCTTACAGGTCCCTGGAAACAAGGACTTGCAGAGTGAAAGAAAAAAAACACTCTCCCTACCTACAGTTTTCTGTCCCTAGAAAAAATGTTTTTTTTAATCACAATATAGCACAAGAAAAATTCACTCACTGTCCTTACAGGTCCCTGGAAACAAGGACTTGCAGAGTGAAAGAAAAAAAACACTCTCCCTACCTACAGTTTTCTGTCCCTAGAAAAAATGTTTTTTTTAATCACAATATAGCACAAGAAAAATTCACTCACTGTCCTTACAGGTCCCTGGAAACAAGGACTTGCAGAGTGAAAGAAAAAAAACACTCTCCCTACCTACAGTTTTCTGTCCCTAGAAAAAATGTTTTTTTTAATCACAATATAGCACAAGGACAATTCACTCACTGTCCTTACAGGTCCCTGGAAACAAGGACTTGCAGAGTGAAATAAACTGACACTCTCCCTACCTACAGTTTTCTGTCCCTAGAATAAATGTTTTTTTAAGCACAATATAGCACAAGGACAATTCACTCACTGTCCTTCCAGGTCCCTGGAAACAAGGACTTGCAGAGTGAAAGAAAAAAAACACTCTCCCTACCTACAGTTTTCTGTCCCTAGAAAAAATGTTTTTTTTAATCACAATATAGCACAAGAACAATTCACTCACTGTCCTTACAGGTCCCTGGAAACAAGGACTTGCAGAGTGAAAGAAAAAAAACACTCTCCCTACCTACAGTTTTCTGTCCCTAGAAAAAATGTTTTTTTTAATCACAATATAGCACAAGGACAATTCACTCACTGTCCTTCCAGGTCCCTGGAAACAAGGACTTGCAGAGTGAAAGAAACTGACACTGTCCCTACCTACAGTTTTCTGTCCCTAGAATAAATGTTTTTTTAAGCACAATATAGCACAAGGACAATTCACTCACTGTCCTTCCAGGTCCCTGGAAACAAGGACTTGCAGAGTGAAAGAAACTGACACTGTCCCTACCTACAGTTTTCTGTCCCTAGAATAAATGTTTTTTTTAAGCACACTATAGCACAAGCACAAAACACACTGACACTCTCCCTACCTATCCTTCTCTTTCCCTAAACTAAAGGAATCCAGGTTAAGCAAGAAAGAAATAACAGTCACTGTCCCTGCCTATGCTGCTCTATCCCTGCTCCGGAACACACTACACTAGGCCGCCGTGCTGGCGGCCTTTTATAGTGTGGGGCGTGTACTAAACACCCTCAGCAATAATTGGCCACAGGCATCCTGCCTGTGGCCAATCATTGCTCTCCTCGCTGCCGGCGCTGTGATTGGCCAAGCATGCGGGGTCACAGTGCATGCTTGGCCAATCACAGCGCCTGGATGACACTGCGATGGCGTAGTGCATTGTGGGCCGTTCGCGTCACTCGAATTTGGCGCGAACGGCCCAAATCGTTCGATCTTCGTCGAACGATCGAACAGCCGATGTTCGAGTCGAACGTATGTTCGACTCGAACACGAAGCTCATCCCTATTGGCAAGTAAAGATGTGCCATGCTGATAGACTCATACCCAAAAAGGAAAATATACAGAGCAAACCCTTGAGTATAAATAAGTTACTCGATGGCACCTACATCCCGGTATTATTTTGTAGGTAAAAAAGCCTTGTTAGGCATAGTGTGTGGGACTTTAAAGGTGCTCATTGAGAATATTAACAAAGTGAAAAGATAGAAAAATAGGAAACAAATAGGTACTTATATAAAAAATCTATATTTATTACATGATTTGCATGATATAAAAACAAACAGGAAAGAAAATACAACGCAGTGTATTCGTTCCTTGTACGTCACAAATTGATCGTCCTACATGTTTCGCAAAAGTTATGCTTCTTCAGGGACGCACGTGACTTTAATTTATCTAAAATAAACATATATGTTTAGAGAAGATATAGACAAAAAAATAATAATTACATTGTCGTGATTAATATTCATTATGAACAAAAATATAAAGATAGAAGAATTGATTCACAGTAGAGACGTGCATATAATACCTCAGAGTTCCTGTGGATCCTCATACAGATAAAGTGGTGACACCTGACAATGATCAGGGGGCACCAGGTTGTGGGGCTGGTACATCTTTTTCCATATGCAGCTGTGCACATGCAAAATTGCGAGAGACAATACAGATGTCCTGGGTTGGGAATAAGGCAGAGTGTCAATGAGATTGTGAAGGATTTATGTTTGTATATAAAAAATGAAAGAGAGAGAGAGAATGAAAATTGATGTATATATGTATATACAGTGTGTGGTCAAGATTAACCCACAATCAATTTATATTGTTTTATATCTAACATTCAAAATAAATATGCTTACTTTTCTGAAAGATGCAGATCATATGACCTGGGAGCCTAAGGAGCGCCTGACATCAGGTACTTATATTTGGTTAATGTGCACTAACAGTGGTGCAGTCTGTAAGCAGAAATTGAGTATATACATCCATGAGTGTTCCATAAAAGACTAAGTGCTGTAATAAAATCAAAAGGTGGTTCAACAAAGTATTAGTTTAACCACTTGCCGTCTGCCTTACGACTATATACGTCGGCAGAATGGCACAGGCAGGCAAAGCAACATACCTGTACATTGTTTTAAATCTCCCGCCTTAGCGCGCCCGCCGCGAGCACTGTGCCCGCGGGACCCACGGACCCACGGACCCATGTCCGCCCGTGTCCCCCAATCGTGTCACGGAGCTGCAGAACGGGGAGATGACTATGTAAACAAGGCATTTCCCTGTTCTGCCTAGTGACAGCACAGTGATCTTCTGCTCCCTGTCATCGGGAGCAGTGATCAGTGTCGTGTCGCTTGTAGCCCAGCCCCCTCACAGTTAGATTCACTCCCTAGGACACACTTAACCCCTTTCTCGCCCCCTAGTGTTTAACCCCTTCCCTGCCAGTGTCATTTACACAGTAATCAGTGCATTTTTATATCACTGATTGCTGTATAAATGACAATGGTCCCAAAGTAGTGTCAAAAGTGTCCGATCTGTCTGCCGCAAATATCGCAGTCATGATCAAAATCGCAGATTGCCGCCATTACTAGTAAAAATTAATAAATAATAAAAATGCCATAAAACTATCCCCTATTTTGTAGATGCTATAACTTTTGCACAAACCAATCAATATACGCTCATTGCGGTTTTTTTACCAAAAATATGTAGAAGAATACATATCGGCCTAAACTGAGGAAAAAAAAATTTTTTTTATCTTTTTTGGGGATATTTATTATAACAAAAATTTCAAAATATATATATTTTTTTTAATTGTCGCTCTATTTCTGTTTATAGCGCAAAAAATAAAAACTGCAGAGGTGATCAAATACCACCAAAAGAAAGCTCTAATTGTGGGAAAAAAAGGACGTAAATTTTGTTTGGGTGCAACGTCGCACAACCGCGCAATTGTCAGTTAAAGCGACGCAGTGCCGAATCGCAAAAAATGGCCCAGTCATTGGGAAGCCAATTCTTCCGGGGCTGAAGTGGTTAGGGGGGGGGGGGGTAGGGAACTTATGCAACCATATTATTTTATTTTTTTTATTTTTACTACCCTCCACCTAAAAGATTTTAGTTTGTTGTACAGTTTTTAGGTCACATCTAGGCCTCATGCACACTGGACGTTAAAATATCATTATTAAAACGCCAGTAGCTTTGCAGTGGGGTTTTCAATGTTTTTTCAAAGCAAAAAACGCCCCAGCCAAAAACTGCTGATAACATGGACACATAGGATGAAATGATGGGGAGTTTATTGACTGTAGAAAAAAACGTCTGAAGCCAAAAACAGCTGCTGTAAAAACATCCAAAAACGTAGAGTGTGCATGAGGCCTAAAGGTAGAAAACGTCTACACATTTTATCAGGGGTGTGTAGATTTTTTATATCCACTGTATATGTAGCCTTCCTGGGTCCAACATAACTGCCCAAATCTCAAGAGAGCTTAGTGTCCAATAGCCGCTGGGAATCCGGTGCAGAGAACAAGTCAGTCCTCGGCAAGATTCATTGGTGGGAGATTTACTGTACACACGTGGACGAGTATGAAGTGTGGACTTCTTAAGCCAAAGAGGCAAGCATTGGGGTGTGCATGCAAATAATATATATATATATATATATATATATATATATATATATATATTGTGAGGGGGTTAGCTCGGCAGCGGGTGTGTGTGACCCCCGGGATGGGCTCCCCACACAAAAACAGGCCCAGCAAACGGAGGTTGTGGTTTTCAAAATCAAAAAGGTGCGGTTTATTTTCTATTTACAGTGACAAAACACAGCAAAGCAAAAGAAACATAAACAAAATAAATCCTGGTCAACTTAACCTCTGACTAAACATACAGGTTTCCTAACTAACAACTGGGATCAGCCTAGTGCTGTCCTAGTCCCTAAGTCCCTGGTTTTAAATGTCCAATCAAATAGCCACACAGGCTTTGTCTCACCGCACAGGGGTTCACTCTCCCTAGACAGTCCACACAGGTCTGGGTCCAGGCATGAGCAAACACCTAATGAAGCTGGGAGTTTTTATAGAGGCCTTAAACGAGCTGACAAGCTTCAGCTGGTCTCATCAACTCCCTGTCTGCACGACGCCCCACACTCTCCCTAGAGGTATGAGTCATCCATGAGCCCACTAGCCTCAGCTGGGCTTATACAACTCTCCACCTAGTTGTATAAGTCGGCGTAAAGCCTGAATCTGGGCGAAATATATCTACCCCCCTGGATGCAACCAGGTGACTTTACCTTCCTGCTGTCACATACCCCCCCCCCCTCTTGTTTTAACCTCGGGGTTGGAACACCAGCAATCAGGCATTCATGTACTCGAGACAAAGCATCCACATTCCCCATTTGAACGCCAGGGCGATGCTTTACTGTGAAGTTGAATTCCTGGAGGGCCAGGAACCACCTATTCACTCTTCTATTTGTTTCCTTGTTTTGAGCCATCCACTTTAACGGAGCGTGATCCGTAACCATGTCAAAGTGCCTACCTAGCAGGTAGTACCGAAGGGAATCTAGAGCCCACTTCACCGCTAAACACTCCTTTTCAACGGTGGCGTAATTTACCTCATGGGACTTCAACTTCCTGCTGAGGTAAATGACTGGGTGCTCTTCCCCGTTCCAGACCTGGGACAATACTGCTCCTAACCCCACATCTGACGCATCACTTTGTACGACAAAGTCTTTAGAGAAGTCGGGTGAGTACAACACTGGCTGGCTACATAAGGCTTGTTTCAAGAATTGGAATGCTGCCTCAGCCTCGGGGGTCCATTTAATCATGACCGACCCTTTCCCCTTCGTCAGGTTGGTTAGGGGCACAGCCTTAGAAGCAAAGTGGGGAATGAATCGCCGATAATACCCAGCGATTCCCAGAAAGGCTCGTACCTGCTTCTTGCTGTTGGGACGTGGCCAACTCTGGATGGCCTCGACTTTGTTGAGTTGGGGTTTTATTACTCCCCTCCCAATGGTGTACCCAAGATATTTGGCCACCTCCTGCCCAATGGTACACTTCTTGGGGTTAGCCGTAAACCCCGCTTCCCGAACAGAGTCCAGGACTGCTTGCACTTTTGGCAGATGTGAGGCCCAATCTGTGCTATGGACAATTACGTCATCCAGGTAAGCCGCAGCATACTTCCGATGGGGCCTCAGCATCTGGTCCATTTTCCGCTGGAATGTGGCCGGCGCATTCTGTAACCCGAACGGCATTCTTTTATATTGGAACGCCCCGTCTGGGGTTACAAATGCGGTTTTCTCTTTGGCCGACTTGGCCAGGGGGATTTGCCAATACCCTTTTGTGAGGTCAAGAGTCGTCATGTATCGGGCTGTTCCCAGCCGGTCGATCAACTCATCTATACGTGGCATGGGGTAGGTGTCAAATTTTGTAACTTTGTTCAACTGACGAAAATCGTTACAAAATCGCCAGCTCCCATCCGGTTTAGGCACCAACACAATGGGACTAGACCAATCACTTTGGGACTCCTCTATCACCCCTAAGTTCAGCATTTTCTGTACTTCCTCCCGTATTGCCTCCCGTCGGGCCTCTGGGATCCGATAGGGTTTTAACTTCACCCTTTCACCGGGCGGGGTAATGATGTCATGCTCTACCCCAGATGTTTGTCCCGGCAGCTCAGAGAATACCTCCTTGTTGCGAAGCACAAACTCCTTAACCTCCTGTTGTTGGGGTTGTGACAAGGTGGCTGCTATTCCAACCTCAGGAATGATACAACCAGTTTGAGCTGGTGACCAAGTGTCTGCGACTAGGGACTCTCTATCCCTCCAGGCTTTCAACAGATTAACGTGATAGATCTGTTCGGGCTTTCGCCTTCCTGGTTGTCTGACCTTGTAATTCACTTCGCTCACTTTTTCCATTATCTCATAGGGGCCTTGCCATTTGGCAAGGAATTTACTTTCAACCGTAGGGACAAGTACCAGTATCCTATCCCCCGGGGAAAAGGTACGGGTCTTGGCTCCACGGTTGTACACTCTCTGCTGTGCTAACTGCGCTTGGGCCAAATGTTCCTTCACGATGGGCATTACCTGTGCAATTCGGTCTTGCATCAGGGCGACATGCTCAATCACACTCCTGTGGGGAGAACTCTCACTTTCCCAAGTTTCCTTGGCAATATCCAACAGCCCTCTTGGGTGTCTCCCATACAGTAACTCAAAGGGGGAGAATCCCGTAGAGGATTGGGGCACCTCCCTAATAGCAAACATCAGATAAGGAAGTAGACAGTCCCAATCCTTTCCATCTCTATCCACCACTTTCTTCAACATTTGTTTTAGGGTTTTGTTGAATCTTTCAACCAGCCCATCGGTTTGGGGGTGATACACAGATGTACGTAATTGCGTCACTTTGAACAATTTACACAGCTCCTTCATAACCCGGGACATAAAGGGTGTACCTTGGTCTGTAAGCAGTTCTTTACAAATACCCACCCGGCTAAACACAAGAGATAGCTCTTTGGCTATGGTTTTGGCCGAGGTATTTCGGAGAGGGATCGCTTCTGGATAACGGGTGGCATAGTCCATTATAACTAATATGTACTGGTGCCCCCTAGCGGACTTGATTATAGGACCTACCAAATCCATGGCGATCCTCTCAAACGGGACCTCAATGATGGGTAGAGGGACCAGCGGGCTACGGAAATGTGGCATCGGGGCCGACCTCTGACACACAGGGCAGGAGGAACAATAATTTTCTATGTCCTTCATCACCCCCGGCCAATAGAATCTCTGTAATACCCTCTCTCGGGTTTTCTCTGTCCCCAGATGACCTCCAAGAATGTGCCCATGGGCCAACTCCAACACCAACTTCCTGTAAGGGTTGGGCACCACAAGCTGCTCAACGGTTTCTTCTGCCCTTTTTGCCACCCGATACAGTAGGTCCTTCTCTACGCTGAAGTATGGGTAAGTGCAGGTATTATCTGGGTTCACTAACTCGCCATCTATTTTCACTACGTTTTCCCGTGCCTTTATTAGGGCGGGGTCTTTCAACTGTTCTGTGGCAAAGTTTTCCCTGTGAACCTCAAGATCAGAAAACTCCACAGACGGTAGGTTTTCGTCTGAGGAGGTGGGCTCCTCTCCAGTTTCTTGAGTCTCCCCTGCCAATACTGATAAGGGAAATTCCGGAGAGTCCTCACCACTCTCAGGGGAGTTCTGGCTATCACATTCCTGGTACATAGGGGCACCAGTGGGGGGCTCAGGATCATCCCACAGTTCCCAGAACTTCGGAAAATCCCTTCCCACAATGGCGTCATGCGGTAACTGAGATACTAAGCCCACTGGATGAGAGAGGGTACCTTTGGGGGTCTCGAAACACACTGTAGTCACTGGATACTCTCGGGTGTCCCCATGCACACAAATAACAGCTACCTGGCTATTCCCAGAGACCTCTGTTTTAACTAACTCAGCCTTTATCAGGGTCACAAGGCTACCTGAATCCAGCAATACCACAACATTTCTACCATTAACACACATTTTGCATAAATGTTTCTCAGTTCCTCGAATGGCAGTGCATGCGACTGTCGCACACAGCGACTGACGTCTGCCCGTCAGAAAGTCACACTGCATGGGTTCCTCCACAACCGGGCAATTGGCTGCAATATGTCCTGCTTGCCGGCAGCGGTAGCAAACGATCCTTCTTGCCGCCTCTTGAGCCGCTGATTTCCCAGGCTGTTCTCGCCAAACTTGGGGTAGAGCTCCCACCCTCTCACTCTCTCCACCCTCACCCCTTGGAATCCTCTTATCCGCCCCTGGGGATGGTCTGGTCTTAGGGTGGAAAGTCCGAGTGTCTCTGGAAGAGGCCGTCAGGTTCTCTGTAGCCAAGTATTTCTCCACACGATCCACAAGACCATCGGCCGTCTCTGGGTCTCCATGGCTTACCCACTTTTGGATGGCAGTAGGAAGAGCTCTCAAAAACCGATCCATTACAACACGTTCCACAATCTTTGGTGCGGACAAAGTCTCTGGCTGTAGCCACTTTCTGCTCAGGTGAATGAGATCATACATTTGAGACCTGGGGGGTTTTCCAAGCTGGAAAGTCCAGTTATGCACACGCTGACCCCGGACAGCCTGGGTGACACCCAGCCTTGCCAAAATTTCAGCTTTTAGCATCACATAGTCTTTTGCTTGGTTAGGCTCTAGGTCATAGTAAGCTTTCTGCGATTCACCAGTTAACAGAGGAGCCACCAGTCCAGCCCACTGCTCCTCAGGCCACTTTTCTCTTTCAGCGGTCCTTTCAAATGTGGTCAAAAATACCTCTGGATCATCCTCTCCAGTCATTTTTGTCAATAAACGACTCACCCCAAAGGACGCGGTATTAGTGGGACGGCTTTCCTCACTGGTCTGCGGACGTTGCTGCATTACTGCTTCCATCTGTTGTTGTAGTCTCTGCTCTTGCTTCTGCAACAGGTCTATGAAGCGGGCCTCAGATTGCTGCTGGGCTTGTTGCTGAGCCTCCAGACTCTGTTGCAAAGTTGCGTTTGTCTGCTGCTGGGCTGCAAGGCTCTGTTGATGAGCTTGCTGCTGGGCTGCGAAGTTCTGTTGTTGAGCTGCAAGGCTCTGTTGATGAGCTGCAAGGCTCTTTTGCAAACCTGCATTTGTCTGCTGTTGAATGGCATTTGCTAGAGCCAGCTGCTTCAGTATCTCCTCCATGCTGGCTTAAAAAAAAAAAACTGCCCGCATTCTCCACCAACTGTGAGGGGGTTAGCTCGGCAGCGGGTGTGTGTGACCCCCGGGATGGGCTCCCCACACAAAAACAGGCCCAGCAAACGGAGGTTGTGGTTTTCAAAATCAAAAAGGTGCGGTTTATTTTCTATTTACAGTGACAAAACACAGCAAAGCAAAAGAAACATAAACAAAATAAATCCTGGTCAACTTGACCTCTGACTAAACATACAGGTTTCCTAACTAACAACTGGGATCAGCCTAGTGCTGTCCTAGTCCCTAAGTCCCTGGTTTTAAATGTCCAAGCAAATAGCCACACAGGCTTTGTCTCACCGCACAGGGGTTCACTCTCCCTAGACAGTCCACACAGGTCTGGGTCCAGGCATGAGCAAACACCTAATGAAGCTGGGAGTTTTTATAGAGGCCTTAAACGAGCTGACAAGCTTCAGCTGGTCTCATCAACTCCCTGTCTGCACGACGCCCCACACTCTCCCTAGAGGTATGAGTCATCCATGAGCCCACTAGCCTCAGCTGGGCTTATACAACTCTCCACCTAGTTGTATAAGTCGGCGTAAAGCCTGAATCTGGGCGAAATATATCTACCCCCCTGGATGCAACCAGGTGACTTTACCTTCCTGCTGTCACAATATATATATATATAAAAAAATCTATACACTCCAAACACCTACTAAGAATTTCTATGACCCAAATGGCATAAAAACCTCAGAAGAATGACCAGTATAGGTCTGAAACATGTCAGGTGTATTTGCCAGTATGCAATTTTGCTAGCCCACCTATCTCTAGGGGCAGCTTGCTTTACATACAGATGGGTGTATTTGGCTACAACATTTATCTAATTTTGTATTGATGTATTTTTTATGATGCCAATATTTATTGTTTATTACTTATTTTACTTACCTACTTGGTCTGTCTTTTAAAGTCTGGAGGGGTTAGACCGTGCCATCAGGCACCAGGTCTCTTTTTTCTTGTTGTTTCTATTTGGATTAGACAGACCAGGTATATTATACACCCACCCATTTACAGTATATAATACAGTGTTTACAGTTTCTAATACACTTCAGGTGGTGTACATGGTATATAATACAGTGCAGCCGGCGTACAGTTTCTAATACACTTCAGGTGGTAATGTAGACAAAAACTCACCCAAGCTCTACCAGGGCATCATTCTACAAGTAAATGTATACATAAGTAAGACATATCTAAATTTAACATATAAGTATGCATATAATTCCACGTTCAACCTATACTTACAAAAAATGCATAGGCTAGTGGGATGGTCAGCCAGGAACATAATGCTTAGCCTCCCACAAGCCGCACAGCACGGCCGAATAGGCCCAGAGTGGAATGAAGGGATGCAAACACCACAGAGGAAGACAGTGTATGTCTCAACTACGAGGACCCCTAGGCATAGGAACAAAGGTTCCAGCCTATTATAGACCAGCAATCGAGTGGGTGGTAAAGATGAGGGCACAATGTTGTAGTATAAGCTGTATATACAAGAGTAATGGATACATTAATAATAATATGTCCATAGTGATCAAGTTTTTACATTAAATGTATATGTATATATGTCTTTAAATAGTCTAGTCCATAGTATAGAACAGTGGTTCTTCCCTCTCCAAAGTCTCCAGCCAGCTGCAAATCCCTTAACCTTCCATTGGGGGAGATTTACTAAAACTGGAAAGTGCAAAATCTGGTGCAGCTTTGCATAGAAACCAATCAGCTTCCAGGTTTTATTGTTAACCACTTAAGCCCCAGACCATTTGGCTGGCCAAAGACCAGAGCACTTTTTGCGATTCGGCACTGCGTCGCTTTAACTGACACGGTCGTGCGACGTGGCTCCCAAACAAAATTGAGGTCCTTTTTTTCCCACAAATAGAGCTTTCTTTTGGTGGTATTTGATTACCTCTGCGGTTTTTATTTTTTGCGCTATAAACAAAAATAGAGCGACAATTTTGAAAAAAAAAAGCAATATTTTGTACTTTTTGCTATAATAAATATCCCCAATTTAAAGGGATGTACAGGTACGCCCATTTGCCTGCCATGGCATTGTGTCGACGTATATCGTCGTGCGGAGGTCGGCAAGTGGTTAAACCTTAATTGAACAACGAGCTGAAGTTAGAAACTGATTAGCTACCATGCTCAGCTGCACCATATTCTAAGTGCTCCAGTTATAGTAAATCCCCCCATAGCGTCTAACAGCTCCCTCAGTGCCCCCAGCCTCCCACAGCAGCCCCCAGCCTTCTGCAGAGCCTCCATCTCTACATAATGCCCCCAACCGCCAACAGTGTCCCACAATATCCCCCAATCCCCCACAATACCCCCAGCCCCCTGTGGAAACCTCATCCCCTACAGGGCCACCAAGTCAGCTACAGAGTTCCCTAACCCATGGGACAGCACAAAGTACTTATTACTAATTTAAATAAATAAAACACACACCAAGCTTTATTTTGGCTAATAATTGGCCACGACGTTTATTAAGGGGTTACCCAAATATAAACAATCACCAGTAACATAAAATATAATCTTAAAATTTATAACCAATAAATTATTTAATTTATTAATAACACGTAGTCCATCCAGAACTGAACTGGATGACAAACCCCACTAACAAACGTCATGACAGTACAAAACATTTTATTCATAAGGGTTGGAGGGTGGGAGCAGCACGGTTCCTGCTTCTGCGGCGTCCCCTCAGGCTGTGACACAAAGCGGGAAAGCTGCCGGCTTTTAAAACCACTGCCCAGCTCAATCCCGCCCGAATCAGCCAATCAGGAGCCGTTGCTATGCCGCCCTGAATCCTGCCATCACCCGGAGCAACCCAATTCACCATAAACAGGGGGGGGAGCCCAAAAGACGGCAGGAACCACAGCAGCACTCTGTACTGTCCCATGTAGCCCCGCATGAACGCTAGGGGCTTGTTCATGGGACAGCACAAAGTACTTATTACTAATTTAAATAAATAAAACACACACCAAGCTTTATTTTGGCTAATAATTGGCCACGACGTTTATTAAGGGGTTACCCAAATATAAACAATCACCAGTAACATAAAATATAATCTTAAAATTTATAACCAATAAATTATTTAATTTATTAATAACACGTAGTCCATCCAGAACTGAACTGGATGACAAACCCCACCAGCTGAAAGCCGCTCAGCAACTGAGCGGCTGAAGCCCCCCAAACGCCGTGGCCTGCTCAATCATATTTTGTAGACCCAGGATGAAAATGTCTAAACCAACATCCGAAAGGTGTACAAAATCCACTCTATAAAAACCACCTTGTGAAATCACTAAATTACGTATATGGTTCTGTTTACCCGTTTCCTAATTTTATCTAAATAATGCAGATTACTGGACGCTGACCAAAGGAGTCTCGGTATCATCCCCGAGAAAACTATCACCGTAAAAGGAAACAATAACTTGAAAGAAGATAAATCTCTCTTCATTTCACAAATCAAATCCCAAGTTTTAACCCTGCCCAGGTCATTAGCCCCGGCATGAATGATAAGAACATCCGGCGAAGGCCATTGTCCTGTCAAGAAAATCAACTGCTCCCTTAAATTCCCCCATCTCAAACCTCTTACACCCCACCATAAAACCTGAAAACGTCCTTTATCCAAACCAAGATTGGTTTCGAAATTCTTGATGGAAGTTCTCCTTTTGGCCCAAAAAATAAAGGAATGTCCTATTATCCAAACGACATGCTTGGAAAGACCTAGAAAAATCAAATAATAATACGATCAGGGCGGACATACAACTTAAATCTATCACTATCCCAACGCCCCAATTGTTTAAGACCTTCATTAGAAAAACCAAGAAGACTGGCCTCAGTAGCCGCACCTATCCTAAAGGAATGCGAGGAAAAGTGAAAACCAGAAAGATTAAGTTTTTTAAGGCAAGAAGACAGGACAGATGAAAACTGGAATCTTGTCAGAGGAGACAAATTATTGTGAACAAAAAACGAACCTGGATAAACGGGGCGAATGGAAAGATATTGCGAGACTCTGAAAACTGGACAAATGCTCTGAACAGGAGCTCTATGAAGAGTTATCCAGCGACCCTTCCCTAATTGGTCCATCTTAGATCTACGGAGAAAAATCTTAATCGAACCTTTGTTAACAGAAATATCCGAAAACTCTAAAAAAGATGATGAAAGCTTATTAGGTGCAGTAAGCTCACCCACTCTAAAAGCACCAAAGAATGCTATAACAAAAACCGCTCTGAACAAAGAAATCTCATATGGAGAAAAACACACTAATTCCAACGTGGACATCAGTTTAAGAAATAATTCAGAAGAAATGGGCCGTCTATTGTCAACAGCTGGCACAGACCTTCTGAAACCCTTCATTGCTTGCTTAACTGGAAAAAAGGAAGAGAGAGCAGGCAAACCAGACATTTTTAGAAAAAATGAAACACCGGCTAAAATCTTATGCACTGTAGCCGGGCTAAGATTATCCTTAATTAAGGAAGAAACAAAGCATAGAGCAGTATATGCATCCACCGAACCAACTGAACAATCAGCTTTTGTACAGAAGTTACACCACCTAGACCATGATTGAGAATATTCTTCCCAAGTCTTAGGGGCAACAGAATTCCTTATGTTCACCTCAATTAATTCCAGATCAGGTCCCAGAGAAAAACTGGGCATGACAATCCTTCTTGATCCGCATCTGGAGCGAGTAACCGAAACCTCTGGAACTGCGAACGAGATAAAGAATCGGCAATCTCATTAGTAAGACCAGGAATATGTTTTGCCTTTAGCCAGATATTAAAAATCATGCATTGCAACACCAAAAAACAAAGTAACTTTATAACTAATTTGGATTTTGATGAAAGGCAATTAATAGCAAAAAACACACCTTTATTGTCCGTGTGAAGGATTACCCGCCTATTCTCCAAATGTTTATGCCAAATAGTAATAGCCACCACCACCGGGAATAATTCCAGCAAGACTAGGTTATGGATAATATCTGGCGACCTCCAGGATTCCGGCCATTTATCAGCGCACCAATGACCGTCCAAAAAAGCGCCAAAACCAACCGAACCTGATGCATCAGTAAACAAGCGGATATCTAGGTCTTCCACAAAATCACTCTGCCAAACCATACTACCATTAAAATGTAACAGAAATTGGTCCCAGACCTTCAAATCCTCCTTAATAGGACGTGTAATAGAAACATGTGAAAGAGGATTTTTTAACTCTTTAGTGGCCAGAGCGAATCTGCGAGAAAAAACTCTGGCCACTGGGATTACCCTAGACGCAAAAGCGAAAAGTCCCAGTAAAGACTGAACCTCGCGCAAAAGCACTTTTCTCCTAGTCAAAAAATTAGCAATGAGTACTCTCATTCTCAAAATTTTTGACATTGGAAGACGGCATTCCATAGCAACTGAATCAATTGTTATGCCCAGGAATTCAATCACTGTCACCGGACCCATTGTTTTTTCATGGGCTATAGGGATCCCGAATGATCTGCAGATGTTGAAAAAACAAATCTATCATTTCAGAACAAACTTGAACTCCAGGTGGGCCAATAAACAAAAAATCGTCCAAATAGTGGATGACTCCACCTTGAGGGGAATTTTGTGATAAAACCCACTGTATAAATGTTGAAAAAGCCTCAAAATAACTACATGACTTGGAAAACCCCATGGGCAAACACTTATCAAAATAAAAGTGATCTTCAAAATAAAAGCCCAGAGAGTTAAAACCTGTTGGATGGACCGGTAAAAGACGAAATGCAGATTTTATGTCTGCCTTTGCCATAAGAGATGCTTTGCCAAATTGTTTTAACAAAGCTAAAGCTTCATCAAAAGATGAATAAGACACAGAAGACTCCAAATCTGATATTTCGTCGTTCAAGGAATTACCATGAGGAAAGGATAAATGGTGGATTAAACTAAAAGAGCCTGTCTGTTTTTTGGGGACCAGGCCTAATGGAGATAAACGAAAATTCAAAAATGGGGGGGATGAAAAAGGACCGGCTATTCTATCTTCATGCAGCTCCTTCAAAAATTTTTCCCTCACTATATCTGGGTTTAACAGAACTGAACGAAGATTTCTAACCGGGGTGCAAACTTGACCTAAAAAGGAAGGGACCAAAAAACCAAATTTGAACCCTTCATATAGAAGGACCGCCATCTTGCGGTCTGGGTATTGATCTAGCCAAAACTGCATTTCTGACAGTCTCACTGGCGTCCATGCCCTTTGCATTAGTGTCCCTTGACTGGACTGCAGAAGCTGATTTTTTGAAACAACGAGATGCTGAGTGTGCACCCGCGCAGAATGAGCATTCGTGCTTATACCTGCAATTGGATAAGAATCTACATTGGGAGTCATTAAATGCGAAACATACTCCTTTACGAAAATTAGCCTGAGAACTATTTGTAGTTTGAGGCCTCTGAGTGTATTGCTGCCTTTGTGGCAGCATCAAATTTAGCCACAAACCTACATCTTTAACCCCCCAACGGAGGGAAGGATGGACTGAAAGCTTCTGCCTGAAGCTCTCATCATAGCTGAACCAGGAGATGCCTCCAAAATGACGGTAAGCCTCCGCCACTATATCTAGATGTTGGAATAATCCTGAGCACTTGTCAGGGAAACGCTCACCAATTACTGAGGAAAAAATACAAAAGGCTTGAAGCCAATTCTGAAAAGTCCTAGGAATTGCCCTTCTCCTATCTTCCTCAGACCTATCATCTAATCTTTTCTCAGATTTCAATAAGAATTCTTTAGAGGAAGGAAGCAATGATAGTATATCTATAAAATCCCCCCCGCCAAATGTTTTCCTTCACAGCCACAGTCAAATGAAAACCCAGGGGGGACAGTTCACAAGGAAGGGCCTCTTTAAGGCATGTTTCCGACACTAAATATTTTACAGGTAAAGAGTTCAGTGAAGAAGAAGAAGGCAAAGAAAAAACTGTATTAAAGTCATTCACAGGCAATTTCTCAATCATAGAGACCCTTGTATTCAAAGGGTTAACACTTACTGGAATTGCGGGGTTACCCTGTGAAAAAACAGTATTATCAGACTTATGTACACCGCTAGAGCCACCGCTATTCCATACAGTACCAATATTGGATTCATTTATCTTAGCAAGTACATTGGCTAAAGAACCAACTACTTTACCTAATTCAGTTAAATTTAAATCATTTCTCTCACCATGGCTGCGGTCCACGCTGACAGGCTGCCCAGACACTGTCACCTCACTAGAACAGCCCACACCTGCTGGCTGAGGTGATCCACTTCTGGCTCTGTTACAGGAGCGTGACCTTGCCTGCTTCACATTCACCTTTTCAGGAGAAGAGGGAGAATCTTCACTTCTCAACCTCTTTCCCCTGTTACCTTTCTGAACTCTTTTTTGAACAGCAGGGGAAGCAGCTTCCGGCTCAGACTGAGCCTGCTCTACCCCCGCAGACACCGCCAATGGAGGGACAGCTTCATCCTCCAAACACCTCCGCAGCCACTCCGCCCCTCCATGGCTCTCAGCTTTAGCAATGAGGCGACGCAGCAGTTCTTCCATAATGGCAGGTAACTTCAGCAGCACGGTTCCTGCTTCTGCGGCGTCCCCTCAGGCTGTGACACAAAGCGGGAAAGCTGCCGGCTTTTAAAACCACTGCCCAGCTCAATCCCGCCCGAATCAGCCAATCAGGAGCCGTTGCTATGCCGCTCCGAATCCTGCCATCACCCGGAGCAACCCAATTCACCATAAACAGGGGGGGGAGCCCTGAAGACGGCAGGAACCACAGCAGCACTCTGTACTGTCCCATGTAGCCCCGCATGAACGCTAGGGGCTTGTTCATTCCACAACCCCCATCTCTCCTTCCACCCAAAGCAACATCCAGCCCTTTCCAGAGCCTTCCAGTATTTCAATACATGTTTTGCATTCCCATACTTTTATGGTGCGAGTATAAGATTTCTTTTTTTCTTATCGGCATGGAAGGTTTTGGAAGAATTTACCAGACCCTGGTCTTAAAAAGGTTGAGAACCACTGGAATAAAGAATGTTTCATGGAGAGGGTTAGACAAACCCACAAGCACTGCCCCAACCAACAGAGAACCAGTTTACAATAGGTAGCAGCAGCAGCCTGTGGGCTCTAGAGGAACACCTGGAACATATATTATTAGTACATTGACAAATTAACCCCATTATTTGTGGTAATATTGTCTGTAAAGTGCTGCCATGACAGATGATATTCTTTGTTTATTAAAAACACCATCTTCTCCCACAAAGCTCTCTAGTTCTTAGTCAGGCCTGTACTCAAATTACCTCACAGGTGTGTGAAAAAAACAACAATTTATTTGACTAATTTCTTCTATGCGAGAACCTTTCTCTGCATTGACAGGAGGTGATGCTTAGGTTGTAGAGGGCACTTTATAGGTCATAAATAACTTTTCCACAAGGATGTTTAAATATAAATTTAATTATAACACTATATTTATGTAGATTTGCTAGAGAAAGCTTTCTTCTAATAGTCCAATGTTTCAATGGGAATGTGAAGTTCTCATGCATACTGTATCTTTATTTATCTTATCTTATTAGAAATGTTTTCAAGTAAAATTCAAGCGAGATGCCACATCTGTTCTCACTTAGTTTTTCTTAGCATAGTTTTGGCACAGATGTTTAACACATTAAAGTGTACCTGTTGTAAACTCATACAACCAGAAAGCTGCAGGCTGGGAGAAAAACGATTAGGCGTTTCAATGCCCCAGGAAACTGTGACATGACTGCAGAAGGCAAATTTATGTGTATTTAGAAAAATGAAAAACACGGAAAAAGCTAAATCGATGTTCATTGAGCAGTGTAAACTGAAGTCTGATTGGGTGCAGCGAGTTACTGCAGTTTGCACACTTATGTTCTTTGTACTGTATCAAATGACAGTGTTCCACACTGGATAGGAGAAGATAGGATGTATGCAAATGGTAGAAGAATGGGTTAGCGGGGGACAGAATGGTGATAGAGCAAATGTATGGGTTAGCGAGGGACAGAATGGTGATAGAGCAAATGTCTGAGACACCATACTGTCAAACAGAGAAGAAAGGGTTGGTAAGTGCCAGGATACTGGCAGAGGAAGTGTAGGTGTGGGACAGGATTCCAACAGAAGAAAGTGTCGGCAAGAGTTGCCAACTGTCAGTATTTTTACTGCCAGCCAAGTAAAAAAATGGGCAATTTTCTCCTGCCAGTAAATGCCAGTGACAGAAACAGGTAAAAAATATTGCTGTGGAGCTCGTGTTTGGAAGTGGGCGGGTTTGGCGGAGGTAGTGCCTAAGCGTGTTGTGTGATGTCATGGTGCAAGGAAGCCGAACGAAGCCCAGCGGCCGGAACCTTGTGTGCGGGTCTGCAGGACATGAGCAGGACTGTCAGTGCTGTTTGGAATTGGAGAGGACTGAAAACAACCACCTGGCATGGAGAGAGCCTGTCATTGTGACTTAGGAGGGGACATGTCATGTCGGTGATCTGTACTGCTGCACACTGCTGTCAGTATCACTGTAATGCCGCGTACACACGATCGGAAATTCCGACAAGAAAACCGTGTTTTTTTTCAGACGGAATGTTGGCTCAAACTTGTGTTGCATACACACGGTCACACAAATCTTGTCGGAAATTCCGATCGTGTGTACGTGACATGAGAGTCAATATGCAAAAAAGTATGACTGGAGAAAAGGCTCAAGTCAGAAAATGGGGTTCCACATAGAAACACACGTACAAAACGCATGTACAAAACCAACACTTTTTATTCAACAATTTAAATGACAATTAAGAAGCATATCAGAACCTTCACCGTACCAATAAAAACATTCATGACAACATTTTCAAGAAAGTAAAATAAAAAAGAACCTGGGCTCCCAGACATTCATCCATTCATACCAAGGGACTGATAGCAAGGTGTCAGTTGTAGGAATATGGAGGAACATCTGCAACTCAAAAATAGCAAAAAATGGCTTGTGGACATATGGAACAGTGTCCGCAGTATGAAATGAAGCCAGGAGGTATCATTCAGTCCATAACTATGCAGGCCCATAATAGATGCTAAGAGTCAATGGTAGCAATGGTTACTGAAAGCACAAGGATTCAAGGTCCATAAAATTCTAACCAGCCCCCCCTGGGAGGCCCATAATATCAGCCGTAAAGGGTCCCCTTGAATGAACAGGTACAGCTGTTGTATACCCCGCTTGCACATTTTTACCTACAGGTAAGCCTATAATAAGGCTTACCTGTAGGTAAAATGAATATCTCCTCAACCTGTACGGTTTAGGCAAATCTAACATAAGATACAAATGTATGCAACAAACAGTCAATCATTGTGATTCACAGGCAACAAACAGGTTATCATCACAATATGAGCAACCGTTACAATATGTGGTGTGAGGGGGTTTGCTCGGCAGCGGGTGTGTGTGACCCCCGGGATGGGCTCCCCACACAAAACAGGCCCAGCAAACGGAGGTTGTGGTTTTCAAAATCAAAAAGGTGCGGTTTATTTTCTATTTACAGTGACAAAACACAGCAAAGCAAAAGAAACATAACCAAAATAAATCCTGGTCAAGTTGACCTCTGACTAAACATACAGGTTTCCTAACTAACAACTGGGATCAGCCTAGTGCTGTCCTAGTCCCTAAGTCCCTGGTTTAGTAAAAGTCCAAACAAATAGCCACACAGGCTTTGCCTCACCGCACAGGGGTTCACTCTCCCTAGACAGTCCACACAGGTCTGGTTCCAGGCATGAGCTAACATCTAATGAAGCTGGGAGTTCTTATAGAGGCCTAAATGAGCTGACAAGCTTCAGCTGGCCTCATCAACTCCCTGTCTGTACGACGCCCAGCCCTCTCCCTAGAGGTATGAGTCATCCATGAGCCCACTAGCCTTAGCTGGGCCTATACAACTCTCCACCTAGTTGTATAAGTCAGCGTAAAGCCTGAATCTGGGCGAAATATATCTACCCCCCTGGATGCAACCAGGTGACTTTACCTTCCTGCTGTCACATACCCCCCCCTCTTGTTTTAACCTCGGGGTTGGAACACCAGCAATCAGGCATTCATGTACTCGAGACAAAGCATCCACATTCCCCATTTGAACGCCAGGGCGATGCTTTACTGTGAAGTTGAATTCCTGGAGGGCCAGGAACCACCTATTCACTCTTCTATTTGTTTCCTTGTTTTGAGCCATCCACTTTAACGGAGCGTGATCCGTAACCATGTCAAAGTGCCTACCTAGCAGGTAGTACCGAAGGGAATCTAGAGCCCACTTCACCGCTAAACACTCCTTTTCAACGGTGGCGTAATTTACCTCATGGGACTTCAATTTCCTGCTGAGGTAAATGACTGGGTGCTCTTCCCCGTTCCAGACCTGGGACAATACTGCTCCTAACCCCACATCTGACGCATCACTTTGTACGACAAAGTCTTTAGAGAAGTCGGGTGAGTACAACACTGGCTGGCTACATAAGGCTTGTTTCAAGAATTGGAATGCTGCCTCAGCCTCGGGGGTCCATTTAATCATGACCGACCCTTTCCCCTTCGTCAGGTTGGTTAGGGGCACAGCCTTAGAAGCAAAGTGGGGAATGAATCGCCGATAATACCCAGCGATTCCCAGAAAGGCTCGTACCTGCTTCTTGCTGTTGGGACGTGGCCAACTCTGGATGGCCTCGACTTTGTTGAGTTGGGGTTTTATTACTCCCCTCCCAATGGTGTACCCAAGATATTTGGCCTCCTCCTGCCCAATGGTACACTTCTTGGGGTTAGCCGTAAACCCCGCTTCCCGAACAGAGTCCAGGACTGCTTGCACTTTTGGCAGATGTGAGGCCCAATCTGTGCTATGGACAATTACGTCATCCAGGTAAGCCGCAGCATACTTCCGATGGGGCCTCAGCATCTGGTCCATTTTCCGCTGGAATGTGGCCGGCGCATTCTGTAACCCGAACGGCATTCTTTTATATTGGAACGCCCCGTCTGGGGTTACAAATGCGGTTTTCTCTTTGGCCGACTTGGCCAGGGGGATTTGCCAATACCCTTTTGTGAGGTCAAGAGTCGTCATGTATCGGGCTGTTCCCAGCCGGTCGATCAACTCATCTATACGTGGCATGGGGTAGGTGTCAAATTTTGTAACTTTGTTCAACTGACGAAAATCGTTACAAAATCGCCAGCTCCCATCCGGTTTAGGCACCAACACGATGGGACTAGACCAATCACTTTGGGACTCCTCTATCACCCCTAAGTTCAGCATTTTCTGTACTTCCTCCCGTATTGCCTCCCGTCGAGCCTCTGGGATCCGATAGGGTTTTAACTTCACCCTTTCACCGGGCGGGGTAATGATGTCATGCTCTACCCCAGATGTTTGTCCCGGCAGCTCAGAGAATACCTCCTTGTTGCGAAGCACAAACTCCTTAACCTCCTGTTGTTGGGGTTGTGACAAGGTGGCTGCTATTCCAACCTCAGGAATCACGCAACCAGTTTGAGCTGGTGACCAAGTGTCTGCGACTAGGGACTCTCTATCCCTCCAGGCTTTCAACAGATTAACGTGATAGATCTGTTCGGGCTTTCGCCTTCCTGGTTGTCTGACCTTGTAATTCACTTCGCTCACTTTTTCCATTATCTCGTAGGGGCCTTGCCATTTGGCAAGGAATTTACTTTCAACCGTAGGGACAAGTACCAATATCCTATCCCCCGGGGAAAAGGTACGGGTCTTGGCTCCACGGTTGTACACTCTCTGCTGTGCCAACTGCGCTTGGGCCAAATGTTCCTTCACGATGGGCATTACCTGTGCAATTCGGTCTTGCATCAGGGCGACATGCTCAATCACACTCCTGTGGGGAGAACTCTCACTTTCCCAAGTTTCCTTGGCAATATCCAACAGCCCTCTTGGGTGTCTCCCATACAGTAACTCAAAGGGGGAGAATCCCGTAGAGGATTGGGGCACCTCCCTAATAGCAAACATCAAATAAGGAAGTAAACAGTCCCAATCCTTTCCATCTCTATCCACCACTTTCTTCAACATTTGTTTTAGGGTTTTGTTGAATCTTTCAACCAGCCCATCGGTTTGGGGGTGATACACAGACGTACGCAATTGCGTCACTTTGAACAATTTACACAGCTCTTTCATAACCCGGGACATAAAGGGTGTACCTTGGTCCGTAAGCAGTTCTTTACAAATACCCACCCGGCTAAAAACAAGAGATAGCTCTTTGGCTATGGTTTTGGCCGAGGTATTTCGGAGAGGGATCGCTTCTGGATAACGGGTGGCATAGTCCATTATAACTAATATGTACTGGTGCCCCCTAGCGGACTTGATTATAGGACCTACCAAATCCATGGCGATCCTCTCAAACGGGACCTCAATGATGGGTAGAGGGACCAGCGGGCTACGGAAATGTGGCATCGGGGCCAACCTCTGACACACAGGGCAGGAGGAACAATAATTTTCTACGTCCTTCATCACCCCCGGCCAATAGAATCTCTGTAATACCCTCTCTCGGGTTTTCTCTGTCCCCAGATGACCTCCAAGAATGTGCCCATGGGCCAACTCCAACACCAACTTCCTGTAAGGTTTGGGCACCACAAGCTGCTCAACGGTTTCTTCTGCCCTTTTTGCCACCCGATACAGTAGGTCCTTCTCTACGCTGAAGTATGGGTAAGTGCAGGTATTATCTGGGTTCACTAACTCGCCATCTATTTTCACTACGTTTTCCCGTGCCTTTATTAGGGCGGGGTCTTTCAACTGTTCTGTGGCAAAGTTTTCCCTGTGAACCTCAAGATCAGAAAACTCCACAGACGGTAGGTTTTCGTCTGAGGAGGTGGGCTCCTCTCCAGTTTCTTGAGTCTCCCCTGCCAATACTGATAAGGGAAATTCCGGAGAGTCCTCACCACTCTCAGGGGAGTTCTGGCTATCACATTCCTGGTACATAGGGGCACCAGTGGGGGGCTCAGGATCATCCCACAGTTCCCAGAACTTCGGAAAATCCCTTCCCACAATGGCGTCATGCGGTAACTGAGATACTAAGCCCACTGGATGAGAGAGGGTACCTTTGGGGGTCTCGAAACACACTGTAGTCACTGGATACTCTCGGGTGTCCCCATGCACACAAATAACAGCTACCTTGCTATTCCCAGAGACCTCTGTTTTAACTAACTCAGCCTTTATCAGGGTCACAAGGCTACCTGAATCCAGCAATACCACAACATTTCTACCATTAACACACATTTTGCATAAATGTTTCTCAGTTCCTCGAATGGCAGTGCATGCGACTGTCGCACACAGCGACTGACGTCTGCCCGTCAGAAAGTCACACTGCATGGGTTCCTCCACAACCGGGCAATTGGCTGCAATATGTCCCGCTTGCCGGCAGCGGTAGCAAACGATCCTTCTTGCCGCCTCTTGAGCCGCTGATTTCCCAGGCTGTTCTCGCCAAACTTGGGGTAGAGCTCCCACCCTCTCACTCTCTCCACCCTCACCCCTTGGAATCCTCTTATCCGCCCCTGGGGATGGTCTGGTCTTAGGGTGGAAAGTCCGAGTGTCTCTGGAAGAGGCCGTCAGGTTCTCTGTAGCCAAGTATTTCTCCACACGATCCACAAGACCATCGGCCGTCTCTGGGTCTCCATGGCTTACCCACTTTTGGATGGCAGTAGGAAGAGCTCTCAAAAACCGATCCATTACAACACGTTCCACAATCTTTGGTGCGGACAAAGTCTCTGGCTGTAGCCACTTTCTGCTCAGGTGAATGAGATCATACATTTGAGACCTGGGGGGTTTTCCAAGCTGGAAAGTCCAGTTATGCACACGCTGAGCCCGGACAGCCTGGGTGACACCCAGCCTTGCCAAAATTTCAGCTTTTAGCATCACATAGTCTTTTGCTTGGTTAGGCTCTAGGTCATAGTAAGCTTTCTGCGATTCACCAGTTAACAGAGGAGCCACCAGTCCAGCCCACTGCTCCTCAGGCCACTTTTCTCTTTCAGCGGTCCTTTCAAATGTGGTCAAAAATACCTCTGGATCATCCTCTCCAGTCATTTTTGTCAATAAACGACTCACCCCAAAGGACGCGGTATTAGTGGGACGGCTTTCCTCACTGGTCTGCGGACGTTGCTGCATTACTGCTTCCATCTGTTGTTGTAGTCTCTGCTCTTGCTTCTGCAACAGGTCTATGAAGCGGGCCTCAGATTGCTGCTGGGCTCGTTGCTGAGCCTCCAGACTCTGTTGCAAAGTTGCGTTTGTCTGCTGCTGGGCTGCAAGGCTCCGTTGTTGAGCTGCAAGGCTCTTTTGCAAACCTGCATTTGTCTGCTGTTGATTGGCATTTGCTAGAGCCAGCTGCTTCAGTATCTCCTCCATGCTGGCTTAAAAAAAACTGCCACTGGTTCTCCACCAACTGTGAGGGGGTTTGCTCGGCAGCGGGTGTGTGTGACCCCCGGGATGGGCTCCCCACACAAAACAGGCCCAGCAAACGGAGGTTGTGGTTTTCAAAATCAAAAAGGTGCGGTTTATTTTCTATTTACAGTGACAAAACACAGCAAAGCAAAAGAAACATAACCAAAATAAATCCTGGTCAAGTTGACCTCTGACTAAACATACAGGTTTCCTAACTAACAACTGGGATCAGCCTAGTGCTGTCCTAGTCCCTAAGTCCCTGGTTTAGTAAAAGTCCAAACAAATAGCCACACAGGCTTTGCCTCACCGCACAGGGGTTCACTCTCCCTAGACAGTCCACACAGGTCTGGTTCCAGGCATGAGCTAACATCTAATGAAGCTGGGAGTTCTTATAGAGGCCTAAATGAGCTGACAAGCTTCAGCTGGCCTCATCAACTCCCTGTCTGTACGACGCCCAGTCCTCTCCCTAGAGGTATGAGTCATCCATGAGCCCACTAGCCTTAGCTGGGCCTATACAACTCTCCACCTAGTTGTATAAGTCAGCGTAAAGCCTGAATCTGGGCGAAAAATATCTACCCCCCTGGATGCAACCAGGTGACTTTACCTTCCTGCTGTCACAGTGGGTAATAATGCTCAAGCGTGAGAACATACGGGCAATCAATGGGTCATTGTGACAATATAGGGGCAAATCTGCCTGCATTATTTCAGCAAAATCTGTTGGCTAAATAGGAATACTTTGGAAGCTAAAGTCTGAAAACAAGAGTGATACTGCATAGAATACAGAGTTAGTGATGTATGAATGTCTTGCCTTTTTCAGTTGCTCAGTGTTTGGCAACGAAGAACACAAGTTGTCTCCAAACTGCCTGTGAAAGTCTTGCCAGCCAGTAGTATGGCATTTGTCATACTAATGGCCAGCATTGCTTGCAGGGTGTTTTTAAGAGTGGTCCCTTGCTAGGATAGGATAGGGAGGTACTGTGAAAGTCAAAATGCTAAAAAAACTTTTTATTAAAACTGCCATTGACAATTTTATGGCTGTTTGAGCCAGGTCACGTCTGTAAACACTTATGCTGGCCAATAATTTTTCTGCTGTTTACATGATCCATTGGATATTGGCATATCAGTGGGTGTGTTCTGAAGACAAACTTAAGGCCTTTGATTGCACAGGAGGATCTGAATTCAGTGTAGCATTTGTTTCTGTACAAATGCATTGATGTACTGCAATATTTCTGTATAGACCACTCAAACGTGAATAAAGCCTCCAAAGATGCTTCAAACATGATGCAAAAAAAAAAAAAGCAGGGGTTTTAACCCTTCTCTATGTTAGCCAAAACATGATTTGGCTATACAATCTCTGGAAAGTAATCTGTGCCATCTATTGTATATTATCATAATATGCACAGTTTTGTAATGGGTCCTTTGTAAGGTTAACTTTGTAATGGGTCCTTTGTAAGGTTAACTTTTTATTGCCCACTTCATTGGAGAAGATTACTTGTTGCAGCTCATGCATTACAATTTGGATAAAGTTGGCAAAAAAAAGCAAATACAAACATAAAAAACATTTGCACATCTATCAGCAATTTAAGCCCTGGTTTCAGATTTCAGGAAGTTCCAAATTTTCAGACTAAATCAAATTGAATTAGTCTTGGTCTCACGCTGGGAATTCATTCAGTGTAGCGTGACAATATTTTTTTCCTTTATATGATCCTTATATCAGTTCAAGCTAAAACGAGCACAAACTCATTATGCAGCCAGATTAGCATTTCTTTCCAGCCCTGACTGCCGTGTTTAATTGGTTTAAATTGGATGGACACTGTCTGGGTGGGACTTGAACCTCCTATCACAGCCTTCCTCCTAAGCTACGGTGTATGAGAAATTGTAGTGCACTTACCTTTTGGATAAGGGGTGTAACAAACAAAGGAAAGCATGGGTCATTCTTAAAAATGGCAGTTAGTAACTATAACATTCTAGCTAGTGGGCAGCCAGGTGCATAAAATAAATGCCCAGAAATAAAAAATAAAATAAAATCAAAGAGACTTAGCAGGTATGCTTCCCGCATCAGTATAAATGCAAGATGTTCATGCAGGATGGCATTGTAGTAGGAGTAAAGTACTCTTGCCACCCATAAGGTTCTTGATTATATAATTTAAGGTAACGCAAAAGAGACCTTCCCCCTGAAAGGATAGGTCTGCCAGGGTCTTTTTAGATGTCTTGTCAGCAGGCCAACATTTAAGCCACAGTGCCCACTGAAGTACTACTGCTGATGCTGAGACAGAGAGCTTGAAAAGTAGTGGGACTGCATCTAAGGATGCATCACATAAAATTTTCAGGACCTGGACCAACTGGTCCGCCAGTTCCAAATACACCAGGGATGCCTGTCCTGTATTCTGACTTTGTCTTGGCCTATTCAGTAAGTGTCAACGCGAACCTGGCAATGGTAAACAGTGAGGGTGACCTATTCAACCTTACGGTCCAGAGGATCCTTAAAGGAGGGAGACTCCTCCACCGGTATCATGTTGTTTTGTTCAACCTAGAGACGGGAGGATCCACCACAGGAGGAGAGGTCCACTTCTTCAGAAAGGCCTCCTCAAAGGTTTTGGAACAATAAAGGCTTTGGCATTTCCAGTCTTTGTAAATAAATGCAGGGTAAGGAAATACCATAGAAGACCAAGACAGTTTGTGCACAAAAGAGGCAGAAGACTCATCCTTGCTGTCTGAGGAATCGAGGATTTCATCTTTAGGGTCCACAGAAAGTGCAGGGCTTGTGGCGGCAGAGCCTGACTTGGGCTCAGAAACCTCAGAGAAAGAGAGGACGCTTCTTGCTAGCCTTGTGCCTGAACACTACTTCCACCTGGGAGACAAATGACTTCTGACGTGCGTCCATGGGAATAGAAGACCCTGAGAAACTTGCTGCCTCCGTGATGGGATCAGGAAGGGAAGCGTGAGCCAGAGACTTCATACTGGCAATCCCAGCAGGCAAGGCACCGCCAAGAGAAGGTCCCTTGTTGGGCGGGGTGGGACACCCCTAGGCGGACTACAGCAGAGAGTACCCCAGTAAGGACTGCCAAAGAAGTGCTGTGGATTGCCACCTGTCTATTGGGGCCGCATAGAGGGGTGTGCCCTCTGTGCAGATTCCAGGAAACTGCCCCCAGCACAGGGAAGAGCCATAAGAGGAAAGGAAAATGGCCACCGCTGAGAGGCTATGGGAGAATAGCTACCATGAAATCCCTTAGCCTGGCTCCCATACATGTCTATGGAAAGGTTTACCCACAAATGGCTGCCCCGTCAGTCCGCCCAAACATTGCAGCTGGAGCCCAGGGAAAATGACCACTGATCCTACCAAACATGGCTCCTGTGGCTCCAGGAAAATGGCTGCCAGACCCTGAATTACAGGCAGGGCCCCTACAGGGGCAGCGGAACAGACCCCATCCATCCAGGAATGACGTTCTTTTCGGCCTAATGTCCTGTTCCTGTAGGTGGCGCTATAAAACCTTATGGTCAAGGATAGAAGAGCTGTGTCTGTCAGTAAATGTAAGAGAAAAAGCTATGCCTTTTTTTAAATGACAAGTTGGGGGGAACTACTGAAAACTGGAGATAGGCTTTAAACTTTTGGTCATGTAATGGGTCAACCTTGGAACTCTAAAGTTTATATTTAGGCACTAGGACACATTAAATGTCAAAGTACTTTGCATTTTGACCTTCATCTGTCAGAATATATTCATGGGTAGCTAGCATTTACAACATAGTTTACCTTTTTACATTTTATGCATCATCACTTGCCTTAGGCTTGGTAACTCCCTGTATAGGCATATCCAGAGAAGATGGATGCTGTCTTTTCACACTCCCCTAGTTCATTAGCACACTGAAGGGACTCTTGACCTCAAGTGATGTTTAGAAACACAGAAATACTCAGGGTATTCTCATTAGATGCAAGAAGCATGCCTTTCCATATTCCCAAGAATCCTATAGTTATGCATATATCCCAGCTGTTCCTTCTTCAGACTAATTTTTTTAATAGGATACCTGCCAGAGGTCAGCAAGTGATTATAAGATTTAAGCTGCACCCATTCACATCAAAGCCTCTAGCATTACTATGAGGCTACTCCTTCTCATTAGGTCTTCTCAAATCCCTTGTTATTGATCTGTTCAGTATCCAGTTTCATACATAAGAGGTCTGTCTGAATCAATAGCCTTCCATGACTAAATGAAATTCTGTGCTTTATGTCTTTTTCTGTGACATAGAGGCTTTGAACATTGTCATCCATATGCCTACCAAAAATTTTAATAAAAAATTGGTACAGCCTTAAGGCCAGTAGACATGGTCAGAAAACCATACGAAAAATAGCGCTTTCAAAGTGATTTACGATAATCTGATCGTTAGTACACAGCTTTCAAGGGCCGATCCCAACAGGTCATGCAAAAATATCCAATGGTACAAGCACAAAATGTTTTCTCGTACGATACCAGATCGTACGATTGACGTTTAATCAGTACAGTTTTCATCCAAAAAAACACAATATCACTTCCAAATTTTTATTCTGTCATATGAGAATTTTCCTATTTTTAGTAACCTTTTCATTTTCGATATGGAGACTAGCATGCAAAAAAAAAAAAACAATAATTTCATTGTGTCTACCAGGCTCAAGGCCCCGCACCTACCTCACATACACAGTTGTGAAGCAACAGTGGTATCAAGCTACAGTATACAGGATCAACTGGCCCTTTTAGTAAAGTGTTACAGCTTGTGTATTATCTAACATATGATTGGTAGTTATTAAGGCTAATTGATTTGTTATATTGTGTAATGCATTTACATGTACGTTAGGTGTTCAGGCTAATTTATTTGTTATATTGCATAATACATTTACATGTATGATAGGTGTTAAGGCTAATACATTTGGTATATTGTGTAATGCATTTACATGTATGTTAGGTGTTAAAGTGGTTGTAAAGGCTGAAGGTTTTTTACCGAAAAACCTTTTTGTCCCGGGACTCACTCTACTCATTGTCATTGGCTGAGACAGTAGTGGGCGCCATTGGCTCCCACTTCTGTAAATCACAGCCAGTTAGCCAAAGAGGAGAGAGTGGGGGGGGGGTGAGCCGCGGTTTTATGTGTTTTTCGGACGCATAGAGCCGGGTTCGGGAGCGAGCACGCACCAGTGTCCCTATGGCAAGCTGCTTGCTCTGGGGGCACTAGTCAAGGGGGAGGAGCCAGGAGCACCAGCAGGGGACCCAAGATGAAGAGGAGCTTGGCTGCTCTGTTCAAAACCATTGCACAGAGCACGTAAGTATGACATGTTTATTTTATTTTTTTTATCCGAGCCTTTAATGTCACTTTTTTTTTTTTTAATCAGAAAAAGCTTTTATTGTGTCACAAAGTCAGATGTACAAAATGAATAGCACATAAGAAAATATTGTCAGCTTATACATTAAAAACAGTATATTATACATGAATTGGTTCAGGATACATAAAGCTAAGATTTGTCATTAGCAGTCACAGCAGAGAATACTTATGACAGACATACCCCTTCACAAATTTCATCACTGTACACTCTAACGAAGAGCAGACAACAGATGAGCAGTCACAATCATAGTCAAATAAGCAAAGGTACTGTAGAATAACTAACTACCTTCCAACGGGAAGGTAAACTAGCTGGAAATTCTATCATAACAAAGACCCAAGGAATTATAGCGGTTATCTGTGTTAGCCGGCCAGTGAGAGAGGGGATACTTAGATTGAACTTTAACTCCGTGATCAAACCCAAAACCTATAAATTGTTGTGCTATGGTGAGAGTAATTAGTAATGGCTTTGAGGAGCTAAGACGTTACATTTGAAGAAGTCGGCTGAGGACTTGTTGGGAGGGTGCTAGGCCTGGGGTGTCTAGCCAAGGTTGCCATATTTTATCAAACTTATTAGCAGCGTTTCTATGTTGATACGTTAGCTTTTCTATAATAAGAATGGTATTTACCTGCTCAATCCACTGTTTCATTGTTGGACTATGCAGTGATAGCCATAAACGAGCGATCTGCTTGTGGGCAATATACAGTAATCTCAATTTTAATGTCACCTTAAGGCTAATTTATTTGTTATATTGTGTAATACATTTACATGTATGGTAGGTATTGAGTGGAACTTTGGATTTCTTTTCTTTTTTTAAGTCAGTGTTATAGAGTTAGCAAGAGTTAAATTTTTGGTCTGTGACCCCATTGGGGTAATTTTCCCTCACTTCCCTGTGAAGCCCATACAAGAAATAGTGTGTGTAGCCCTCACTGGACCAGGTAGAGAAGGACAGCAATTAAAACAAATATTCAACTCTTCCTTGCACTTTGCTTTTGTCTTTGTCCCTGTTGGATAGATTTCTTCCCGCTATCTGTCTAACAATGCTTCAGACCCCCAAATCCTTACATTTGGGCCAAAGCAAAAGCAAAAAGACCCAAAAATAGTAGTAACAATAATAATAGTGCACAAATCTGTCTTAAAAAAAGGATTATGGTCACCAGAGACACATCTGACCTCCATCTATCTAACAAATAACTTTATTCACTTATTGTTCCTTAGGCCTCCATTGAAAAAAAAAAAATATTTTGTTATTGGGCATATGCCAGAGCAGCATTTTATTTCCAGCCTGGCACCAATGATAACTAAAAGGTCACTCAGGCAGTTTTAGTGCCAGGTCTAACAATTTAAACCTAAAGCGAAGTTCCGTCAAAATGTTTTTTTTTTTAAAAAGTCAGCAGCTATGAAAAGTGTAGCTGCTGACTTTCAATAATCGGACACTCACCTGTCCCACGGTCCAGCGATGCGGGTGTACGAAGCCCCGCTCCTCTCCCCCTCCCCCCCCAAGACGCCAGCATTTTAACTGTGGGCACCCGGCTGTGGCTTCACAGCCAGGCACACACTGCGCATGCGTGAGCCGCGCTTCGCGCTGTGAATGGTTGGGCAATCTTCTGGGACCTCTGACGTGTCCCAGAAGATTGCAGGGAGGGAGGGGGGAGAGGTGAACTTCCTTCCGGTGCCATGGAGCCCCGGGAGGAAGTGGGAGCTGGATGGCTCTAAAAAGAGGGTATTCGCCCCCTCCCCCCCCCAAAAATGACACCAACACTTAAAGCGGCAGTTCAGTTTTTGGGTGGAACTCCGCTTTAAATTAAAACTTTTGTTCAATAGTTTTGAAAAGATTGGGAAAAGATAAGAACTCAAGTTTTAATACCATATAGTACTTTTTGGTTATTCTCCCTCATATACTGTACTGTGACAATGGTTTTTGAAGACAGGAAATAAGGGAAAATCTTTATTCTCCAATAGCCACACAGAAAAAAAACTTTTAGTAGTCTAAGTTGTGTTGTAGGCACTTTGTGAATTTTAGGTGCATTTTACAGGCGTTACTTTTAAAGCATTTTTGTGCCCCACAACCCCTGCCCCCCCCCCTCTCTGAAGCACCTCCATACTAGTATTTTTGCCCAAATATACATAACTTTTTCCCTCCAGTCCTTATACTGGTTCAGTGATGTCATCGGTCCTTTGTCTTCCTTTCTGGTGGCAGCAATAAGTAAATATGTGTGCCACCACACCATTTAGGAGTGAGCTCAAGCGGGTGTGATGATGCATCCCAAGGGACACTCAACCTGGAAGAGGACTGGCACTGGATCAGAAATAAGTGTGTCTGGAAGGAACAGCACTGGAGAGGACATAATTATTTGGAGGCATAGCCAGAACGTGAGCCGGGCATACCAGAGAAGAGCTCCATCTATACCAGTGGTCTCCAAACTGCGGCCCGAGGGCCGGATGCAGCCCTTTGCTTGCCTTTATCCAGCCCTTGGAGCACTATCCGTTCCAATGATACAAGACACTATTCTGCCATCTGACACCAACAATGGAGCACCATTTCTACCACTGACACCACTAATGGGGCACTATTCCTCCCTATGATACCAGCAATGTGGCACTATTCCTCTCCCTAATACCAGATGTTTTTTCACTCCCGCTTGCCAAAGTCCGGCCCTCCAAGAGTCTGAAGGACAATAAACCGGCCCTTTGTTTAAAATGTTTGGAGACCCCTGATCTATACTATTCAAAATGCTGAGACCCATCCTCACCTGATCCCTATTAAGGTCTACAAATTTTTGCCATACCATCCCAAACTACTTTTTGACACGGTTATGCCTTCAAAAAGGAGATCTAAAACTATAGGCCAGTACTGCAGTGAGAGCAGTTTTTATTTTGTACACTACTGGGCCACAGATCCTTGAGAGCTATATAGGGAAGTTGGGCTTTAAAGGGATTGTAAATCCTCGTCGTTTTTCACCTTAATGCATTCTATGCATTAAGGTGAATTACTTCCTGTGCTGCAGCAGGGCCCCCGAGCCCCCCTTATACTTACCTGAGCCCCGTAATTCCCACAACGGGAACAAGCACACCAGTTCTGTCAGGTGTCTCGTGTCCTGATCAGATAGATTGATAGCAGCGCAGTCATTGGCTTCTGCTGCTGTCAAACCAATCAATATACGCTTATTGGGATTTTTTTTACCAAAAATATGTAGCAGAATACATATTGGCCTAAATTAAAGGAGAAGTTCATAAAAAAAAAAAAAATTGCATGTGTATTATAGCAGAAAGTAAAAAATATATATTTTTTTTTCAGAGGTGATAAAATACCACCAAAAGAAAGCTCTATTTGTGGGAAAAAAAGGACATCGATTTTATTTGGGTACAGGGTCGCACGACCGCGCAATTGTCAGTTAAAGCGACGCAGTGCCGTTTCACAAAAAATGGCCTGTTAGGAAGTGGGTAAAACCTTCCGGGGCTGAAGTGGTTAAGGCGCACAAAGAGGACACCTACTAGTTTTATCTCTGTCGGAATAACTTTTATTCATTTCCAAGGATTTAGCAGTTCAAGGTCATGCTTGTCTATTTTGTTCCTATTACTGACAAATGGTATTTCCTCCCGCTAATTGTTACCAATTTGCATATCATTACATGTGTGGTCCAAACTACAGACAGAAGGTTTGTATATAAATTATGCAAATGTTTTTATCTGGTTAATTAAAGCAATAGATTTGAATTCAGCAGTAGCCTAATCCTTTCCTCCAGAGCAGCAGGGATGCTCTAGAAAAATCCTGTAAATACACTTGTGTTTTAACTGCGTACCTTACAGAGAGCTTCACTACAGAGCCCACTGTTTCAAGTACTAAGTGCCATCACTAAACATAATTATGCAAATCATTCATTTACAAAATTGTTTAATAAACCTTAAATAACAGTACTTCTTTTTATCAGGACTGACTTTTGGTTATAAGTGTAGCGGGCGTCCCAAATTTAGGGATTGCTATACCAAATTTAAGGGTGATTGAGTGGTAGTTGGCTCGAATCTTTCAATTTGCTGGACTCTGCCTTGCTGCTGTTTTGCCTGGTGTGCAGTTCCCCTTAGAAGTATGGGTGGCGCTGTCACTGGTACTCAGGGTTGAACCACAGGTAATGGGGCAGTGATTTGGTGTCCTCTCTTGGCAGCCGTGCAGTGGGTGTGGTCTACCTACTGTGCATGCCGGGAGAGGATACATAAGTGTAGCGGGGTCTTCAAAGTTAGTGGGATACACCTGGGGGTAGAGAGACACAGGTGTGTAATTATGTCAGGGATTAGACCCCTTTTTCTTATTCGTGGAGGATTGGGTGGTGTAATATTCTCTTTGACCAGTGGGTGTCAGTGTACCTACTGGCTCGAGGTAGAATCACTACCACAGTGCTATCCTTCTTTGTCCCTTCCTGGAGATGGTACGGCTGGGGCGGGGAACCCGCTGTGGTGTCGATGGGAGGAGATAAAAGGGGGAGACGCCCTCGCCACGAGGCTCTTTTTGGGAGAGATCATCTCTTCACGCACCCAGGCACCTTAGGCCTGGGTGCGGGCGGTTCAAGGTTCCGGCCTAGGCGCCCAAGGCCTGGCCGGAACGAAGATGGAGTCCATCCCGGGCACCTTCAGCCCGGGGTGAGGTACTATTAAGGAGGCCTGGGACCCGGTGACTCCGACTGGGTCCCGCGAGGGTGAAGTTGCTCCAGGGCGCCCCTTGCGAGGGGACCCGCATCTGAGGTGAGGAGGCTGGGGGGGTCACCCGTCCGAAGACCCGGTGTAGCGTCAACCCGGTGACGGATGGGCCTTCAGTAACTCCCTCGGAGGACATCTTCCCCTGATATGGGCTACAGCGCAGCGGAGGAGCTTTCATCAAGATTCCTGCAACCCCTGGTCATAGCACAGGGAGTGTAGGGACTAGGAACCTGTACAGTGCCTCGACCTGCTTCCCCATCGTATCATGCCGTTGCATTTGACTGTATGTGGAGATATGCAATAAACCTGAGTTTGGACTTTGATGGGTGTATGGACTCTGTTGATGGGAACAAAGGGAGATTCCGGCACGGGAGGACTGACCCTCATAACCAGCACACATTTGGCCCGAGGAAAAAGATTGATACTGGCCTTCACCTCACCCACAAGCACGGGGAGGACATGGGCCGTAGCGCACCTCACTCTGTCGCTCGACATACCCCTAGCTAAAGAGGTCGGGGTGAGGCCGCTACATAAGGGGCAGACGCCACCTGGGAGGGGTCGGTTCTTCTTGGTTCCAGAGTCAGAGTCCTGGTGCGGAGCGCGTGGCCCTCCAGGCCATGGGGCCACGTGCACTTCAGTCCCAGGCACCTTTAGTCCTGGGACTGCAACTTCAGCCCTGGGCCCAGCACCTTTAACTGGAGCCCACTTCGGGAGGAGGAATCCCAGGGTACCGCCTTGTGAGGGGACCCGTTTCTAGAAGAGGAGGCTGGGGGAGGACCGTTCCGAAGGACTGGTGAGAGATCACAGTGAAGGAAGGGGCCCAGTAACTCTCTGGAGGGATGTCATCCATCCAAAAACAGGGATCTAAACAACGGGACCATTAGGAGGTTTGGGACACTAGATTCTGTGGCAGAGGATCTCCTGAACGCATCCATTAGGGAATCCAATAGACTGTTCATGTTACACGCCGGCTGCTAGTGCCTTTGGGGGACTATCCGGGTGAGCTATACCCACTCGGGATCGAGTGGCGAAGAAACAAGAGTGCCTGAATTGATCTGTCTTCCTAACACCTTTCTCTTCTCCTCAACTTTGTGGATGTTCATGCATAAAGAAATAAACTCTATGTTGGAGTTGACGCTGGTGTGGACCTTGGAGTTACTTGGGGTATAGAGACTTTGTCCTTACATTCTAGGGACGGAAGCCAACTCTGAGAGGAACCCTGCTGCAAAGACCCGTAAGTGAAAATAAGTGTGCTTAACCTCTGCAACCCAGGGGGTACAGGAATGGTGGGGACTGTGTGCCTTTTTCTCCTGTGAGCGAGCCAAAGAGTGGAGAAGGAGGGCCGGTTGCTACATAAGGCACTCTATGAGCAATATTTTTGAAATGGTGACCACTATACCAAAGCATAGCAAGAGAGAAAGTGTCACACGTTCTCTATAACCATTATCCTATTGATGTTGACATCAAGAAAAACAATCTTTGGATGGAATATCTCTATGAACTCCCATCCCTTTACTGCATTTCTACACCTGCCACCATATTTCTGCAATAATAGCACACAGTGACAACAAGTTACCACTTGCCAGGTTGGCGCACTGCAACACTGCTGGCATGCTGTTTCTGCCCATCAGATCAATTGCAATCACGAGCAACAGAGTTATGCCTAACCTTGAAAAAGGGAGCCAGTTTAAAAAAAACTGTTTTTGGCTGCCGCCCAGTCTAATGCCGCGTACAGAGGATCGGACATTCCGACAACAAAACCGTGGATTTTTTTTCGACGGATGTTGGCTCAAACTTGTCTTGCATACACACGGTCACACAAATGTTTCCGGAAATTCTGAGCGCCAAGAACGCGGAGACGTACAAGACGTATGACGGCACTATTAAAGGAAAGTTCAATACCAGTCGTGTTAGTAGAAGTTTGGTGAGAGACGATTCGCACTTTTCAGCCTTGTGCTTTTCAGTCCGTTACAGCGTGACGGTGACAAATGTGCTATCTCCATTACGAACGCTAGTTTTACCAGACCGAGCGCTTCTGTCTCGTACTTGATTCAGAGCATGCGTGGAATTGTGTGCGTCGGAATTGGCTACACACAATCGGAATTTACGAGAACGGATTTTGTTGTCGGAAAATTTGAGAACAAGCTCTCAAATGTTTGTTGTCGGAAAATGTCCGATGGAGCCTACACACGGTCGGAATTTCAAGCTGCCATCGAACATTTGTTGTCGGAATGTCCGATTGTCTGTACGCGGCATAAGGCTTAATGTACATGGGACGTTTTAAAACCTCTCCTGAACTATTTAACTTGACAGATAGTATACAACGTTTTAAAAACGTCCATTTTGCCATGTTTATATGCCGCGTTTACATGTCGTGTTTAGCCGTGTTTGCGTTTTTTTTTCTTAATTTGTTACTCCTTTATTGTAAATCTTTCGTCATTACAAACTAAAATACATTATTATTGGATATAGTACTTGTCACTTATACAGCTTGTACATGAATTCCTTATTTCTAACACCATACATATGGTCAATCCAAAGCAAGTTCTACGTTTTTCTTTCTTTTTCTTACATATGTTCTCTAAGGCCCCTTTCACACTGAGGAGTTTTTCAGGCGTTTTGTGCTAAAAATAGCGCATAAATAACGCCTGAAAAAATCCTGCCCCAGTATGCTCAATGTGAAAGCCTGAGGGCTTTCACACTGAGGCGATGCGCTGGCGGGAGGAGAAAAAATCTCCTGCAAGCCGCATCTTTGGAGCGCTGAAGGAGCGGTGTGTATACCGCTCCTTTACCGCTCCTTCCCATTGAAATCAATGGGACACTGCGGTAATACCGCCCGCAAACCGTGGCTGTAGCCACGGTTTGCGGGCGGTACTAACCCTTTTTCGGCTGCTAGCGGGGGTTAAAACCGCACCGCTAGCGGCCGAATATCGCAGTAAATATGACGGTATAGCGGCACTAAAAATCGCGCCGCTATACCGCCACCGCACCTGCCCGCCCCAGTGTGAAAGGGGCCTAAACATCATAACAAATATTTAACCACAAATAATATCAACGTGTTGATAAACATACTAAACACAAACAAACAAAAAAAAAAAAAACAAGCTCAGACAAATCAGGTGACTGTTCCATATCCTGCCCATTATAGTATTCTGTGTATCTGTACCTAGATGAAAAGTTACCTCTGCCGGCTGCTTTAAGTCAGTAATTTCTTCTCTACCCACTGATATAACCCATTTTCCATCTGGTACCATATTTACTATCCATAACTAAACTTGCCCGCCCTTCTAAAGATCAACAGGAACTAATGAGGATGGGGCTAGCCGTGGAACCGAAATCCATGGTTTCCACAGTTTGTACAGGTAATCGGGTATACCTCTGTTACAATAGATCTGTTGTTCTTTCAAAATATTATGGTTTACCTGAAGGCGCCATTCCTCAAATGAAGGCGCACTCAGAGATATCCACCTTAGGGCAATTAGCTTTCGTGCCATAAACAGTAATCTGCTGACTGGTATCAGGATCTTAAGGGGCATAAATTCTTCATCAAGGCAGATTTTGGGGTCCTTATGGATATATGTATTAAAGGTTTCATTAATTGTATTCACCACCTCTCGCCAGTATCTAGCCAGTTTAGGACAGTTCCACATCATGTGTATTAAATCGGCAGGATACTTTTGGCACCGTGGGCAGTCCGGGGAATCACGTCTGCCCCACTTAAATAATTTGACCGGCGTTCTATATACCCTATATATTATAAATAATTGCGAAAAACATTGTGCCGGTGATAGTGAGACCAGCGGTACCCTTTCTAATATTATTTGCCAAGTATCATCTGACATATCGCCTACACCTAGCTCCAACCCTTTTCTGCCCAGGCTGACACCCTCATCTCGGTATGATCTCGTAAGTTGGCCATATAGAGATGAGATCAGGCCTTTTTTTCCCACGTGTTTGTCTTTAGGAGTGTTTTTTTTTCTTCAAATTGTCAAAAATGAAAAACGCTTGTAAACGAAACACAGCTAAACGTGAGTTACCGCGTTTACACGCGTTTACAAGCTGTTACAGGAGTTTGGCGTTTCAAATGCAACTGAACATCTGTCCTGAATGCATTTTTTTGCTTTCCAAAAAATGCTTCTAAACTAAACTGCCTATAAACGACTATAAACGACTGTGTACATGTACTGATAAGATAACATAGAGGAGAGTTTAGGGGCAGCTGAAAAAAAACGCCCAACTGCTCCTAAACATCCGTTTACCAGCAGCAGTGTACATGAAGCCTAAGGGCCAATGTACACATTTCTATATACATTAGCACATGTTTACATCTTTCACTTTGATTGTGCAATCAACAAACCTCAACTCATGAAAATTTGCACCTGCACTTAATTTGGCAATCCGATTACTTACAAAGCACAGTGCATTCAAATCTGTGTACTATTGTCCACTATGGCGAAAATCTCCTTTTTTTTACTGTAAAGATGCCATTAAAAGTGAATGGAAACGCGCTTATTCCATGCATTACCATGGTGCATGTTAAAATGCTGTGATTACACCATATTTTATTGTAACTGTACTGTTTGCCCTAATGTTGTAAAGTGCACTAGTCAGGCTACACAGTGCACATCTGACTGTTGTTGATTATGGAGCCAGAATTTAACATATTTCTAACAATAGGGAGGCTTTGGTTCAGGCACATATGTTGCTCAGGCTGGTAGCTTAGGGCAATGGTCAATTGTCAGACACAAGGGAATGCTGGGTAAGTCAGGAGCAATCATGTGCCCCCATTTGGGCTGAGGAGCACTGAGGAGTGTGCATAAGTTGTCTAGCTCCAGTGATGATTTAGTGAGGTCTCTGCTCTTCCCTGCATAACCAGACCCAACTTAACCCCAACAGAGCAGAACATGTCTGTCAGTGAAACAGGGTGCTTAACTGGCCAAATAATCAGACAGGGCAACTGTAACTTGGGGTTTACTAAAAAGTGGCAGTGTAGGAAATAACAATGCAAAAAGGACCAGAATGGCAAAGAGTATGCAAACAGTACAGAATGATGATAAAAAGATTATGAAGCTGTGTATACAGAAGCTCCTCAAAAGAATGTTTCTGTGGCTCAATCAGGGCACTAGGTGGCAGCACAGCATAATCACTATAAGGCGCTAAAATAACAGATACTAGAGAAAAGGCACTTCTAAAGTTAACAGCACACAAACAGCATCTTGCACTTATTCTCACAGATAGCATTCCTCACAGTACAAACTATGCTATATCTGGTAACACAGGTGAACAGCTGGAGGGATATGAGGGCTGGTAACACAGATGAGCAGCAGGAGAAATCTCAGGGCTGGCAACGCTGGTGAGCAGCTTAAAGGAGTCTCAGGGCTGGTAACACAGGTGAGCAGCTGGAGGAGTCTCAGGACTGGAAACACAGGCAAGCAGTTGGAAGAGTCTCAGGGCTGGTAACACAGGCGAGCAGCTGGAGGAGTCTCAGGGCTGGTAACAAAGACGAGCAGCTGGAGGAGTCTTAGGGCTGGAAACCTAGGCAAGCAGTTGGAGGAGTCTCAGGGCTGGTAACACAGGTGAGCAGCTGGAGGAGTCGTAGGGCTGGAAACCTAGGCAAGCAGTTGGAGGAGTCTCAGGGCTGGTAACACAGGTGAGCAGCTGGAGGAGTCTCAGGGCTGGTAACACAGGCAAGCAGCTGGACAAGCAGGGAAACAGTACACCACTGGAAAAACAGTTTAATTGTTTTCCCCAGTGGCTGGGTCTTCTGTAAAAGCTATTTCTGTTGGGGCTCCAGCCTGACTGCCTGCACACTGGGACTTATAAAGGAGGACTGTACACCTAGCTGCATACCACATGGTCCAGCCACCTCTGCCCCATCAGGTATGGTCTCTCTGAGCACCTGAAGATGGGAAACAGGGAAATCTATGTCCCTTAGGCATGTGAGCATGGCTAGTAGAGGAGAACTCTGCTACATCAGCAGTAAGACTATGAGGATTGTCTGTCACTCACAAGGGACTTGTACTGACCACCTGAGTGTTACAGTCACTGTGATTTTCCAAAGCAAGGTAAAATGAAGTGAAGCTATTAAAACAAACAAACAACCATGTGAAGGAGAAGCTGATTAACTTTTATTACCTTGTACGTGATTTGTTTAAGCCCTGGTTCACACTGGTGCGTTTTGACATGCGATTTGGCATGTCAAATCGCATGTCAAAACGCAGATATTTGCCGCAAATTGCCGGCAATGGCACCGTCCTAACCGGTGCGACGCCGCATCTGTGGCGCTGCACCGATTTCAAAAAGTAGTTTCTGTACTACTTTTTGCGATGTCGGCCGCGATTTACATTGACATCTGTGTCAGATGTCTTTGTAATCGCGGCTGAAATCGGGACTGCCAGCGAGAGTGAAATCGTGCGAGTTCAGCTGAACTCGCACGGCTTTACTCCCGCAGCCCAGTGTGAACCTGGGCTAAAGTGGATACAAGGCCATCTCACCTCCCATCACACTTAAAAGCATAACTACACCTTGAGTGCAGCTACATTTTAATTGACTCTTGACACTTGAATTGGTCTTATTTCCCCCACCAGTCTTGTACTTCCTTGCTCTGATCCAACGCAGGGTTGCCAACTTTCAGTAAATATACAAACAGTTTGTAAAATCCGTACTTTTTGCATCTGTCCATGAATTTCCATTACAGACATGTAGGCTGCATGTCCGTAACTGACATTCATGGACAGATGCAACAATTATGGATTTTACAAACTGTTTGTAAATTTACTGAAAGTTGGCAACCCTGATCCAACGAGGCATGAGCTGTGTCTCCTGGTTTTAAGCTGTGTGGCAATATTTCCTTTGCCAGGCTTGGGCATGTACACACACTCTATTTAATCCCATATAGAGTTGTTCTGAACTACGAGTTCTGACTCAACGCATTTCTCAATGAATTGGGGACAGGGAAGAAAAGAATGAGGGGTCTAATCAAACTTTTAATATGTCACCCCAGTATCTGACACACAACTGGGTAAGTGCCACCAACTAAGCAGCTGTATGCAAGGCTTTCCTGTTGTCTTTGTAATTACATATCCTAGTTTAACGGGTTTCTGTCTCCAAGAAAAGAGAGTTTAGACATAAAAAAGGTCACTCACTAGATGAAGTAATACTTTTCTGTTGTGTCTGTCAATGTTTGGATTATTAATACAAAGTAATATGAAATTTGCTTTGGGTGTGGCAATTTTTAATGTATTTTCTTAGTGTTTATAGATTGGCTCCTTACTCAATGCTGTTATTATGGGGTCGGAGATTTAAACAGAGATAATAAAACCCACAGGATTTTCCACTCCAGTTTGTTCGGTAACAGAAAATTGAGAATTTTTTTTAAATGTTAACCTGTCACAACACAAATATATTAGCGACCTACTTATGAAAATGCTAACTGCCTGGCTCTTATGCAGAAGATATCGAAGCCTTTTTGCTTTAATATTTAGTAAACCATGTCAATGACCCCTGAACAACTGTGTCTTGGCTAGACAGGGTGTCACGAGATTCAAAGTTGTCCGGTATTGACTAGTAACATTTCCCTTAGATTCAGGGGTATTGCCTCAAAAAAACAGTATATTGTGCAGGGATAGGTACCATCATCCTGTAGTTAGGTAATGAAGGGGAGAGGGATTTGTCAAGGGCTACAAATGTCTTTTAAATGTCTGGGTTTGTCTGTGACACTGTAATTATGAGACTGTATTTTCCTTAGATGTTCTTGGTTGACTTCTCCTGATGAAGCGGCCTTGGCCGCAAAACTTGTTGAGGACCACGTCTGTACCTACATCACTTCGCCTCTACATATCTGTGGGGCTTCTATGTTTTTAAGTGTTAACTTAACGTGGAATTTTTGCAACAATTACAACTCTCTTTTTGCTGTAATCTATGTATTTTTTGTATACTTTGTAATAAATGTCATTTTTTTTTAAACTACCTTGCTTAATGTCCGGGTACCGAGATAGTCCTTAATATCATTGGCATCCTAGGGCAACATTTCCCTAATGCCGCGTACACACGACCGTTTTTCATGACGAGAAAACTGCCATTTTTTAGATTGTGTATGCTCCATAGCAGTTTTCTCTACGAGAAAACTGCCTGCAAAAAAATTAGAACCTGCTCTATTTTTTCTAGTCGTTCTTTTTCTCGTTGCGAAAACCGCTCATGTGTATGCTTTTCCGAGGGGAAAAAAAACACGCATTCTCAGAATCAAATATGAGACGGGAGCGCTCGTTCTGGTAAAACTAGCATTTGTAATGGAGATAGCACATTTATCACGCTGTAATGGACTGAAAAGCACAAGGCTGAAAAGCGCGAATCGTCTCTCACCAAACTTTACTAACACGAGGATCAGCAAAAGCAGCCCAAAGGGTGGCGCCATTCGAATGGAACTTCCCCTTTATAGTGCTGTCGTAAGTGTTGTTGTAAGTGTTGTACGTCACCGCGCTTTGCTTGAGCGTTTTTTTTTCCTGAACGTGTGTATGCAAGGCAGGCTTGAGAGGAATCACGACGAATCACGTAGAGAAAAATGTTGGTTTTTTGCATGACGGGAAAATCGGTCGCGTGTACGCGGCATTAGTCTACTTTCTTAGGTTCTTAAAGGGTATGTAAACCCTAATGCCCTGTACACACGACCAGTTTTCCCATCGGAATAAACTCGGATGGTTTTTCCGACAGAATTCTGCTCAAGCTGTCTTGCATACACACGGTCGCACCAAATTCCGACCGTCAAGAATGTGGTGACGTACAAGACGTACGACGAGCCAAGATCAATGAAGTTCAATAGGCAGTTCGGCTCTTCTGTTTGATTCTGAGCATGCGTGGTTTTTAGTGCGTCGGAATTACATACAGACGAACGGATTTTCCGATAGAAATTTTGAGAACATGTTCTCTATCTAAGTCCATCGGAATTTCCGACGGAAAAAGTCAGATGGGGCATACACACGGTTGGAATATCCGATGAACAGTAACTTTTTCCATCGGAAATTCCGACCGTGTGTACAGGGCATTAAAGTTAAAGAGGAGCTCCAGTCTGGGCAAAAAAAAATTAAAAGTCAGCAGCTACAAATACTTATAATATAAGGACACTTAACTGTCCAGGGATCCAGCGATGTCGGCACCCTGAGCCGATTTGTAAATCGGCTTCGGGTGCAGGTGCTGGCATCTTCACTAAGGGAAACCGGCAGTGAAGCCCTCAGGCTTCACAGCCAGTTTCTTACTGCGCATGCGCAAGATGTGCTGCGCTTTCTAAATGGTCCCGTCATCTTCTGGGACCTGTGTATGTCCCAGAAAGCAGTGGGGGTGGGGGGGGGGGAGAAGGAGGGTTAGGGTTATACTCAGATACTCAAATACTTAGATCCCCGCGGCGATCTAACTTGGAAGTGGGAGTGGGTACCTGTCAAACTCAGGTACCCGCTCCCTCCCCAAAAGTGCAAAATGTGGCAGTGGAGGTGGGGAGGTTGTGAACAAGCGGAGTTTCCCCTTTTGGGTGGAGCTTTGCTTTACACTTCAATACAGGGCATTTCCCCCCCCCTTCCTGCCCAGACCAATTTTTAGTTTTCCTCGCTGTCGCACTTTGAATGACAATTGCGCGGTCATGCAACACTGTACCCAAATGAATTATTTATTTATTTTTCCCCACAAACAGAGCTTTCGTTTGGTGGTATTTGATTTTTTGCGCTATAAACAAAAGAAGAGCGACAATTTAAAAAAAAAACACAATATTTTTTACTTTTTGATTTAATAAATATCACAATTTTAAAAAAAATGTCCTCAGTTTAGGCCGATATGTATTCTTCTACATATTTTTACTAGTAAAGGGGGCGATCTGCGATTTTTATTGTGACTGTGACATTGCGACGGACATATCGGACACTTTTGACACATTTTTGGGACCATTCACATATATACAGCGATTAGTGCTATAAAACTGCACTAATTACTGTGTAAAGGTGACTGGCAGGGAAGGGATTAACACTAGGGGGCAATCAAGGGGTTAAATATGTTCCCTAGGGTGTGATTCTAACTGTAGGGGGAGGGGACTCACAAGGGGAGGAGACTGATCAGTGTTCCTCTGTACTGGGAACACACATCGGTCTCCTCACGTCTGACAGGACGTGGATCTGTGTGTTTACACACACAGATCCACGTTCCTGCTGTGATCACGGGCAATCGCGGTTGCCCGGCGGACATCGCAGCCGCCGGGCACATGCACCAGGTCCGAGCGATGCGCGCGCCCCCTAGATTTAGAGTGACCAGTTACAGAGGGGTGTTCCAGTTCTACAGCGATCTGACTTGCAAACCTCTGCAGATGTGCATCTACCTCCTTGGTTTTAAGCAAAGGGATTCCCGTCACACCATCATCATCAAGGGATCACTACCTGCCTTAAAGGGGTTGTAAAGGTTTGTTTTTTATTTTCTAAATAGGTTCCTTTAAGCTAGTGCATTGTTGGTTCACTTACCTTTTCCTTTGATTTACCTTCTAAATGTTTTTTTTCTTTGTTTTCTTTGTCTGAATTTCTCACTTCCTGTTCCTCCTCAGTAAGCTGTTCAGTAAGCTGTTCTGGCTGACTCCACACCACTCGGATGATGGTGTGAAGTTTAGTGAGGAGAAACAGGAAGTGAGAAATTCAGACAAAGAAAAAAAACATTTAGAAGGTAAATCAAAGGAAAAGGTAAGTGAACCAACAATGCACTAGATTAAGGCTTACCTGTAGGTGCATGAAATATCTCCTTAACCTACACGGTTAAGGAGATATTTGCATTTAAATGCGGAGACGCTGACGTCATGCGCATGTGGTTAACCCCATTCACAAATTCGGCTAGGTCGCAACATTCGACGACATGGCCGAATTTGACGGCTCACGCGCGCATGCGCGGAGTCACGTCTTCGCCGCTCCGGCCAATCACAGCGCCGGAGCGGCGCTGTGATTGGCTGGAGCGGTGATACCCGGAAGTAACCTTCCGGCTATCGCCGCATCGATGGATGCGGCTGAAGAGGGAGACGAGGACGGCTTCGGGGGCCCCGATCTAAGGTAAGTGATGCATAATGAGCTATTATGCTAGTCATATTAGCTCATTATGCCTTTCTCTTACAGCTAGTTAAAAAAAAAAAAAAAATTAGGAGGGTTTACAACCACTTTAAAGGAACCTATTTAGAAAATAAAAAACAAACCTTTACAACCCCTTTAAGAAGGGGTCCCCTGAAGCCCCATAACGTTTCTTGGTTTTCTAGTGGCAAATTAAAGATTCACTTGATACCTATGATGTGCCAGTGATCACTTTGCTGGAGGTGAAATCCATCAATTCACTGCAACACCCACCAATAGTCTTTGGCTGTGAGGCGCACACTGGAGTACATTCGCTTTTTTCTCCTTGGCTCTGTCGCGCTTGGGTTTGCTGCCATGAGGCGTTGCAACACAATCTTACAGCCCATGTTCTGCTGCCTCACCACCCATTTTCACACTTGTTCATAAGAGTTGGTGGAAGAAAAAAGCTACACAGCAATGCCAGGAGAGGCTTAGACAGGAGATCTGCAGAATGTTCAGCGGGAGCTTCAGAATCTGTCATCTCACATGTGGCAGCGGGCCACACCCATGGCATTTTATATTTTGAAAAGTAATAAACAGCTGACAGATTTGGTTTAAAAAAAAAAACAGGAAAAAAAAAATCAACTTGTTGCAAAAAAAATAACAAATGTTTTTTGTTATCTCCGAATCTTTCAGGTTGCCGGGACTAATTCCGGAACAAGAAATCAACAGTTGCATCTCATTATGGCGACACGTGTCACTGCGTGCTGGGCCCTAATTAAATGTCTGTGCTGATCGGCAGCAGTAACAGGGCCTTTTGTCTGCTGTGGTATTGTTTTCTAGTGAATTGTACAAAGAGCTCTTTACAGGAGATCAGCCCCAGTACACTTCAGGCAGCTACTGCACTCCCTGACATTAGCACCCTTTTATCACAGTAAAAATGAAAGTGCTGCTGAGTGGGCAGACAGACATACAGCATTGATCTATCAAGCTGTAAAAACCTTGCAAGGATTAGAAAGCACTTTGGCTGTATAGTTTTTAATCAATGTATTTTGTTTTAATACAGTAGTTGCTGGCATAAATCATTACATTAAAAGGAAATCCATCTAATGATCGAAAATTCCGACAAGAAAAGTCCGATGTGAGCTTTTGGACGGAAATTCCGACCGTGTGTAGGCTCCATCGGAATTTCTGCCAACAAAAGATTGAGAGCTGGTTCTCAAATTTTCCGACGGAAAAAATTTGATCGTCTGTAGCAATTCCGACGCATTAATTTTCTCGGCTCGTCGTAGTGTTGTACGTCACTGCGTTCTTGACGGTCGAAAGTTCAGAGAACTTTTGTGTGACCGTGTGTATGCAAGCCAAGCTTGAGCGTAAATTCCGTCAGAAAAAACATCCAAGGTGTGTACGGGGCATAATATTATAAAATGTTTTAACTAATGTGAGAAATACACCAATCAGCCATAACATTATTACCACTGATAGTTAAAGTGAATAACATTGATTATATTTTTCTCAATAGCACCTGAAAGTGGGTGGGATATATTAGGCAGTAAGTGAACATGTTGTCCCGGAAGTTGATGTGTTAAAAGCAGAAGAAAATGAGCAAGCGTAAGAATTTGAGCAACTTTGACAATAGACAAATTGTAACGGCTAAACGACTGGGTCAGAGCCAGCTGCCCACAATTAAAATGGCTGCAGCCAGACTTGGTAGAGGGAGATTTCTGCAGCATATTTGGCAAGTACAGAATCACAGTATATATAAAATAATATGCAAAGTGGTTGGAGGGAAGCTTCAGAATGGCAAAGATGTTTTTATTACAAATTATGTGAGCAGACTGCAGTTCCTCTTTAACCGCTTTCCGACCGCAGCACGCCGATGTACGTTGGAAGAATGGCACGGCTGGGCATATTGGCATACAGCTACGTCCCCTTTAAAATGCACAGCCGTGGGTCGCACGGCGTGCTCGCGACCCGGTCGGGTACTCCGTGACCGTGCCCGCGGGACCCGCGGACCCGATCGCCACTGGTGTCCCGCGATCGGGTCACAGAGCTGAAGAACGGGGAGAGGTAAGTGTAAACAAACCTCTCCCCGTGCTTCCTAGTGAGCCTGTCAGTGATCGTCTGTTCCCTGTCATAGGGAACGACGATCAGTGATGTCACACGCCAAGCCACGCCCCTCTAAAGTAAGAATCACACATTAGGTCACACTTAACCCCTTTAGCGCCCCCTACAGGTTAACACCTAAACTGCCAGTGTCATTTTCACAGTAATCAGTGCATTTTTATAGCACTGATCGCTGTAAAAATGGTCCCAAAATAGTGTCAAAAGTGTCCGATGTGTCCGCCATAATGTCGCAGTCACGATAAAAATCGCTGATCACCGCTATTACTAGTAAAAAAAAAAATTATTAATAAGAATGCCATAAAACTATCCCCTATTTTGTAGACGCTATAACTTTTGTGCAAACCAATCAATAAACGCTTATTGCGATTTTTTTTACCAAAAATATGTAGAAGAATACGTATCGGCCTAAACTGAGGAAAAAAATTTTTTTGGGGGAATTATAGCACAAAGTAAAAAATATTGCATTTTTTTCAAAATTGTCGCTCTATTTTTGTTTATATTGCAAAAAAAAACAAAACGCAGAGGTGATCAAATACAACCAAAAGAAAGCTCTATTTGTGGGAAAAAAAAGGACGTCAATTTTGTTTGGGAGCCACGTCGCACGACCGCGCAATTGTCAGTTAAAGCGACGCAGTGCCGAATCGCAAAAAGGGGCCTGGTTCTTTAGCAACAAAATGGTCCGGGGCTTAAGTGGTTAACAGAGTTGAATTGAGCTATTTGTAGTCTGTCCTTTCCAGATTTTACTTTGCACCTAAGTTCTTGAAATGGGTGAGACTTCTATATGCTGCTCCTCTAGTGCATGATACACACTCACCCTACTTTGCTCTGCAGAGAGGCAAGGGATGCCTGTTATCAGGGCAGCCATCAGGAATTTTGGGGCCCCTTACACAGCTTCAGGCATGAGCCCCCTGGAGCCGAGGAGAACCGGGAACCGGGGGGGGTGCCGCCGCGAATTGAGAAGCGGGGGGGGGGGGGGGGGCTGCCGCAAATTCAGAAGCAGGAGGGGGGGGGGGTTGTGCCACGAATTGAGAAGCAGGGGGTTTGGGTGCTGACGAACACAAAAAAAACCAGAAGAACAAAAAAACAAAAAAAAGGGGGGTTGCCATCCAGGGTCCTGGGGACCTCTGGGCCCCTTACAAAAAAAAAAAAAACTATATAAATTTTTTAATTTTTTTATAAAAAAAAGGGAGATTTCCATCCAGTGCCCTGGGGACCTCTGGGCCCCTTACAAAAGAAAAAAAATAAATAAAAAAATAAATAAAAAAAATTTAAATAAAAAAAAAATAATAATATTTTTTTTTTATAAAAAATAAATAAAAAAAGGAAGGTTTCCATCCGGGGCCCTGTGGACCTCCGGGCCTCTGGGGACCTCTGGGCCCCTTACAAAATAAATAAATTAATTAAATAAAAAAATAAAAATAAAAAAAACGAATTAAATTAAAAAATGAATAATAAAAAAAATATATTTTTTTTAAAAAAAAAGGGGGGTTGACATTCGGGGCCCTGGGGAACCCCGGCCCTTGGGGACCTCTGGGCCCCTTACAAAAAAAAAAAGAATTATAAAAAAAAAAAAAAAGGGGGGGGGCCATCTGGGCCCCTAAGGACTTCCGGGCCCCTTACAGGTGTACTGCCTGTACCCCCCTGATGGCGGCCCTGCCTGTTATCACCTATTTAATCTTGCCATTGAGTTTTTAGTGATAATGGTCAGACACTCCCTCGTATAGTAGGCTTAAAGAAGGGGACGTAAAGAAGATAGCCATGTATGTGAATGACCCTCTGCTGATCTCTTCATACTTAAATTCTTCCCTTAATAATGCAATGATATTATTAGGGAACTATGATTATTATTTGTATTATTATTATTATTATTATGAATATATCGGTTTCTCTGTCCTGTGTTTAAATTGTCATAAATCAGTTCTCCTCCCAGTAGACTCCTGGCCGACTCTGCTCTCCAGCTCCTCATGGCACATCAAAATAGTCTCTGAATTTCAATACTTGGGTGTATAAATCGCAAATTGTATTGCAGAGTACATTTCCCTAAAACTAACCACTTTGAGTAAATGTAAACAAAGGGGTTGAGGTTAACGATGATGTCATCATTACCCATATATTGCAAAGCCCATATTTGGGAAATGACTTGTGTCACTGGGTGGTTGAAGCCTGATGGGGAACTGAGAGACTAGTTGCCCATTAGACCCCCTTTACTTTTAATTGTCAGTGCAGGCATTAGGTGGATTTGAAAGCTGCTATTGGACCAAATAGTGGCTATAGATCTGCTAATTGTCATCCACTGTCAATCAGCAGCAAGGCGGACCTGATGGTGATCTAGTCTCTCAGTTACCAATCAGGCTGCACCCACCCCTACTTCTCTTCTCTGCACCTGTCTGAGTGATAGGCACAGTGATAGGCACAGTGATAGGCACAGTGGTTGGAGAGGGAAGTGAAGGAATGTCATCAGCACACCAAGGATTCCTGACGAAGGGGCCCTGCGTGGCTCCGAAACGTTGCTGTATGTTTATTATGTGACCATGGAAATAAAGCTTTGGACCCTTTTGAGGAATCCTTGGTGTGCTGAAGACATTCCTTCACTTTGATGTTCCACAGTTTCCAGCCCGTGGTCATGCAGCACCCAACACTAGGGAATAGCCAGTTTCTTGAAGGTGTGCGTGGGGAATATTGCATTTGGACTTGATTTGTGGTTGGAGAGGGAGCGCACTGAGTGTTGTAAAATGTACGATTTATTTTCCTAAATCTTCATATATTTGTGAGACACACTATAAACACGTCTAAATAAAGTTTATTCATTGCATAATATCCTACTTGCGTCACCAGTAGCTGTCAAATATCAATATGAAACTGCAGAGGATTTGCCCTAAAGTACAGATCACAAGAATAAACTTTACAATTAATTATAATAGATTACTTTGCAGATTATGTCCTTTCAGCCAGCAACACAAAAAATATATTCCTCACTTTTAAAGAGATATGTTATAGCTTGAAAAAAATTAAATACAATCTCAAGCTCACCATTTTTTTTTTAACTTGTGGGCTTCAAGGATTAGTTCTTTAAATCAAGGAGGATTAGCAGAAAAAAAATAACTCAGCAAATTTTCAGCTTCCTGAGACACAATTTTAAATGCAGTATTATGTTTGTTAATAATGTAAACAATATTATGTCTGGGAGACAGGGAAGATGTAAGCGGGGCAAGCTGTCCGCTTGCCTTTGTGTTCCATAGTGCTGACATTACCACTCAGCACTTTATAATATGAGCTAGCTTGCAACACAACACAGGATTAAATCTTCAAAGCAGGACTACCAAGGCAAGATGGGGTGCCAAACAATATCTCACCATAGTATGTGCATATTGTAAATCCAACATATATTGGGAAATAAGAGAATTGTGCCTATGTACCCAACACAAGGGTAGGTATAAAGGACAAAGACAAAACTAAAGTCAAAGCAGAATAATCAACTGCACTTGAGTTACAGTCAAAGTGCGAATTAGGCACGGAAACGGACCAGGGGGTAGTGTGGTGGTCGATCACGGCTGTATGACCACTCAGGATGGTGACCAGTGTTTAAATACATTTCTTGTATTGTTTATGGTTTTGTACTTGTTTGCTATATTTGCTACGATTATGGTACTTTGGACTGTATGTGTTTAATTCTAAATAAAAAACGTTTAAACAAAAAAGTGCGAATTAGGGTACAGTTTAGCAAAAGAAATGTCACTGAGGACCTGCCATCAGTGAAAGAATATTATAAACTGAAATGGACAGCATGTGAAAGTGTTAGCATGGATGAATGGAATGGCCTTAGGTAGATAGGTATGGGTTGGTTGTTGTGGCTAATTCTATGTAAGATAGGCCAGTTTTTTTTAAATTAAAAGTAAAAAAACAAAAACATTTTTTAAAGTTTTTATTTGTGTTTTCATGTAGGTCATTTAGAAAATCCAAGACTGGAGTCACCATCAGCAAGGCAGGTAAGTATGAATGATATTTTATGGGATGCTTGTTGCTCAACCTGAAAGTTCTTGGAGCTCATGCAAGCCCACCCTACTTCTAATAAAATGCTTAACACAAGCAACTTCATTTCTTTCAGACAACTTCTTGACTGCATAAATGTGAGCAAACGTCCAATCTGAACACCATAATCAGAAGCCGATTGGGCCAGTGTTTCTCAACTGTAGATATATATGTGTCCTTAGAAAAACTAGGACATGCAAAGAAGTATAAAAGTACCCCCTTGTAGGAGTCAATTAAAGGATAAGCTTACTTTTAAAGAAGTTATATTTGCTCTTTTTGCCTAGCCTCACTTAACAAAAATACCTCTCTTCCCTGCCCCAGATGTACACTTGCCTGAATCAGAAGTTCTCCAGTGTTGCGAGATAGCCCCATAGATGTCTATGGGGATAGGCTGCACATTGGGTGTCGATCTGCAGACCTTTTTTGGTCATGCCCCTTCCAAACGGTTGGCTTCTGTTGGACTGCCTGCCGTACACATGGGCCGAATGTTGGCTGGTTTCTAATGAACTGGCCAATGGCGCCCGATATTTGGCCCTTGTGTACAGCCCTTTAGTTCCATACCATAGGCGTGCGCAGGGGGTGCCAGGTGTGCCTGGACACACTTGAATCACACTGTGTGGTGCCGACTTCCCCTACTGCCGGTGTCTACTATGCTTCAGTTTGGGAATGAACAGAAAACCACTTCTTATTCATTCACTGTCTAGTGCAGCTGAGTCTACAGAGAAAGGCACGTGCAACAAAATCCAACCTGTTCATAGAAATCTGCTATGACCTTTTGCAATGCTATAATTTTATTTGAGGCGTCCCAGGTCATTTAGTATCCTAGAAGTGCCCCTGGTCCTTACAAGCCAAGGGTAGTATTGACTTCTGTGTGACTGTTACTTGTTTTATGATAATAAATAGATCATTTTATTATTTCCACTGTATGCATATTATAACAGTGTCCTGCAAGCATTTATCCCCTGGAAAAAATTGTGGCCTTAATTAGATCTATTTTTAATAATATACTTCCTATGCATTAAGCCACGCAGATATAGAGGAATAGATGCCTATCTACAATACTGATAGCAGCCAGATGTACAATTACATCCCACTCACGTCCATCCCTCTCTGTAACAGTACTGTATATTCATCAGATGTGGTTTGTATTGTGAAAAGGGAAAAAGTAGACATTCTCATTGTCTGGGATGTCGACTGTATGTCTCCAAGATGTATTTATTTATAACATTCTTCTGCATGGTTTTAGTTATATAAATAAGCAATTCCATTTAATTTTATTTGCCATTTACATTTAATGAGATAGGCCTTCAAAAATACAGAAACAGGCACTGTAGACATGATATTGCAGAGAAGTGGAGATTATGGAAGAGCTAATTCTGACTTTAAGGCCCCTTTCATACTGGGATGGGAGGTGTGTCGGCGGTAAAGCGCCGCTATTGTTAGCGGCGCTTTACCATCGCATTTGCGGCGGTATTCGGCCGCTAGCGGTGCGGTTTTACCCCTCGCTAGCGGCCGAGAAAGGGTTAAAAATCACTGCAAAGTGCCTCTACAGAGGCGCTTTGCCGGCGGTATAGCCACGTTGTCCCATTGGTTTCAATGGGCAGGAGCGGTGGAGGAGCGGTATACACACCGCTCCTTCACCGCTCCAAAGATGTGGCTAGCAGGACTTCTTTTTACCATGCTGCTAGCGCACAGCTCCAGTGTGAAAGCCCTCGGGCTTTCACACTGGAGAGACAGCAGCAGCTGTTTCAGGTCAATTTGCAGTCACTATTTTTAGCGCTGTAGCGCCTGCAAACCGACCCATTGTGAAAGGGGTCTAAGACTTGAAGTTTTAGTGTATTTTTTGCACAGTGACTACAGGTTATGGAAACGATTCAACACGTTTAACCACTTCCTGACCAGCCGCCACAGTTGTACTGTGGCAGGTTGGCTCTCCTGCGCCAATCGCTGTCATTGTACGTCGGGTGCGTATGCGGCGATCTGTGGGCAAGCGCACGCCCATTTGCTAGCGGGGGAGCCAATGAGCGGGTCTGGTGAACATCGGTGCCCGCTGGTCATCCACGATCGCTCCACAGAGAGGCAGAGTGGGGATCTGTCAATGTAAACAAACAGATCCCCGTTCTGTCAGGGGAGCCGAGTGAGATTGTCTGTTCCTAGTGATCAGGAACAGCAATCTCTCTCTACTCCCTGTCAGTCCACTCCCCCCCACAGTTATAAAGCACCTCCCTAGGGAACATTTTACCCTTTGATCACCCCTGGTGTTAACTCCTTCCCTGCCAGTGACATTTATGCGATCGCTGTATAAATGTCACTGGTCCGAAAAAAGTGTCAAAAGTGTCCGATCTGTCTGCCGCAATGTTGCAGTCCCGCTAAAAATCACAGATCACCGCCATTACTAGTAAAAAAAAATAATAATAAAAATACCGTAAATCTATCCCCTATTCTGTAGACGTGATAACTTTTGCGCAAACCAATCAATATGCGCTAATTGGATTTTTTTTTACCAAAAATATGTAGAAGAATACATATTGGCCTAAACTGAGAAAGAACTTAGTTTTTTTTTTTTAATGTGGGATATTTATTATAGCAAAAAGTAAAAATATTGTTTTTTCAAAATTGACGCTCTTTTTTTGTTTAAAGCGCAAAAAAATAAAAACCGCAGAGGTGATCAAATACCACCAAAAGAAATCTCTATTTGTGGAAAAAATAAGTACATCAATTTCGTTTGGGTACAACGTCGCACGACCGCTCAATTGTCAGTTGAAGCGACGCAGTGCTGTATCACTAAAAATGGCCTGGTCAGGAAGTGGGTAAATCCTTCTGGGGCTGAAGTGGTTAAAGCGTATCTAAACCCCAAAAGCAAAATCTAATGTTTGGCATCTTACAAATGATGGTGTCCTCTTTGTTTTTGTTTTTTAGCCTTGTTTTGCTTTATTTTTAAATAGCGACTTGGCCAGTAATTCTATTAATTTTCAACTTTCTTTAACAGACCAAGAAAAAGTGGCAGTTAGAAGGTTGAGACAAACCATTTAACGCTGATAGAGGTGCTCACAATAGTAAGATTTTATTTATTTAGTTAAAACTTCTATCCCAAAGCCCTGGTTCACACTGGTGCGATTTGACATGCGATTTGACATGTCAAATCGCATGTCAAATCGGCGAAATTTGCCGCAAATTGCGGCCAATGGCACCGTCCTAATCGGTGCGACGCCGAATCTGCAGCGCTGCACCGATTACAAAAAGTTTCTGTACTACTTTTTGCCATTTCAGCCGTGATTTACATTGACATCTGTGTCAGATGTCTTTGTAATCGCGGCTGAAATCGGGACTGCCAGCGAGAGTGAAATCGTGCGAGTTCAGCTGAACTCGCAGGCTTCACTCCCGCAGCCCCAGTGTGAACGTGGGCTAAAGGACATTTTTTTTTATCTGCTTAAAAAGTGTTAGCTGGAGTTAAAGCAGAGCTCCACCCAAAAGGGCACCTTTCGGGGGGGGGGGGGAGGAGCAGGTACCTGGTTTTGACAGGTACCAGCTCTAACTTCCAGGTGATCTCGCCGCAGCCAAAATACTTGGAAGTTCGGTCCCCCTTTTCCTTCCCCACCACCGCTGATTCAGAAAGCGCAGCGCACTTCACGCATGCGCAGTAGGGATTTGGCTGTAAAGCCGCAAGTTTTCACTGCCGGTTCCCCTTACAGGCGATGGCAGCAGCAGCACCGAGAGCTGATGGAAAAATTGGCTGAGGTGCGGACACCGCTGGATTCCTGGACAGGTAAGTGTCCTAATATTAAAAGTCAGCAGCTACACTATTTGTAGCTGCTGACTTTTATTTTATTCTGAAGGAGCCCGGACCTCCTCATTATGCCTAGTACACATGGGCCGATTGTTGGGGGGCGTCGGCCAGTTTAATATAAACTGATCGACATTCGGCCCATGTGTACTGCATTTGGTCCCACAGAGGCCTTCTGTCAAAGGGTCATGAACAAATAAGGTCTGCCGAATGGCTCGTGATCAGCACTCTCAGCCAATGGCCGTCCCCCCTGTCAGAACACAATATTACAGCAGGGGAAGACGTTAGTACAGAGGCTCCTCCTGAGCTGTCTGTGTGCACTGGCTTTAGACTTTTTTTTTTTTTTTTAAGCAAGGAACACACATTCCACATTCTCGCTGTGACCGGACAAGGCCGGGCTCGGGGCCTATGTGAGGCAGTGACTCTCCCTTGGTGTCTCTGGACCCCCTTTTGGTGTCCCTGCTATGCCTCTCTTCATCTCTGTGCTGCTCCCCTCCTCAGTGGATTCTCCTGGTTACACACAGGACATCTTGCATGCATGGACTGTTAATTTTTGCTTAAATATAAATGTATATATTTTTTTTGTAACTTGTGTATTTCAAGTGCCTACTTTCTATTTTAGATATGGGTCCATTTTGATTCCATGTATGGGCAGGCTGATTGTACCCAAGTTGATCCATCGATCAACTTGGGTACAACCAGCCTGTCAGATATTTCCACAATTGCTTACTGCCAGTGACTACCATAACACAATCAACAGATGTTTGGTAGGGTCCGTTTAAAATCAGTAACCAAGAGTCAAAGTTGGGAGACAAAAGTGAAAGTTGCATGAACAGAGCTAGTGCTGCAGGGTAGATTCATGCTTCTATTCTGTGCGACTCATCGCCCCTGAGCAGGGCCAGTTTGAGCTTTTTTACTCTGTTAGGCCCCTTTCACACTGAGGAGTTTTTCAGGCGTTTTAGCGCTTAAAATAGCGCCTAAATACCGCCTGAAATAATCCCGCCCTGCAGTCTTCAATGTGAAAGCCCGAAGGCTTTCACACTGAAGCGGTGCGCTAGCAGGACCGCTCCAAAAGTCCTGCTAGCCGCATCTTTGTAGCGGTGAAGGAGCGGTGTGTTTACCGCTCCTTTACTGCTGCTGCCCATTGAAATCAATGGGACAGCGCAGCTATACCTCCGGCAATGCGCCTCTGCAGAGGCGCATTGCCGGCGGTATTAACCCTTTTTCGGCCGCTAGCAGGGGTTAAAACCGCACTGCTAGCGGCCGAATATCGCGTCAAAAACGACAGTATATCGGCGCTAAAAATAGCGCCGCTATACCGCCAGTGCACCTCCCGCGCCCAGTGTGAAAGGGGCCTTAGAGATAAAGTAAGGAAACACAACTTGAAGTTAAAAAAAAGGACAGAGGTGTTACTCTCTGCCCAAAACAGGCATGAGACTTACTGCAAAACCTGGGTCCACTGTGTAGTGAAGTAGTATAGTGGTTAAATAATGAATTAGTAGTTATAATGATGATGTAAGTAAATATAACTCAGAGTCCCATTTTTCCTAGATCTGTGCCTTCATAATAATGGAGCATGACAAGACTGACTGAATGCCAGCTTCAATGTCCTCTCAAGTACTGGTCTACTAGGAGGGAGTTTCTCCTAGGTCTACCCAAAATACTCTCAGCTGATGACCCTTTGAAATGTTCAATTAGGTTAACAGGCCATACCTCACACACCTAGGTAGACTTGCATAGGATCAACATATTAAAGGGTCATCAGCTGTCCCTTTTGATATGGTAAAATTGAGTTGGCTCGGACAACTCAACCATTGTCAACTGAAATCTGGCCTGGTTAATATTGTACTGTATGTGTACACATATATATATAATAATATCCCACATAAATCGGCCAACATATTACAACACATTGGAACATATTCACATACTCGGAGGAAGGAAAGGCCCTCTTTGCATCTTGAGGGTGCTAAGACATGGCATCCTAATGTTCTCAGAGCCCTCCAACCCCATGCTGGCAACTACACCTATCTTACTCCCTCCCTACCTCCTCTCCCCAACCCCCCCCCCCTTTTTTTTATTTTCTCTCCCACTCCTACATCTCTCTAGCTCCTATCTTTTCTTTTTACTGGAGTTAATGAAAAACTGTTTTATCCTTGCATCCACGGTGACAATGCTTACTCGATCCAAGAGTGTTGACCCCTCTTATAACAGTTTAAACTCTGCAGATTTTATGTTTGCTGGGCGTTCCGGCATGGCCGCTCATGCACTTAATGCTAATTATAACTGATTATTTCCTGAGGGTCACTTTATTCATGTATCTGTCTAAAAAGAGTTGCTGCTCTGTGTATGCTGGATATTATAAATAAAGAATTTGAAAAAATAAAAAAAAGGACAGTGGAAGGCTAGTTTCCTGCCTGTTCTCTGTGTGATTCAACAACTCTCAGCACTGAGGAATCTGCAACCCACATAAAAGTTATTGGACATATCAAACTTTTTTCTGAATTTGTTTTCACTGTTAATGGGATAGAAACTATGTTACACTTCTATTTCATAAGTATATGTCAGACTTCTGTCATAAAAAAGCAAGTTTATTGTGTGGTGAATGTGAATGTCTTATGCCTTGTACACACGATCGGAATTTCCGATGGAAAAAGTCAGACGGAATTTTTTCATCGGATATTCCGACTGTGTGTGTGCCCCATCAGACTTTTTTCCATCGGAGTTTAGAACGTGTTCTCTTTTATCGGAAATTCTGTTTGTCTTGGTGGAACTCCGACGGAGAAAAAAACACGCATGCTCAGAATCAAGTCGACGCATGCTCAGAAGCATTGAACTTAATTTTTCTCGGCTTTCTGTTGTACGTCACCGCGTTCTTGACGGTCGGAATTTGGTGTGACAGTGTGTATGCAAGACAGCTTGAACGTAATTCTGTCAGGAAAAATCAGTCTGAGTTTATCCCGATGGAAAATCCGATCGTGTGTACAAGGCATTAGGTGATGTCCCATGAAGACTTTTTGCTTTAGGCTCGGTTCACATACACTATATTACAAAAAGTATTGGGACACCTGCCTTTACACGTACATGAACTTTAATGGCATCCCAGTCTTAGTCCGTAGGGTTCAATATTGAGTTGGCCCACCCTTTGCAGAGCTTCAACTCTTCTGGGAAGGCTCTCCACAAGGTTTAGGAGTGTTTCTATGGGAATGTTTGACTATTCTTCCAGAAGCACATTTGTGAGGTCAAACACCAATGTGGACGAGAAGTCTCCGCTCTAATTCATCCCAAAGGTGTTCTTTCGGGTTGAGGCAGGCCAGTCAAGTTCCTACACCCCAAACTCGCTCATCCATGTCTTTATGGACCTTGCTTTGTGCACTGGTGTGTAGGAACAGGAAGGGGCCATCCACAAACTGTTCCCACAAATCTGGGAACACAAAATTGTCCAAAATGTCTTGTTATGCTGATGCCTTAGGACAGGGGTGTCCAAACTTTTTTCAAAGAGGGCCAGATTTGATCAAGTGAACATGCTTGAGGGACGACCATTTTGCCTGACAATCTTTGAACCATTAAAATTCCGTCTAAGTGTGTTCGTTGGAGCACTAATACACTGCCCAACAAGAATTCTCTTGCCTTTGTCGCGCTCGTTCCCGACACACAGATGAATGTTCTGCTCTTTAGGGGTACCATTAATTCTTAATGGTACCCCACACATTGGAAAACGTAGGGTACTTTTGGTGCAGTGCAATTTTTTAAAAAAAAGGTCGGGGACTTCTTTCCCTGCATTTTTGTGAGTAGGGAAGCCCGTTGAAATAAATGGGCTGCCCTACACCCAGCACGCAGCCACACAGATGTGAACCAAGGGCTTGTTCACATGTCAGGTTGGAGGGGCAGTAAAACCACATGGTTGAGCTGTTTTTACCACCCACAACTTCTCCCCCTTTAGCTGCAGAGGCAGCAGCTGGGGGTGTACACATTCTGTGGCTGCAGCTGGAGGTATTCCCAGGCTGAATGGGGCTGTACTGCAACTACCCCGCAACTGTGTGCATTGCACTGTTGCGGTATAGTGATGCTGCATTTACGGCCTTAAAACAGGTTGTGAGGAGGCAACATAATGCCTCTTTACCGCCTGTCAAATGCCTCTGAAAAGCGATCTGTGCATGGATTGCTTTTCAGAGGAGCAGCAGTCCTGGCTGCTATCACAAACAAGCCCTAGAAAAGCAGTTCCGCGGGCCAGACTTTGGACATGCCGGCCTTAAGAGTTTCCTTCACTGGAGCCAAGCCCAACCCCTGAAAAACAACCCAACACCATAATCCCTCCTCCACCAAATGATTTAGACGAGTGCACAAAGCAAGGTCCTTAAAGAAATGGATGAGCGGGTTTGGGGAGTACAAAATGTGCAATTTAACTTGTGATGCAGATGGCTCATCTGCTGCTCCTCTGGGTTTAGAGTCAGTGTGAGCCAATGGTGGGGAAAGTTATGCCATTGCCATCAGATGTACTGTGGGTGCAAACGCGTAGGCTGGAGCTACTTGTCTACATCATTGCGCTACCTGGAAGACATTTTCCGGACTGGATGTTTATCGATATATGCCCATTTCTTGTCTAATTATACAAGTGTCATTCTTTTTAAATAAATACAAATTTTTAAGGGTGTGACAGCAGGAAGGTAAAGTCACCTGGGTGCATCCAGGGGGGTAGATATATTTCGCCCAGATTCAGGCTTTACGCCGACTTATACAACTAGGTGGAGAGTTGTATAAGCCCAGCTAAGGCTAGTGGGCTCATGGATGACTCATACCTCTAGGGAGAGTGTGGGGCGTCGTGCAGACAGGGAGTTGATGAGACCAGCTGAAGCTTGTCAGCTCATTTAGGCCTCTATAAGAACTCCCAGCTTCATTAGATGTTAGCTCATGCCTGGACCCAGACCTGTGTGGACTGTCTAGGGAGAGTGAACCCCTGTGCGGTGAGACAAAGCCTGTGTGGCTATTTGCTTGGACATTTAAAACCAGGGACTTAGGGACTAGGACAGCACTAGGCTGATCCCAGTTGTTAGTTAGGAAACCTGTATGTTTAGTCAGAGGTCAAGTTGACCAGGATTTATTTTGTTTATGTTTCTTTTGGCTTTGCTGTGTTTTGTCACTGTAAATAGAAAATAAACCGCACCTTTTTTTGATTTTGAAAACCACAACCTCCGTTTGCTGGGCCTGTTTTTGTGTGGGGAGCCCATCCCGGGGGTCACACACACCCGCTGCCGAGCTAACCCCCTCACAGTTGGTGGAGAATGTGGGCAGTTTTTTTTAAGCCAGCATGGAGGAGATACTGAAGCAGCTGGCTCTAGCAAATGCCAATCAACAGCAGACAAATGCAGGTTTGCAAAAGAGCCTTGCAGCTCATCAACAGAGCCTTGCAGCTCAACAACAGAACTTCGCAGCCCAGCAGCAAGCTCATCAACAGAGCCTTGCAGCCCAGCAGCAAGCTCACCAACAGAGTCTGGAAACTCAGCAACAGCAGCAATCTGAGGCCCGCTTCATAGACCTGTTACAGAAGCAAGAGCAGAGACTACAACAAATGGAAGCAGTAATGCAGCAACGTCCGCAGACCAGTGAGGAAAGCCGTCCCACTAATACCGCGTCCTTTGGGGTGAGTCGTTCATTGACAAAAATGACTGGAGAGGATGATCCAGAGGTATTTTTGACCACATTTGAAAGGACTGCTGAAAGAGAAAAGTGGCCTGAGGAGCAGTGGGCTGGACTGGTGGCTCCTCTGTTAACTGGTGAATCGCAGAAGGCTTACTATGACCTAGAGCCTGACCAAGCAAAAGACTATGTGATGCTAAAAGCTGAGATATTGGCAAGGCTGGGTGTCACCCAGGCTGTCCGGGCTCAGCGTGTGCATAACTGGACTTTCCAGCTTGGAAAACCCCCCAGGTCTCAAATGTATGATCTCATTCACCTGAGCAGAAAGTGGCTACAGCCAGAGACTTTGTCCGCACCAAAGATTGTGGAACGTGTTGTAATGGATCGGTTTTTGAGAGCTCTTCCTACTGCCATCCAAAAGTGGGTAAGCCATGGAGACCCAGAGACGGCCGATGGTCTTGTGGATCGTGTGGAGAAATACTTGGCTACAGAGAACCTGACGGCCTCTTCCAGAGACACTCGGACTTTCCACCCTAAGACCAGACCATCCCCAGGGGCGGATAAGAGGATTCCAAGGGGTAAGGGTGGAGAGAGTGAGAGGGTGGGAGCTCTACCCCAAGTTTGGCGAGAACAGCCTGGGAAATCAGCGGCTCAAGAGGCGGCAAGAAGGATCGTTTGCTACCGCTGCCGGCAAGCGGGACATATTGCAGCCAATTGCCCATGTGGAGGAACCGATGAAGTGTGACTTTATGACGGGCAGACGTCAGTCGCTGTGTGCGACAGTCGCATGCACTGCCATTCGAGGAACCGAGAAACATTTATGCAAAATGTGTGTTAATGGTAGAAATGTTGTGGTATTGCTGGATTCAGGTAGCCTTGTGACCCTGATAAAGGCTGAGTTAGTTAAAACAGAGGTCTCTGGGAATAGCAAGGTAGCTGTTATTTGTGTGCATGGGGACACCCGAGAGTATCCAGTGACTACAGTGTGTTTCGAGACCCCCAAAGGTACCCTCTCTCATCCAGTGGGCTTAGTATCTCAGTTACCGTATGACGCCATTGTGGGAAGGGATTTTCCGAAGTTCTGGGAACTGTGGGATGATCCTGAGCCCCCCACTGGTGCCCCTATGTACCAGGAATGTGATAGCCAGAACTCCCCTGAGAGTGGTGAGGACTCTCCGGAATTTCCCTTATCAGTATTGGCAGGGGAGACTCAAGAAACTGGAGAGGAGCCCACCTCCTCAGACGAAAACCTACCGTCTGTGGAGTTTTCTGATCTTGAGGTTCACAGGGAAAACTTTGCCACAGAACAGTTGAAAGACCCCGCCCTAATAAAGGCACGGGAAAACGTAGTGAAAATAGATGGCGAGTTAGTGAACCCAGATAATACCTGCACTTACCCATACTTCAGCGTAGAGAAGGACCTACTGTATCGGGTGGCAAAAAGGGCAGAAGAAACCGTTGAGCAGCTTGTGGTGCCCAAACCTTACAGGAAGTTGGTGTTGGAGTTGGCCCATGGGCACATTCTTGGAGGTCATCTGGGGACAGAGAAAACCCGAGAGAGGGTATTACAGAGATTCTATTGGCCGGGGGTGATGAAGGACATAGAAAATTATTGTTCCTCCTGCCCTGTGTGTCAGAGGTCGGCCCCGATGCCACATTTCCGTAGCCCGCTGGTCCCTCTACCCATCATTGAGGTCCCGTTTGAGAGGATCGCCATGGATTTGGTAGGTCCTATAATCAAGTCCGCTAGGGGGCACCAGTACATATTAGTTATAATGGACTATGCCACCCGTTATCCAGAAGCGATCCCTCTCCGAAATACCTCGGCCAAAACCATAGCCAAAGAGCTATCTCTTGTGTTTAGCCGGGTGGGTATTTGTAAAGAACTGCTTACGGACCAAGGTACACCCTTTATGTCCCGGGTTATGAAGGAGCTGTGTAAATTGTTCAAAGTGACGCAATTACGTACATCTGTGTATCACCCCCAAACCGATGGGCTGGTTGAAAGATTCAACAAAACCCTAAAACAAATGTTGAAGAAAGTGGTGGATAGAGATGGAAAGGATTGGGACTGTCTACTTCCTTATCTGATGTTTGCTATTAGGGAGGTGCCCCAATCCTCTACGGGATTCTCCCCCTTTGAGTTACTGTATGGGAGACACCCAAGAGGGCTGTTGGATATTGCCAAGGAAACTTGGGAAAGTGAGAGTTCTCCCCACAGGAGTGTGATTGAGCATGTCGCCCTGATGCAAGACCGAATTGCACAGGTAATGCCCATCGTGAAGGAACATTTGGCCCAAGCGCAGTTAGCACAGCAGAGAGTGTACAACCGTGGAGCCAAGACCCGTACCTTTTCCCCGGGGGATAGGATACTGGTACTTGTCCCTACGGTTGAAAGTAAATTCCTTGCCAAATGGCAAGGCCCCTACGAGATAATGGAAAAAGTGAGCGAAGTGAATTACAAGGTCAGACAACCAGGAAGGCGAAAGCCCGAACAGATCTATCACGTTAATCTGTTGAAAGCCTGGAGGGATAGAGAGTCCCTAGTCGCAGACACTTGGTCACCAGCTCAAACTGGTTGCGTGATTCCTGAGGTTGGAATAGCAGCCACCTTGTCACAACCCCAACAACAGGAGGTTAAGGAGTTTGTGCTTCGCAACAAGGAGGTATTCTCTGAGCTGCCGGGACAAACATCTGGGGTAGAGCATGACATCATTACCCCGCCCGGTGAAAGGGTGAAGTTAAAACCCTATCGGATCCCAGAGGCCCGACGGGAGGCAATACGGGAGGAAGTACAGAAAATGCTGAACTTAGGGGTGATAGAGGAGTCCCAAAGTGATTGGTCTAGTCCCATTGTGTTGGTGCCTAAACCGGATGGGAGCTGGCGATTTTGTAACGATTTTCGTCAGTTGAACAAAGTTACAAAATTTGACACCTACCCCATGCCACGTATAGATGAGTTGATCGACCGGCTGGGAACAGCCCGATACATGACGACTCTTGACCTCACAAAAGGGTATTGGCAAATCCCCCTGGCCAAATTGGCCAAAGAGAAAACCGCATTTGTAACCCCAGACGGGGCGTTCCAATATAAAAGAATGCCGTTCGGGTTACAGAATGCGCCGGCCACATTCCAGCGGAAAATGGACCAGATGCTGAGGCCCCATCGGAAGTATGCTGCGGCTTACCTGGATGACGTAATTGTCCATAGCACAGATTGGGCCTCACATCTGCCAAAAGTGCAAGCAGTCCTGGACTCTGTTCGGGAAGCGGGGTTTACGGCTAACCCCAAGAAGTGTACCATTGGGCAGGAGGAGGCCAAATATCTTGGGTACACCATTGGGAGGGGAGTAATAAAACCCCAACTCAACAAAGTCGAGGCCATCCAGAGTTGGCCACGTCCCAACAGCAAGAAGCAGGTACGAGCCTTTCTGGGAATCGCTGGGTATTATCGGCGATTCATTCCCCACTTTGCTTCTAAGGCTGTGCCCCTAACCAACCTAACGAAGGGGAAAGGGTCGGTCATGATTAAATGGACCCCCGAGGCTGAGGCAGCATTCCAATTCTTGAAACAAGCCTTATGTAGCCAGCCAGTGTTGTACTCACCCGACTTCTCTAAAGACTTTGTCGTACAAAGTGATGCGTCAGATGTGGGGTTAGGAGCAGTATTGTCCCAGGTCTGGAACGGGGAAGAGCACCCAGTCATTTACCTCAGCAGGAAGTTGAAGTCCCATGAGGTAAATTACGCCACCGTTGAAAAGGAGTGTTTAGCGGTGAAGTGGGCTCTAGATTCCCTTCGGTACTACCTGCTAGGTAGGCACTTTGACATGGTTACGGATCACGCTCCGTTAAAGTGGATGGCTCAAAACAAGGAAACAAATAGAAGAGTGAATAGGTGGTTCCTGGCCCTCCAGGAATTCAACTTCACAGTAAAGCATCGCCCTGGCGTTCAAATGGGGAATGTGGATGCTTTGTCTCGAGTACATGAATGCCTGATTGCTGGTGTTCCAACCCCGAGGTTAAAACAAGAGGGGGGGTATGTGACAGCAGGAAGGTAAAGTCACCTGGGTGCATCCAGGGGGGTAGATATATTTCGCCCAGATTCAGGCTTTACGCCGACTTATACAACTAGGTGGAGAGTTGTATAAGCCCAGCTAAGGCTAGTGGGCTCATGGATGACTCATACCTCTAGGGAGAGTGTGGGGCGTCGTGCAGACAGGGAGTTGATGAGACCAGCTGAAGCTTGTCAGCTCATTTAGGCCTCTATAAGAACTCCCAGCTTCATTAGATGTTAGCTCATGCCTGGACCCAGACCTGTGTGGACTGTCTAGGGAGAGTGAACCCCTGTGCGGTGAGACAAAGCCTGTGTGGCTATTTGCTTGGACATTTAAAACCAGGGACTTAGGGACTAGGACAGCACTAGGCTGATCCCAGTTGTTAGTTAGGAAACCTGTATGTTTAGTCAGAGGTCAAGTTGACCAGGATTTATTTTGTTTATGTTTCTTTTGGCTTTGCTGTGTTTTGTCACTGTAAATAGAAAATAAACCGCACCTTTTTTTGATTTTGAAAACCACAACCTCCGTTTGCTGGGCCTGTTTTTGTGTGGGGAGCCCATCCCGGGGGTCACACACACCCGCTGCCGAGCTAACCCCCTCACAGTGTTTTACACTATATCGTGTTTTATTTATTTACATCACATATTTGGGAGTCCGTGGCTTCTATTGTAGATCATACCCAGAGATGGTACCATCCATTTTTTCTACGATCCCTGCTGGAGTATGTCTACTAAGGGGAATCCCCAAAGCGAGTTTGACCTTCCTGTCAAGGGGGTCCTGGCCTTCTGGTAAGAGTATATATTATCTATTTGGTGGTGGTTGACCCCTGCGGTGGAGGGAGTGTGATTCATTTCATCTCTGATCCAGGGCTACGAGATCTACTACTTCTTTTCACCGCCTATATTGGATTGATTGAATCTTGGACTTTATTCACATTTGAGCACTTTCTATAGATGTTATATATTGTTTAAACCTATGATAGCGCAACACTTTATTTACCCACCTTTTAGGCTGATTGTACCCAAGTTGATCGATCAACTTGGCTACAACCAACTTTTTTCTGATTTTTCATGCAATTATTGCCAGAAAGAAAATCGGGTCATCTATGGCCGGCTGTAGATAATTTTCGTTTAGCTCTTAGGCTAAATGGAAAAATGTTATATGTGTATGGCCAGCTTAAAGGTTGTCGCAAAAGTTGACTTCATGCAAGTTCCGCAAGGCTTATTCATTCTTTCTTTAGCAACATACAAAACTATCACCACAAAGTATGTAATCACAGCTTATTATCGGGGACGCCACGCTATCTTGCGTCTTGGCATTTACAGTTTATACATTTCCATCAGTTTCTACTTAGGTCTTCTTTTAAAGGGGCCATCAGATTGTAACATTAAGTTTCAATGTCCATAAAAACAAACTTACAAGGCTGGAAAACTCTTTTGTAATTCCCGGTAACAAGTGCCAGATGTTTTATTAGTGAAAACAATTTGTTATCCTAACAGTATACAAGGTCCTAATTACATACATGCCGACAATCCCTCAATGAAACAAGAGAGATGTACACTGACTCCTGCCGTCAAGTAAACTTTTAAGAGACCAGAAACTCTAACTAAAGGCTATTAAACTAAAATAGAAGATATTTACTATACAGTACTGACCCCCATTCTGTTGAAAATGTAATTTGACTGACTAAAGGTTACAGATTTAAAGACAATTTTAAATGGGGACATGTTCAGTCATTTAGATTTGTCTGAGGGAAACTGAAATTCAATTTGTTTTAGAACAACAATCATAAAAAAGTATAAAAAGGAAATAAAGCTGCGCCAAAATTTGATGTAAAAAGTCCTCGGATCTGTCTTGTTAAAAAGAAAAAAAAAAAAGTCTATGGATCAGGAGAACCAAAACAATGGCTGTGCTTCAGATGGAATGAAAGAACATCAAACAACAACAGTCTATGGTCAACTCCTAATGTTGGTTATTACACCACCGTGACTTCATAATAACAGTCCACCGACAAGTGAAAAAGCCCACCACTGTATATAATGACCGCTTACCAGAGCCTAAGCTCAATCTTGCAATCGGCTATAGCCCAGCCGCGGCCTTTGATATCCCGGGAATGCTTGCACTGCTAAGGATGTCACACAGGGTAGGAAGTATTCAGATCCCAGACTCCTCTCATGCTCATACGGACATTAACTCAGGTAAATGCGAAGAGAAGAATGGACCATAGCGTAATTCCGCATAATAATGGTTTATTTAAAAAGGAGAAAACATACTTACAAAAGTTTCAAGTAAAAACAGCATATAAAAGAAGCCGGCCGGCATAAGGAACCCTTCCCTCTCACATCAGCGTGGTGACGTCACTGCGTGGGAGGAAGCGGACATTAGCTGCTAACTCCTGTTATTTAGTAATATTTGGAATTAGCGCGGTTTTTCCCTGTTTTACATTAAAAAGTAATACTGTCTACTTAAAGTGGAGCTCCACCCTAAAGTGGAACTTCCGCTCATCGGAACCCTCCCCCCCTCCGTTGTCACATTTGGCACCTTTCAGGGGGGAGGGGGGGGTGCAGATACCTGTCTAAGACAGATATTTGCACCCACTCCTGGAAGTCCTCTCTGCGGGTATTCTGCGGGTAGTGCGTCACTTCCTGCAGAACGCCCGTTGTGTTCTGGGAAACACATGGCTCCCAGAACACAACGGTGACCAGTGAGGGCGGCACTGCGCGACTCGCGCATGTGCCGCAGGGAACCGGGCAGTGAAGCTGGAACGCTTCACTTCCTGATTCCCTCACCGAGGATGGCCGTGGTGGCAGCAGATAGATGAGCGATTGCTCGTCTTCTGCTGCAGACGTCGCTGGACTCCAGGACAGGAAAGTGTCCATATATTAAAAGTCAGCAGCTGCAGTATTTGTAGCTGCTGACTTTTAATATTTTTTTAATGGTGGAGCTCCGCTTTAATCATTAGCTACCAGCGGAAAAAAAAAAAAACTTTAGAGGAATCCAAAACTTACAATTCAGCTTTGACAAGCCCTTTCACACACTTTAATTTTGTTAAGGTTGGATTCACATATTTGCGGTACCTTCATGTGCATTGTGTCACACTATAATGTGCATTGATATAAGGCAGCCCATTTTTTTTTTGAATGGGCTGTCAAGTACCAAAATATAACTTTTAATGTCGGGATCCTTAGACTTTCTAAACAAAGGGCCAGGTAAAAAATGCCTCAGGATTGGGAAGAGGAATAACAATCCATACTTGTTTCAATTGGAGGAATAGTGTCCCATCATTGGTAAGGCCAGTCCTAATAGCTTATCTATAGATGGCACTGTACTCGAGCTTCAGTCTAAATTAAAAAATCTGGGGGGGGGGGGGGGGGGATATTTGATGCTAATTTACCGTTTGATCCACATGTACAAAATGTTGTCAGAACATTTTTTTTACACTTGAGAAACATTGCTCAGCTGCATCCTATGCTATCATACACTGTGAAAAGCTGATCCATACATTTGTGTTCTCCCCCAATGACTACTGCAATGCTCTACTAGCTGGTGTACCTAAATCCACTATAAACCTCCCTGGCGGTATGATTATGTCCGATTTTTGATGCTGAAAGCGGTACAATTGTTTTGCATGGAAATTTGCCGTTTTATATTGTAGGCCTGTAATTCTTAGAAATAACTCACTTAAATCTGTCCAAACCAGAGTCTAGTAGATATGCTGGGTATGATAAAGTGTGAAACACGAAATCATTAATTATAATATAATAAATAACTATAAATAATTATAACAAATAATAATATAATAATAATAATAAAAATTATTCAATAATGTATCCAAATCAAAAACACAGAAATTTGCTCAGTTGCTGAATTGTCGCTGTCATTACTTTCAGTGTTTGATGACGAATTTCCCCACAAATCGCTATCGCTCAATTCTGCAAATGATTCTAATTTATTATCGCTGTTTTCTAGCTGGTCTAAAACCACTTTTGATGTAAAGGGACACTTTTTGGTTGCTATGGACAATCTCCAATTTCCAGGCAGAAAGAACAGTATTTTTTAATATAAAACTGGATGCAGGGCACTGGACAGACCACTAGGGACAAAGGGGATGTGTAATTATTTGATAGAGTACTGTAATCTGTAAGATTACAGTGTACTGTATGTATTGTGTGTTTTTTACTTTTTAAATTTGGCGCAGAGCTCCGTCCCCGTGCGTTGCAACGCTCGCAGGGAACGGAGCTCGGCACTGTGAATCGAGTGAGACACGGCGGCTCGCACACGCAGCGGGGAGACATCGCAGGATCCTGGCGAGAAGGTAAGAATGCAGTACATGGATCCTGCAATGCAATCCCGAGTGTGGCTCGGGGTTACCACTTTTGGTACTGAAAATTCACCCCGAGCCACACTCGGGAATACCGCTAGGGAGGTTAAAGGGGTTGTAAACCCTTGTGTATTTTCACCTGAATGCATCTTATGCATTAAGGTGAAAAAACACCTGGCAGTGACGCCCCCCCCCCCGTTTTACTTACCTGAGCCCTGAAATTTCTCACGGCGGAGTTGCGCTTCCTCTGCCCGGGGTTCTCGGCTCTTGATTGGATAAATTAATAGAAGCGCAGTCATTGGCCCCCACTGCTGTCAATCAAATCCAATGACGCGGGCACCGGGGGGGGGGCGAGTCCTACAATCTGCGTTTATGGACGCCAAATGATGGACTCGGAAGCACGCCCACAAGGTAACCCCCTGGGAGAATGCTTCTCCTACAGGGTTATACGACGTGGGGAGGAGCCACCGAGGGACCCCAGAAGTCGAGGATCGGGGCCACTCTGTGCAAAACAAACTGCACAATGGAGGTAAATATGACATGTTTGTTTTTTTTTTTTTCTTTAACTTGAAGCTTTACAATCACTTTAATCGACTTCAATATGTTCAAAATTCTGCAGCCAGAATCCTGACTAGGTCTGGTACAAGTGATCATATTACCCCTATCCAGGAGTCCTTGCACTGGCTACCCATCATATTTCTAACAATACAATATGTATATTGTTACATTGGACTTTTTTTAAATATACAGATATTTTTTCACTGAATTTATTTGAATGATATATTCTTTATTGGGTACACTTTTGCACACACTGTGTTTTTTTAGGAAGTTGAACACTTCATGATTTACACATGGACAATTTTTAAATATATAGATTTTTTCACAGAAATTATTTTAGAATATATCTTTATTGAATGCACCATTATTGCACCTATTGATTCATTGGCATTTTTGTGTGTAGTTTAATTTAATGTGTGCGCGCTCTTCTCCCCTTTTACACCCATCAGGTTTCTCATAGACTAAGATCCTCTTGCTCACCTTTATAGTTCTTCATGGCTTGGCACCCCAATTTCTCTCTAAACTTTTATCAACTTACTCCCCACCCATCAAATTCTGGTCTTTTGTGTGTCCCCTCTACTCACCTACACTCAATGGGAGACAGAGCCTTCTCCTACTATGCTCCAAACTGGAATTCACTTCCTACGAACATCAGAGAGTCATCTTCTCTAAACTTCTCTTTCAAATTAAATCTAAAAACATTTTTCTTTAGACAAACTTTCACTCAATTGTCCCTTTTTTTCCTTTATGTTATTCTGTGTATTCCTTTGTTATCTTTGTAAAGTGCTTTGAGAAGCTACCTTTAAAGGTGCTATAAAATTAGGTTTATTATTATTATATTATTATTATTATTATTATTATTGTCATCAGTGGGAGAAATAGTGGTCCATCATTGGTGCCAGTGAAAGGAACGGTTCTTCATCATTAGTATCAGTGGGAGGAACATTGTCCATTGTTGTTAGAAGACAAATGAAAATTGGATTTGGGATTTTGAGTATACCTCTATAATCACTTAACTAATAAAGAAATAGAAATGCCCTATTATTGGTATCAACTGGAGGAATAGTGCACCATCACTGGTGTCAGTGGGAGAAATAGTGACCCATCATTGGTGCTAGTGAGAGTGCTAGTGAGAGAACAGTATCCCATCATTTGTATTAGTGCGTAGAACAGTGCCCAGCTTTAGCAACAGTGGAGGGAAAAGTACACCATTGTTGGTATCAGTGGGAGAAATAATGCCCTATCATTGGTATCAACTGGAGGAATAGTGCACCATCATTGGTATCAGTGGGAGGAATAGTGCCTCATTATTGGTGTCAGTGGGAGAAATAGTGACCCACTATTGGTGCCAGTGAGAGAACAGTACCCCATGATTGATATCAGTGGGAAGAACAGTGGCCAGCATTAGCAACAGTGGGAGGACAAGTACACCATTGCAGATATCAATAGGAGAAATAGTGCCCCCATGTTGACATCAATGGGAGAAATAGTGCCCCATTATTGGTATTAACTGGAGGACTAGTGCACCATCATTGGTTTCAGTGGGAGTAATAGTGCCCTATTGTTGGTATCAGTGGGAGAAATAATGACCCATAATTGGTGCCAGTGAGAGAACAGTACCCCATCATTGGTATCAGTGGGAAGAAATGTGCCCAGTGTTAGCAACAGGCCTGCACAGAGAAGGTTTTTCATCTTAATTGATAGAATGCATTAAGGTAAAAAAACTTTTACCGTTAGAACCAATTTAATGCTCCTTTCAGACTAGCCCCCCTGAAAATCAACCCTTGGTGGATTGCCTTACAGAGGACAATGAAAGGAGGTTTAAAAGCTTTCAGGAGGCGATACTGTTAACTTCTGATGACTTTTGTTTTCAGCAAAATGGCAATTTTGTATTGTGGGACCATGCCGCAACTGCAAGACAAGCATTTGGCTCGCGGTTGGGGTGTAGCCCTTTTCATATACATGGAAGAGTTTAGCAGGTGGGGCTGCCTGTCAAACTCAGCATATCCCATTAAAATTTCTTTGCATCACAGCTGTGGCAACTTGCCTGAGCAGCACCACATCCAGGTTGGCAGTAAAAACGCAGATCAACCGTTACCCTGGCACCCTTGTGAGAGGAGCCTAAATGTATTTTTTTCATCTAATACAAGCAGTGTAAGTAACCTTTATCTTTTCTGGTATCAGCCCCCTACAGTCACTGTGTTGCAGTGGCAGAAGCATGTTGATAGGTGAAGGAGAGAAGTGGCGGCCCATCCATTAGGGGCGCACGGGCGCCGACCCCCCTATCCATATTTAGTAATGGCTGCCCCTGTAATGCCATTGATGGCTCACAATAAGACAAACAGCAGAACAACTAGGAAGCAGTGTCATTTTCTGAGCATTACTTAGGAGGGGATTTCAGTATAATGAACCTTCCGTTGTGAACAGATCCATTGCTCAGTGTTTAGGCCGGGTGCCCGGATAAACGGGCAGTCATGTGTACAGAATTCAGCTTGATCTTTGCTATTATTCATGTGTGCCTAATGCACAAGGAGGTTTTCAATAGCGGCAGTCAGCCTATGCTAATTGCTATTCTATAAACAGATCTAATCTAACCATTAATAAAAAACAACGCACAGCGAAGTGACAGTAATGAACCCTGAGGGGGTCACATGGTAGACTTTATCAGTTCTTGAAAGCACTGGCTCCTCTGTAGTTGTAAAGAGTAGTAGTATATATGTGACCAATCTAGAGGATCAGCATAGAGCTGGCAGGCCATGTAAGGACTGTTTCACACCACACTGCACGGCAAGGCATAACGTAGGGAGCATGTGCTGCAATGCATTACGATAGCTCATTACAGTGCTTATTCTTTTTTATCCTTTTTTAACTTGTTGTCTTAATTATATGGTCTGCAGTGCATCAGAGCTCATTGTAATGCACTGTGATAAAAAAAAACGCCTGCATCATTTTATTGCTATGCGCACCAACGCACCACGTTGATATAAACAGTCACCATGCAATGCTTTTTGCCTTGTCTTTGTGTTGTGCAGTGTTAGATAGAACTGATTGGATTTGGAAAACAAAACTTGTAAGGAGAAAAGATTAGTATATGCACTTTTCATACCATGACTTCTGTGTACAGGAAGTGATGACACCAACCTTTCTGGTCAGGCTCCAGCCAAGATTTTGGGTACTCAGCAATGTTCGGGATCTCACTGGAAAGGATGGTGGCCTCACCCTTGCCTAGGCCCAGATAAGACTGGGTAAGGCAAGTGTATTAAGTAACCTCCCCCCCATGCATTTTTATTTTCATTGTGCTACAGTGATTTAACATCGGGGAGGTTGTGAATAAAATAGTGGATTAGGTGCACAGACCACTTCAAGTATCTATCGACATGAGAAGACAGTCACCTTATCTAGCAATTTATGGCCACTTGGATGATGTTCTCATGTCTATGAGTTTCCCAGACTCTGCCAGCTTAGTCTACAGCAGTTGGACAGAAACAGTGGAAAAACCCTTGTGGCACTGGAGGTGTCTATAGTGTGCCTACCCAACCCCTTTCCATAGGCTAAACATGGTCACCTGAAGTGTTTGGGTTTTGGATACTGCCAACAGACCAGTCTGTGCATGTATATTCAAACACTATCAAGCCTCTATGGCCACCCTCATCTACTGTATGTGGAAATGACAAGCACTTCTGGCTTGAAAAAAATAAATAAATAATATATATACAGTGGGGAGAACAAGTATTTGATACACTGCAGATTTTGCAGGTTTTTCTACTTACATAGCATGTAGAGGTCTGTCATTTTTATCATAGGTACTCTTCAACTGTGAGAGACGGAATCTAAAACAAAAATCCAGAAAATCACATTGTATGATTTTTAAGTAATTAGTTTGCATTTTATTGCATGACATAAGTATTTGATCCATCAGAAAAGCAGAACTGAAATATTTTGTACAGAAACCTTTGTTTGCAATTACAGAGATCAGACGTTTCCTGTAGTTCTTGACCAGGTTTGCACACACTGCAGCAGGGATTTTGGCCCATTCCTCCATATAGAGCTTCTCCAGATCCTTCAGGTTTCGGGGCTGTCGCTGGGCAATACAGACTTTCAGCTCCCTCCAAAGATTTTCTATTGGTTTCAGGTCTGGAGACTGGCTAGGCCACTCCAGGACCTTGAGATGCTTCTTAGTTGCCCTGGCTGTGTGTTTCGGGTCGTTGTCATGCTGGAAGACCCAGCCACGACCCATCTTCAATGCTCTTACTGAGGGAAGGAGGTTGTTGGCCTAGATCTCGCGATACATGGCCCCATCCATCCTCCCCTCAATACGGTGCAGTCGCCCTGTGCCCTTTGCAGAAAAGCATCCCCAAAGAATGATCTTTCCACCTCCATGCTTCATGGTTGGGATGGTGTTCTTGGGGTTGTATTCATCCTTCTTCTTCCTCCAAACACGGCGAGTAGAGTTTAGACCAAAAAGCTCTATTTTTGTCTCATCAGACCACATGACCTTCTCCCATTCCTCCTCTGGATCATCCAGATGGTCATTGGCAAACTTCAGACGGGCCTGGACATGTGCTGGCTTGAGCCGGGGGACCTTGCGTGCACTGCAGGATTTTAATCCATGACGGCGTAGTGTGTTACTAATGGTTTTCTTTGAGACTGTGGTCCCAGCTCTCTTCAGGTCATTGACCAGGTCCTGCCATTTAGTTCTAGGCTGATCCCTCACCTTCCTCATGATCATTGATGCCCCCTGAGATGAGATCTTGCATGGAGCCCCAGACCGAGGGAGATTGACCGTCATCTTGAACTTCTTCCATTTTCTAATAATTGCGCCAACAGTTGTTGCCTTCTCACCAAGCTGCTTGCCTATTGTCCTGTAGCCCATCCCAGCCTTGTGCAGGTCTACAATTTTATCCCTCATGTCCTTACACAGCTCTCTGGTCTTGGCCATTGTGGAGAGGTTGGAGTCTGTTTGATTGAGTGTGTGGACAGGTGTCTTTTATACAGGTAACAAGTTCAAACAGGTGCAGTTAATACAGATAATGTGGAGAACAGGAGGGCTTCTTAACCACTTCCTTACTGGGCACTTAAACCCCCTTCGTACCCAGACCAATTTTCAGCTTTCAGCGCTGACGCACTTTGAATGACAATTGCGCGGTCATACAACGCTGTACCCAAATTATATTTTTATAATTTTTTCCCCACAAATAGATATTTTTTTGGTGGTATTTGATGACCTCTGCGGTTTTTATTTTTTGCGCTATAAACAAAAAAAGACAGAAAATTTTGAAAAAAAAACACAGTATTTTTTTACTTTTTGTTATAATAATATCCCAATTTTTTTTTTTTAAATATTTTTTTTCTCAGTTTAGGCCGATACGTACTCTTCTATTTATTTTTGGTAAAAAAAATTGCAATAAGCGTAAAGTGATTGGTTTGCGCGCAAAAGTTATAGCGCCTACAAAATAGGGGATAGAATTATGACATTTTTATTATATATATATTTTTTTACTAGTAATGGCGGCGATCTGCGATTTTTGTCAGGCCTGCGATATTGCGGCGGACATATCGGACACTTTTGACACTATTTTGGGACCATTCACATTTATACAGCGAACAGTGCTATAAAAATGCACTGATTACTGTATAAATGTGACTGGCAGGGAAGGGGTTAACACTAGGGGGCGAGGAAGGGGTTAAATGTGTGCCTTATTTGTGATTCTTACTGTGTAGGGGAGGGGACTGACTGGGGGAGGAGACCGATCTGTGTCCCTATGTACAAGGGACACAGCATCGGTCTCCTCTCTCCCTGATAGGACATGGATCTCTGTGTTTACACACAGAGATCCACGTCCTGCCTCTGTAACTGCCGATCGAATGTACCTGGCGGACATCGCGCCCGCCAGGCACGCTCCTCGGCATCACGTGATGCGCGCCGCACAGCTGTTCCCCGAGGGCGCGCGGCGGGATGTAAACAGAGAAGGACGTCCTGGGGACGTCCTCTCGGCACTTGAGAGCCGCGCTGCAGCCGTCTTTCGGCTATAGCGCGGGTCTCAAGTGGTTAAAGAAAAAATAACAGGTCTGTGACAGCCAAAATTATTACTGGTTGGTAGGTGATCAAATTCTTATGTCATGCAATAAAATGCAAATTAATTATTTAAAAATCAAACAATGTGATTGTCTGGATTTTTGTTTTATATTCCGTATCTCACAGTTGAAGAGTACCTATGATAAAAAATTACAGACATCTACAGGCTTTGTAAGTAGGAAAACCTGCAAAATCAGCAGTGTATCAAATACTTGTTCTCCCCACTGTATATATATATGTATATATATATATATTGTAAGGGGGTTAGCTCGGCAGCGGGTGTGTGTGACCCCCTGGATGGGCTCCCCACACAAAAACAGGCCCAGCAGACGGAGGTTGTGGTTTTCAAGATCAAAAGGGTGCGGTTTATTTCTCTATTTACAGTGACAAAAACACAGCAAAGCAAAAAGAAACATAAACAAAATAAACCCTGGTCAGCTTGACCTCTGACTAAACATGCAGGTTTCCTAAACTAACAACTGGGATCAGCCTGGTGCTGTCCTAGTCCCTAAGTCCCTGGTTTAGTAAATGTCCAAACAAATAGCCACACAGGCTTTGTCTCACCACACAGGGGTTCACTCTCCCTAGACAGTCCACACAGGTCTGGTTCCAGGCATGAGCAAACACCTAATGAAGCTGGGAGTTTTTATAGAGGCCTTAAACGAGCTGACAAGCTTCAGCTGGTCTCATCAACTCCCTGCCTGCACGACGCCCAGCACTCTCCCTAGAGGTATGAATCATCCATGAGCCCACTAGCCTCAGCTGGGCTTCATCAACTCTCTCCCTAGTTGTATAAGTCGGCATAAAGCCTGAATCTGGGAGAAATATACCTACCCCCCTGGATGCAACCAGGTGACTTTACCTTCCTGCTGTCACATACCCCCCCCTCTTGTTTTAACCTTGGGGTTGGAACACCAGCAATCAGGCATTCATGTACTCGAGACAAAGCATCCACATTCCCCATTTGAACGCCAGGGCGATGCTTTACTGTGAAGTTGAATTCCTGTAGGGCCAGGAACCACCTATTTACTCTTCTATTTGTCTCCTTGTTTTGAGCCATCCACTTTAACGGAGCGTGATCCGTAACCATGTCAAAGTGCCTACCTAGCAGATAGTACCGAAGGGAATCTAGAGCCCACTTCACCGCTAAACACTCCTTTTCAACCGTGGCGTAATTTACCTCATGGGACTTCAACTTCCTGCTGAGGTAAATGACTGGGTGCTCTTCCCCGTTCCAGACCTGGGACAATACTGCTCCTAACCCCACATCTGACGCATCACTTTGTACGACAAAGTCTTTAGAGAAGTCGGGTGAGTACAACACTGGCTGGCTACATAAGGCTTGTTTCAAGAATTGGAATGCTGCCTCAGCCTCGGGGGTCCATTTAATCATGACCGACCCTTTCCCTTTCGTCAGGTTGGTTAGGGGCACAGCCTTAGAAGCAAAGTGGGGAATGAAGCGCCGATAATAACCCGCGATTCCCAGAAAGGCTCGTACCTGCTTCTTGCTGTTGGGACGTGGCCAACTCTGGATGGCCTCGACTTTGTTGAGTTGGGGTTTTATTACTCCCCTGCCAATGGTGTACCCAAGATATTTGGCCTCCTCCTGCCCAATGGTACACTTCTTGGGGTTAGCCGTAAACCCCGCTTCCCGGATAGAGTCTAGGACTGCTTGCACTTTTGGCAGATGTGAGGCCCAATCTGTGCTATGGACAATTACGTCATCCAGGTAAGCCGCAGCATACTTCCGATGGGGCCTCAGTATCTGGTCCATTTTCCGCTGGAATGTGGCCGGCGCATTCTGTAACCCGAACGGCATTCTCTTATATTGGAACGCCCCGTCTGGGGTTACAAATGCGGTTTTCTCTTTGGCCGACTTGGCCAGGGGAATTTGCCAATACCCTTTTGTGAGGTCAAGAGTCGTCATGTATCGGGCTGTTCCCAGCCGGTCGATCAACTCATCTATACGTGGCATGGGGTAGGTGTCAAATTTTGTAACTTTGTTCAACTGACGAAAATCGTTACAAAATCGCCAGCTCCCATCCGGTTTAGGCACCAACACAATGGGACTAGACCAATCACTTTGGGACTCCTCTATCACCCCTAAGTTCAGCATTTTCTGTACTTCCTCCCGTATTGCCTCCCGTCGGGCCTCTGGGATCCGATAGGGTTTTAACTTCACCCTTTCACCGGGCGGGGTAATAATATCATGCTCTACCCCAGATGTTTGTCCCGGCAGCTCAGAGAACACCTCCTTGTGGGGAGAACTCTCACTTTCCCAAGTTTCCTTGGCAATATCCAACAGCCCTCTTGGGTGTCTCCCATACAGTAACTCAAAGGGGGAGAATCCCGTAGAGGATTGGGGCACCTCCCTAATAGCAAACATCAAATAAGGAAGTAGACAGTCCCAATCCTTTCCATCTCTATCCACCACTTTCTTCAACATTTGTTTTAGGGTTTTGTTGAATCTTCCAACCAGCCCATCGGTTTGGGGGTGATACACAGACGTACGCAATTGCGTCACTTTGAACAATTTACACAGCTCTTTCATAACCCGGGACATAAAGGGTGTACCTTGGTCCGTAAGCAGTTCTTTACAAATACCCACCCGGCTAAAAACAAGAGATAGCTCTTTGGCTATGGTTTTGGCCGAGGTATTTCGGAGAGGGATCGCTTCTGGATAACGGGTGGCATAGTCCATTATAACTAATATGTACTGGTGCCCCCTAGCGGACTTGATTATAGGACCTACCAAATCCATTGCGATCCTCTCAAACGGGACCTCAATGATGGGTAGAGGGACCAGCGGGCTACGGAAATGTGGCATCGGGGCCGACCTCTGACACACAGGGCAGGAGGAACAATAATTTTCTATGTCCTTCATCACCCCAGGCCAATAGAATCTCTGTAATACCCTCTCTCGGGTTTTCTCTGTCCCCAGATGACCTCCAAGAATGTGCCCATGGGCCAACTCCAACACCAACTTCCTGTAAGGTTTGGGCACCACAAGCTGCTCAACGGTTTCTTCTGCCCTTTTTGCCACCCGATACAGTAGGTCCTTCTCTACGCTGAAGTATGGGTAAGTGCAGGTATTATCTGGGTTCACTAACTCGCCATCTATTTCCACTACGTTTTCCCGTGCCTTTATTAGGGCGGGGTCTTTTAACTGTTCTGTGGCAAAATTTTCCCTGTGAACCTCAAGATCAGAAAACTCCACAGACGGTAGGTTTTCGTCTGAGGAGGTGGGCTCCTCTCCAGTTTCTTGAGTCTCGCCTGCCAATACTGACAAGGGAAATTCTGGAGAGTCCTCACCACTCTCAGAGGAGTTCTGGCTATCACCTTCCTGGTACATAGGGGCACCAGTGGGGGGCTCAGGATCATCCCACAGTTCCCAGAACTTCGGAAAATCCCTTCCCACAATGGCATCATGCGGTAATTGAGATACTAACCCCACTGGATGAGAGAGGGTACCTTTGGGGGTCTTGAAACACACTGTAGTCACTGGATACTCTCGGGTGTCCCCATGCACACAAATAACAGCTACCTTGCTATTCCCAGAGACCTCTGTTTTAACTAATTCAGCCTTTATCAGGGTCACAAGGCTACCTGAATCCAGTAATACCACAACATTTCTACCATTAATACACATTTTGCATAAATGTTTCTCAGTTCCCCGACTGGCAGTGCATGCGACTGTCGCACACAGCGACTGACGTCTGTCCGTCAGAAAGTCACATTGCATGGGTTCCTCCACAACCGGGCAATTTGCTGCAATATGTCCCGCTTGCCGGCAGCGGTAGCAAACAATCCTTTTGGCTGCCTCTTGAGCCCCCGACTTCCCAGGCGGTTCTCGCCAAACCCTGGGCAGAGCTCCCACCCTCTCACTCTCTCCACCCTCACCCCTTGGAATCATCTTATCCGCCCCTGGGGATGGTCTGGTCTTAGGGTGGAAAGTCCGAGAGTCTCTGGAAGAGGCCGTCAGGTTCTCTGCAGCCAAGTATCTCTCTACACGATCCACAAGTTTATCGGCCGTTTCTGGGTCTCCATGGCTTACCCACTTTTGAATGGCGGTAGGAAGAGCTCTCAAGAAACGATCCATCACAACACGTTCCACAATCTCCGGTGCGGACAAAGTCTCTGGCTGTAGCCACTTCCTGCTCAGGTGAATGAGATCATACATTTGAGACCTGGGGGGTTTTCCAAGCTGGAAAGTCCAGTTATGCACACGCTGAGCCCGGACAGCCAGGGTGACACCCAGCCTTGCCAATATTTCAGCTTTTAGCATCACATAGTCTTTTGCTTGGTCAGGCTCTAGGTCATAGTAAGCTTTCTGCGATTCACCAGTTAACAGAGGAGCCAGCAGTCCAGCCCACTGATCCTTAGGCCACTTTTCCCTTTCAGCAGTCCTTTCAAATGTGGTCAAAAACACCTCTGGATCATCTTCTCCAGTCATTTTTGTCAATAAACGACTCACCCCAAATGACGCGGTATTAGTGGGACGGCTTTCCTCACTGGTCTGCGGACGTTGCTGCATTACTGCTTCCATCTGTTGTTGTAGTCTCTGCTCTTGCTTCTGCAACAGGTCTATGAAGCGGGCCTCAGATTGCTGCTGGGCTTGTTGCTGAGCCTCCAGACTCTGTTGCAAAGTTGCAAGGCTCTGTTGATGAGCTTGCTGCTGGGCTGCAAGGCTCTGTTGATGAGCTTGCTGCTGGGCTGCGAAGCTCTGTTGTTGAGCTGCAAGGCTCTTTTGCAAACCTGCATTTGTCTGCTGTTGATTGGCATTTGCTAGAGCCAGCTGTTTCAGTATCTCCTCCATGCTGGCTTAAAAAAACTGCCCGCATTCTCCACCAACTGTAAGGGGGTTAGCTCGGCAGCGGGTGTGTGTGACCCCCTGGATGGGCTCCCCACACAAAAACAGGCCCAGCAGATGGAGGTTGTGGTTTTCAAGATCAAAAGGGTGCGGTTTATTTCTCTATTTACAGTGACAAAAACACAGCAAAGCAAAAAGAAACATAAACAAAATAAACCCTGGTCAGCTTGACCTCTGACTAAACATGCAGGTTTCCTAAACTAACAACTGGGGTCAGCCTGGTGCTGTCCTAGTCCCTAAGTCCCTGGTTTAGTAAATGTCCAAACAAATAGCCACACAGGCTTTGTCTCACCGCACAGGGGTTCACTCTCCCTAGACAGTCCACACAGGTCTGGTTCCAGGCATGAGCAAACACCTAATGAAGCTGGGAGTTTTTATAGAGGCCTTAAACGAGCTGACAAGCTTCAGCTGGTCTCATCAACTCCCTGCCTGCACGACGCCCAGCACTCTCCCTAGAGGTATGAATCATCCATGAGCCCACTAGCCTCAGCTGGGCTTCATCAACTCTCTCCCTAGTTGTATAAGTCGGCATAAAGCCTGAATCTGGGAGAAATATACCTACCCCCCTGGATGCAACCAGGTGACTTTACCTTCCTGCTGTCACAATATATATATATATATATTAAAAAGATAGTATAAACATAAAACAGTGAATCTGTGTCAGAAATATACTAGAAACAGCGCTGATGTTGGTGTGATTCAAGTGGCCAACTCCACATCCAAAGCATTAAACAGTTTATGGCAGATGAAACAAGAATGCAGAGTGTCCAATAATGTTCATTGGTGGTCCTAGATACAAACAGCATGCACCTTCACCGTAAAATCTGATCCACCCAGTGGGAACACACTCCCCCTCAGGGGTTTAAACTCACCAGAGCAAAGCTCAAACAATGCCTTGAACAGGGGAGTAAATCGGAACCTATTCAGCATTCAGCATCAGCCAAGGAGATGTTTGATCAGTGGGGACTCCCAAAAGGAATAAACAAACAGAGGAAAGCAAAAATAGCGTAACTCCGTTTAATAGGTAAATTACCCCACACATCACATAGCCCCTTAATACATTAAACGTACATTAATCAAACATATCAGAGCAAAAAAGTCATCATATCACCACATCGCCGTCCGTCCGTAAGACAATCGATACTCGAACGAATATCCAGGAACTGTTCTTACTTCCGGGTTTGGCTGGCGTGGAGCGCATACATCACTTCCGGTAGCGTCGTGTAGGTCACGCCCTGACGCGTTTCGTCATATCCTGACTTCAACAGAGGGCGTGCCCACACGACGCAAGTGACCATTTAAATAGACACTCCCTCCGCCCTCCATACCAATCAGCGCCGTCAAAGACCGGCAATAGGTGCACATTGCAGTGACCATGGCAGCAGCTGATATTATATTACAATTGGAGCGGAGGGTCAATGGTCATCAAATTGATGTATTAAAGAGGCACAGTCTTAAACAAATCAATGTCTCTCAATGGGGCACAATGAATACATAAATTTAAATTTAAAACGCAATCATTTAAAAATGCAGAGGTAAAACAAACAGCAATCTACATAACATAAATATTACTGCACACTTCAAATACAGAACATGGTCATCATTTCAAATGATAAACATTCTGAATATGTACAGTAACCATATACACCCTCCAAGATACTACACTCATATGTATTATGATAGTAGTTAAAATGTATAAAAAAATTCTATATATATAAAATAATATAAAATACTAAAAAATCCAGGACTAAAACTACAAACATATTTAATAGTCACTAATAAAGCAGTTTATATCAAGGTCTATATTCAGTCCTTTCGGCGAAAGAGTATCCACCGAAAAAATCCATTGGGTCTCTTTCCTTGACAGATCCCTAACTAGATTAGAGCCCCTCCATGGGGGTTTCAAATGATCTATTCCCCAAAATTTAAGGCCACTCGGGTCCTGATTGTGACATATTTTAAAATGCAGTGACACATTGTGGTCTTTGAAACCAAGCTTAATATTTGCAATGTGCTCTGCTATTCTAACCTTTAGCTGACGTTTGGTGCGGCCTATATACATAAGATTGCATGGGCACTGGAGGGCATATACAACATAGGAAGTATTGCATGTAATAAATTCATCAATGGTGAATTCTTTATTGTTTGAGGTAGAGATGAAGTTTTCCACAGCCCTCAACGGCCGATCGACCTCTCTACACGCCCTACATCTCCTACACGCAAAAAACCCATTCCTGTCCCAAAAAGTTGAAGGTCTAGTAGGTGGATCTAAAACTTTTCTAACAATTTTGTCGGCAAAACTGCGTGCCCTTCTATAAATAAAACCTGGTTTATGTGGAAGGACCGCAGATAATACTTTATCCATAAGAAGAACATGCCAGTGGGAGGAAAAAATCTCCTCCACCTCTTTATATTGGGAATGAAACCCAGAGATAAAGTTCCACTCCCGTCCAGTATCTGGCTGGCGGACCGGCATGTCCCTAAGAAAGTCCTCCCTAGGCCGTGCAGCCAATTCCTTAATTATATAGTCTAGTGATTCCCCAAAATAGCCCTTTTCAATAAATTTTGCCTTTATAATCTCTGCTTGTATAAGAAAGTCAGAGTTCGCAGAGCAGTTCCTTTTTACTCTCGTAAGTTGACCTCTAGGGATATTTTGAAGCCACATTGGATGGTGGCCACTGCTCATGGGTAGGTAACTATTCGCATCTGTGGGCTTAAAAAAGACCTTTGTCCCCAGTTTATTGTCATATTTAAAAATATGCAAATCTAAAAACTGGATATCAGTAGTACTCACAGCACTAGTCAATTTAATGTTGCTGGAATTCAAATTGAGTTCATTTAAAAATGTCTGTAAGGTATCCAGAGTACCACTCCAAATAAGGAACAGGTCATCAATATACCTTTTATAAAATAAAAGATATGGGAGAGTCTTAGAAAAAATATTTTTATCCTCCCACTCTGCCATAAAGAGGTTAGCAATGCTTGGTGCAAAGCTAGCCCCCATGGCAACGCCCCTACATTGCGAATAAAAGTCACCATTATACCAAAAAAAGTTATGTCCAAGGCAAAAATCCAGGGAGTTCCTCAAAAACACTTTTTTATTATGTGTGATATCTTCACGTTTGCATAGGGCCCAATTAAGGGCCAACAGTGCATCATCGTGTTGGATGATGGTGTACAAGGACGCCACATCAGCGGTTACCAAGTACACCTGATCATTTCCTGTTAGATCAATATGTTGCAACATCTGTAATAGACTCTTAGTATCCTTAAGAAAAGCACGGGTAGCTCCCACACTCTCTTGCAGATATAGATCAAGATATTGCCCCATACGGGATGTGATTGATCCTATCCCATTAACAATGGGTCTCCCTGGAGGGCTCTGAATATCCTTATGGATCTTGGGGAGGGTGTAGATAGTGGGGATCCTACTACTACTAGGGACCAGGAATTTCTTCTCTCGGTTATTCAATACCCCAGTAGAGTACCCCATTTCAACCAAACACTCTAAATCCTTCCCATATTGAATGGAGGGATCTTTATCCAATTTAGTGTAGGTATTACTATCACTTAACATATCCATGAGTTGTTTATGGTAAAAATCTTTATTTAGAATTACCACACCTCCCCCCTTATCGGCAGGTCTTATCACTAGACTTTTTTTCTCTTCAAGCATTGATATCCCATCCAGTATATGCCTTGGATTAACATTCTTTTTAGGGATCAAATCATTCAAATCTCTAATCACAAGTCCCTTAAAAACCTCAACTTGATGATTAGCTCCATTAAAAGGATTGAATAAAGATTTATTCCGTAATCCACTATCCAATGCAACTGATGAGATCCCCGATGTGGGTTGAGAATTTTTATTGAGAAAATATTTCTTCACATTGACCTTGCGTATATATTTATGGATGTCTATAAAGACATCAAATTTATTAATAGACCTTTTCAGGCCGCATTTCAGACCTAAATGGAGAATATTAGTCTCTTTGTGTGTCAGAACTGTATCACTTAAATTAAAGATACCCCCTACTCTTGATCTCTCCTTCTTTTTCTGGACTTTTCGTCCTGCTCTACATCCTCTCGATCTTCTCCCCTCTGATAGGGGTAATATGGGGTAATATGGGGGATCCCTCTGCCAATAGAGGGGTTCCCTCCACTGGGGATCTCTGTAGCTTTGTACTTGCTGGGAATGATTTGATCCCTAAAAAGAATGTTAATCCAAGGCATATACTGGATGGGATATCAATGCTTGAAGAGAAAAAAAAGTCTAGTGATAAGACCTGCCGATAAGGGGGGAGGTGTGGTAATTCTAAATAAAGATTTTTACCATAAACAACTCATGGATATGTTAAGTGATAGTAATACCTACACTAAATTGGATAAAGATCCCTCCATTCAATATGGGAAGGATTTAGAGTGTTTGGTTGAAATGGGGTACTCTACTGGGGTATTGAATAACCGAGAGAAGAAATTCCTGGTCCCTAGTAGTAGTAGGATCCCCACTATCTACACCCTCCCCAAGATCCATAAGGATATTCAGAGCCCTCCAGGGAGACCCATTGTTAATGGGATAGGATCAATCACATCCCGTATGGGGCAATATCTTGATCTATATCTGCAAGAGAGTGTGGGAGCTACCCGTGCTTTTCTTAAGGATACTAAGAGTCTATTACAGATGTTGCAACATATTGATCTAACAGGAAATGATCAGGTGTACTTGGTAACCGCTGATGTGGCGTCCTTGTACACCATCATCCAACACGATGATGCACTGTTGGCCCTTAATTGGGCCCTATGCAAACGTGAAGATATCACACATAATAAAAAAGTGTTTTTGAGGAACTCCCTGGATTTTTGCCTTGGACATAACTTTTTTTGGTATAATGGTGACTTTTATTCGCAATGTAGGGGCGTTGCCATGGGGGCTAGCTTTGCACCAAGCATTGCTAACCTCTTTATGGCAGAGTGGGAGGATAAAAATATTTTTTCTAAGACTCTCCCATATCTTTTATTTTATAAAAGGTATATTGATGACCTGTTCCTTATTTGGAGTGGTACTCTGGATACCTTACAGACATTTTTAAATGAACTCAATTTGAATTCCAGCAACATTAAATTGACTAGTGCTGTGAGTACTACTGATATCCAGTTTTTAGATTTGCATATTTTTAAATATGACAATAAACTGGGGACAAAGGTCTTTTTTAAGCCCACAGATGCGAATAGTTACCTACCCATGAGCAGTGGCCACCATCCAATGTGGCTTCAAAATATCCCTAGAGGTCAACTTACGAGAGTAAAAAGGAACTGCTCTGCGAACTCTGACTTTCTTATACAAGCAGAGATTATAAAGGCGAAATTTATTGAAAAGGGCTATTTTGGGGAATCACTAGACTATATAATTAAGGAATTGGCTGCACGGCCTAGGGAGGACTTTCTTAGGGACATGCCGGTCCGCCAGCCAGATACTGGACGGGAGTGGAACTTTATCTCTGGGTTTCATTCCCAATATAAAGAGGTGGAGGAGATTTTTTCCTCCCACTGGCATGTTCTTCTTATGGATAAAGTATTATCTGCGGTCCTTCCACATAAACCAGGTTTTATTTATAGAAGGGCACGCAGTTTTGCCGACAAAATTGTTAGAAAAGTTTTAGATCCACCTACTAGACCTTCAACTTTTTGGGACAGGAATGGGTTTTTTGCGTGTAGGAGATGTAGGGCGTGTAGAGAGGTCGATCGGCCGTTGAGGGCTGTGGAAAACTTCATCTCTACCTCAAACAATAAAGAATTCACCATTGATGAATTTATTACATGCAATACTTCCTATGTTGTATATGCCCTCCAGTGCCCATGCAATCTTATGTATATAGGCCGCACCAAACGTCAGCTAAAGGTTAGAATAGCAGAGCACATTGCAAATATTAAGCTTGGTTTCAAAGACCACAATGTGTCACTGCATTTTAAAATATGTCACAATCAGGACCCGAGTGGCCTTAAATTTTGGGGAATAGATCATTTGAAACCCCCATGGAGGGGCTCTAATCTAGTTAGGGATCTGTCAAGGAAAGAGACCCAATGGATTTTTTCGGTGGATACTCTTTCGCCGAAAGGACTGAATATAGACCTTGATATAAACTGCTTTATTAGTGACTATTAAATATGTTTGTAGTTTTAGTCCTGGATTTTTTAGTATTTTATATTATTTTATATATATAGAATTTTTTTATACATTTTAACTACTATCATAATACATATGAGTGTAGTATCTTGGAGGGTGTATATGGTTACTGTACATATTCAGAATGTTTATCATTTGAAATGATGACCATGTTCTGTATTTGAAGTGTGCAGTAATATTTATGTTATGTAGATTGCTGTTTGTTTTACCTCTGCATTTTTAAATGATTGCGTTTTAAATTTAAATTTATGTATTCATTGTGCCCCATTGAGAGACATTGATTTGTTTAAGACTGTGCCTCTTTAATACATCAATTTGATGACCATTGACCCTCCGCTCCAATTGTAATATAATATCAGCTGCTGCCATGGTCACTGCAATGTGCACCTATTGCCGGTCTTTGACGGCGCTGATTGGTATGGAGGGCGGAGGGAGTGTCTATTTAAATGGTCACTTGCGTCATGTGGGCACGCCCTCTGTTGAAGTCAGGATATGACGAAACGCGTCAGGGCGTGACCTACACGACGCTACCGGAAGTGATGTATGCGCTCCACGCCAGCCAAACCCGGAAGTAAGAACAGTTCCTGGATATTCGTTCGAGTATCGATTGTCTTACGGACGGACGGCGATGTGGTGATATGATGACTTTTTTGCTCTGATATGTTTGATTAATGTACGTTTAATGTATTAAGGGGCTATGTGATGTGTGGGGTAATTTACCTATTAAACGGAGTTACGCTATTTTTGCTTTCCTCTGTTTGTTTATTCCTTTTGGGAGTCCCCACTGATCAAACATCTCCTTGGCTGATGCTGAATGCTGAATAGGTTCCGATTTACTCCCCTGTTCAAGGCATTGTTTGAGCTTTGCTCTGGTGAGTTTAAACCCCTGAGGGGGAGTGTGTTCCCACTGGGTGGATCAGATTTTACGGTGAAGGTGCATGCTGTTTGTATCTAGGACCACCAATGAACATTATTGGACACTCTGCATTCTTGTTTCATCTGCCATAAACTGTTTAATGCTTTGGATGTGGAGTTGGCCACTTGAATCACACCAACATCAGCGCTGTTTCTAGTATATTTCTGACACAGATTCACTGTTTTATGTTTATACTATCTTTTTAATATCTTAAATTTTTTAAACGGCTGCTCCCTTTAGAAATTCTTTGAGTTATCAGAGAAATTCGTGTATGGTATCACGTTTTTGTGTGTCATCCATTTCTAGTGTCGGTTACCTACTACAAGATTTTTTTGCAATTTTGCGAGTCCGAGGCGCTGAGCGGTGTATTGAAGGCCTTTATTATACACCTCATCCTACTATTTTGCTGTTTTTTTCTTCTCGGCAGCTATGGACGCCTTGCAATTTTTGAGTAGTAGGACTATAGACATTGGCAATATTTTTGCGATTAATGAGCAAACTACTGCGCTAACTAATTTGAATGGGGCAATGACTGCTCTGGGGAATGTCCTAGAGAAGCAAGTCCGCACATGGTGGGACATTTGTACACTTGAGCAGTATATTAAGGAAAGGATAATTATAAGGAGTCTGAGATGGGAGGTAGTCCCACAGGACGGCCTGGATGACCCAGAATCCATGAGTGAGTGGTATGAGTTCTTTAATACTATGGGTTTTAGGTTACAGGATCTCATCCTTAAACGTAAAAAGAAAAAAATGTCTAAACTTGAATCTAGGATCAATGAATTAAAACTTCAACTTGATCCAATTAAAGATTCTCAGCAACTAGTTGATTTTAATACCAGGATTAAAAAGAAACTTGAAAAAGTGGATAAGGACACTCAGAAAAAGAAAACTAAGAAATTTCATAGGGACTTGGGTGACTTCCGGTCTAACTGTGTTTATTCGTGGCAACAAGTTAAGCCTAATGAAAATAGAGAGAATACACATGCTGACATTCCTGAGACTAGGCCATCTGTTCCTAGTACATCAGGTATAAGTGAAACCAGGAGGAATGACTTGCCCCCACGGGCTCCAAGGGATCACTCTACCCCTGTAAGAAATTATGTTGATCATTCTAGAGGGGGTCCAGCTAGAGATGGACATAATAATGCTGTCCAATATCCACCTAATAATAACTATTATACAGTTCCAGTTCAGAATAGGTTTGAACCAATATGGGAAAATGAGGCTAGAAGTAATCACCAATCTCCTCGTCCTTTTTTAGGGAGGGGGAGGGGGTGGCACAAACGAGGTCGGGGGCTCCCCCAATGCAGGGGACGTCCTCCATCACATTCCCAGCAAGTACAAAGCTACAGAGATCCCCAGTGGAGGGAACCCCTCTATTGGCAGAGGGATCCCCCATATTACCCCTATCAGAGGGGAGAAGATCGAGAGGATGTAGAGCAGGACGAAAAGTCCAGAAAAAGAAGGAGAGATCAAGAGTAGGGGGTATCTTTAATTTAAGTGATACAGTTCTGACACACAAAGAGACTAATATTCTCCATTTAGGTCTGAAATGCGGCCTGAAAAGGTCTATTAATAAATTTGATGTCTTTATAGACATCCATAAATATATACGCAAGGTCAATGTGAAGAAATATTTTCTCAATAAAAATTCTCAACCCACATCGGGGATCTCATCAGTTGCATTGGATAGTGGATTACGGAATAAATCTTTATTCAATCCTTTTAATGGAGCTAATCATCAAGTTGAGGTTTTTAAGGGACTTGTGATTAGAGATTTGAATGATTTGATCCCTAAAAAGAATGTTAATCCAAGGCATATACTGGATGGGATATCAATGCTTGAAGAGAAAAAAAGTCTAGTGATAAGACCTGCCGATAAGGGGGGAGGTGTGGTAATTCTAAATAAAGATTTTTACCATAAACAGCTCATGGATATGTTAAGTGATAGTAATACCTACACTAAATTGGATAAAGATCCCTCCATTCAATATGGGAAGGATTTAGAGTGTTTGGTTGAAATGGGGTACTCTACTGGGGTATTGAATAACCGAGAGAAGAAATTCCTGGTCCCTAGTAGTAGTAGGATCCCCACTATCTACACCCTCCCCAAGATCCATAAGGATATTCAGAGCCCTCCAGGGAGACCCATTGTTAATGGGATAGGATCAATCACATCCCGTATGGGGCAATATCTTGATCTATATCTGCAAGAGAGTGTGGGAGCTACCCGTGCTTTTCTTAAGGATACTAAGAGTCTATTACAGATGTTGCAACATATTGATCTAACAGGAAATGATCAGGTGTACTTGGTAACCGCTGATGTGGCGTCCTTGTACACCATCATCCAACACGATGATGCACTGTTGGCCCTTAATTGGGCCCTATGCAAACGTGAAGATATCACACATAATAAAAAAGTGTTTTTGAGGAACTCCCTGGATTTTTGCCTTGGACATAACTTTTTTTGGTATAATGGTGACTTTTATTCGCAATGTAGGGGCGTTGCCATGGGGGCTAGCTTTGCACCAAGCATTGCTAACCTCTTTATGGCAGAGTGGGAGGATAAAAATATTTTTTCTAAGACTCTCCCATATCTTTTATTTTATAAAAGGTATATTGATGACCTGTTCCTTATTTGGAGTGGTACTCTGGATACCTTACAGACATTTTTAAATGAACTCAATTTGAATTCCAGCAACATTAAATTGACTAGTGCTGTGAGTACTACTGATATCCAGTTTTTAGATTTGCATATTTTTAAATATGACAATAAACTGGGGACAAAGGTCTTTTTTAAGCCCACAGATGCGAATAGTTACCTACCCATGAGCAGTGGCCACCATCCAATGTGGCTTCAAAATATCCCTAGAGGTCAACTTACGAGAGTAAAAAGGAACTGCTCTGCGAACTCTGACTTTCTTATACAAGCAGAGATTATAAAGGCGAAATTTATTGAAAAGGGCTATTTTGGGGAATCACTAGACTATATAATTAAGGAATTGGCTGCACGGCCTAGGGAGGACTTTCTTAGGGACATGCCGGTCCGCCAGCCAGATACTGGACGGGAGTGGAACTTTATCTCTGGGTTTCATTCCCAATATAAAGAGGTGGAGGAGATTTTTTCCTCCCACTGGCATGTTCTTCTTATGGATAAAGTATTATCTGCGGTCCTTCCACATAAACCAGGTTTTATTTATAGAAGGGCACGCAGTTTTGCCGACAAAATTGTTAGAAAAGTTTTAGATCCACCTACTAGACCTTCAACTTTTTGGGACAGGAATGGGTTTTTTGCGTGTAGGAGATGTAGGGCGTGTAGAGAGGTCGATCGGCCGTTGAGGGCTGTGGAAAACTTCATCTCTACCTCAAACAATAAAGAATTCACCATTGATGAATTTATTACATGCAATACTTCCTATGTTGTATATGCCCTCCAGTGCCCATGCAATCTTATGTATATAGGCCGCACCAAACGTCAGCTAAAGGTTAGAATAGCAGAGCACATTGCAAATATTAAGCTTGGTTTCAAAGACCACAATGTGTCACTGCATTTTAAAATATGTCACAATCAGGACCCGAGTGGCCTTAAATTTTGGGGAATAGATCATTTGAAACCCCCATGGAGGGGCTCTAATCTAGTTAGGGATCTGTCAAGGAAAGAGACCCAATGGATTTTTTCGGTGGATACTCTTTCGCCGAAAGGACTGAATATAGACCTTGATATAAACTGCTTTATTAGTGACTATTAAATATGTTTGTAGTTTTAGTCCTGGATTTTTTAGTATTTTATATTATTTTATATATATAGAATTTTTTTATACATTTTAACTACTATCATAATACATATGAGTGTAGTATCTTGGAGGGTGTATATGGTTACTGTACATATTCAGAATGTTTATCATTTGAAATGATGACCATGTTCTGTATTTGAAGTGTGCAGTAATATTTATGTTATGTAGATTGCTGTTTGTTTTACCTCTGCATTTTTAAATGATTGCGTTTTAAATTTAAATTTATGTATTCATTGTGCCCCATTGAGAGACATTGATTTGTTTAAGACTGTGCCTCTTTAATACATCAATTTGATGACCATTGACCCTCCGCTCCAATTGTAATATAATATCAGCTGCTGCCATGGTCACTGCAATGTGCACCTATTGCCGGTCTTTGACGGCGCTGATTGGTATGGAGGGCGGAGGGAGTGTCTATTTAAATGGTCACTTGCGTCGTGTGGGCACGCCCTCTGTTGAAGTCAGGATATGACGAAACGCGTCAGGGCGTGACCTACACGACGCTACCGGAAGTGATGTATGCGCTCCACGCCAGCCAAACCCGGAAGTAAGAACAGTTCCTGGATATTCGTTCGAGTATCGATTGTCTTACGGACGGACGGCGATGTGGTGATATGATGACTTTTTTGCTCTGATATGTTTGATTAATGTACGTTTAATGTATTAAGGGGCTATGTGATGTGTGGGGTAATTTACCTATTAAACGGAGTTACGCTATTTTTGCTTTCCTCTGTTTGTTTATTCCTTTTGGGAGTCCCCACTGATCAAACATCTCCTTGGCTGATGCTGAATGCTGAATAGGTTCCGATTTACTCCCCTGTTCAAGGCATTGTTTGAGCTTTGCTCTGGTGAGTTTAAACCCCTGAGGGGGAGTGTGTTCCCACTGGGTGGATCAGATTTTACGGTGAAGGTGCATGCTGTTTGTATCTAGGACCACCAATGAACATTATTGGACACTCTGCATTCTTGTTTCATCTGCCATAAACTGTTTAATGCTTTGGATGTGGAGTTGGCCACTTGAATCACACCAACATCAGCGCTGTTTCTAGTATATTTCTGACACAGATTCACTGTTTTATGTTTATACTATCTTTTTAATATCTTAAATTTTTTAAACGGCTGCTCCCTTTAGAAATTCTTTGAGTTATCAGAGAAATTCGTGTATGGTATCACGTTTTTGTGTGTCATCCATTTCTAGTGTCGGTTACCTACTACAAGATTTTTTTGCAATTTTGCGAGTCCGAGGCGCTGAGCGGTGTATTGAAGGCCTTTATTATACACCTCATCCTAATATATATATATATATATATATATATATATATATATATATATATATGTAGCACCCTCACTGTTGCAAGAGTAGGTATATTTAGTTTGGTTCCCCTGTAGGCAGAGGAGCATGGGTTATTTTGTTAGGAGGCTGTGCAGTGGAACTGAAACTCTCTGGATATTTTCAGAACCTTGTGGGTGGGGGGACACAGGCTGCAGCCTGAATATTTATGGAGTTTCCACCAATCCCTAGGGAGCCAGGACCCAGAACGCGGGGAAACAAACCATAAATATTCAGGAACCTGGCAGTCTGGGAGCAGAGTCTGTGGTCCAGTCGTCTGGAGGAGACCCTGTGCTGGGGGTTCTACACCAGGGCAGAAAAGAGAGAGAAGTGGGAAGCTTCAAGTCTTCATTCCGCTCAGTCTCAGCTAGGTTTAGCTGCAAACCCTAAGCAGAACCAGTACAGCCTATTCAGCAAAAAGCCCAGGACAGCAGCCAATATGGATCTTTGATATGTCAAATCGCATGTCAAAACGCACCAGTGTGAACCAGGGCTCCAGGTTTTTTTTTTTTGACAACGCCTAACTGAACAAGCTGAAGTTAGAGGCTGATTAGCAACCATACACAGCTGCACCAGATTTTGCACTCTCCAGTTTTAATAAATTAACTTCAATGTCTCTTTAAGGCTCGGTTCACATATGAGCCGCATGCAGCTCGCAGCAGGGGGTCCGGTGCGTGCTTGTTCACTGTTTCAGGTCCGATTTCATCCCGAATTTTGGGCTGAATTCGCACCTGAAATGGAACAAAAGACGCACAGCGTTTTTCTGCATAACGCACCGGACCTGCTATGGAGATATGTGAGTCAGCTCCATAGAGAGTCAGCCAAAATCTCCTGCTATTGCGAAATGTATGCAGGGATCCTGTATCCAATTCTAAATAGATCCCTGCATCCAATTCAAAATGGTGTCAACCCAGCCTAAAGCAATCCTGTATAAGAAGACAACTTATCCATTTCCCACCACCTGCGCTGCCAAACGCCAACTCGGTTCACAAGAAATCCTCTGCTGAAATGCAATGGAATAACAATACTACCGGAAGTGTTAATCTCATGTGTTCCCTGCAGTGCTCAGGGATTATACTGGGTCCTGTAGTGGCATGGAGGTCAGTGGGAAAAACTCTGCTGTGGGGGACACAAGAGGAGATCGGCATGGCACAGGACTGAAGTACTGCTTTTTATGGTGGAACTTTATTAAAAAAATATGCTCCTGTTGTACATTGTGACAAGTCAGGACTTTTTTCATGCAGACTTTTGGGGCCCGTTTAGACCTGTGGGTTGCAGTAATGCATGGTATAAAACAACAGTGATGAGGTGCTTTGCAATGTCATGCATTCATACACTCAACTATTGCGCTGTGATTTGCCCATTTTATAAAGGCACTACATTTATGTTTTTGGTACAAATATTTTCTTAAAGCTAAGGAGAGAAGGGGGCGATAAGGTTAAAAAATGTAGAAAGGGTCACGTTTATTATTATTTTTATTATATTTTTTTTACATTGTGCACAGAATACTAACTTTTAAATGAAGGCTACAATTGTGGCATCCACTCATAAATAAATGAAGAGTTGGACTGGGCTGTCACACTATTTATTACCGCTGGGATATGGCTTTCCTGATGTGATCAGTGGAGTTCTGCTGTCATTTTGACAGCCAATCCCCTGCACTCTGTGTTTCAGGAATGCACAGAGCTAATGTTAGAGAGCAGGGCCAGCTGATTATGATAACAGCAAGATAGCCTGGTCTGGCACAGCACAGGAGATGATAAGGGCAATGTAGAGCCAGGAGAGGCTCCTGCCCCCCTACCACAGCACCCAAGATGGGTAAATCTCCTGCCTCTGTGTCAACCCAGTTCTGCCTGCATGTCTGACCACCCTCTAAAATCTATGGGCAGCTTTTTCCAACAGTCTATTAAATTGAAATTGGGAGGCCCTTCCACTCTATACAGGCAACAGGGACCCCTTAAAGATTGATGAATAAAAAGCAGAATGAGCTCTTGCCTCTGCTTTGTTTATTACAGCAATGAATCACTTGTTATCTTGCAGTAAATGCTGCCATTGAGTGAGCAGGAATAAGGTTTATTTGTACAGAATTAGCCTAACACATAATAGGGGAAGTGTTCCAGCAACAATGACAGCTAGTGATGGCTGTTCACGTGTACATATAGTGGTAGACTTATGATCTATAACTCAGACCTTTTTGTTTGCTTGCATATATATTGCAGTTATACAAACAGAAAGATTTGACGTTGCCTGGCCTCTAAACAAGATTTCATACTGTGAGGGCCAGCGTACCCCACTAAAATCACAAAGACAGAGGAGAGATTTTTTTTGTAAAGGAAACATTATACAAAAAAGTAGATAATGTATCATGACAGATTTTGGTTTATACTGGCTTTCTATGAGGGCAAGTAAATCATAAGATTGTATTTTGAGCTATTATAGGTACTAAAAAATCAATTTATTTACGTGCAAAATATTTCTATCTCCGTGGTTTTTCATGCACTGCTATACAGTACTAGCCAATCACATACCTTCCAAATTTCGGAGATGGGAAAGAGTGATTGTAGCAAAAATTTGGAAGCAAAGCACACAACAATGCTATGTCCCTGATTACACACACCACAAAGCATTAGAATACAAAATATGATTGGTTAAACCCACAAGTATTTTTTTAACCCCAATTTTTTACTATAAACAGACTATTTAAAATAAGAAATGCAATTTTGAGGTTCACACCAGACCCCTGGATAAGGGTCTGGTATAGATGTTGAAGAGAATCCCTGGCCACTTTGTTTACAAAGAGCATGAAGCAGGGAGCTGTCACTTACACTGGACAACAAAGATTTTGCTTCCCAAACACTTTTTGGTCCATCTTATACAAATTTGACAGTTAATCATGAATTTTTTTTTTAATTTGACTTATCATGTACCATGTTATAAAAGTCGTATGTTTTTGCAATTTGCAATACCTGTTGGCTATGCTACACACAAAAAAGAAACATATAAAAACATAAAACTGTTGTTGAAGCATATCAAGTACACCAAATACAACTGGAATATCTGTGGTGGCTTTGCTGCTTGGAATGCAGCTCGGATATACCAAGTACTGTTGTTACATATGCAAAAGTACAGCCGTGCAAGAGAGTCGCATTCGATTAAAAAGAAATGGCCTGGAGAAGGGATTGATGTCATTGAAAGAAGGGGAAGATTTTAATGTTACATATACTTGATAGTTTTTTTTGTCTATTTTATTCCAGAAGTATATTTAATTTACAGTTTATAGTTTATTTATGGGATAATAGTACGGAATAGGTAACACACAATCACATAAAGAATGGTGGAGGGATTAAGGAGGGAGGGGGGAGGGGAAGAAGAGGGGGAAGGGGAGGGTTAAAGGGTTGGGATAGATTAGGGTTCTATAGAAGTCAACACTAAACTAAAGTAGACACGAAAATAGTAATCTGGAATATTATATTAAATTAATTTTTTGGGGGGTTTTAAGAAACACGTTATAAGGCGCTATTAAGCTCCTTTCCTAATTATATTTTGGGAATGTATTGCACGGAGGTGTGTAAATGGGGAGAGGGTAGGGGGGAAAAGGGAAAGGGGACCAGAGTTTTTTTTTTGGGGGGGGGGTTTCTGGGAACACATAATAAGGCACTAACAAGTTCCTTTCTTAGATGTATTTTGAATAATATATTACACAGAAGGTGGGAAGGGGGAAAGGGGATCAAAGGTTTTTTTTTGTTTGTTTCTTGTTTGGAGACGGACATGATCGGGTCCTAGTGTATTCTCCCAAGGAGGGGGGGGGGGGGGGGGTTGTGTTTTATGTTTAATGAATGTAATTGTATAGATATTCTGTACAGTAGGACTTATATGTTGTATGATAAAATTTGCTATAATAAAGGGAAAAATGTGATTAAAAAAAAAAAAGAAAAAGAAATGGCCACTTCGAAAGAATTTGGTTCCAGGACAGAGAATCATGGCACATAAACTACTTGTTGACCCAACAAAGATATTTTTACCTCTGCTGCACATAAAACCTGGACAGACGAGAAATTTTGTTAAAGCGATGAACAAAGAGGCTGAAGGTTTTTCTTATTTGGAACAGATGTTTCCAAGAATAACTGATGCCAAGATTAAGGAGGGCATTTTTGTTGGTACACAGATCAGATACGTCAATGACAAGCGGTTTGAAGATCTGTCAGTGGGGCCCTGAGAAAATTGCCTTGAAAGCATTGAAGGATGCCATTGAAAGTTTTCTTCAGAGCACAAAAATACACTACATTACCAAAAGTATTGGGACACTTGCCTTTACACGCACATGCTCTTTAATGCCATCCCAGTCTTAGTCTGTAGGATTCAATATTGAGTTGACCCACCCTTTGCAGCTAGAACAGGTTCAACTCTTCTGGGAAGGCTGTCCACAAGGTTTAGGAGTGTGTCTATGGGAATGTTTGACCATTCTTCCAGAAGCGCATTTGTGAGGTCAGACACTGATGTGGGCGAGAAGGCCTGGATCGCAGTCTCCGCTCTAATTCATCTCAAAGGTGTTCTGTTGGGTTGAGATCAGAACTCTGTGCAGGCCAGTTAAGTTCCTCCGCCCTAAAACTCACTCATCCATGTCTTCATGGACCTTGCTTTGTGCACTGGTCCAAATCATTTGGTGGAGGGGGATTATGGTGTAGGGTTGTGTTTCAGGGGTTGGGCTTGGCCCCTTAGTTCCAGTGAAGGAATCTCTTAAGGTGTCAGCATACCAAAACATTTTGGACAATCTCATGCTCCCAGCATTGTGGTAACAGTTTGGGGATGGCCCCTTCCTGTTCCAACATGACGACACACAAGGTCAATAAAAACATGGATGAGCGAGTTTGGGGTGGAGGAACTTGACTGCCCTGCACAGTGTCCTTACCACAACCCAACAGAACACCTTTGAGATGAATTAGAGCGGAGAATGCGATCCAGGCCTTCTTGCCCACATCAGAGTCTGACCTCACAAATGCGCTTCTGGAAGAATGGTCAAACATTCCCATAGACACACTCCTAAACCTTGTGGACAGCCTTCCCAGAAGAGTTGAACCTGTTCTAGCTGCAAAGGGTGGGTCAACTCAATATTGAATGCTACAGACTAAGACTGGGATGGCATTAAAGAGCATGTGTGTGTAAAGGCAGGCGTCCCAATACTTTTGGTAATATAGAAAAAGACAAAGAGGTTACCCTGGGACTTTGAATGGCGTAGCGTTGCTATGGAGACGTTTGTTCCCTGCGCATGTGCACTGGACCCCTCCATCTGGTCCAGTTACTCCGCCCTCCATCTGTGCTGGCGGCCGTGTCGACGTCTGTCGTCATCTCGCTTGACGGGGTGACGCCGGACGCTGCATGGGCCGGGGGATCGCCACAGGCAGACACACTGAGTACACACCTGAGATACAGGTGATGTGGAAGGACCAGCCCTATTGGCTCACCACAGTCACCTGTTGCTCTCACCCTTCTCTCCTATGTTTTAGTGCCAATTGAGCCATTTTTGATTGGATGCACTCCAATCATATGACCTATATATACATGACTGTGCAGGCTTTACATTGCCGCACTGCCAGGAATCACTAAGGATCCATGCACACACCACATCATAGGAGTACAGGTAATGGAAATCTCTCTCTATCCCAGAGAAGTCAACGACATCTCTATTTTCCTGCCTTTGTAGTAAGCCAGGGTTTCTTAACTCCAGTCCTCAAGGCGCACCAACAGGTCATGTTTTCAGGATTTCCTTCAGATGAAACAGCTGTGGTAATTACTAAGGCAGTGAAACTGATTAAATCACTTGTGCAAAATAATGGAAAGCCTGAAAACATGACCTGTTGGGGCGCCTTGAGGACTGGAGTTGAGAAACACTGTAGTAAGCTATGTGTTACTCACTTTAGCTTTCCAATAATTATTATTTCCATCTTTTTTTGCCCTATACTAGATTTTCTGTGCTTTGCTGTCTGGTGTTCCCTGCGAGCATTGGTGTGTTGCTCGGGCTTGTCTCCCTCCAATCTGCGTCCCTGTTTTTGCACCATGGAAACTTGCTAACCATCGGTTGCATACTAATGTATACACATCATCTCACCACTTTACAATGGGCTTGGTTATACTGGATGTGTAGGACTACAATTGAGCCGATGTTTCGCCTATCTGGCATGCCTATGTTGTGTATCTATAGATAATAATCTTGAGCTGTAAGTACCATGAAATTCACCTATCACATTAGAATTTTTTGCTAGATGCTCAAGCCAAACGAATGTTATGAAAATGCCTGCATGAAATGCATTAATTACTATTGAATTGCTACAATGCTGATGGAATACTTTTTCTTTCCTTGCTAGAAAAACTAACAGTGTGCCTATATATAAACCCTGAAGAAGGAACTATATATGTGCTTTGAACAAACTCAGCCGCTTTTTTCCAAAACATGTCGGGTATTTGTTACAACACACCCCTTTGAATTGACTTGACAGTCTACAAATCGGTTGTGTTAGAACTATTATTGGCAGCTGTATTCCTATGTCAGCAAAACTGTTTTTATAAAGCTTTTTGTACAAATGTCCACTTTGTTTGCTACTATTTAATAAATAATTTTCTACTTTTATCTATGATTCTCTTGATAATTCCTGATTCACCTCTGTCTCAGTCCATACTATCCCAGGGGCATTCCCTTCCAATTTATAGATTCAATTGGGATGTGACTAAGACTACTAGGATTATCCATACACTGGTTTAGCTTCTTCTCCTATATTTTGTTTGAATGAAGTGAGAGAGGTTTGGCCAATGTTCACAGCTAACAATGAAACAAAATCTATTTGTTTCCAAAATGTTATGTAACAGAGCGGCAACAACAATGATTGTGAGTTACCCGGCATAATAGCCAATGTTCACAACACAAATGAAAGTAAATATAGATTTATTGCAAAGGTTATACATCAATCGGCAACAACAAAAGTTAAGAGTTGCTAGGCCAGTAGATACACATACACAATAAGAGAATTAAAAATGCACATACATATAAACAGGGAAATATGTAAACATAATGCAGACATCAATGATACACAACGTGTGCAGGCATAAAACAAGCATCAATAAATCCCTACGCGTTTCGCGAGACCCTGCTCGCTTCTTCAGGATGCATGAATGTTGTATCTGCAATATAAATGATGAGATCAATAGATGTATGTTATTAATAAATGGGGCAGGCGGAATAATTGGTAAGAGAGGTCTGGAACAGAGACCTCATACCTACCAGTGGGCTGGGATGAATCGGCCATCGCTGGATATCCAAACCTCTCTCACCTCTTTCAAAGTCCCAGGGCGACCTCTTTGTCTTTTTGTGTACTACTATGGATGGAGGTGTCAGATGGGTCACACCAGACCTTATTTTCTTTTTCTCTTTGGTAATATAGTGTATTTTTGTGCTCTGAAGTTGCCAAGAAAATTTTCAATGACATCCTTCAATACTTTCAAGGCAATTTTCTCAGGGCCCCACTGACAGATCTTCGAACCGCTTGTCAGTGACATATCTGATCTGTGTACCAACAAAAATGCCCTCCTTAATCTTGGCATTAGTTATTCTTGGAAACATCTGTTTCAAATAAGAAAAACCTTCAACCTCTTTGTTCATTGCTTTAAAGTTCTCGTCTGTCCAGGTTTTATGTGAAGCAGAGGTAAAAATATCTTTGTTGGGTCAACAAGTGGTTTATGTGCCATGATTCTCTGTCCTGGAACCAAATTCTTTCGAAGTGGCCATTTCTTTTTAATCGAATGCGACTCTCTTGCACGGCTGTACTATTTGCATATGTAACAACAGTACTTGGTATATCCGAGCTGCATTCCAAGCAGCAAAGCCATCACTTTAAATCTCCACAGATATTCCAGTTGTATTTGGTGTACTTGATATGCTTCCATAACAGTTTTATGTTTTCATATGTTTCTTTCGTGTGTGTAGCATAGCCAACAGGTATTGCAAATTGCAAAAACATACGATTTTTATAACATGGTATTTTTCTTTTAATGTTAGCATTGGTACATGCCCCCCATGGCAGTGCCCATGCCCTTTGTTTGACAATTCCTTGCCTATTTGCATTGAAAAGGGCAACATGTTTGGCAGGATTCACCCCAAAAGGCTTTAATAAGGTTTATGGTTGACAATTTTTTTTTTTTTTTAATTGAGCATCTTTTGAACCAATGAAAATGAGGAAAAGGTTGGAACTTTAAATGAGGAGCGTCACTAACTGTAAGTATATGGTATCACATGTGAATCTGGAAAAGATTCATATATCAAAGAAGGGGATAATATTGGTAAGAACAGGTGATTGGCAGATAGTAAAACATATGTTTGGATATACATAATGGTTACAACAATACATATTTTAAAACATTTACATCAATACACAATAGAACCATACCACACTAACGTGGGGAAATAGAGTTGGAAGCTGGTGACGTGAAGAGTCACAAGGAGTATTGCAATGTATGTTCATGATGGGCAAAAATTATTATACAACAGAAACCTATGCGCATAACTGTAACAGAAAAATTGCATCCTATAGTGCTTGGCACGTTTCATGGGGTTCCACTTCCTCAGGAGCAGGTGCAATTAGCGTATCTACGAAATATATATATACCCTTTTTTCCACTTGACCCTGCCTTCTAGGTTGTAAGCTCTAACGAGCAGGGCCCTCTGATCCCTCCTGTATTGAATTGTATTGTAATTGTACTGTCTTCCCCCATGTTGTTTTAAGGCGCTGCACAAACTGTTGGCGCTATATAAATCCTGTATTATAATAATAATAATAATAATAATAATAATAATATTAATAATAAAGACAACAATATAATTGGATAGTAAACATAAAACACATGTATTGAAAGAAACCAAATTGAAAACATTACTCTTCATGACTTCAACTCACAATTCAGTTTGAAATTTGGGCACGTGGTTCTGAGGCCCTTTTGGAGGCGTCTACAATGGGAACTGTGGGAGCAACCTGTTAGCGTATGGTAAGCTGAAGAGGACTGCAGAAGAACCAAACCCATACACATTCAGCTAATCACTACTGCCAAAAAGAGAATAGACACAAAATTATTTAATAAAGTGTAACCTTTAATTGGTCATCATGGGCAACCACTCTCATTTTAAGCTGATTTTCTGCCACCCAGTTTTAATGCATCAGCCCCGGCCGTGTATAAACAACAATATATAATACAATACATTGTGCCCATGGCAGGGCTTGGGTCCAAGTTTATATTCCCACCATTTGCCTGTACTTTGTATGTTCTTGATGTATTTGTGTGGGTTTCATGCTTGGCTGTCCTTTCCGGAATCCTAAATACACCGGTTAATTACCTTTCCTGTAAAATCGGCCCTAGTTTGTGTGTGTCAATGTCCATTTGTGGTAGAATCTGATGTGAATGGTTCCTTGTATTCTGTAAACCACTGCATAGCATTTCAGCACTATTTAAATCAGTAAAATAAATAAATACATTTACTCCACAATGGTATGTTTTGTTATTTTTATTATTTGGTTTTCTACGATGTTCTTTAGACCTGTTGTGTCTGTATTCTTTGTTTCTTACAATGAAAACAGATTTTTTATTTATTTGTAAAAACATTTCCATATTCATAACCTGGTCACACAATTAATAAATTATAAACCACTTAACATGCTATCTCTGTTTGGTGAGACTGCACAGCATGCATTCACCTTGGGGATATCTGGTATGCTTTTAATTTGCTCTGGGCATCTGGGATTACCTTAATCATCTATGACAATGAGCCTGTGCAAGTCTGTGCAGTGAAGAAAACTTGCAATGTGAACATGGGGATAGAAATTGAATTAAAATTCCAGGAATCACATGTATCTCTGCTTTCCAACTCAGAAATCCGCAGGCAGCTCTGGGAAATCACTTTGAAATGAAATTGTGTTTGCTGTAAAAATAAATAGCGACCCATTTATTGGTGGAATGGTCGGCAGTGTAAACACATTATTTTCAATAAGGAAATACATGAAATAATTTTACTGTTTTACTCTAGACACATAAAAAATACACACATTATTGCAGCTCTGTATTCATTATTACGTCATTAAATGTATCTTTTTAAATGCAAGTTGTGTAGGTACTTGGATTTGACCTGATATCAGCCTCTTGAAGTCCCTGTACAGCCGAGCTCAGATTAGGAGGGGAAGAAGCAACACAAAGAGTCAATCAGGTGTGCTGCAGTGCCCATGTACTAACAAGGCATGTGTTAACAGGAGAACAAAGTAGAATGACAGAAAGGTAAGCTCAACAGTGTGCTGATTTTTCTTCTTTTTTTTTCCTGTTTTTTATTGAGAGGAATAAAGCAATACACATTGAAAACAATGGGCTGATTTTGCTTTTATTGTTATTTGTCCAGTTACAGGCTGTGGCAGATCTGTAAAGCCGGCCATAGATGGTTTGAGTCCCTGCTGGTTCAGCAGGGAGTGGCCGAGATTTGAACCATGTATGGGCAGGCTGAATGTACCCAAGTGGATCGATCGATCCACTTGAGTATAAACAACCTGTCAGATTTTTCATGCAATTATTGCCACTAGCAGTAATTACTGTAATCACTGTGTTCTCCCGGCAGGAACACAATGGTTTTGCAGGAGGGATTCCCCCATCAACATTGTCTGTGTTTGTGGGGAAATCAAGCAATTTTCGGGTTGCAGGAAAGAAAATCGCTCTGTCAATGGCCGGCTTTAATGTTACTTATCTGAAACAGATACATTTCAGCGCTTCTGTCCCTTCTTTGTTATGTATTTCATTTGTGTATTCAGCTCTGTGCTTGGAGTTCAGCTTTAAAATGTAAATGTTCCTCTTCATGCAGCATAACGGTATTCATGGGCTTTCATGCTATCACTTACTGTAGTGGAGCATCTTTCCTGTTTATATTTTTGCATGTCAGGCAATTCACAGCAGGAATAACTTGTTTAAATTACTTTTATGTATATGCTTGCTTATATATTCTATGTTATTCTTCTTTTTTTTTTTTTTTTTATCTTTTTATTGAATTTTTATAAAACATACACACATTTTGCCTACACCTAGGCATAACAGCTGCCCACGCAGGGGCCATTACCCTGTTTCGGCATCAGACCGTCACAGGGCGACAAACAAAGAACTTAACTTAGTCTATACTACAACCCCAAGCTTGGGGAGAGGGTTCAGTCAATATACGTCATGCTTCAAAGCGGTATTGATAAAGGAAGGTAGCCTGGAAACATTATTTGGGTTAATAGATCGATATTTCAATGATACAATAGAAGTCTAGACAGTGGTCACTGTATCACTTGCTGTGCTTCTGTCATCTAACCAACAGTTCCATACCTTTTCAAATTTGTGCGGACAACCTCTAGACAAGTACGTGGCTCTATATAGGGGCAAACTGGCATTAACCACTTAACGACCGCCCACCGCCGATTTACGTCGGCAGAATGGCACCGACAGGCAGAATCACGTAGATCTACGTGATCGCCTTTGTGCAGTTGGGGGGTCCATCCGGACCCCCCTTCACTGCAGTGAGCGGCCGTTAAGTGTTCGGGAGCGATCAGGCATGAGGGGGCGGCCGCTCGATTCCGCCCCCCCCCTCGCGATCGCTCCCGGCGAATGAAATTGCTTCCTCCTGCCTGAAATGTAAACACAGGCTGGAGGAAGTGATGTCATCTCCCTCGCCGCGGTCTTTTCGTTCCCGGCGCCGAGATGAGAAGAAGCAGGTTAGTGCACCAACAGTCCACTGACACGTAGGTACACATAGGCACACAAATCACCCCCCAGTCACCCCCAGATCACCCCCCAGGTCACCCCAAAGCCCCCAATCACAGTGTCACTGATTGCAGTGATCATTTATTTTACTGATCACTGCATTTAGTGTCATCTGTGATTGTAAAAAGTTGCAGGGCAGTTAGGATTAGGCCCCTTTAGGTCCAGGGTAGCCCCCTAACCTCCCCCTAATAAAGGTTTAACCCCTTGATCACCCCCCAGGTAACCCTTTCACCCCCTAACTTCAGCGTCACTAAGCGATTGTTTTTCCGATCGCTGTATTCGTGTCGCTGGTGTTTTAGATAGGCAGTTATTTTTTTTTAGGTTCGCCGCAGGTTTTTATTAGTGTCAGGTACCCCCATATATTATTTTAACCCCCTGATTGCCCCTAGAGTTAACCCTTTCACCAGTGATCGCCGTATAAGCGTCACTGGTGTCACTGGTTAGCCAGTAAGTTATTTAGTTATTTAGGTTACCCGTCAGGTTTTTATATAGTGTCAGGTACCCCCATATTTAACCTAATAAAGGTTTTAACCCCCTGATTGCCCCTAGTTAACCCTTTCACCAGTGATCACCATATAAAGGTTACGGGTGACGCTGGTTGATTAGTTTGCTTTTTATAGCATCAGGGCACCCGCCATATATAACCCAATAAAGGTTTAACCCCCCTGATCGCCCGGCGGGTGAGATCAATTAGGTTTTAGCGCCAGAGAGGGTCTGCGTCGCCCCAGGCAGTGTTAGGTTAGTGCCAGTAACGCTAACACCCACGCGCAAAGCATACACCCCCCTTAGTGGTATAGTATCTGATCAGATCTATACTAGCATCCCCAGCGGTTTAGGGTTCCCAAAAACGTAGTGTTAGCGGGATCAGCCCAGATACCTGCTAGCGCCTGCGTTTAGCCCCTCTGCCCAGCCCAGCCCAGCCCAGCCCACCCAAGTGCAGTATCGATCGATCACTGTCACTTACAAAAAAAAACACACATAACTGCAGCGTTCGCAGAGACAGGCCTGATCCCTGCGATCGCTAACAGTTTTTTTGTAGCGTTTGATATATTTGCTGACGACAGTCAGGTGCTTTTTTTCCTGTGAATCTTACTAGTGTACCCCTAAATTTAGAGCCCAAAATGGCAAGACGAAGGTACACTAGTAAAGAGGCCTACGAGATTCTGAGCATGACAGATAGTGAAGAGGAGGTCACGTATCTGTCAGATTCAGGCTCAGAATATCTTCCCGTAGAAGACAGTGACGTCAGCGGCCCCACGTCAGATAGCTCTGACGACGAAGTTGAGGTCCCTGCTAAGGTCAGGTGTACCCGATCCCGATCTTCTGAGGTTGTTGAGGAGCAAGAACCGCAGGTCTCTCGTATCATGGAGCAGAGTAGTACTAGCGCCGCTATTCCTTCTGGTGAACTGGCAAGCACCAGTGGCCTAGTACAGCCTGGACGTACATCCAGCACTGCAGTAACACTTGGTGGCGTGGCGAGTCCCATAAGTGCAGTTCAAGCTGGCGAGGTGGCAAGCACAAGTAGTGTCCCGCTGCCACCAAGAAGACAAAGGCAGGCCCGTCGTGCCCATACTGCCCTTCCTGCAGAATTCGCCTATCCTGATTGGGTCCCCACCACTTCTGCAGAACCCGTACTTCCCCCATTCACTGCCCAACCCGGTATTCAGGTGGAAACAGCTGATTTTATTCCAATTGATTTTTATTCGCTGTTTTTCACGGAAGATCTCTATAGATCTATTGTGGACCAGAGTAATTTATATGCTGGTCAATTTATCGCCGCTAACCCCCAGTTGCCTAAAATTGCCAGAAATTGGAAACCAATTACGGTTTCCGAATTTAAGACCTTTCTGGGCCTTTCCCTCAACATGGGCACACATAAATTTCCGTCATTGCGTGCTTATTGGTCCACGCACCCAATTGACCACATGCCCGTGTTCTCTGCCTCCATGTCCAGGGCACGATACGAGCAGATTTTGCGGTTCATGCACTTCAACGACAATGAACTTTGTCGTCCACGTGGGGACCCTGAATACGACCGGCTCTATAAAATTCGGCCCCTCATAAACCACTTCAACGAACGTTTTGCAGCCTTGTTTACTCCCGATCAAGTTGTCTGCGTTGATGAGTCCCTGATTAAATTTTCTGGCCGCTTGTCTTTCAAGCAGTACCTTCCCAGCAAGCGTGCCAGATACGGGGTCAAGCTCTACAAGTTCTGTGACAGGGCAACAGGCTATGTAGTGAACTTTACGGTTTATGAGGGAAAAGATAGTCAGATTGAGTCGGTCAACTGCCCGGATTACATAGGGAGCGCTGGCAAGATAGTGTGGAACTTGGTGTCACCCTTATTCGGAAAGGGGTACCACTTGTATGTGGACAATTATTACACGAGCGTGCCACTGTTTAGTCACTTGTTTGATCATCAGATTGGAGCATGTGGCACCGTGCGACCTAATCGCCGGGGCTTTCCCCAGCGGCTTGTAGATGCCCGTCTTAGGCTGGGGGAGAGAGCCTGCTTGAAGTGTAATAACTTGCTCGCTATGAAGTGGAGGGACAATAAGAATGTTTTCCTTCTTACCTCCCTTCATGCAGACACGACAGTCCAAATTCGTTCGGCGACTGGTGTTGTGGAGAAACCCCTCTGTGTCCACGAATATAACCAAAATATGGGAGGGGTGGACCTCAACGACCAGTTGATGGCGCCGTATCTAATTGACCGTAAGGCGAGACGCTGGTACAAAAAAGTGTCTCTATCATTATTCCAATTGGCTTTGCTGAACGCTCATGTGCTATACAGAGCTTCAGGCGGGACGTTATCTCTTCTAAAATTCCAGAATGAGATAGTCACAGAACTCCTGTATCCAGGCGGTTCTGCACCTCACCATCCCCTACCAAATGCAGTAAGCCGGCTGCATGAGAGGCATTATTCGTATGTCCTCCCGAGTACCCCTACCCAAAGCCACCCCCAAAAAAGATGTCATGTCTGTAGCAAGCGCGGATTTAGGCGTGACACCCGTAGTTTTTGTCCACTCTGTCCTGACAAGCCTGGTCTTTGCCAAGGTGAATGTTTTGAACGCTACCACTCAAAAGTGAAGTTTTAGCGTAGGGTACAGCATTTCACAGACAAGGACACACTTACACAGGGTCTCCCAAGATGCCATTACATTTTGAGAGACCCGAACCATTACAGTTGTAAAGTTACAAAAAAAAGTGTAAAAAAGAAAAAAAAAAACGTAAAAAACAAAACACAAAAAAAATATAAAAACCAAAAATAGTTGTCGTTTTATTGTTCTCTCTCTCTCTATTTCTTGTTCATACATCACGGGACACAGAGCGGCATAGTCATTACTATGTGGGTTATATAGAATTACCTTCAGGTGCTGGCACTGGCAACTTCCAAAACAGGAAGTACCCTCCCCTATATAAGCCCCTCCCATCCGGGAGCACCTCAGTTTTTTGCCAGTGTCTAAGGTGTTGGCCAAGGTTAACATGTATTCATCTGGGCTTGTGTACAGGTTCTCTGGGCCTTAGCAAGCTATTCCGGATCCGACCAAAAAAGCTTCATAGCTAAACGGTCGGTACCCGGGCCTTGCAGAGAAGAGCAGGGTTTTGCCTGTAATGCCTCTCTTAGGAGGGCTGGACCCTGGGATCCAGAGCTCTGGTCATACCCAAAACCAAGAGGCTATCTGTGCAGGGTGCTATACAGGTCCAGGGGAGTGGAATCCTTGGGAACCCGGTCCCTGAAGGTCTAGTACAATGCCTGCCGTGAGAGGTGAAGTTTGGGCTTCTGTGGACCAAACAAAGTCCTGCGGCGGGGAAAAGGTAAGTGGGGGCCCCTCAGGAACTTGGTTCTATTGAGGGGACCCCCAAGCCTAATATGTCTTTCTGCCTGTTACCTAAAGGTATTCCCGCTAATAGCTGTATATGCCTAAGAAATCCTAGAAATGTCTTTTCATAAAGGAAGTTTTAAAAACTGTAAACCTAGAAATGTTTTTCATAAAGGAGGTTTTAAAAAAAAAAAAGACAAAAGTGCGGTACCTGTGTTTGTCCACTAGAGGCCGCTGTGGAACGTCTTTTTTTCTTGGGACTATTCCTTCCATGGTGAAAGTCCAGGCAGATGAGTGAGCTCTCTATCAGGGAAGCTGCATTCCTCTGTCATGCTGCCAAGTAGTTTCCTTCCATCCCTGAGTCCTGGTGAAACAGGGACCCTGGCTCCTCTCCCTACATGGCGCCAAGAGCGCACACGTGCACGCGCGCGCGCGCACACACGCTTTCTTTTTATAAGATTTAGCTTCAAAAAAGGGGGCGGAGCCTGGCGGATGACGCGCTCTGTTCGCCCAGCGCTTCTGCGCATGTGCGGGCGTCCCAGCAAGATAAAAGGACTCAGTCCACGCTGCTTGCTATGGACACAGAGCATGAAAAGGAGCTGGTAGCATGGTATAGGGGCTTACAGCGGGCGGTTGATACAGGCATCCCCAGAAAGACGCATTAGTAGACACCCACTGATGTACATAGCAGCAAATTGCATTAGACTATTTCAGTAAAGGGGTGTATTGCGGCTGGAATACCTCAGCTTTGAACTAAGGAATATGCCGCCTAAAAAACTCCGAGATATACCTCTCAGGAAGTGTAGGGGGTCTCCATCGGGCTCTGAGGATCTGGAGCAGTCATCTGCACCTTCCTCCCCTGAGAAATCAGAGGTTAATACCCATAAGGAACCCCCGGGAGTGCCAGGTACTGCGGCTGTCCTCAGTCCACCTGCTCCTGCATATATAACAGAGGAGGTTTTTGCCTCAACTCTGGAGGGATTGGAGCAGAGATTGGCAGCATTGATCGCTTCTTCTCTACAGGAAAGAAAGCGCGCCAGATCTCCATCCCCTCCATTAGAGTGCCTGTTGGCAGAGCAACAGTCCCAGGAAGGGACTGACCTTCCTGAAGGGGATCAGGAGGAGGTTAACTCTGTTTTTGAGGAATCGACAGTAGATGAACCATTTTCAGCATCACAGACTGAAAGATTGTGGGTCCAGACCCTAACTGACATGGTTCGATCTGCATTTAAAATGCCTCTTGTTGAACCATCAACTACTGCTGTCTCCTCGTTGGGGTCGCTAAAAGCTCCCCAGATTAATTGCTCCTTTCCAATTCATCCATTATTGGAAGGACTTATATACCAGGACTGGGAACATCCTGATAAACTATTTGTTCCACCTAAGAAATTTCAGGTGATCTATCCCATGGAGGAAAAATTCACCCAGAGATGGAATGTTCCTACGGTGGACGCAGCCATTTCTTCTGTGAACAAATCACTGACATGTCCAGTAGATAATGTTCAAATGTTCAAAGATCCAGTAGATAAAAAATTGGAATCTTTATTAAAATCTGCTTTTTCCACAGCAGGGGCTGTTACACAGCCAGCAGTGGCAGCTATTGGGGTCTGCCAAGCTTTAAAGGATCAAATGAAAATGGTCCTGAGGGATTTGCCAGACCAGCAGGCCCAGGCTCTGGCTGATCTGCCTAGAGCATTATGCTTTGCGGTTGACGCCATCAAGGATTCTATCCATCAGGCCTCCCGCCTCACGCTGTCTTTGGTACATATGCGTAGGCTTCTGTGGCTCAAGAACTGGTCTGCTGAGGCTCCCTGTAAGAAGCTCTTAGTTAGCTTCCCATTTCATGGAGAACGCCTTTTTGGGCGAAGACCTGGATAAATATATCCAGAAGATTTCCAGTGGTAAAAGTACTCTCTTACCAATTAAAAAGAGGTCTAGGGGTCCGTCTTTTAAGAGGACTACCTCTCCTATCCCTGGGACGTCTGCTACTAAGCAGTTCCGACGGCCTCCTCGGTCAAACTCAGGAGGTAAAAATCAGGGACAGTCACAGGGTAATAAAAAGCCCTGGATCCGAAGAGGTACTAAACCAGCCTCCAAGTCAAGCCTATGAAGGGCTGCCCCCACTCAAACGGGTGGGGGGAAGACTTCAGTTGTTCACAGAGACCTGGCGGGAGACGATCAAAGACAGATGGGTGCTCTCCGCAGTAACTCGGGGATACAAGTTGGAGTTAAAAGAGTCTCCTCCTTCCCATTTTTATGTGGTCAGGCATGCCAAAAGACCCTCTGAAAAGAAGGTGTCTCCTAGTGGCGTTAGAACAACTATTGCTCCAAGGAGTAATTATGGAGGTTCCTATGGAAGAGTGGGGGTTGAGTTTCTACTCAAACCTTTTCACAGTCCCGAAACCAAACGGGGACATAAGACCCATATTGGACCTAAAGAGTCTAAGCAAATTTCTAAACGTCCGGTCCTTCCGGATGGAGTCGATCCGATCGGTCACCGCTGCCCTACAGGGGGAGGAATGGTTAGCCTCGATCGACATCAAAGATGCTTACTTGCATGTTCCCATCTTTCCAGGTCATCAAAAATTTCTACGCTTTGCAGTAGAAGGGCGCCATTTTCAGTTCAGAGCCTTACCATTCGGTCTGGCCACAGCACCACGAGTGTTCACAAAAATTCTGGCCCCACTGTTGGCCGATCTAAGAACACGAGGTGTAACGATAATGGCATACCTACACGACCTGTTGTTGATGGACCACTCAGTTGCCAAGCTAGAAGTGGTAATTGTCGATACAATCAAGTATCTAGAATCTCACGGTTGGGTCATCAACCTGGACAAGTCAGCCCTACAGCCAGTGAAAAACCTGGTATATCTAGGGCTACGGCTGGATTCAGACCAGAGGAAGATTTTCTTACCTCTAGACAAGGTATCCTCTTTGAGGGGCTTGGTCCGTCTGCTTTGTGCAAAAAGACAGCCGTCCATACGCCTGTGCATGAGGCTGCTAGGAAAGCTGTGCCATACGCCCAATTCCACTCAAGGAATTTACAGAGGGCCATATTGTCAGCCTGGAACGGAAAAATTCAGGCTCTAGACTTCCCGATGGCTTTGTCCCCTTCCGTTCGGAAGAGTCTCTGCTGGTGGTTGATCCCCCAGAATCTCCAGAAGGGAAAACCCTTCAGTCCGATATCCTGGAAGGTGGTCACTACAGATGCCAGCCTTATAGGCTGGGGGCAGTACTGGAGCAATGGTCTCTCCAGGGCAGATGGTCAAATGTAGTAAAAACCCTGCCCATCAATCTCTTAGAGATACGAGCAGCCCGGTATGCCCTAGTAGCCTGGGCATCCAGACTCCAAGGGTCCCCTGTCAGAATTCAATCAGACAATGCCACAGCAGTGGCATATATCAATCATCAGGGAGGCACCAGGAGTCGTGCAGTCCAGAGGGAAGTAAGTCACATCCTGGAATGGGCAGAAAAGCATGTCCCATGTATGTCAGCTGTCTTCATTCCAGGGGTGGAGAATTGGAAGGCGGACTTTCTAAGTCGCCAACAGTTATGCCCAGGGGAATGGTCCCTTCATCCCGAGGTCTTCCGAGCAATATGTCAGCGGTGGGGAACACCGGATGTAGATCTGCTAGCATCCAGATTCAACGCAAAGGTGGACAGATTTGTCTCCCGGACAAGGGATCCCCTCGCTTGCGGCTCGGATGCTCTGGTGTTCCCTTGGAATCAGTTCAGACTGATATATGCATTCCCTCCGCTACAATTGTTGCATCGACTCCTTCGCAGAGTCAGGTTGGAAAAGAAGCCGGTGATCTTGGTGGCTCCAGCGTGGCCCCAAAGGGCCTGGTACGCGGAGATCATCAAAATGTCTGTGGGGAGTCCTTGGACCCTTCCACGTCGTCCGGACCTGCTTTCGCAAGGGCCGATATACCACCCTTCCTTACTAACTCTAAGTTTAACGGCCTGGCTATTGAATCCCACATCCTAAAGAAGAGAGGTCTCTCTAACTCTGTGGTATCAACTATAATCAATGCCAGGAAGCCTGTATCCAGGCAGATCTACTATAGAGTTTGGAAGGCGTACATCACTTGGTGCGAGGCCAGAAAGTGGCATCCACGTAAGTACGTTATAGGCAGAATTCTGGACTTCCTACAGTGGGCTGTAGACAGGAAGTTTGCCTTAAGTACTATCAGGGGTCAAGTTTCGGCCTTATCAATACTATTTCAAAGGCCCCTGGCTATGCATTCACTTGTCAAATCCTTTATGCAAGGAGTGACTCGTATTATTCCACCGATTAAAGCTCCCATATGTCCATGGGATCTAAATTTGGTTCTGTCGGTTCTGCAGAAGCAGCCATTTGAACCTTGCGGCACATTTCCTTGGTTCTACTCACCAGAAAATTGATATTTTTAGTAGCCATATGCTCGGCTAGAAGAGTGTCGGAAGTAGCCGCCATGTCCTGTAAAGAGCCATATCTGGTTATTCATGAGGACAGAGTAGTATTACGTCCTCACCCAGCCTTTCTTCCTAAGGTGGTATCGAGGTTTCACTTGAACCAGGATGTGGTTCTTCCTTCTTTTCCCCAAACCGAGCTCGGTAGAGGAAAAGTTATTGCATTCTTTGAATGTAGTAAGAGCAGTTAAAGCTTATCTAAAAGCCACTGCTCAGATTCGTAGAACGGATTCTTTGTTTGTTCTGCCGGAAGGCCCCAGAAAGGGTCAGGCAGCGTCAAAATCTACTTTAGCCAAGTGGATTCGACAGGTCATAATGCAAGCCTATGGCTTGAGAAGTAGACCGCCTCCGTTCAAAGTTAGGGCGCACTCCATGAGAGCAGTTGGAACTTCATGGGCAGTGCATCACCAGGCCTCCCTGGCTCAAATTTGTAAGGCCGCAACATGGTCTTCAGTACACACGTTTACTAGGTTCTACCAGGTGGACGTTAGAAGTCAGGAGGATGTCGCCTTTGGGCGCAGTGTGTTGCAGGCCGCAAAAGATCCTCATGCCTGATGGCGCCCAGCTTATGTATGGTATATCCCCCCCCTCATTTGGCATTGCTTTGGGACGTCCCACATAGTAATGACTATGCCGCTCTGTGTCCCGTGATGTATGAACAAGAAAGTAGGATTTTTAAAACAGCTTACCTGTAAAATCCTTTTCTTGGAGTACATCACGGGACACAGAGCTCCCACCCCTCTTTTGGGGACACGTATTGCTTTGCTACAAAACTGAGGTGCTCCCGGATGGGAGGGGCTTATATAGGGGAGGGTACTTCCTGTTTTGGAAGTTGCCAGTGCCAGCACCTGAAGGTAATTCTATATAACCCACATAGTAATGACTATGCCGCTCTGTGTCCCGTGATGTACTCCAAGAAAAGGATTTTACAGGTAAGCTGTTTTAAAAATCCTACTTTTCTCTCTATTGTTCTGCTCTTTTTTACTGTATTCTATTCTGCAATGTTTTATCATGCTTGCTTTTCAGGTATGTAATTTTTTGTATTCAGGTGCGCCATTCAACTGCAGCGCGGAATTATTTATCTTGACAGCAACAGCGTTTGCTCCCACGATACATAAAGCCGTGACTCCAGTGCTGTAGGAGGTGATTTCACCACCACAGTTAAAAAAAAGAGCATATATGCCGAAGCATGGGGGCAGCAGGGGCGGAGGAGCGATTTTGCTCCTAATGCCGTGTACATACGGTCGAAATTCCGACGGAGGCCTGCCCGTGGAAAATTCCGACCGTGTGTACGCGGCATAACTTTTTTGCGGGAGGATGCCCCCATGCTTCGGCATATATATATTTTAGGCACAGGTTGCGTTAAAACATTTTTTTATTTTTTACTAGGTTTTGTTTTGGTATTTGCTTTGCAGGTATGGCATGGTAAGGTCTTACTGTTGTACTGTAATGTTACTTTGTTTTAATGTTAACCACCATTTGCTTAGCAGGTACGCCATTCAGTTGCAGCGCGGATCTATTTATCTTGACAGCAACAGCGTTTGCTCCCACGATACATAAAGCCGTGACTCCAACGCTGTAGGAGGTGATTTCACCACCACAGTTAAAAAAAAGAGCATATATGCCGAAGCATGGGGGCAGCAGGGGCGGAGGAGCGATTTTGCTCCTAATGCCGCGTATATACGGTCGAAACGGAGGCTTGCCCGTGGAAAAGTCCGACCGTGTGTACGCGGCATAACCTTTTATGCCGCGTACATACGGTCGAAATTCCGACGAAGGCTTGACCGTGTGTACGCGGCATAACTTTTTTGCGGGAGGATGCCCCCATGCTTCGGCATATATGCCCATCATTAGAAGTGGGTGGATGAAGGGAGGTATTCTAATGGTGGGCATACCCACCAATCAATCTCTTTTTTTCGTTCAGCCAATAGGCTGTATGAAAAAAAAGATTACAATACATGTCCAACAAGGACCAGCAACGTACTGGTATGTTGCTGGACTTTGAATGTTTATACCAGAATGATGCCTGCGGGTTTAGGTATCATCTTGGCATCATTCTTTTCAGCCAGCAGCCGGCTTTCATGTAAAAGCAATTCTAGCAGATAATTAGCCTCTAGACTGCTTTTACAAGCAGTGGGAGGGAATGTCCCCCCCCGGATATAAAAAGCGCCATTGGGAAATTGGGAAAGCATTTTATCACACTGATCTTGGTGTGGTCAGATGCTTTGAGGGCAGAGGAAAGATCTAGGGTCTAACCCCCCAATTTTTTTCAAAAAAAGAGTACCTGTCACTACTTATTGCTATTATAGGGGATATTTACATTCCCTGAGATAACGATAAAAATGGTAAAAAAATAAAATATGGAAGGCACAGTTTAAACATAAAATAAAAAAGCCAAATAAATAATAAAAAAAAAAAAAAAAAAAAAAAGCACCGCTGTCCCCCCCTGCTCTTGCGCAAAGGCGAACGCAAGCGTCGGTCTAGCGTCATATGTAAACAGCAATTGCATCATGCATGTGAGGTATCACCGCGAAGGTCAGATCGAGGGCAGTCATTTTAGCAGTAGACCTCCTCTGTAAATCTAACGTGGTAACCTGTAAAGGCTTTTAAATGCTTTTAAAAATGAATGTAGTTTGTCGCCGCTGCGCGTTTGTGCGCAATTTTAAAGCATGTCGTGTTTGGTATCTATGTACTCGGCCTATGATCATCTTTTTTATTTCATCAAACATTTGGGCAATATAGTGTTTTTTAGTGCATTAAAAATAAAAAAAGTGTGTTTTTCCCCCAAAAAATGCGTTTGAAAAATCGCTGCGCAAATACTGTGTGGAAAAAAAAAATGCAACACCCACTATTTTAATCTGTAGGGCCTTTGCTTTAAAAAAATATATAATGTTTGGGGGTTCAACATAATTTTCTTGCAAAAAAAAATTTTTTTTCATGTAAACAAAAAGTGTCAGAAAGGGCTTTGTCTTCAAGTGGTTAGAAGAGTGGATGATGTGTGACATAAGCTTCCTAATGTTGTGCATAAAATGCCAGGACAGTTCAAAACCCCCCCAAATGACCCCATTTTGTAAAGTAGACACCTCAAGCTATTTGCTGAGAGGCATGTTGAGCCCATTGAATATTTTTTTTTTTTGTCCCAAGTGATTGAATAATGACCAAAAAAAAAAAAATGTACAAAAAGTTGTCACTAAATTATATATTGCTCAAACATGCCATGGGCATATGTGGAATTACACCCCAAAATACATTCTGTTGCTTCTCCTGAGTACGGGGATACCACATGTGTGGGACTTTTTGGGAGCCTAGTCGCGTACGGGACCCCAAAAACCAAGCACCGCCTTCAGGATTTCTATGGGTGTAAATTTTTGATTTCACTCCTCACTGCCTATCACAGTTTCGGAGGCCATAGAATGCCCAGATGGCACAAAACCCCCCAAAATGACCCCATTTTGGAAAGTAGACACCCCAAGCTATTTGCTGAGAGGTATGTTGAGTATTTTGCAGATCTCGCTTTTTGTCACAAAGTTTTGAAAATGTAAAAAAAGAAAAAAAAAAAGAAAAAAAAATGTCTTTCTTAATTTTCAAAAACAAATGAGAGCTGTAAAATACTCACCATGCCTCTCAGCAAATAGCTTGGGGTGTCTACTTTCCAAAATGGGGTCATTTGTGGGGGTTTTGGGCTATTTTGACATTTTATGGCCTTCAAAACTGTGATAGGTAGTGAGGAGTGAAATCAAAAATTTATGCCCTTAGAAACCTTGAAGGCGGTGCTTGGTTTTTGGGGTCCCGTACGCGGCTAGGCTCCCAAAAAGTCCCACACATGTGGTATCCCCGTACTCAGGAGAAGCAGCAGAATGTATTTTGGGGTGTAATTTCACATATAACCATGGCATGTGTGAGCAATATATCATTTAGTGACAACTTTTTGTACATTTTTTTTTCTTTTTGTCATTATTCAATCATTTGGGACAAAAAAAAATATTCAATGGGCTCAACATGCCTCTCAGCAAATAGCTTGGGGTGTCTACTTTCCAAAATGGGGTAATTTGGGGGGGTTTTGTGCCATCTTGGCATTTTATGGCCTTCAAAACTGTGATAGGTAGTGAGGAGCGAAATCAAAAATTTATGCCCTTAGAAACCTTGAAGGCGGTGCTTGGTTTTTGGGGTCCCGTACGCGGCTAGGCTCCCAAAAAGTCCCACACATGTGGTATCCCCGTACTCAGGAGAAGCAGCAGAATGTATTTTGGGGTGTAATTTCACATATGCCCATGGCATGTGTGAGCAATATATCATTTAGTGACAACTTTGTGCAAAAAAAAAAAGTTTGTCATATTCCCGCAACCTGTGGCAAAATATAAAATATTCCATGGACTCAACATGCCTCTCAGCAAATAGCTTGGGGTGTCTACTTTCCAAAATGGGGTAATTTGGGGGGGTTTTGTGCTATTTTGGCATTTTATGGCCTTCGAAACTGTGATAGGTAGTGAGGAGTGAAATCAAAAATTTACGCCCTTAGAAATCCTGAAGGCGGTGCTTGGTTTTTGGGGCCCTGTACGTGGCTAGGCTCCCAAAAAGTCCCACACATGTGGTATCCCCGTACTCAGGAAAAGCAGCAGAATGTATTTTGGGGTGCAATTCCACATATAACCATGGCATGTGTGAGCAATATATCATTTAGTGACAACTTTTTGTACATTTTTTTTTTCTTTTTGTCATTATTCAATCATTTGGGACAAAAAAAAATATTCAATGGGGTCAACATGCCTCTCAGCAAATAGCTTGGGGTGTCTACTTTCCAAAATGGGGTCATTTGGGGGGGTTTTGTGCCATCTTGGCATTTTATGGCCTTCAAAACTGTGATAGGTAGTGAGGAGTGAAATCAAAAATTTATGCCCTTAGAAACCTTGAAGGCGGTGCTTGGTTTTTGGGGTCCCGTACGCGGCTAGGCTCCCAAAAAGTCCCACACATGTGGTATCCCCGTACTCAGGAGAAGCAGCAGAATGTATTTTGGGGTGTAATTTCACATATGCCCATGGCATGTGTGAGCAATATATCATTTAGTGACAACTTTGTGCAAAAAAAAAAAAGTTTGTCATATTCCCGCAACTTGTGGCAAAATATAAAATATTCCATGGACTGAACATGCCTCTCAGTAAATAGCTTGGGGTGTCTACTTTCCAAAATGGGGTCATTTGGGGGGGTTTTGTGCTATTTTGGCATTTTATGGCCTTCGAAACTGTGATAGGTAGTGAGGAGTGAAATCAAAAATTTGCGCCCTTAGAAATCCTGAAGGCGGTGCTTGGTTTCCGGGGTCCCGTACGTGGCTAGGCTCCTAAAAAGTCCCACACATGTGGTATCCCCGTACTCAGGAGAAGCAGCAGAATGTATTTTGGGGTGCAATTCCACATATAACCATGGCATGTGTGAGCAATATATCATTTAGTGACAACTTTTTGTAATTTTTTTTTTTTTTGTCATTATTCAATCACTTGGGACAAAAAAAAAAAAATATTCAATGGGCTCAACATGCCTCTCAGCAATTTCCTTGGGGTGTCTACTTTCCAAAATGGGGTCATTTGGGGGGGTTTTGTACTGCCCTGCCATTTTAGCACCTCAAGAAATGAGATAGGCAGTCATAAATTTAAAGCTGTGTAAATTTCAGAAAATGTACCCTAGTTTGTAAACGCTATAACTTTTGCGCAAACCAATAAATATACACTTATTGACATTTTTTTTACTAAAGACATGTGGCTGAATACATTTTGGCCTAAATGTATGACTAAAATTGAGTTTATTCGATTTTTCTTATAACAAAAAGTAGAAAATATCATTTTTTTTCAAAATTTTCGGTCTTTTTCTGTTTATATCGCAAAAAATAAAATTCGCAGAGGCAATCAAATACCATTAAAAGAAAGCTCTATTTGTGGGAAGAAAAGGACGCAAATTTCATTTGGGTACAACATTGCATGTCCGCACAATTTACAGTTAAAGCAGCGCAGTGCCGAATCCCAAAAACAGGCCTGGTCCTAATGGCCCGAAATGGTCCGGGGCTTAAGTGGTTAATTAAGTTTTTCCAAAATTTAACAGAGGGGGGAGACGATTGTTTCCAATTCATTGTAATGGCTTTGCGCGCATAATACAACAACAGGGATATGAGTGTTTTTCTGGCTCTGAGTATTGGCAGTTGGTCAACCAGTCCTAGCAAACAGTGTATAGGCTCGCATGGGATGCAAGTCCCGGTGGCCTTATTGATCACCCGTAGCACTTCACTCCAATACTGTACAATTGCTGGGCAAGCCCAGAAAATATGGAAGAAACCCCCTGGCCGGTAGGAGCAGCGCCAGCACTCCGGAGAATGCTCCGGTGACATCTGGTGCAGCCTGTGAGGCGTGTAGTGAGCCCTGTGGACAATTTTATATTGGACTAATTTGTCCCTTGCTGAGATCAGAGGGGAGAAGGGATAATCCCAAACCTCCCTCCAGTCGTCCGCGTCCAGCCCCGGTATGTCCTCCACCCATTTCCTGCGGAGGGAAGACAGCTCGGGGATAGCAGCAACTAGCAGGGATCCATAAATCTGAGACGCGGGCTTCTCCAGGTCTTTCACCCGGATAGTAGATTCCAACTCAGAGTATGCCAATTCGACTGGCCTGCCCAAAAATTGGCACCTGAAGGCATGTGCAATTTGGAGATATCTAAAGTGAGCTCGGTAAGGTACGTTGAATTTAGCACATAAAGTGTGAAAGGGAGTGAGATCTCCGTTGGTGATGATATGTTTGAGGGTCAGTATTTTATACTTGGCCCAGGCCTGCGGATCGGGGATAGTGTGGAATTGTGATAGGTTGGGATTCAGCCACAGGGGGGTGTGAGGAGACCAAGAGTTCGGCTGGGGTGCCCTTAGTGCCTCACCCGCCTTCCACGCCCGCATAGTGGTACGCATGGAAGGGGTGAGATTGTGAGGCGTTTTTGGCCCCCTGAATAGCAGTCCCTCCAGTGCCTCCAGGGACCCCACTATGGCTGCCTCCAGTACCGTCACGGAGTTGGTCAGGTCCGGTCTCAGCCACCAGTGGGCGGTCACAAGCTGAGTAGCCAAATAATACTTGTAACAATCAGGGAGAGCCAAGCCGCCACTGTCCACAGGCCTGGTCAAGGTGGAATATTTGAATCTAGGTGGCCTGCCCCCCCAAATAAAGGAGAGGAAGAGTTGCCTGAGGGAATTAAAGAAGACTTTAGTCAGCCAGTGAGGGGAGTTCCGAAAAATATACGTGAGTTTAGGAAGGACTTTCATTTTAATCAGGTTAATACGCCCGATGAGAGAAAGGGGGAGGTTACTCCACGCCTTAAGTTTGGCTTTAATGGTCACCAGGACAGGGTCGAGATTGAGCCGCACAAAATCCCCAGTCTCCCTTGAGATAACAATTCCCAAGTAGGTGAACTGCTCAACCCACTGAAGCGGGAGAGAGGAGGGCGAGGAGGACCGGGCCCCCGCATCCACTGGGAACAATTGCGACTTGTGCCAGTTCACCTTCATCCCCGGGAAGGCGGCGAAGGCATCCATGATACCAAGTGCGCCCCGCAGAGAGTCACCAGCGTCATTCAGGAACAGGAGCATATCGTCCGCGTATAAAGCCACTCTCTCCTCCAGCCAGCCCACCCGAAGACCACGGACCTCGGCCAAGCTCCTAAGGGCCTCAGCAATAGGCTCCACGGCCAAGGCGAACAGAGCCGGGGAAAGAGGGCATCCCTGTCTGGTGCCCCTCTGCAGGGAGAACGGAGGAGACAAGGAGCCATTCAGCTTAATGCGTGCCGTAGGACCAGTGTAAAGTGTGCATATCCAGCCTATAAATTTTAACGGGAACCCCATTCATCTATGCACCTCCCACAGATAGACCCATTCCACTGTGTCAAATGCCTTCTCTATATTCAAGGTGGCAATGGTTCTAGTACCCTGGTTAGTATGGGGGGCATGAATATTAGTGAATAATCTGCGTATATTAATGTCTGTAGATCTACCGGGCATGAAGCCCGTTTGGTCGGGGTCAATCAGGGACTTTATCACTACATTGAGTCTAGTGGCCAGTAACTTGGTCAAAATTTTAAGGTCACAGTTGAGAAGTGCAATTGGCCTGTATGAGGCGCAGAACTTAGGGTCTCTATTAGGCTTAGGAATTAGAACCACATGGGCTTCTCTCATAGAGGGTGGCAAGGAGTCTTGATTCAAGCAAGCTTGAAACATCTGAGCTAGTTTAGGGGCGAGCAATTCTGCGTGGGCCCTATAGTGCTCAATGGGCAGGCCGTCCTGCCCTGGGGTTTTTCCTGCAGGAAAAGATTTAATGGCCAGTGTGACTTCTTCTGGGGTGATCTCCGAGACAAGGAGTTGCCTCTCCGTGTCAGAGAGCCACCCCAGGGCCAATGTGTCCAGCAGGGAGATCATAGGCGCAGGATCAAACCCGTCAGGAAGTGAAGAGACATAAAGAGAAGTGTAGAAAGTGTTGAATGCAGACAGAATATCCTCCTGAGAGGTGGCTAAAGCGCCATCTGCCGTGAGGATCTCCGATATAACCGCTGAGGGCCTGTCCTGCTGCGCTAGCATCGCCAGCAGTTTGCTATTTTTATCTCCATGTTCAAAGTATGCCTGTCTGCTACCCTGTATACCAAGACTAGTGGCATCTGTAACATAGAGATGTAGTTCTCGCCTAAGCGATGACAGGTGTTCAAAATTGGAAACCGTCGGCGAGGCTGAATACTGATTCATCGCCTCATCCACCCTACGCTGCAGGTCAGATACCCCGTCTCTCAGTTCCGCCTTTACCGCCGCCACAGCCGAGATATACTGACCCCTGCTGTGAGCCTTGGAGGCGTCCCAGGTCATCTCCAGAGAAGCCGACCCCGCATTGTGCGCCCAATACTCCCCCAGGGGGGAAAGAACTCTGTCGTGGACAGCCTCGTTGTTGATCCAATGGGGTTGCAACCTCCAAAGGGCATTGTTCCGCGACCTGGTGGTCCTAATGGTCAATTTAAGGGGGTGATGATCAGAGAGGCCAGAGGGGAGATAACATGCCTCCTGAACGTTAGCCAGCATGGTGGAATTAGCAAAAACTAGATCAATGCGGGAGGAGGTTCTAAATGTGGCCGAAAAACAAGAGTACGTTCTATCTTGGGGATGAAGCCACCTCCATGCCTCCTGGAACCCCGTGGCCTGAGCCCACGTTCCGAGATCAGAGTTAAAATTGGATTGGGGGGAAGGCCTGTCCAGGTCACGGGACAGCGTAGCATTAAAGTCTCCCATGAACAGAACCTGCGCTGGGCAATGCGGAGCCAGCCTCTCATAGAGAGTGTACAGAGCCTGCACCTGACCAGGGGGAGGCAAATAAACATTCACTATGACATACTTTTGGGTATATACACTCAGAACAACCATAACGAACTTTCCCTGGGGGTCTAAATGAACATCGTGTATCACACACGGTACACGTTTGCTAATCAGGATAGACACCCCACGAGAATATGAAGAGTAGGTCGCATGAAACGCCCTCTGTACCCAGGGCTTCTTCAGAGCCATAACCTTGCTGCCGGTTAAATGTGTCTCCTGCAGTAGCACTATGTGGGGATTATGTATTTTCAAATATTGGAATAAGAGTGACCTCTTAAACTTCGAGTTGAGCCCCCGAACATTCCACGACAGAACGGTCAGGAGCTCAGCATCCGGAGGAGCCATCAAGGAACACCAGGGGGAAATAAAAGCAGGATGAGACCATCAACCCAACACATATAAGTAAACACAGTAGTGGCACACCTATTCAATAAGGTCAGAGACCCATAAGGTAATTGAGCAATACAGTAATTATCTGGACCTTCATAACAATTGAACCCTTCTCCCCATAACATAAAACACCCTACCCAAACACCATACAAACCTAGCGTCAAGGGCCAAAAAAAAAGGGACCCAAGAGCCATAAAAACTGATGCAGGGTTTTGTCCCTTAACTGAGAGAAACATGTAATCCTTAGGTCACTGCGACCCTAAGAAGTCGGCCCGTAGGACCGCAGGTGAGGGAGAAGTTTCCGGGAAGTCCGCCTCAGCTCTGGGTGGAAGTCCAAGGTGTGGAAAGGGGGGAACAACTTGAGTCACCTTGGTTCATGAGCGAGGCAGTTCGTTAGTTGCCATTGGAGCTCCGTAGACAGGAGTGAGTGGAAGTTCAATCAGCCGAAGTTAACATTTGTGTAGAAGGAACAAAGGTGAAAGCCAGCAGGGATAAGCAGGATTAGGGGCATAGAAGGGGGCAGTGCTGGGATTCATCAGAAGACAGGAAAGATGTTCATTGATGGGATAGTAGAAGCATATCTGTTCCCTGCCGGGTGAACTCCACCGTTGGTCCTCGGCTGTCTAAGGTTAACGGGCGTCTAGCCACGCCGCTGCCGCCTCCGGGGTATCAAAGAAATGAGTGTCGCTACCGTCAGTGACTCGCAGTCTGCTGGGATACAACAGGCCAAAGCGTAGTCCCTTCTCCCGGAGCCGGCGTCTCACATCAGTGAAGGACTTGCGACGTTGTTGTACCTCCTGGGAGAAGTCTGGGAAGAAAAGTAGTCTGGTGTTTTCATACTTAATGTCAGGCATGGCTCGTGCCGCCGCAAGAATGTGGTCCCGGTCCCGGTAGTTCAGCATTCGTAGCAGGAAGGGGCGTGGAGGGGCCCCAGGTCTCGGAGGGAGCGGTGGAACCCTGTGGGCTCTTTCAACCACAAAGGTTGATGCCGGGCCACCCAGGTCAAACAGGGTGGTCAGTAATTGCTCAGTAAATTCAGCAGGCCTAGGGCCCTTGGCCCTCTCGGGCAGTCCAATTATACGGATGTTGTTTCGCCTGAGGCGGTTCTCGGTGTCTATCGCGCGCTCCTGCAGCGCTTTCACTTGAATTTGGAGGGCCCGTATCTCCCTGGAGTCTGACCGGACCGTATCCTCCACCACAGAGACCCTGTCCTCCACCTCTGCGATGCGAGAGCGAAATTTATCCATATCTTGACGGAGAAGACCGACATCCACTGTCAAAAAGTCAATTTTAGATGTCAGAGTTTCTTTACAGGATGTGATGGCTGCCAGGATCTCCCCTCCCGTGGGTGGCGCCGCCACCCCCGACTCCGCAGCCATCTGCGTATTGGCCGCTATCCCAGCCGAGGATCTCCATGGAGACGAAACAACTGCTGACGGGGGTATGTGAGGAGCCTTCGGGCCCTTATTTGTGGAGTAGCGGGTCCTAGGGCGGCCCATCCAAGCCTTACCCCAAAATTAGGGAAAATTCAGGGGGGGGGGAGGGGGGGTTCGTGGGCAGAGGGGCCCAGTCCAAAAAAGGAGGACGGGGGAGCACAGCAGAGACAGGATGGAGAGGTGCAGGAGTGGGGGAGCCCCCCCCGCAGTATTGTGAGGCAGTCAATCACCCAAAGGATCCCAGGAGGAGGGGAGGCGTACCTGCGTCCGATGGATGGGGCCGGTCAGGAGGCCGAAAGATGGCTGCGGGCTGCAGACGTGGATGCGTAGGAGCAGCTCTCCGAAAGTCCTATGTTATTCTTCTTAATAAAAAATATTGTAACTCAAATTACTTTTATAGCATTATAAAGGCTTATGCTGGGGGATGGAAGCTGACAAATGCTAATAACACATTGACCTATGGAAACCTTGAATTCATTAAACATCCATCTGAGTACCAGCCTGTAATACCTCTTCATTACCAGTCTGTTTTCAGTTTATTCTGACAGCGGGGCTCCTCCACTGTCAAAATACACTGATCAGCGCTGCAGCCAACTGCCTGCAGGCACTGATCGAATGAAAATATACCAATAGTCCAATTTGATCATTAGATCAACTGTTCTTAAAACGGAACAGCCTTAGATGGATCGATCTATGGCTATCATTAGTTTATGTGTGAGAATAAAAGATTTAGGCTCCTCACAGTCAGTAAGTGTGATATGTTGCCTTATTTGATCGCTGTGATTGGCTATCACAGCGATCATATGGTACTGAGCCACTCAGATCGTCTCTGTACACTGTGTATCTAAACAGTATTTGATAGGCATACTGGTTGCCCAATGGCTATTTCTGCAGTGACGTTCATAAACGTTGCTGCAAAATAAAACATCCAGCACTTCATTGTTTAAAAACTTATGATGGTACTAAAATGGCTAAGAGATCCTGTCACCAGACCATTTATTTCAACAAAAATCTTACCATAAGATTTCATGTGCCTTTAACGTATTTTAGGCATGTTATTTACCTGTAAAATCCTCCCTTGTGTAGACATCCGAAAGTCCTGAGACCCAGGGGCGGCCCGTCCATTAGGGGCATCCGGGCGCCCCCCCCCTATCCTCTCCATCCCCTATATGCAATAGATAGATTCATGCATAGCATGAATCTATCCACTGCCGCTGCAGCTGCCCTCTATTCATGTGTCCAGCCCCTTTCGGGTCACTGGGCATGGGAATTACAGTGGCGGGGTGTTTTTTTGAAGCACTGATTAGACCCATAGGCTTCAAAATAGGGTGGTCTCGGGACGTAGAGCATTGCGTCTGGAGCCCACCCAGGTGTGTTGCGACAGCGAATAAAAATTTGCTGTTGCAACACTGATCCCCCTCCCGGCCAATCGGGAAGCAGATTGGCCAAAACATTGGGCGATCCTATTGGATGCCTAGCGCCAGGAGGAGGAGAGAGGAAAACACAGCGGAAGCTACTCCAGGAAAGGACACCAGAGCAGCTTTCCCCAAGCCCGCCACGCTCTCACCGCCCGCCCGTTGAAGGGAGGGATGAAGGAGCTAGGCCAGTGTGGACATTACTTAGTCACTCCCAGAAGAGGAGAAGGCTACGATGTGCAACGGAGGGGCTGTGCTGGGAAATTGACTCCCCTGGAGTAGTTACATCTTCAAGCAAATTCAAAGGTTCATTGAAAATAAATACAATATGTATGAAAAGGAAGAACACTGCCAGAAAGCATTTAAAATACTTGATTTTTCTGTGCTTTTACTTACAATTTTTAAAGTAGGTGACAGGGTCTCTTTAAAGCTTTGCTCATTCAACATCATGGCATCGTTGTCGTTTTGTCAGTTTTCATTGTATACAGGAAAACTCTATTGTTATGAAATATGATCGTTTCATTTCATTCTGCAGTCATTAGTGGTTTTCCAAACCAAACATGGCAAGAATACTCTGTTCTCTTATGGAACACCCCGGAATTCCCATGCCCCGGCTTAATTCCCAATGCGCTTGAACTCAAATTTCAGGCATCTCTTTTAATTGGCACTGGTCATTACCTCTTTGTACATTTTTATTCTGAATCTGTGTAAACTGGATTAACACAATAATGCAACTTACAGGCAATTACTTAAAGCGGAACTAAACCCATCAATTTAACTGTTACCCAAAACAGTTACATTCCCAGCATACTGTGAAGAATAACTGTCACATTTGCTTGCTCTCAACCAAACTGTCCAACATTCAAACAGCTGGTGCCATAACTGATCACATGTGCAGCTCTATAACACCTGCAGATCAAACAGAGGGTAATATTGTAGCTTCTTTGGCTGTAATGGACAGAAGGCTTTAGTTGCACTTTAAGTGTAATTATGGGCAAAAAATACATACTGTGAGGGGGTTAGCTCGGCAGCAGGTGTGTGTGACCCCCGAGATGGGCTCCCCACACAAAAACAGGCCCAGCAAACGGAGGTTGTGGTTTTCAAAATCAAAAAGGTGCGGTTTATTTTCTATTTACAGTGACAAAACACAGCAAAGCAAAAGAAACATAAACAAAATAAATCCTGGTCAACTTGACCTCTGACTAAACATACAGGTTTCCTAACTAACAACTGGGATCAGCCTAGTGCTGTCCTAGTCCCTAAGTCCCTGGTTTTAAATGTCCAAGCAAATAGCCACACAGGCTTTGTCTCACCGCACAGGGGTTCACTCTCCCTAGACAGTCCACACAGGTCTGGGTCCAGGCATGAGCTAACATCTAATGAAGCTGGGAGTTCTTATAGAGGCCTAAATGAGCTGACAAGCTTCAGCTGGTCTCATCAACTCCCTGTCTGCACGACGCCCCACACTCTCCCTAGAGGTATGAGTCATCCATGAGCCCACTAGCCTCAGCTGGGCTTATACAACTCTCCACCTAGTTGTATAAGTCGGCGTAAAGCCTGAATCTGGGCGAAATATATCTACCCCCCTGGATGCAACCAGGTGACTTTACCTTCCTGCTGTCACATACCCCCCCCTCTTGTTTTAACCTCGGGGTTGGAACACCAGCAATCAGGCATTCATGTACTCGAGACAAAGCATCCACATTCCCCATTTGAACGCCAGGGCGATGCTTTACTGTGAAGTTGAATTCCTGGAGGGCCAGGAACCACCTATTCACTCTTCTATTTGTTTCCTTGTTTTGAGCCATCCACTTTAACGGAGCGTGATCCGTAACCATGTCAAAGTGCCTACCTAGCAGGTAGTACCGAAGGGAATCTAGAGCCCACTTCACCGCTAAACACTCCTTTTCAACGGTGGCGTAATTTACCTCATGGGACTTCAACTTCCTGCTGAGGTAAATGACTGGGTGCTCTTCCCCGTTCCAGACCTGGGACAATACTGCTCCTAACCCCACATCTGACGCATCACTTTGTACGACAAAGTCTTTAGAGAAGTCGGGTGAGTACAACACTGGCTGGCTACATAAGGCTTGTTTCAAGAATTGGAATGCTGCCTCAGCCTCGGGGGTCCATTTAATCATGACCGACCCTTTCCCCTTCGTCAGGTTGGTTAGGGGCACAGCCTTAGAAGCAAAGTGGGGAATGAATCGCCGATAATACCCAGCGATTCCCAGAAAGGCTCGTACCTGCTTCTTGCTGTTGGGACGTGGCCAACTCTGGATGGCCTCGACTTTGTTGAGTTGGGGTTTTATTACTCCCCTCCCAATGGTGTACCCAAGATATTTGGCCTCCTCCTGCCCAATGGTACACTTCTTGGGGTTAGCCGTAAACCCCGCTTCCCGAACAGAGTCCAGGACTGCTTGCACTTTTGGCAGATGTGAGGCCCAATCTGTGCTATGGACAATTATGTCATCCAGGTAAGCCGCAGCATACTTCCGATGGGGCCTCAGCATCTGGTCCATTTTCCGCTGGAATGTGGCCGGCGCATTCTGTAACCCGAACGGCATTCTTTTATATTGGAACGCCCCGTCTGGGGTTACAAATGCGGTTTTCTCTTTGGCCGACTTGGCCAGGGGGATTTGCCAATACCCTTTTGTGAGGTCAAGAGTCGTCATGTATCGGGCTGTTCCCAGCCGGTCGATCAACTCATCTATACGTGGCATGGGGTAGGTGTCAAATTTTGTAACTTTGTTCAACTGACGAAAATCGTTACAAAATCGCCAGCTCCCATCCGGTTTAGGCACCAACACAATGGGACTAGACCAATCACTTTGGGACTCCTCTATCACCCCTAAGTTCAGCATTTTCTGTACTTCCTCCCGTATTGCCTCCCGTCGGGCCTCTGGGATCCGATAGGGTTTTAACTTCACCCTTTCACCGGGCGGGGTAATGATGTCATGCTCTACCCCAGATGTTTGTCCCGGCAGCTCAGAGAATACCTCCTTGTTGCGAAGCACAAACTCCTTAACCTCCTGTTGTTGGGGTTGTGACAAGGTGGCTGCTATTCCAACCTCAGGAATCACGCAACCAGTTTGAGCTGGTGACCAAGTGTCTGCGACTAGGGACTCTCTATCCCTCCAGGCTTTCAACAGATTAACGTGATAGATCTGTTCGGGCTTTCGCCTTCCTGGTTGTCTGACCTTGTAATTCACTTCGCTCACTTTTTCCATTATCTCGTAGGGGCCTTGCCATTTGGCAAGGAATTTACTTTCAACCGTAGGGACAAGTACCAGTATCCTATCCCCCGGGGAAAAGGTACGGGTCTTGGCTCCACGGCTGTACACTCTCTGCTGTGCTAACTGTGCTTGGGCCAAATGTTCCTTCACGATGGGCATTACCTGTGCAATTCGGTCTTGCATCAGGGCGACATGCTCAATCACACTCCTGTGGGGAGAACTCTCACTTTCCCAAGTTTCCTTGGCAATATCCAACAGCCCTCTTGGGTGTCTCCCATACAGTAACTCAAAGGGGGAGAATCCCGTAGAGGATTGGGGCACCTCCCTAATAGCAAACATCAGATAAGGAAGTAGACAGTCCCAATCCTTTCCATCTCTATCCACCACTTTCTTCAACATTTGTTTTAGGGTTTTGTTGAACCTTTCAACCAGCCCATCGGTTTGGGGGTGATACACAGATGTACGTAATTGCGTCACTTTGAACAATTTACACAGCTCCTTCATAACCCGGGACATAAAGGGTGTACCTTGGTCCGTAAGCAGTTCTTTACAAATACCCACCCGGCTAAACACAAGAGATAGCTCTTTGGCTATGGTTTTGGCCGAGGTATTTCGGAGAGGGATCGCTTCTGGATAACGGGTGGCATAGTCCATTATAACTAATATGTACTGGTGCCCCCTAGCGGACTTGATTATAGGACCTACCAAATCCATGGCGATCCTCTCAAACGGGACCTCAATGATGGGTAGAGGGACCAGCGGGCTACGGAAATGTGGCATCGGGGCCGACCTCTGACACACAGGGCAGGAGGAACAATAATTTTCTATGTCCTTCATCACCCCCGGCCAATAGAATCTCTGTAATACCCTCTCTCGGGTTTTCTCTGTCCCCAGATGACCTCCAAGAATGTGCCCATGGGCCAACTCCAACACCAACTTCCTGTAAGGTTTGGGCACCACAAGCTGCTCAACGGTTTCTTCTGCCCTTTTTGCCACCCGATACAGTAGGTCCTTCTCTACGCTGAAGTATGGGTAAGTGCAGGTATTATCTGGGTTCACTAACTCGCCATCTATTTTCACTACGTTTTCCCGTGCCTTTATTAGGGCGGGGTCTTTCAACTGTTCTGTGGCAAAGTTTTCCCTGTGAACCTCAAGATCAGAAAACTCCACAGACGGTAGGTTTTCGTCTGAGGAGGTGGGCTCCTCTCCAGTTTCTTGAGTCTCCCCTGCCAATACTGATAAGGGAAATTCCGGAGAGTCCTCACCACTCTCAGGGGAGTTCTGGCTATTACATTCCTGGTACATAGGGGCACCAGTGGGGGGCTCAGGATCATCCCACAGTTCCCAGAACTTCGGAAAATCCCTTCCCACAATGGCGTCATGCGGTAACTGAGATACTAAGCCCACTGGATGAGAGAGGGTACCTTTGGGGGTCTCGAAACACACTGTAGTCACTGGATACTCTCGGGTGTCCCCATGCACACAAATAACAGCTACCTTGCTATTCCCAGAGACCTCTGTTTTAACTAACTCAGCCTTTATCAGGGTCACAAGGCTACCTGAATCCAGCAATACCACAACATTTCTACCATTAACACACATTTTGCATAAATGTTTCTCAGTTCCTCGAATGGCAGTGCATGCGACTGTCGCACACAGCGACTGACGTCTGCCCGTCAGAAAGTCACACTGCATGGGTTCCTCCACAACCGGGCAATTGGCTGCAATATGTCCCGCTTGCCGGCAGCGGTAGCAAACGATCCTTCTTGCGGCCTCTTGAGCCGCTGATTTCCCAGGCTGTTCTCGCCAAACTTGGGGTAGAGCTCCCACCCTCTCACTCTCTCCACCCTCACCCCTTGGAATCCTCTTATCCGCCCCTGGGGATGGTCTGGTCTTAGGGTGGAAAGTCCGAGTGTCTCTGGAAGAGGCCGTCAGGTTCTCTGTAGCCAAGTATTTCTCCACACGATCCACAAGACCATCGGCCGTCTCTGGGTCTCCATGGCTTACCCACTTTTGGATGGCAGTAGGAAGAGCTCTCAAAAACCGATCCATTACAACACGTTCCACAATCTTTGGTGCGGACAAAGTCTCTGGCTGTAGCCACTTTCTGCTCAGGTGAATGAGATCATGCATTTGAGACCTGGGGGTTTTACAAGCTGGAAAGTCCAGTTATGCACACGCTGAGCCCGGACAGCCTGGGTGACACCCAGCCTTGCCAATATTTCAGCTTTTAGCATCACATAGTCTTTTGCTTGGTTAGGCTCTAGGTCATAGTAAGCTTTCTGCGATTCACCAGTTAACAGAGGAGCCACCAGTCCAGCCCACTGCTCCTCAGGCCACTTTTCTCTTTCAGCGGTCCTTTCAAATGTGGTCAAAAATACCTCTGGATCATCCTCTCCAGTCATTTTTGTCAATAAACGACTCACCCCAAAGGACGCGGTATTAGTGGGACGGCTTTCCTCACTGGTCTGCGGACGTTGCTGCATTGCTGCTTCCATCTGTTGTTGTAGTCTCTGCTCTTGCTTCTGCAACAGGTCTATGAAGCGGGCCTCAGATTGCTGCTGGGCTTGTTGCTGAGCCTCCAGACTCTGTTGCAAAGTTGCGTTTGTCTGCTGCTGGGCTGCAAGGCTCTGTTGATGAGCTTGCTGCTGGGCTGCAAAGTTCTGTTGTTGAGCTGCAAGGCTCTTTTGCAAACCTGCATTTGTCTGCTGTTGATTGGCATTTGCTAGAGCCAGCTGCTTCAGTATCTCCTCCATGCTGGCTTAAAAAAAAACTGCCACTGGTTCTCCACCAACTGTGAGGGGGTTAGCTCGGCAGCGGGTGTGTGTGACCCCCGAGATGGGCTCCCCACACAAAAACAGGCCCAGCAAACGGAGGTTGTGGTTTTCAAAATCAAAAAGGTGCGGTTTATTTTCTATTTACAGTGACAAAACACAGCAAAGCAAAAGAAACATAAACAAAATAAATCCTGGTCAACTTGACCTCTGACTAAACATACAGGTTTCCTAACTAACAACTGGGATCAGCCTAGTGCTGTCCTAGTCCCTAAGTCCCTGGTTTTAAATGTCCAAGCAAATAGCCACACAGGCTTTGTCTCACCGCACAGGGGTTCACTCTCCCTAGACAGTCCACACAGGTCTGGGTCCAGGCATGAGCTAACATCTAATGAAGCTGGGAGTTCTTATAGAGGCCTAAATGAGCTGACAAGCTTCAGCTGGTCTCATCAACTCCCTGTCTGCACGACGCCCCACACTCTCCCTAGAGGTATGAGTCATCCATGAGCCCACTAGCCTCAGCTGGGCTTATACAACTCTCCACCTAGTTGTATAAGTCGGCGTAAAGCCTGAATCTGGGCGAAATATATCTACCCCCCTGGATGCAACCAGGTGACTTTACCTTCCTGCTGTCACAATACCCTATATTGTCAAAAGTATTGGGACACCCAAATGAACTTTAATGGCATCCCAGTCTTAGCCCATAGGGTTCAATATTAATTTGGCCCACACTTTGCAGCTATAACAGGTCCATAAACACCTTTGGGATAAATTAGAGCGGAGACTGCGAGCCAGGCCTTCTCCTCCAACATCAGTGCCTGACCTTACAAATGCGCTTCTGGAAGAATGGTCAAACATTCCCATAGACACACTTCTAAAGCCTGTGGACAGCCTTCCTAGAAGAGTTGAAGCTGTTATAGCTGCAAAGGGTGGGCCAACTCAATATTGAACCCTTCAGACTAAGACTGGGATGCCATTAAAGTTCATGTGCGTGTAAAGGCAGGTGTCCCAATACTTTTGACAATATAGTGTATGTGACACAGCATATACATTTGTAAATAAAAGATAAAAAACACACTTAAGTGTATAACTCAGTGCTGCGATCTGCCAGCCATAAGCAGTGTATACAATAAATCCTTGCTAGTTAAGGATGGGATCAGTCAATTGAAAGTCAGTTATTTGAAAAGATAGTCCCAGTGGTATAATCAGGGGTCACGTGTATACACATAAAAAGTTCAGAAACAACTGCTCCTGGTGGTAGGCTGCTTCAGTAGCGGGCTGGGGACCCGATGGCTGTAGAAACAAAAAGCAAGGGGAGAGAGAAGCGTCAAGCCACCTCTTGTGCAGTAACGTTTAATTCACAAAAAATGTAATAAACAAGTATAAAATACACTCACATTGTGTAAAATAAAGCAGGCTTTTCAGGGTGACAGTATCAATCTGAGGGAACCTGTGAAACCAGCAGCGGGTACAGGGTTGGAAAGTCTCCACTGTGGCCGGAGTGAGATCAGGGTGGCAGTATCAAATTAAAGGACCAATGGAACCAGCGGCGGATGCCGCGTGTGTCAGTCTCCACTGCTTTGTGTGTCCATTGAGACACGGAGCCACAGTCCACACCATATTGCTAGCACACACATATGTATATTCATATATGTTTTTTATATATTCCAAATTTTCCCATCCGCCCCACTCTTTACTATACTGTATCATATTTTTATATATATGTTTATTCCATTAACAACTTTCATCCATTAATAATATTCCTTTCCATTATTCCCATCAAATAAATCCAATAAATGTATTAATATTCTTGCCTCATCACCACTATCCTCTTGTCACAGTTTCACTACCATGCTTGTCCTAGTTATCTTGCATACACCAGGTACATCCGCAATTATTTACATATTATCCCCTTCTTCCATTTCTCCCATATAGGTCGACATATTTTCACTACTGCTATGTGTTTTTTTAATCAAATTTCTGATTATTTTAAATTATGTTTATTTTAGCCTGTGATTGTTGCTCACCTGTTTGCCTTTTAATTGTGTTTTTCTGATGCTATTAATATGTCATTTTTAGCTTGCTTTATATAACGTTCCCTTTCATGTGCCGCTTCATTACAAAACATTGTTGCACCATTGTACAGGGCCGAACTAACATACTGGCTACTCCCCTCCCCTTCCCTCATATATTGTCTGTGACTTGTCCCTGTCAATCATCTTGAGTAAGGAGCGCGGCCGTCACGTCATTCACGGCCAGTACGCTGAGAAACGCGTCGCATTCCAGTGATGTCATCCCCCTTCGCCTGGATTCCAGCTTGCATCTCAAGCCTCGTTCTGATGTCCTTCCACCGCAGCCGGCCGAGCACCATCTAGCGGTTCAGGAGACGACTGCTGAGAGAGCAAGCTCACAGGCTGACGAAAGGGATTGACTACACTGAAGACCCCCGTTGTTTGGGACTATACCATGCCTGCTTTTACTACATAAATGTGAGTTGTTACTACTTAAAGGGGAGTTCCAGACTTTTTTTATGTTTATTAAAAGTCAGCAGCTACAAAAAGTATAGCTGCTGGCTTTTAATAAACATACACTTACCTGTTCCACTGTCCAGCAACGCGCCGCCCAAAACTCCGCTCCTCTCCCCCCCTTTTCCACCGGCGCCTCCATTCATAGTGTGGGTACCCGGCCGTGACAGCTTTTGGCTTCACGGTCCGGGCACTTACTGCGCATGCGCGAACGGTGCAGCGCTCTCTGAGTGGACAGGCGATCGCCTGGGACCTGTCACGTCCCAGGTGATCGCCTACAGGGAGGGGCCACCAAAAGGCGATATGACAAATCGCCTAGGCGACCCCAGGGCGGAAGGAGGAAGTGGGACAGGAAGTCCCACTCCTACTGAAGCCCCCACTCCCCCCCCAAAAAAATGACATGCCAAATGTGGCATGTAAGGGGGCGAGGAGTGGATTAAGCGGAAGTTCCAAATTTGGGTGGAACTCCGCTTTAACGCTTTATTGATTAAAACCTATCATACAGTCTGAACCCAGAGACGCCTCTTTTTCTTGTTTTTTGCAGTGTTTTGGGAACATGGTTTCTGTTCCCCCGAAGGGCTGCCGTGAGCCTGAACTACTCCCCCTTCTCCCCCCCTCCCCTCCCCTGCTGCCTGTATTGACATTGAAGCATAATTGTGCCTGTATTGCCATCGTGCATATTTTATGGACTTCCATACCACTTATTATACAGAGCGGACTTGAAGTCTCTTTGTGCATATACCGTATATACTCGAGTATAAGCCGAGATTTTCAGCCCTTTTTTTTGGGCTGAAAGTCCCCCCCCTCGGCTTATACTCGAGTCAACAAAAGTTTTTACATGTAAATAGTACCTGGAAAAAAAGTTGCGGCTGCGGCGTCCATCGTTCAAATCCCGCGGTCTCTTCCTGGTCCCTTCCGTGATAGGCGATTCTCATCAGACACTCACCGCCTATCACGAACGTTCTCTCATCCTCAGTTTCCCAGCAGACGTCTGTGATTGGCGGAACACCCAACACAGTGTCTGCTGGGAAACTGAGGATGAGAGAACGTTCGTGATAGGCAGAGAGTGTCTGATGAGAATCGCCTATCACGGAAGGAACAGGAAGAGACAGCGGAAATTGAACGATGGACGCCGCAGCCGCAACTTTTTTTCAGGTACTATTTACATGTAAAATTTAAACAGTGAGGATAGGAGACAGTGAGGATAGGAAACAGTGAGGATAGGAAACAGTGAGGATAGGAAACAGTGAGGATAGGAAACAGTGAGGATAGGAAACAGTGAGGATAGGAAACAGTGAGGATAGGAAACAGTGAGGATAGGAAACAGTGAGGATAGGAAACAGTGAGGATAGGGAACAGTGAGGATAGAGAACAGTGAGGATAGGGAACAGTGAGGATAGGGAACAGTGAGGATAGGGAACAGTGAGGATAGTTAACAGTGAGGATAGGAAACAGTGAGGATAGGGAACAGTGAGGATAGGGAACAGTGAGGATAGGAACAGTAAGGATGGGAACAGTGAGGATAGGGAACAGTGAGGATAGGGAACAGTGAGGATAGGAACAGTAAGGATGGGAACAGTGAGGATAGGGAACAGTGAGGATAGGGAACAGTGAGGATAGGAACAGTGAGGATAGGGAACAGTGAGGATAGTTAACAGTGAGGATGGGAACAGTGAGGATAGGGAACAGTGAGGATAGGGAACAGTGAGGATGGGAACAGTGAGGATAGGGAACAGTGAGGATAGGAACAGTGAGGATGGGAACAGTGAGGATAGGGAACAGTGAGGATAGGAACAGTAAGGATGGGAACAGTGAGGATAGGGAACAGTGAGGATGGGAACAGTGAGGATGGGAACAGTGAGGATAGGGAACAGTGAGGATAGGAACAGTAAGGATGGGAACAGTGAGGATAGGGAACAGTGAGGATAGGGAACAGTGAGGATAGTTAACAGTGAGGATAGGAACAGTGAGGATAGGGAACAGTGAGGATAGGGAACAGTGAGGATAGGAACAGTAAGGATGGGAACAGTAAGGATGGGAACACTGAGGCATTGTTGTCCCTCGGCATATACTCGAGTCAGTAACTTTTCCTAGTTTTTTGTGGCAACATTGGGTACCTCGGCTTATACTCGAGTCGGCTTATACTCGAGTATATACGGTATTTTAATGCAAACTCAGCACTTTGTTTTTCTAATCATATATTGGATACACTGTTTTAGTCTTTGCGCCATTTACTTGTATTCCTTCTTGCTGTGTGCCTGGCCTAAGGGCAGATGAATTCCAGAAAGTAAATACTACATGAATCATCTGCCCTTAAGGCCAGTTCACACTAGATGCAGTCCAGTGTGCTTTTTTTCTGCATCAAAAATGCATAGACAGTAGGTTACATGGGATCCAAAGGCTTAGTGCACACCAGTGCAGTACGTTCCAGTGCATTTTTTCGGCACTGAACTGTAATGGAACGCTGCAAAATGCATCACAAATGCACTGGAACACATCTAAACTCATCCGAAATGCACTGGAACGCATTACAGCAAAAACCAACCTTTACTCAAGATGTCCATGGTTAGAAATGCTAGGGGGGGGGGGGGGGTTTCAAAGTGATTTCTCAACAAAATAAAGCATTGTGACATGAATGAATGGGGGAGGTTTGCTTTGACTATTAAAAAATGAATTAAATAGCGTTTTCACTTTGTGGTGCTCAGATACAGTTTAGCACCGCTTTAAAGTGGTTGTAAACCCACTTTGACAACTTGCACCTACAGGTAAACCTAGATTAAGGCTTACCTGTAGGTGCATGAGATATCTACTTAACCTACACGGTAAGGAGATATTTGCTGAAAACAATGCATCGATGTCTACGGCGCATGCGCGCCGTAGACAATGGCGCATGCGCGCCGTAGACAACGGCGCAGGCCCACTAGCGGGCCGGCTTCATGAATGAGATCATGCCGGTTTTCGGCCAGGAGAATGCCGGCCCCGCGCATGCGTGTGACGTCATCGCCGCTCTGGCCAATCACAGCGCCGGAGCGGCGATACCAGGAAGAAGCTCCAAAGGGAAATGGCGGCGGCGGAGGAGAACGAGGAGGACTTCGGGGGCTTTGATTTCAGGTAAGTGCCACATAATGAGCTAGTATGCTATGCATACTAGCTCATTATGCCTTTCTCTTGCAGGGGTTTGTTTTTCAGGAAATGTTTTAGAGGGTTTACAGTACTTCCTCTTTAACCAATATGGGTGCATTTATTTATTTATTATTAGTATATTATTTTTAATTTTTTTGTTTTTTTTTGTTTGTTTTTGCAAAAGGTGGAGTTAGCCTTTAAACGGAGTTAGTTCCAATATCTAAAATATGAAAGTCAGTAGAATCCTTTTAATGTGTGTGAAATGAAAATTGCACATCACATTTTTAAATCTCCCAATTTAGTACAGAGCTCAGACTACATAACACTGGAGGTATGATGAAGAAGGAGAGAACAACAAAGACACCATTAAAGGCAGAAATGTTCAAGGTAAAAGGAATCTATAATATGGGTTTACTGCGTGGCTAGATTAAAACCAAAAATATCAATATCATTTTGATAGCGACAACACAGAGAATATTTATAAGTTCTTTTTTTTCAATGGTTTCAAAGGATTGCTAAATACCAGATCTATGAAGATGTTAACTATTCCTCATCCATTTTAACTAGCCTCTGTCTCTTTACTCTATAGTAGGTTCTGGTCGCCATGGAGATGCATGACGTTCCCAATTCTTTTTTACAGTAGAACGAAAGTGGAGTGAAAGAAAACTTACCTTTGGGTAAAAAGGAAGCGGAATTGAAAACAAATGGGTGCTGCACTTTGTTTAATGGAAGTTTAAACCCTCCTAATAGCCCTTTAAGTGGGTGGTTCTTTATCATGTGACCGCTGTGATTGGCTCTCACAGTCACATGTTTAGGGGGCCCGTTCCGCTGGTTCCTGATCAGAAGTTTTCACCGAGATCTGTCAGTGACAGATTGGTTAGTGTGTTGAGAAGGCACAGAGAGCAGGTTTTCAGCACACAACCTCAGGTCCCCATAGACACATACATTATATTGTCAAAAGTATTGGGACACCTGCCTTTACACAAAAGTATTGGGACACCTGCCTTTACACGCACATGAACTTTAATGGCGTCTTAAGACTCGTAGACGCGGTCGGACTTCAAACAAACTTTTCCGTGGATTTTTGTCCGAAGGGAGTTGGCCGGGAACACCCATAGCATACACACGGCAGGACTTTTCTGCAAACTTTCCCAAAATCACGTGGTTTTTCTGCTCTTTACCGCCACCCTTTGATCATCTTCTGCTATTGTTGGTTGATTTTAACATTGGTTCTGGGCATGCGTGTTTGTACTTCGGACAAAAGTCTGATGGATTTATGTACACATGATAAAACTTTGCACCGTAGGACTTTTGTTGACAAAAAGTTTGTCCGTTTGCAGAGCGAACTTTTGTCCGATGAAAACCGTAAAAGTTTGTCCGATGGAGCGTACACACGGTAGGATTTTTTTGAAAACGTGCTCATTTTGAAGTTTGTTGTCAAAAAGTCCTACCGTGTGTACGGGGCTTTAGTCTGTAGGGTTCAATATTCATTTGGCCCACCCTTTGCAGCTATAACATCTTTAACTCTTTTGGGAAGGCTGTCCACAAGGTTTAGGAGTGATTGTGTCTATGGGAATGTTTGACTATTCTTCCAGAAGCACATTTGTGAGGTTAGGCACTGTTGTTGGACTAGAAGGCCTGGCTGGCAGTCTCCGCTCTAATTCATCCCAAAGATGTTCTATTGGGTTGAGGTCAGGACTCTGTGCAGGCCAGTCAAGTTCCTCCACCCCAAACTCGCTCATCTATGTTTTTATGGACCTTGCTTTGTGCACTGGTCCAAATCATTTGGTGGAGGGGGGATTATGATGTGAGGTTGTTTTTCAGGAGATTGGCTTGGCCCCTTAGTTCCAGTGAAGGGAACTCTTAAGGCGTCAGCATACCAAGACATTTTGGATAATTTCATGCTCCCAACTTTGTGGGAACAGTTTGGGAATGGCCCCTTCCTGTTCCAACTTGACTGTGCACGAGGAAGGTCCATAAAGACATGGATGAGCGAGTTGAGGTTTAGAAGTGTGCTTATGGGAATGTTTGATCATTCCTCCAGAAGTGTATTTGTGAGTTCAGGCACTGATGTTGGACGAGAAGACCTGGCACGCAGTCTGCTGTTCAGGCCTCAAACTATGTATGCGCTCTTTCTCAACTTACTGGACACTCTTCCCAGGGATTGGTTAGAGTCCCCTAAATATTTAGGCTGCATACCCTGTTCTTCCACCACCATAATTCTAGAATCCTCTAGAAGACAGGGAGAAGTAACAGAGCAGCAACCCATGAAACATTGAGCAGCCCTAGGTAATCAACCCCTGCTCCTCTGGTTACAAACCAAATGTACTTAGCAGCCTACTGTACACTAGGAGGGTGCTACACATGTCCATTCACCTTTTTGCTTCATTTAGAAAACAGAGATTCCTCGACCCATATTAGATCTATGGGCAGCTGAATGTAGATGGAACCAAGTCTGTTTACACCCGGCTGCCTGTAGATCTAACATGTGATTACTTTTGTTCTGTTACATTTAGGTCCAAAAAAATTGGAAAGGATAAAGACCCTTTTCCTATGCTTTTTCGTGCCTGAACAGACTCGGAGGTAGCCGGATGTAAACTGGTGCAAGCTGGTTTACGTTCAGCAGCATATAGACTAACATGGAGCTTTCGATCAGGCCTGTCTGAAAAACTGACAGGCAGACCTGATCAGACAACCCATGTTAAAGGGACCTACCTACGGGTGATGTGAATTAATCTGACACATTGTGCTACTCTTAGTAGAAAACCACAAATGGAGTTAATGCATGAAAAGTGTGCCACTGTAGGTTCAAAGATGAATGAGGTTCTGAGGCATCCACCGCCTGATGAACATAGAACTCTCCTTCTGTTACAAAAGCATGGGAGGAGTGACCCCCATGTTGGCGAGTAACCTCCAAAAAAAACCCATCAAAATCAAGACAATGGGTAGATGCCCTGAGCTTTGGTATACAAGAATGTGGCATGTACAATCACTATGCCATGAACCATGGGCCAATGTCTTTTATATATAATAATATAAATAATATTTGAGCACTACAAACCAAAAATGCTTTTGAATTTATTTATTTTTTATTCAAAGCAAACTCCCCCATCCATCCATGTCTCCATGCTTTATTTTGTTGAGAAATCACTTTGAACCCCCCATCCCCCACCACACCTGCAGCATTTCTGGCTATGGCCATCTTGATAAGGGGCAGATGATTCTTGTAGCATTTACTTCCTGGAATCCACCTGCACTTAGCACAGGCATGCAGGCAGGAGGGTGTGCTTAGCTTAGAACCCCCCCCCCCCAAATACTCTTGGGAAGTCATTTAATATAATTTGCCCAGGCCTGGAAACCAAGATGTATATGAAGGAATGCAAAAAAAAAGTTTCAAACAAGTAAATATGATATCCTCTCCTGTCTATTTACTAATTCTAGCAGCATAAGGATTAAAAATAGTCAATGTTGATTGAGAGAATGAGGTTCTGCTTTAAATATTGCCCGTGGTTTATCATTTTCATCTACCGTATATACTCGAGTATAAGCCGACCCGAATATAAGCCGAGGCACCTAATTTTACCACAAAAAAATGGGAAAGCTTATTGGCTTAAGTATAAGCCTAGGGTGTCCATCTGCATGCCTCACTGTGCCTCACTGTGTCCATGTGCATGCCTCACTGTGTCCATGCCTCACTGTGTCCATGCCTCACTGTGCCCATGCCTCACTGTGTCCATGCCTCACTGTGTCCATGCCTCACTGTGTCCATGCCTCACTGTGCCCATGCCTCACTGTGTCCATGCCTCACTGTGCCCATGCCTCACTGTGCCCATGCCTCACTGTGTCCATGCCTCATTGTGCCTCACTGTGTCCATGCCTCACTGTGTCCATGCCTCACTGTGCCCATGCCTCACTGTGTCCATGCCTCACTGTGCCTCACTGTGTCCATGCCTCACTGTGCCCATGCCTCACTGTGTCCATGCCTCACTGTGTCCATGCCTCACTGTGCCCATGCCTCACTGTGTCCATGCCTCACTGTGCCTCACTGTGTCCATGCCTCACTGTGCCCATGCCTCACTGTGTCCATGCCTCACTGTGCCCATGCCTCACTGTGCCCATGCCTTACTGTGTCCATGCCTCACTGTGCCTCACTGTGTCCATGCCTCACTGTGTCCATGCCTCACTGTGCCTCACTGTGTCCATGCCTCACTGTGTCCATGCCTCACTGTGCCTCACTGTGTCCATGCCTCACTGTGTCCATGCCTCACTGTGCCTTACTGTGTCCATGTGCATGCCTCACTGTGTCCATGACTAGACTGACGTTTAACATGGGAGTCAATGGAAGGGGTGCCCGGCTTTGAAAAATCGGTGCTCCCCGGCTGTAGGTCCCCCAGACAACAAACTTTGCACACTTGTAGAGGAGGAATGGGGCTACTTGTGTGACAAGTTTCGGGTCCAGGGGACCTACGACCGGCTGGTACCGGGTCCCCAAATTTTTATCAGAGAAATTACCATTTAACATTGGAGTCTATGGAAGGAGTGCCCGGCTTTGAAAAATCAGTGCTCCCCGGCCGTAGGTCCCCCGGACAACAAACTTTGCACACTTGTAGAGGAAGAGGGGGGCTACATGTGTGCCAAAGTCCCCAAAGTCTGGGAGATCGGGCGCAAAAAGGTGACTCGAGTATAAGCCGAGGGGGGCATTTTCAGCACAAAAAAATGTGCTGAAAAACTCGGCTCATACTCGAGTATATACGGTATATAGCACCAACAAATCCATCAGCTCTAGACTTTTCACATAACAGTATAGCTGTAAAAGAAATTCTGAATTATGGTATATACTCGAGTATAAGCCGAGTTTTTCAGCACATTTTTTTGTGCTGAAAATGCCCCCCCTGCTTATACTCGAGTCACCTTTTGCGCCTAATCTCCTGGACTTTGGGGACACGGTACCCATACTTGGCACACATATAGCCCCACTCTTCCTCTACAAGTGTGCAAAAGTTTGTTGCCCAGGGGACCTACGGCCGGGGAGCACCGATTTTTCAAAGTCGGGCACCCCTTCCATAGACTCCCATGTTAAATGGTGATTTCTTCTAAAGATCAGAAAGTCTGACCTCTGGCCCTACCTTTTGGCAACGATCACATCCTAACGCCTGTTTTTAGTCACGTGACAAGAACTAGAGGGGTCCTGGGGCCGAATTTTCTTCTAAAACTTATTTTTCGCTCCATAAGACGCATCTGACCATGAGACACACCTAGGTTTTAGAGGAGGAAAACAGTAAAAAAAATATTCTGAACAAAATGGTGTACTAAAATATTTACCAGTGCCCATGAAATGCAGCCTTACCAGTGGCAATTAAATGTAGTCTTATCAGTGCCAAAAAAAGGCAAGCCTTACCAGTGCCAATAAAATGCAGCCTGACCTGTGCCAATAAAATGCAGCCTGAAACCCTATAGGAAACTGCTCCGCCATATTCTCACGGCTACACGCTCTTATCGCACTTAACTGGAAGCGGCGTTCCCCACCCTCATTAAATGCCCTATATGCAAGGGTTAAAGCTGTGGAGTTAATGGAAAAAGTGACCGCTAGAATTTTGGACAGATTAGACGCCCACAATAAGGTCTGAGAATTATGGCATCTCCAGGAGGACCCATCGTGAGTCCCTAAATAAGCCGATATGATGACCCCTACTCCCTTTTCTCTCTTCTTTCCGTCTCTCTTTTTCTTCTTTTATAATTCTTCTTTATTCTTACGTTTTATCATGTAGGTTTCTCTGCAAAGTTGTTTAGCGTCATAATGTTCCAGTAATTTTATTGCTTCGCATGACACCATGTTATTTGTGCTTATTCTCCTTATGGTTTACTTACAATGTCTTTAATGTTTTAATAGAAAAAAAAAAAGTTAAACGTTTATTGTGAACATTGCGCTTATCCTAATTCTTGCAGTGGCGACAGGTGGGGGGCGATTTGGTCTCTGGTCAGTATTCACTCCATAAGACGCAGATACATTTCCCCCCATATTTTGGGGGGAAAAAGTGCATCTTATGTAGCGAAAAATACGGTATATCATATTATATATATATATATATATATATATATATATATATATATATATATATAGATTTATTTCTCTAAATATCCTCCCAGCAAGACTGTTAAGATAGCTTTATGTTAACATTTCAATAAAGGTTAACATTTGGGTATTGGTATAACAAAACTCTAAAAACAAAAATTGAATATATTGGAGTTTACCATTACTTACATGTGGTGGCTGCATTCGTTTTTATATTTTAGGCTAACTTTTTCAGCAAGTGCAGAAAATGATGTATATGTTGATCTTGTCAGAAATGCAGTGTCCTTGTCACTTTTCCAATGCACATCACCATTGTGATCTGATCTTTGAAGAATGATCACATCACAGTGGACAAAGTGCAACATTTCAGAGCTGCGCAGGAGCCTTTCGCCATTACATGCCATCACGTGTCGGAAGAAAGGGTCCTGTGTGGCTCTAAAAACGTTGCACTTTGTTCACTGTCATATGATCATTCTTCAAAAAAGTTTTTCAGATGGTACTTGATGATCCTAGTGTGCTGGCGAAAATTGCATTGGTCTGTAAAGTCTTCAGTTCCAGCTGGCTGTTGCTGCATTACCCGATACTCCTGAGCCCTATCCAAGAAAGTGTGCAATGGGAATATTGACATTATCTTGTCACTTTTCTGAGATGTTCTGGAAACAAAAATAATTTATAATTAACAATTCCCAGATGGTGGTTCCATTTCCATAGCTCAGGTCTTTCTCAAAGTGGAAGGAAAAATATAATACAACCTTGGTAAGTTCTAATCTTGTAATACACTATGATGCTTTGCCAGTTATTACGCTTAGCTTTTCTGGCAAAATCCTGGTAATGGCTTTTGGACACAAACTTTTCAATGGCTGACAATCCTTGTTGCAGAAATGGCATACCATGGGTGCCAGGAGACACAGCCAATCCTACCACTGATTGGAATACATAGAAAAAGTAATCAGAAAGTGGGATTTTTCAGGTGCCAAACACAAAAACAATAAAGGTAGATGAAAAGTTTATTCACATATTTTCATAATAAAACAATGACAGACTATTAAAACTGATATTAAAATCATGCAGATATGGTTGGTGTAACTCCTTGATCATCTAAAACTTTAAATTACATCAACAAGAATGTTTGGTGTAGTCAACTCGTTTCGCCATGTAAATGGCTTCATCAGGAGAGCAAGCACTACAACACAAACGATAAGCATCAAATGTACAACCCTCAAAACATAAAACCACAAGGATCCAAAGGTACCCCCCATCAAAACAAGTGCCCCACGAGTCCAGGGTGGTATTTTGAGGCCACAGGAGGGATACAGGGAAAGCACACAAAAAGGTCTCTTTTAACAGATCCTGGTAAATTAGTGCTTAGAGAATCTCCTTGAACCAACCAGATCCTTTTACCCTAGAAGAGCATAAATCTTGCCAATTGAGGTAAAGAGAGTCAAACATCAAGGACAGACATTGGCGCCTTGGATTCCCACGTGCTTCAGCCACGCTTTTAAAACCAAATGACCTCAATTCAATTACGCTGCCCAGTGAATTTAAAGATAAAGTAACACGTGTTAAGTGCTTGGATAGAAAATATGAAATCATGTAAAAAATACCACGTGTTTGGAGCATAAATGCCCACCTAAAACCAAGAGAGGTTGGATTAAAGTGTTGGGGCCAAAGCAAGAGCTGTCACTTTTGATGCGGCAGGGGCAACTTAACCTCACACTGTTTTTCTCTTCAACAAAACATCTGAGAGCCTCAGGACTTGACAGGTTGGACCGTCTCATGGTTGAGAACTGTTGATTTTGGACATAGCGTCCAAGTCAATTGCCAAGATCAGTGTAGTCAAAGGATCCGGACGATACTGAAGGATATTGTTGCTCAGAATCTCCAGCGTTCCACATCTGGTCCTAATAAACGTTCTTGGAGTTGGGGGCGGGGGGGGGGGGTTTAGGGAGGAGGGAAGTCTTTATGGGTTCCATTTCCTGATTTTAGCATCAAACTCATGAGCAACAGATTAGTCTGTAGCTGATCATTTTTAGCAATTTGCATGTCGTTCCAAGGAAATGCAGAGTTTAATAGGCCGGAGGGTTAAAATGAAAATAATGCAGTTTTATTAACGATCGTGTTCTCTTAATCTTTGACCAAGGCCTAAAATGAACCTGAAAATCCATTGTTCTTTGCAAAATTAGGAGTAATTATATATCTGTCCTCCTAACACTGGTAGCGTAGTACTGCCTAAATAGTTCATGAAAAATCTTTTTTCTGGCCGTAGGCTTCATGAAGAAAGAATAAATGTGCGCGTTCATTCTCAATGATGATGTGTAGTTAAATATTTAATTACTGCATAGTATATTTTTGGCAGATGTACTAGAACATTTTTAACACTGAATTTTCTCTAAATGTATTATTCCTACTCACAAAAAGCAGGATATGAATTTTCATAAACGTGTGGAAAAAAATTGAAAGTATCACTACAGTTTTTATTTTTTCACTTATTTTTAAAACTGAGTTCTAAGCAAACAGCTAAATCAGCAGTTGGAGCAACTATATGTACACTTACCTTGCCAAAACACTTTTAATCCTGTTTAGGCCATCTCAATTTAAACATTGCTGCCACATACAGTATATTGCAGCTTAGCAGTCCTTAGATGAGGTGGCTGCACTCGTTTTATTTTTTCATCCTTTTTTTAATTTATTCTCATTTGGTGATTCTTCCAGTAATACAGTTCCAGTTCGGGATGACAACACTCACTCTGGCCCCGGAGCATGTGACTGTGACGTCATGGGAACATGTGACTGTGACGTCATGAGAAGCCTATACAAACCGAGCGCACCGCAAAACCCAGCATTACAGCGGAAGGAAGCGACGAGTCAACATCGAGGAGGAGAAGAGAGAAGAAGACGCAGACGGGAAGACCGGCCCCTCCACTAGCAAAAGAGCTGGAAGAAGATAGTGGAGGGGCCGGCAGAAGGACAACGGAGAACCGGACGAGACGACGGGGAAGACCGGGCCTCCGCTAGCAAAAGAGCTGGAAGAAGATAGTGGAGGGGCTGGCAGAAGGACAACGGAGAACCGGACGAGACAACGGGGAAGACCGGGCCTCCGCTAGCAAAAGAGCTGGAAGAAGATAGCGGAGGCCCGGCAGAAGAAAGAAAGAACCGGAGAGGAGAAGAGGGAAGAAGGCGACGGAGAAGACCGGGCCCCGCTAGCAAAAGAGCTGGAAGAAGATAGCGGAGGCCCGGCAGAAGAAAGAAAGAACCAGAGAGGAGAAGAGGGAAGAAGGCGACGGAGAAGACCGGGCCCCGCTATCAAAAGAGCTGGAAGAAGATAGCGGTGGCCCGGCAGAAGGAAGAAAGAACCGGAGAGCGCGGCGACGACACCGGAGACCCCCGAAGTCGGAAGAAGACCCCCGGAGCTGTGCAATAAATTACTTTAAAAAGCTGTGTTGTGTTTTTTTATTGCCATTTTTTTCCACCAGGTGAATGGGTAGGGGTACGATGTACCCCATACTCATTCACATAGGGTGGGGGGCCGGCATCTGGGGGCCACCTTATTAAAGGGGGGCTCCTGGATTCCGATCAGCCCCCGCCCGCAGACCCCGACAACCAACGGCCAGGGTTGTCGGGAAGAGGCCCTTGTCCCCATCAACATGGGGACAGGGTGCTTTGGGGTGGGGGGGCCGCAGGTCGCCCCCCTGCCTCAGACACCAAACCCCCCCATGTTGAGGGCATGCGGCCTGGTACGGTTCAGGAGGGAGGGGGGGCCGCTCTCTCGTCCCCCCTCTTCCCCTGCGGCCTGCCAGGTTGCGTGCTCGGATAAGGATCTGGTTTGGATTTTGAGGGGGACCCCCACGCAAATTTTTCGGCTTAGGGGAGTCCCCTTCAAATCCATACCAGACCGAAGGGCCTGGTATGCTCCTTGAGGGGGAACCCAAGCCGGTTTTTTCTTTAAAAATTGGGGTGGAGTTCCCGCTCAGGATTCATACCAAACACAGTGCCTGGTATTGGCGGAAATCCACGTCGGATCCCGTTCAATACAGTGCTGCGTCTCCTCGCTATTGTAGCGAGTGCGAGATGTGTCGCCACCCTGTCGCCGGGATGTCGGCACCCCTGTCGCCGAGAATCTCCGTGATAGGATCGCGATGAATATACAATGTCGGCGGCACCTACTGTACCAAAAATAATAAATGCTTATTTTTTTTACCTGCAAAAACATGTGCATTTAATCCATTTATTGTATAAAGGTGAACTTATTTAAAGGAGAAGTATGACCAAAGCTTCCTTGGCCATACTTCTCTTCTGGGAGTGCATTGATTAAATTTTTTTGGAAGGTGAACTTATCCTTTAAGGAGCATCAGCACACATTGAAGTCATCCCTCTACTCTTTTTGACAGCACAGTGACGTCAATAGAACCCTGATTGGCTCAGAGTGCTGTTCCTCCCTCTCCCAGTCCAAGTGTAGCTGTGCAAGGGACAGATTATTATCTTTAAAGTGAAATTAAACTCACATTACGCACTTATATTCATCCTAATTGTACACAGACCTTGTGAATACCTTTTGAATCATCAAAAGCCTTGCCGTTAATGTGCTTTCTCCGTTTATTTTGGCCCCTGACATCACCAGGGAGTGCGCAGTTTATCCCACATTCACAGCACACTGACCATGGCACGATCCTCAGAGCACTTTGCTGAGGTGGCGTAAATCTCTTTTTCCAACATAAAATTTTCTTGTGTGATTGCATGCCAAGCACTGCAGAGGAAACCTTTATAGTGCAATGCCCGATAATTCAGAATGACGTCAGAAAAGGGAGGAAGAAGTATGCAAAGCATGCACTAAAAATAATGATAAAAGACTCAATGGGGTTGATTTACTAAAGGCAAATAGACTGCGCACTTTGCAAAGTGCAGTTGCTCTTGAGCTTAGTAAATGAGGTAAAGCGTCACTTTGCAAAGAGTACCCAATCACGTGCAAGGAAAAAAAAAATAATAATAATTTTTTGCTTGCACATGATTGGATGATGGAAATCAGCAGAAGTTCTGCTCATTTATCCTCCCTGGCGGTATTCCTGAGTGTGGCTCGGGGGGGGGGGGGGGGGGGGATTTTTCATACCGTACCATAGCAGGATCAATGTAGAGGTTACATACCTTGTCCCCTGGATTCTGTGATATCTCCCCGCTGTGATCTGCGAGCCGCCGTGTCTCGCTCGATTCACAGTGCCGAGCTCCGTTCCTTGCAAGCGTTCCGACGCACGGGAACGGAGCTCGGCGCCAAATTCAAAAAGTAAAAAACACAGTATACATACAGTACACTGTAATCTTACTGATTACAGTACTGTATTAAATAATTACACACACCCTTTGTCCCTAGTGGTCTGTCCAGTGCCCTGCATGCACTTTTATATTATAAAAACTGTTATTTCTGCCTGGAAACTGGAGATTGTCCATAGCAACCAAAAAGTGTCCGTTTACATCAAAAGTGGTTTTAGACCGGCTAGAAAACAGCGATAATAAATTAGAATCACTTGCAGAATTGAGCGATAGCGATTTGTGGGGAAATTCGTCATCAAACACTAAATCTAATGACAGCGACAATTCTGCAACTGAGCAAATTTCTGTGTTTTTGATTTGATTACATTATTGAATCATTTTTATTATTATTATATTATTATTTGTTATAATTATTTATAGTTATTTATTATATTATAATTAATGATTTTGTGTTTCAAACTTTATCATACCCGGGATGTCTACTAGACTCTTGTTTGGACAGATTTAAGTGAGTTATTTCTAAGAATTGCAGACCTACAATATAAAACGCCAAATTTCCATGCAAAATAATTGTACCGCTTTCAGCATCAAAAATCTGACATAATCATACCGCCAGGGAGGTTAATAAGCTCTGGAGCAATTGCTATTACAGAGTGCAACTGCACTTTGCAAAATGCACAGACTATTTGCCTTTAGTAAAGCAACCCCAATGTTTCATTGCCTGGGCAATAAATAAAATGTATGTAGAGCCATGGTCTCTATGGAAGCCAAATGCCTGTATGCAATACATGACTTGTGTGTGTCTAGCTGTCATTACATAGTATTCAAAGCAGTAATAAACTGCAGGTGGTTAAAAATAAATAAAAAATCCCTGCAAGGCAATGTCATAATGTACTAGTATGCATCACATACTAGTACATTATGAAAAACTTACCTTAGAATGAAGATTCCAGCGCCGTGATGTCACCGGCGAGAGGGCTGACATCTTCCCCCAGTTTTCCTTCCGGGTTAGCATCCTCCGGCTACATGAGAGGCTGGGGGCACGATGACGTCACTCCCATGAATGCACGAGGCAGCGGCTGTTACCCGCATGGGCTCTGAAGGTCCGGCACTGTAAGCTGGACCTTCAGAGTGCATATGCCGGTGATGTCATCGGTTGCATGCACTCTAAAAAAATCCTAAACTGTGCAAGTTTAGGAGATATTCACAGTACCTACAGGTAGGCCTTATTATAGGCTTACCTGTAGGTCTAAGTGGTGTAACAGAGTTTACCACCACTTTAAGGGCCCATTCACATTAGGTGCATTGCCCAACAAAATGACAAGCTGAAATGCAGGTCCAAAAAAGCTATGCTGTTGTGTCCTGGGTCAAAATAGAACATGCTGCATTTAAACGCAAAACACAAAAGAAGAGAGCGCAAAGCCGCCCTAGTGTAACTCGGCTTTAATATGGTAACGTTAAAAACGCTACAATGGTCAAACTCACATTGTGTGAAGATCGATACAGCATAAGAATTCCACTGTGGCCGCACTCCTAAATCCACCTTAGGATCCCGACAGGGGAAGAGGGAGCCGTGGATGTTCAACCTAGCTGCCCGAATCCTGGCAGCACATTCGAGGCTATCCACTACCATGCTTGACGTGCAGATCCTAATGCGCATGCGGCCTTTCCAGACGGCGCTGCTCTTCGTGGACACCCGAACCTATGTGAGCAGGATACGGGGGGAAGAGAGTGAGGACGTCACACAGTTGCCATGGCAACACGTTTCAAAGGCATGACCTCCTTCCTCAGGTGCATTTAAATGCAGTACAATGTTCTATAGCGTGTAAGGAATGAAAAATTGAGTACTTTGGCTCCAGCTGTGCACTTAAAAAAATAAATTTACTATGCACATCAATGCAATGTGTTAAAAAATGCACATTGACTCTAGCGTGTTTATTGCGCTTCAATGTAAATGGCGTGAATCCAGTCCCACACTTTATGGTTTTGGTATGTTGTGTTAACGCACATTTTGTCATGCATTAATGTTCAAAGCTGTTTTCCAAGCAGTGTGCCACATGACATGGTAGTGTGTTACCATGCATTGCGATGTGCTGCAATGAAGGTACATCAGAGTCGCATTGTCTAGTACGTTAGGATGACATTCAAAATGAATGACACCACAACAGACTAAGCAGGGGTAGGGAACCTTGGCTCTCCAGCTGTTTCGAAACTACAAATCCCATCATGCCTCTGCCTCTAGGAGTCATGCCTGTGATTGTCAGGGTCTTGCAATGTCTCATGGGATTTGTAGTTTCAAAACAGCTGGAGAGCCAAGGTTCCCACAACTCACCTCAATGTCAAAGTGTAAATGGGTCCCAACTAATTTATTATCATTCAAAGTGTTTTTGAACAAAAGGAAATAGCAGTTTTTGGAGAAGAGTTGCATCCAGCAGATGAGAAGAAATCATTTCTAGATCACATAATGACTCGGGGGAACAGTCAATGCATTTTGTACACAAAACAAACACAAAACTACATTTATTCTATAGATAGAATGAATTTTCATGTTCTTGGTTAAAGCCGAGTTTATGAATTATTTCAACACACTCCCCCCTCATTCTAATAGAATGGTGTGTTTGACGGGAAATGTAAGAACACATTCTTCTCAGTACTCAGTTATTTGCCAGCAAAAAAATAAAATGGAGTTCTGAAGGGATAAAGTTACTTTCGTTTCAGACTTTCGAGAAGCAGATATGTGCCAACGTCAACTTCCAATGTGATTAGTGTGTTGGCCATAATACTAAAGCTATAAGTGAAACAGCATATACAAAGGTCAGAAATCCATATGTTTCCATAATTAATGGAAAAATTCCCCAGAAGCCGCCAGATTCACTTACACTTTATGTATTATTAGACTGAGGCTCTCTCAGGGCAGTCTCTGTACACACTATGCTCTCTAAAAGGCAAAACATCAAGTGTGGCATATGAATCTAGAGACTACAAAAAACTCAGATTTCATTAAAGTAAGATTAAACCCTCAGCAGTTTTAGGTTTTGCACTGAGCACAATAAAAGAAACATTCCCCAGTAATCTATTTGTTCAAATTCTTACCCCAGTACTTGCAGTTTACAGCTTTCAATGATGCTGGGTCCTTTCTCTCTCATGGCTGCTTCCCTGAACTTCTGGTCTAACCAGGAAAGGGTTAAATTTAGGGTTGTCACAAAACCACTTTTTTTTCAATTCCTAGCTGATACTGATTACTGATACGTATTTTTAATGTCATGCGATAATGACACTAATATGCAGCACTGATGACGCTTGGACTGTGTCAGTCGTTTTTTTTACATTCTAGGAGCTAGAAGGGGGACTGAGGAGCATGGAGGGGGACCGAGGAGCACGGAGGGGGACTGGAGGAGGGTATGGGGGACAGTCAGGGGTGATTGGTGCGGCGCTGGGGAGGAGTTACAATTACTGATCTCCCCGTATAGATTTCAATTAAGCAGCTGAAAGTCATGGGAGGGAGAGGAGGAAAAGCCCTGGCAGGGCTTTCATTTCCACCCGTCTTACTTCCGGGTTCAAGGACTCCGGCTGTGTGAGTGGCCGAAAGCCGCAATGACATCACTTCACGCATGCGCGCCTGAGCCGCCGTTTACGACATAGGACTCTAAAAGAACGGCCCGGGTGGCCATTCCTTCAGAGCCCATGCGCCGGTGATGTCACCGGCTGCATGTACAGTAGATATTTACAGTACTTATAGGTAACCCTTAATATAGGCTTACCTATAGGTAAAATTCATGTATGGGAGAAGTGTAGTGCTTTAAAACTGGACATACGTTTAAAAAGTCCTTTAATGTCCATATGGTGAGTCCGGCGTAATTCTGTTTCATCACAGGCACCTATAGCTGCTGCTCAAAAGACTGAAGACAATGTCTAAGTAATACAAAAAAAAAAACACCGGAGGGCACTGTTCTAAGTGTAGCAATGAGACATTTATTAGGTAATAAAACAAATGGCAACGCACACATTCATGATTAATAAACGTTTGTGTAGCGATACCTCCTAGAGGGCTGCTGGATTATAATTTGGGTCCTGCCGTTACCCCACCTTTCATCGTCCCAGAACTAAGAGTCTATGTTAGGAAGTTTCCAACAGATGTGAGCGCCAGTCACTTCAGTCTTTTTCCAATGCTTTAATAAAAGGAACTTTCAGTAGTAGAAGGATAGAGGGTTAGGGGAAATTCAGATACCTTATTGCAGATCACGGATTACTTTCTTGGATCCAGAGGACAAACAGCTTACTGTCATTGGATCTTGAAACAACCGGATAGGCCTCTTACACCGACCTAGCAGCCGGTATGAAGCACGGACAAGTCTCTGCCACAGACTTAGCGATAAGTGGGACTCCTGGATAATCCTCTGCCACAGGATTTTTTTGCCAGCAGTTAGTTAGTTGTAGTACAACTGCACAGTACCAGAACCTTTAAGCTATCTGGTAGTACTGTGAGGTAGGTTAACTTGGGTGCATCCTCCAAATGAGTCACCAGGCCCTTCCTGAGAAACCAGCCTTCAGCCCGGTTCTCTCAAGCAAGTGTCCCCCCTGGAATCTTCTCAGTTTGTTTGGCTTTTTCCGCGCAGGCAAGACAGCACAGGACCACCTTCAGTTAAGTAGGCCCCAGACAGACTTCTGGGCCTACTTGTAGTAACACAGCCTTGAGCCAGCAGGGCCCGAGGTAGAAGAGAGCAACTGCCGCATACCTTAGGCCAGGAGGGTCATGAGGTCAGAGAGAAATAATCCTGGCGTCTGTCCCTTAAATTACCTCTCCCAGACTGCACAGCAGTAAGAACACTCCCACTGGGCTGTTTCTGGGGAAAGAATAGTCAATTCACTTCAGCTTGCTGTATTTCTTCACACTGGCCTGTGGTAACAGTGACACCTACTGGCAACAGTGAGAAATGCGCACAACATAGCCAAAATTGGAACAGAAGCTAAATTAAATTTATACAATCAATCTGAACTATTTACAGCTCAGATAACACTACATTTACCACATAGCCCCTATTCTTCAGGAACAGGGCGCTACATTTGTCATGAGCCATCCACATCAGCCATAGCATGTACTCCAGGGTAAGCGAGTCAATCCAATCCAGGAGTGTGTAACGCCTCCAGCAGGCCAAGTCTAATGTGATTTCCTGGATGTGTGGACTGTGGAGAGACCGTGGATTGCAAAGAGCATCAAGGGATGTGGTTAGTTGTGTTTTACACTGCAGGACCCCTGACTCTCTGTCTGGACAGTGCTGATTGGTCCTGTGCTGATCACATGCTCTCTCCCAAGAAAAAAAAAAACTCTCACACCAAACTGAGCATGTGCAGAGTGTCCCCTAGCTCTGTACTATCAGGAAAATATTAGGGGACGATGGAAGAAGGGGAGGATCAGAGAAGACAGGATCAAACATCCTTTTTATACAATGTGGAGGATTAACCCCTTAGGTTTCACAGTAAGCATAACAAGCATGCATTACTGCATATATAGACTGATTTTACTGTTGTGGGTTTAGTAACACTTTAAGCCTGGCCATTGACAGGCATGACCAATGGATGTGGATTTGAGCTGAAGCCTGTCTTTATTACTTTACACTGGAGTTGAATACAGTATAATACAGTACTGTATACTATATTAAATCTCTGCAATACATAAACATTTCTCCATGTTTTATTTTTTTTAAAGACCCTGCAAGTGCATTAAAATATCTGTTCATCTGCCAAAAATGTTATGGATGACATGTTTCTTTAAATGCAACTCTATGGTGCATCTCTGTTGTACTTCTTCCTGTGTTGTGTTTCCTGTTTCCTACTGGTTCTTTCAGTAAACATGGCTTATGTACAGTAATGGTTTGTGCTGTCTCTCTACATATATCACGACAAACATGGTGTCAGAAGATTTGGATCCATGCTCTTTCTACACATTTGATGCTGAGAGCCTGCCAGCCTTCATGTGAGTGTTCTTGGAACTGATTGTGCCTCCTGACAATTGCAGTCCTGTCCTGGATGCTGAGTGTTTGCAGCAAGGAAAACAGCATCATGGCAGCTAACAGCATTCCACTGCCTGAGGCAATGAGGGTGAGTGGAGATGTTGGCAGTAACTGGGACAATTTCAGGGCTGAGTTTCAGGACTATTCCCTAGCCACAGGGTTAAATGAGAAGTCTGCAGCAGTGCAAGCAGCCACGCTGAGAAGGATAATGGGCAGTGAATGCCTCCATGTTTACAAGCATAATCTGAACCTCACAGAGGAGCAAAAGAGTGACACCAAAACCATTCTGGATGCATTAGAAGCTTTCTTCAGACCTTCCAAAAATGTCATCTATGAAAGATATATATTTGGCTGCTGTAAGCAAGAAGATTGTGAATCAATAGACAGGTTTGTCACACGCCTAAGAGCAAAAGCTGCAAGCTGTGAGTATGGCTCTCTGAGAGATGAACTTATTCGTGATAAAATAGTTTTGGGTATCACCAGTGAAAGCACACGCCGCCACCTATTGAGGAAACATGATTTAGATCTACAAACAGCAATTGAGATATGTCGCACTGATGAACTTACTGACAAACATATGAAAGCTATGGAGCAGGATAAACTGATTGACAATATCAATGCAGCCTCTAAACAACAGCAAAACTTCAAAAACCACCAGCATAAGTTTCAGCACAAGGGTCACCTACACAACTCACCTGGGAGGAAGCCTGCATCATGCAAGTATTGCGGCAATGTGCATGTACGAGAGAAAGAAAAGTGTCCTGCATATGGGAAAATCTGTACTGCATGTGGTAAACCAAATCACTTTGCAAGAGTCTGTCTCTCCAGTAAAATGGAATCAAGGAAGCTGCACACAATTGAGCAAATGTCAGATCCGGAGAATGCACACCTGCTTAGCACTGATATGGTTTACTCCTCAGAATGCATTGGTGCTGTAAACACAAAGGACAAAAAATGGTTTGTAAACCTCAGATTAAACAATATAATCCAACCCTGCCAGCTGGACTCGGGTGCAACGTGTGATGTCATGAGTATAAAGGACAAAATGAAACTGACACCCAGAGCACCCCTTCAGCCTCGTAGCACCAAACTAAAGTTGTATTCAGGGGAACTAATGGAATCATTGGGGCTATTCCAAACAGAATGCAGCATACGTGATTGTATACACAAACTGAACTTTGAGATTGTTGATGCCGATCAGAAACCGCTATTATCAGGTTCAACATGTGAGCGCCTTGGACTGATGCTGTTCCCCATTCCTGCTGAGCTACATAATGTTGATAATCAGCCTGCAAAATCTCTGACTAGGCCACTGACAAAACAGCAAATTCTTCACACCTACAGTGATGTGTTTGAGGGCCCGATAGTCTCTGTTCCAGGAGAGGTTCGTTTTGAACTTGATCCTACCATTCAACCTGTACAATGTGCCCCACGCAATGTGCCTATCGCCATTAAGCCACAGGTTAAAGCTCAACTAGATAAATATGAAGCTGAAGGACATCTAACTTCAGTAACAGAGCCTACAGATTGGATCAGTAACATGGTTGTTATCAGAAAGCCTGAGAAGATCAGAATATGCATTGATCCCAAGTTTCTGAATATGGCCCTGAAACGATCACACTACTTAATGCCAACACTCGATGATATTTTGCACAAACTACCTAAAGCACGTGTCTTCACACTTGTGGATGCTAGAGATGCCTTTTTACAGTGCAAACTGGATGAAAAGAGTAGCTACATGACCACGTTCTGGACTCCTTGGGGCAGAAAGAGATGGCTCAAACTACCATTTGGAGTCTCTGTAGCACCGGAGGTATACCAGCGAAAGCAGCATGAACTATTAGGTGGTCTTGACGGAATTGAGCCAATAGCTGATGACATTCTTATAGTTGGCTGCGGCAATACAGATGAGGAGGCTGAGCAAGACCATGATGAAAAGTTAATAGCGCTACTGGTTTGTTGTAGGCAGGTGATGCTGAGGCTTAGTGTGAAGAAATTGCAGTTCAAGGTGGAAGAAGTCCGTTTCCATGGACATATCCTGTCTTCACAAGGCTTAAAAGCTGACCCGGATAAGATTAAAGCCATTGTGGACATGCCACAACCTGCTGATGCCAAAGCGGTACAGAGATTTATTGGTTTTGTTACATACCTAGCAAAATTCCTGCCACACTTATCTGAGGTGTGTGAGCCACTAAGACGACTTCTGGACAAAGATGCAGTTTGGCACTGGCTTCCCAAGCATGACCGGGCAGTAGAGGATATAAAACACTTGGTCACCTCTGCCCCAGTGTTGAAATACTATGATGTCACAAAGCCTGTTACCATACAAAGTGACTCCAGTAAAAATGGTCTAGGCTGTTGCCTTTTGCAGAAAGGTCAGCCAGTTGCATATGCGTCCAGAGCTCTTTCATCAGCTGAGCAAAATTATGCTCAAATTTAGAAGGAATGTTTAAGCATTGTATTTGCTTGCCAGCGTTTCCATCATTATCTTTATGGACGGGATTCAATTACAGCTGAAACTGATCACAAACCTTTGATAGCCATATTCAAAAAGCCCCTTTTGTGTGCTCCCAAGCGTTTGCAGAGCATGATGCTTACATTGCAGCATTACAACCTCAATGTTGTCTACAAGCCAGGATGTGAAATGTATATAAGCGATACCCTGAGCAGAGCTACGTCAGATAATGTGGCACCTGGAGGTGAGCATGAGCATCGTACAATTTGTCTGCTGGAACAGGAACAAAATTTCTTTGCCGATATCAATCAAGCAGACTATCTTAATGTCACAGATCAACGACTACATCAACTCATACAGCACACTGACAGTGATGCAACTTTACAAGCTTTGAAGTCTATTGTTTTGAGTGGGTGGCCAGATGAAAAAGATGCAGTACCTGGAATTGTAAGGGAATACTGGTCCTTTAGAGATGAGATCAGCATACAAAATGGTATCTTGTACAAAGGTCCAAGGGTCATCGTGCCGAAGTCACTGAGAGCAGAGATACAAAAAATGCATTTAGATCCTAATTTCCTTTTGTGGGATGACATTAAAAAGATTTTGTTATATCTGATTGATAAGTTCACAAAATACCTGTTGATTCTGTGAAAAATTCAGAGCTGTCCTGTAAACTCTGCCTGTGTTATCTCAAGTAGTCCAATAAGCCCTTCCTAGTTTGTATCTTGGGCTACAAAAGATGTCTCCTCCATGCAATGAAGATTAGGAGAGGGGAAGGGGTTCTGTAGTTTAATAAAAAGACAGCTAGGCATAGCTGACACCTCTTCTTGCAATTTCAATCCAGAAAAGGCATTTATTGGTATACTGAATAGATCAAAGTACTGGATTTATCGGCATATAACACGCACAGGCGTATAACACGCACCTTCATTTTAGGAGGGAAGTTTCAGGGGAATTCTTTTTGAATTTTAAATAAAGAACTTAGAAGCAAAATAAGGGTCAGTGGCCATCAATGCAGCCTAATCAATGCCCATCTGAATCCTCAAAATTGGCCATCAATGCAGCTTGATCAATGCCCATCTGTAGCCTCACAATTGCCCATCAATGCAGCTTGATTAATGCCCATCTGCAGCCTCCCCATTGCCATGAATGCAGCCTGATCAATGCCCATCTCAGGAAGGGGGGCGGGATCAGCGCCGTCAGATTACATACAGCGAGAATCTCCTGTTTACTCGGCGGCCTGTTTAATACAAAGTCCAGCCTCCTGGACCAAATTGCAGTATCGGCGTATAACACGCACACACTATTTGCAACTGATTTGCAGGGTGAAAAAGTGAGTGTTATACGCCAATAAATACAGTAAATAAGAGACGTTCATTGTTAGGGTTGCCCAGGCACACTCATTCCAGAAGTGTACTGCTATTTTTCAATGGGAAGTTCCAGACAAAAAGGTCATCTTTACAGATTACCTGCTTAGGTACAATTAACATTTTTAAATTCTCCCTATAACATAGCACATCCTCGTATTTTTTATTTCAGTTCCATTTTAAGATGCAATAGGGCTCCATGCACACTGGAGCTGATAAACTGCAGTTTATTGGAGTTTGGGCGTTTTTTTTTTTTAAAGCCCATAAACTCCACTCTATGTTAGCCTATGTGTCCATGCACATGTAGCGGGGTCTCCTTTAAGGCCCCGGGACTACGTTACCCAGAACCCCATTCAGCACCCAGAGTGCAATTGGCTACCGCAGAGACTCATGGGAGGGGCTATTTAAGAAGGAGGCGAGGCGGAGCTCGGCCTCTTTGGACACCGCGCTGCAAGCAACAGTCTTCCTGTGCGGATCTGCTGCAGTGCAAGGCCTGAAGCCTAGGGCCTTGCGCAACTTCCGAAGAGCCTTCCACCCCACTGCGGAGCCTGAGTGGCATCTGACTTGTCGAGTGAGGACATCAGTTGGATCCGGGACCCGATCATGGCAGACGCTGTGTGCGGAGACCCAGCAGGTGGAAGTCCCGGACTGGGATCGCGTCCGGAGTGGTGAGCGAGCACTTGCTCAATCCAATAGACTGTACCGTGTTTAGGCCTATAGACTGCCTTTGTTATTTCACTGGAGACCAGTATCAGGACAGAGTTTAAAAAGGGTCTCCAGTATAATGATCTTTGTGACTGCCTACTGTGGATTACAAAAATACTGTTTCATCAAGTGCACCACCGAAAGTTTGCATGCGAAGAAATCCTTAATGAAAAGACTGAGATTTATTCTGCGTCAGGCCTGACCAGGGAAGGGAGATAGACTATTGTTTTAGTGCGCCATAGGGCGCGTATACAATAATAGCTGCGCGTGCTGAATTACCGCGCTGCGCCATTATTGCGTGCTATACCTATTGCTGCAGGGCTTTGTAAGCAAATTGTATGTGTTATGTTCTGCGTGTGCCCTTTTAAAACTAAAGTAAAACCGTTATACTTGATCTCTCCCATCAGTGTGTTGTCTTATTGCAAAGAAGTTACCCTTGCAATACTGTTTGATTGTAATACAAGTATAATCCCTAGACTAACTGTGCCAGAGTGGGTCGAGTAAGATTGCCGGGGGTTGGCGGTGCTGTACACAGGGCCCGAAACAAAAATCCAGCGGCTCTCTTAACTGGGGGTAGCGCTACACACACATGGACGTTTTTCAGCTTTAATGAGCAGTGGAGTTTATGGGCTTTTTTCTGAACGCCCGAAAATCACGTTCAAAGTGCCGTTTTTTGGCATCAAAAAATGCTAAAAAATGCAAAGTGCTGAACAACGCTAATAAACGCAGCTCGCCAGTGTTTTTTTGCGTTTTTTGATTTATTGAAAAAAAAAAAAACGCTAACGTTGAAAAACGCAAAAAACGCTAATAAACGCTATTGCAAAAACGATAAAAAACTTTGAAAGACCCCCTGCAAAGCTACTGCCATTTTTTATAACTTTTTTTAGTGTCCAGTGTGCATGGAGCCTTATAAGGTAGCAAGAGTAAGGTTGTCCACAGGCAGATATCTCTCCAATTAGCAATAGGGATGCATATGGCTATCCTCAAAGTTGCTCCAGTATGGAAATTTGCTGCAATATTCGATGGACCCTGCAAAGCACAATTTGTTGCTTCTTTCCCTCTTATACATAATTAAGAAAATAATCAAGTCCCACTCACACAAAAAATGCACAGAACTTGATCTAAGTAGGTCAGAAACAGCCTGAATGTTTTAAAGAGTTCTTAAATTAGGAACATTTCTGGTGAGTCTAGGGGTGTTTATGGCCACCCTAGGGCTCAGTCTTTGTGCAATGCAAATAAACACTCGTTTACTGTAAGTTTTCCCACATATGCTAATAAGAATTATAATAGGGAACAGTTATTTTTTCTTATAAACACAGATACTCTAACATCATTATTTATATTAAATGGTCAAATGAACATGTAAAATATGTACTGAAATGTTAAAATGACAGATTCCATTTGTAGCACTTTCCCCCATTTAAGGGACCGGCTGGTTTTGTTTCGGGCCTGCAGCAATTACCTTTCTAGAGTGGATCCCTTTTCTCCGATGTCTAGGTAAAAATCTCTTGGAATAAGGCCAATGTCCACACAGGAGTAAAAACCTAATCAGCAAGGTTTTATTCTTTATCTTTGAGTTAAACTTGAAGAGAGAGAGTAGGAAGTTAAGAGAAGTTGGGGAAAGGTTCAGGCACGCAACACTTAAAGCTCAATGTCAATCTTTCGTCGCCACTCAAGCCTGAATGGGTATTGCTCACCTGGATAGTCCCTATGAGAGCAGTCCTAGCAGCCGGGATGGAGCACGAATCAATCTTTTTCTTTTCCTGAGTATCTAGGGATACGATCAGGGAATCCTCTGCCACAGAATCCAAGTCCTGAACCTCCCAGCCAAACAATACTGAACAAGAACCTCTGTGCCAGGCTGGCGCATTGCAGGCTTTGTAACTGTTGAAGATGGATGCCTCCTTAGGTGAGTTTCCAGGCCTCTTCCCGAGACAGCAGTACCATCGCTTGTCTCCTCTGGGACTGATCCTCCCCTGGTCTCCTTTCCTAAAGTTGGGCCCCCTAGAAGTGGGCAGCCTAGGATCCCTCTCTGAGGTGTAGGCCCTTGCCAGCGGAGCTGGGCCTACCTTGAAACAAAGCAGCCTCGGGCTGAAGGTGCCCGAGGCCCGAACACACCCGCGCACCTCGTGCCATACGGGCCATGAGGCACACACCCAGGACCAATGGGTCCCCTGGAACTCCCTTTACCTAATGGCGTCTGCCCCTTATGTACCCTCTCCCAGCATGCACAGCGGGTAGACCACGCCCACTTTACGGCTGCCGAAAGAGGACACCCGAGGTGTTGTGATACCCCCCGTAGTTCAATCTATGCCGGCGGTGGCAGTGCCACCTACCGGCAACAGAGAACACTACTGCCAGGCAGTATCACACCCACAGCAGAAGCAATATTGAACCATTGATTGGTCTGAGGCCAACTACCGGCTCAAATTACCCCTAAATTTCCACATAGCACCCCCAAATATTGGGAGGGGGGGCGCTACACATTTAAAATAAAAAAGCCAGGATTTTTTTATTTTTTTATTGTGCAGTGTAAAAATAAGTTGTTTTCAAAGGTGTATGCCCTTTAACCACTTCAATACAGGGCATTTTCACCCCCTTCCTGCCCAGACCAATTTTTAGTTTTCACACTTTGAATGACAATTACGCGGTCATGCAACACTGTACCCAAATGAAATCTTTATGGGTTTTTTTCCCCACAAATAAAGCTTTCGTTTGGTGGTATTTGATCACCTCTGCTTTTTCTATTTTTTTGCGCTATAAACAAAAGAAGAGCAACAATTTTGAAAAAAAAAACACAATATTTTTTACTTTTTGATTTAATAAACATCACTTTTAAAAAAAAATAATAATAATAATTTTTCCTCAGTTTAGGCCGATATGTATTCTTCTACATATTCTTGGTAAAAAAAATTATCGCAATAAGCGTATATTGATTGGTTTGCGCAAAAGGTATAGCATCTACAAAATAGGGGATAGATTTATGGCATTTTTATCTATTTTTATTTTTTTACTAGTAATGGCGGCGATCTGCGATTTTTATTGTGACCCTGACATTGCGATGGACATATCGGACACTTTTGACACGTTTTTGGGACCATTCACATTTATACAGCGATTCGTGCTATAAAACTGCACTGATTACTGTGTAAATGTGACTGGCAGGGAAGGGGTTAACACTAGGGGGTGATCAAGGGGTTAAAATATGTTCCCTAGGGAGTGATTCTAACTGAAGGAGGGGACTCACAAGAGGAGGAGACCGATCTGTGTTCCTCTGTACTGGGAGCACACATCGGTCTCCTCTCACCTGACAGGACGTGGATCTGTGTGTTTACACACACAGATCCACGGACCTGCTGTGATCGCGGGCAATCGCGGCCGCCGGGCACGCTCAACGGGTCCCGAGCGATGCACGCGCCCCCTAGACGGCCAGGAAGCCCAGGACGTCATATGACGTCCACCCGGATGGAGAGAAGGTTCCTGCTGACGTCATTTTACAATGACTCGGTAAGGAAGTGGTTAAGTATGTGTGTCAGTTTTGTAATATGTATACCTTCATTAACCTGGATGTATAATGAGAGCCATCCAGGACTGATCATTCATAGGTAATCACTTCATAAGTCATTACATGCAAGTGGCTGCGAAAAGCTGTGGGAGCTTTCAGCCTCCCGTTGTTTTTAGTGGGGCTAATCCCCAGGAACTTTCCTGCTGGGTCTGCTGCATCTAATCACTAATGGGCCTATTTGCAAGTCTGAATGGGGCCTAAACCACCTGACAAATTTAATCTTTTAGGACTCTTTTGGTAAAATATCTGCAGGAGTACCTGAGTCTACTGTAGCCATTATGAAGGGGTCTCATGAGGAAAGCCCAGGCTCTCTGCTGGGTTTAGTATTTCTTCTATATTATGAAGAATGTAACTCAAGGTACTGGAACATATAAAAGTGTAAGGGAACACCTTAAACATCAAAGTTGACAGGAATTAAGAATTATAGTGAGGAGATATTATTGTTGAAATATCAAAACATATATGAGACCACCGTGACTTGACCCACCATCGTCTACTTACAACCAATTATATGTATGATTGTTTGACTATAGGAGAAAGACAAGCTCTGGTATTGGGAACATTAATCCCCAATAATAACCTTTGATGCCATCCCATCTAATGTCAATTTGGTGTAAAAAATGCAATCGCCAACATTCGGCAGTAATTTAAGGGATTTACTTTGGATGCAACAGAGGTCATCTATTGATGAGCAGGTAGTCATATAGAAGTATATTCTTCCTGAGGTGTGGAGGACTTTCACTCATATACCTGTTGGTACGGAGGACATTTTTTGTTTATCCAGTAAATATGTCTTATATAGCACCACCTAGTGTGCAACTAGTGTAGGTACTGTTATTTTGTGGACTCATGGGAGTCTGTAATTAGGTCAGGTCACTCTAGGTCAGGCAAGAGGTCTCAAGAGGGCAGGTCTCTGGTGTCTCCCCCTGGTTCTATAAGCTTAGGGAATCCCCAGGCAGAAGGAACTGGCAGGGTGGCTGGATCAGCCCTTACATATGGTGGAGCCTGAGCAGCAAGGTGGAAGATGGAGTGCTGAGGTTGCTGTCGTAAGGCCTGGGAGGAGACCCCGGGTCTGGGGTCTCTGCCTCCAGGCAGGAGCTAAGAAAAGGAAGGAGAGGACCCCTAAGAGAGGGATCTCCATTACCTTTGGGTCTTGTGCAGAAGACATCCTAGTTAGCATGGGAATATCTGAACAGTTGGAGACCTGAACAGAAGTCTTGCCCAGTGCAGCAGAAAGCAAGGGACAGTGTAAGTAACTCAGCACACCCAGGGGCATACAAGGGGAGACACTGCCAGATTTAGCATACTTTCCAGGGAAAGAATTGTGCTAAATCCCTTGTCCTGGGGCATTCTTCAGAGCAGCCAAGTGGGCTGGTAGTTGAGCAGCCAGGAGGGCTGGTTGTATTTACAAGCATCAGAACTGTGTGAGGTTCTACTGAGGAGACACTACACTCCTGCACATAGGTGTGCGCAGCCTATTGCATTAGGGTGTGCACCTCAAAGCTCCAACACATATACATTTGTGACATATTAACCGGCCTCTTCCCCGCTTGTCATCCTGAAACAATGGGGGGGGGGGAGCACACAGGGGGACCTGGGCAGCAGAAAGAAGAGGAACAGGGACAAGAGCGGTGGCATATATTGGTACCGATCCCTTGTATTTTCCTCCTGTGGCAGCTGAATGTCGGCTAGAGGGAGAGGAGGAGAAGCCTACTTTCATCTGCTGCAGAAGAAAATACAGATCGGTTCCACTCATTTCCACCCCTGCTGCCTATCTTGTCCAGTTTCTGGGGGTCGACAAGTAAGGATCGCGGCTTACCTGTCACCTGCCCACGATTGACGGGTTACCAACCCCAGGATTAGGGTGTGCCCAGGCACACCTGGCACACCCCTTGTGCACGCCTATGCTCCTGCATACAGTTTACATTAAAGGGGACTGAGAGCTCCTAGTTTGTAAAGAACTTTGCCACTGATCCATAGAGGCTGCAATTATTCTGGAGGGAGTACAGTTCAGAATTTACATTTTTTATGTACATAGAGAAGGAAGTTTGTCCTCATCTGTTGTCCTTCAAGTCAAGTTGGGCATCCCATAATCCCTATCCTATATCGAAATTGTTTCCCCCAATGAAATAACAAAAACAAGCCCATTGACTGATTTCTTGTGTCTGGATGAAAGTTGGAAATGCGTGTTGCCTGGCTGTGCAGGAATAGGGGGACTCAAGATCTAGTAGCTCCTGCTGAGTATAGACATACACATATATCTTATGTTCTCCCTTCTTCTCCCTAGTGGGGTCCCTGTGAACCCTTTGCACTTACCCGGAGTACCTTTTATTGCTGATCACATATTTCTAAGCCTGTTTTTAAATATGTAGTAAGAACCAATAGACAAATACATGTTTTGTGACATTTTTTCATACACTTCATACAGAAGTGTTTTCCTTTAATCTCCTGGGGAAGCAGATTATGTCCAAAAAACACAGAGGAACCAGGATCCCTATTACCATCATAGTATTACATATTTTTCAATATGTGCAGACCAGTGGCAGCTGGTGGTCAAATTTTTCTTGGGGGGGGGGGCGTAAAACAGACCAGGCCCCCGCACTCGTCGTCCCCTGCGGCTCTCAATTGATCGATCAAGCACAGTGGTGATCCTCTCGCACTAAAGCCACCCCCCCTACCCGTGCGATTAGTGGCCTTACCTTATACAGCGGTAGAGGTGCGGGGAAGAGGACGAGGTGGCAGTGCACTGCCGAATCCAGGGGAAGGCTGCTGCCGGGGCCAATGCTTCTCCTTCCGGCCAAACAGGAGGCGGGTCCTGAGACCCGTCCTAAGACTCCCGGCCAATCAGGTCTCAGGAGCCGCTTCCCGATTGGCCGGGAGGAGAAGCAGGAAGACATTAGTGAATATTAATTTGCTAATGTCACACAAATGGGTGGGCTCGGGGCACAGTGCTCTGCGCCCCGAGCCCACCTTTTTTTAAACCAATTAGAGCCTCTAATCACGTGCTTAAAAAAAAAAAAAACATAAAGGGCCGGGCGCATTGGGCGGAGTGCATAGATTGGGGGGCACTAATAGACAGGCCGCCACTAGTTTAGACATTAGGTTAATAGAGTGTATACATTATCTGTTTTGCAATTGATATAACAATTGATTATTACATGGGATAGGGATGCCTCAACTCAATAAGAGGGAGTCAATAATAAGTACTGTATACGTTTTTAGGATGTATATTTTTATATATTATTGATAAAAAATTATATTTTTATAAGACTTTACACTTGTTACCCTTGGATCCCTCAAAAGTCCAACTCTTAATTCCTAATTCTATCCGAATAATAGATGTGGTACCGTACCAACACAATTTAGCCCACATCACTAAATAGCTTAATTACAATGAAAATAATACTTTTCGGTGGACTGACCTTATAAATGGTGTTTTTTAGATTTGCTTGGATTTTAGCATTAACACAGTAAATTGCTTACTGTCAAATTTGTAGCATGCAAGAGTGGATTTACGTACAGGTAATCGTTTGAAAAAAGAAAGAAGGCAGAAGATTGGAAGGTGATTAGTCTTCAGTTTTTGGGGACAAAGTGAATTGTTCAAGACTGTGCACTGGCATACTGACATCTGTTTAAGACATTATTTAGCATAATCCAGGCAACATTTTGGAAATCCCTCTCTTACACATCTCGGATGTCCTATTAATAACAGTGAACTCTCACTTACTAGAACTTGCTTGCAGCTCACTGAGATCTAGAAAATTACATTTCAACACTGAGTTCCGTAATAACAGTAAATCTTTTGAGACCTTGACCTGGTTCAGGGTTTAGGACTCAATGCTAAAATAAAAAGCAGTTATGTTAACATGAATAAAAAGGATACCGCACGTGGCTGTTTCGTATGATAATTTGATTATCTTGGGATATAATAATGCATGCACTCTCTAAAAACTGTATTTCCCCTGATCCTCCTACAAAACAAGCTTCAGTGTAGTTAATTCATCTATTTCTATGGAACACTTTATTTATAAATTGAGAAGTCATATGAATTTATATCAGTCCATCTGGGATATATGGATAAATAGGTTTCAGCCTCCCTCCTCTTATATCCATTTCTATTCAATGATAATATCTGGAATGATATTTTTGAATATTCCAGTGTAATTACAGTATATGCTATTCCACTGCTAAACATTGTATTTAACAAGTGTGAGGGGGTTAGCTCGGCAGCGGGTGTGTGTGACCCCCGGGATGGGCTCCCCACACAAAACAGGCCCAGCAAACGGAGGTTGTGGTTTTCAAAATCAAAAAAAGGTGCGGTTTATTTTCTATTTACAGTGACAAAACACAGCAAAGCAAAAGAAACATAACCAAAATAAATCCTGGTCAAGTTGACCTCTGACTAAACATACAGGTTTCCTAACTAACAACTGGGATCAGCCTAGTGCTGTCCTAGTCCCTAAGTCCCTGGTTTAGTAAAAGTCCAAACAAATAGCCACACAGGCTTTGCCTCACCGCACAGGGGTTCACTCTCCCTAGACAGTCCACACAGGTCTGGTTCCAGGCATGAGCTAACATCTAATGAAGCTGGGAGTTCTTATAGAGGCCTAAATGAGCTGACAAGCTTCAGCTGGCCTCATCAACTCCCTGTCTGTACGACGCCCAGCCCTCTCCCTAGAGGTATGAGTCATCCATGAGCCCACTAGCCTTATACAACTCTCCACCTAGTTGTATAAGTCGGCGTAAAGCCTGAATCTGGGCGAAATATATCTACCCCCCTGGATGCAACCAGGTGACTTTACCTTCCTGCTGTCACATACCCCCCCCTCTTGTTTTAACCTCGGGGTTGGAACACCAGCAATCAGGCATTCATGTACTCGAGACAAAGCATCCACATTCCCCATTTGAACGCCAGGGCGATGCTTTACTGTGAAGTTGAATTCCTGGAGGGCCAGGAACTACCTATTCACTCTTCTATTTGTTTCCTTGTTTTGAGCCATCCACTTTAACGGAGCGTGATCCGTAACCATGTCAAAGTGCCTACCTAGCAGGTAGTACCGAAGGGAATCTAGAGCCCACTTCACCGCTAAGCACTCCTTTTCAACGGTGGCGTAATTTACCTCATGGGACTTCAACTTCCTGCTGAGGTAAATGACTGGGTGCTCTTCCCCGTTCCAGACCTGGGACAATACTGCTCCTAACCCCACATCTGACGCATCACTTTGTACGACAAAGTCTTTAGAGAAGTCGGGTGAGTACAACACTGGCTGGCTACATAAGGCTTGTTTCAAGAACTGGAATGCTGCCTCAGCCTCGGGGGTCCATTTAATCATGACCGACCCTTTCCCCTTCGTCAGGTTGGTTAGGGGCACAGCCTTAGAAGCAAAGTGGGGAATGAATCGCCGATAATACCCAGCGATTCCCAGAAAGGCTCGTACCTGCTTCTTGCTGTTGGGACGTGGCCAACTCTGGATGGCCTCGACTTTGTTGAGTTGGGGTTTTATTACTCCCCTCCCAATGGTGTACCCAAGATATTTGGCCTCCTCCTGCCCAATGGTACACTTCTTGGGGTTAGCCGTAAACCCCGCTTCCCGAACAGAGTCCAGGACTGCTTGCACTTTTGGCAGATGTGAGGCCCAATCTGTGCTATGGACAATTACGTCATCCAGGTAAGCCGCAGCATACTTCCGATGGGGCCTCAGCATCTGGTCCATTTTCCGCTGGAATGTGGCCGGCGCATTCTGTAACCCGAACGGCATTCTTTTATATTGGAACGCCCCGTCTGGGGTTACTAATGCGGTTTTCTCTTTGGCCGACTTGGCCAGGGGGATTTGCCAATACCCTTTTGTGAGGTCAAGAGTCGTCATGTATCGGGCTGTTCCCAGCCGGTCGATCAACTCATCTATACGTGGCATGGGGTAGGTGTCAAATTTTGTAACTTTGTTCAACTGACGAAAATCGTTACAAAATCGCCAGCTCCCATCCGGTTTAGGCACCAACACGATGGGACTAGACCAATCACTTTGGGACTCCTCTATCACCCCTAAGTTCAGCATTTTCTGTACTTCCTCCCGTATTGCCTCCCGTCGAGCCTCTGGGATCCGATAGGGTTTTAACTTCACCCTTTCACCGGGCGGGGTAATGATGTCATGCTCTACCCCAGATGTTTGTCCCGGCAGCTCAGAGAATACCTCCTTGTTGCGAAGCACAAACTCCTTAACCTCCTGTTGTTGGGGTTGTGACAAGGTGGCTGCTATTCCAACCTCAGGAATCACGCAACCAGTTTGAGCTGGTGACCAAGTGTCTGCGACTAGGGACTCTCTATCCCTCCAGGCTTTCAACAGATTAACGTGATAGATCTGTTCGGGCTTTCGCCTTCCTGGTTGTCTGACCTTGTAATTCACTTCGCTCACTTTTTCCATTATCTCGTAGGGGCCTTGCCATTTGGCAAGGAATTTACTTTCAACCGTAGGGACAAGTACCAATATCCTATCCCCCGGGGAAAAGGTACGGGTCTTGGCTCCACGGTTGTACACTCTCTGCTGTGCCAACTGCGCTTGGGCCAAATGTTCCTTCACGATGGGCATTACCTGTGCAATTCGATCTTGCATCAGGGCGACATGCTCAATCACACTCCTGTGGGGAGAACTCTCACTTTCCCAAGTTTCCTTGGCAATATCCAACAGCCCTCTTGGGTGTCTCCCATACAGTAACTCAAAGGGGGAGAATCCCGTAGAGGATTGGGGCACCTCCCTAATAGCAAACATCAAATAAGGAAGTAAACAGTCCCAATCCTTTCCATCTCTATCCACCACTTTCTTCAACATTTGTTTTAGGGTTTTGTTGAATCTTTCAACCAGCCCATCGGTTTGGGGGTGATACACAGACGTACGCAATTGCGTCACTTTGAACAATTTACACAGCTCTTTCATAACCCGGGACATAAAGGGTGTACCTTGGTCCGTAAGCAGTTCTTTACAAATACCCACCCGGCTAAAAACAAGAGATAGCTCTTTGGCTATGGTTTTGGCCGAGGTATTTCGGAGAGGGATCGCTTCTGGATAACGGGTGGCATAGTCCATTATAACTAATATGTACTGGTGCCCCCTAGCGGACTTGATTATAGGACCTACCAAATCCATGGCGATCCTCTCAAACGGGACCTCAATGATGGGTAGAGGGACCAGCGGGCTACGGAAATGTGGCATCGGGGCCAACCTCTGACACACAGGGCAGGAGGAACAATAATTTTCTACGTCCTTCATCACCCCCGGCCAATAGAATCTCTGTAATACCCTCTCTCGGGTTTTCTCTGTCCCCAGATGACCTCCAAGAATGTGCCCATGGGCCAACTCCAACACCAACTTCCTGTAAGGTTTGGGCACCACAAGCTGCTCAACGGTTTCTTCTGCCCTTTTTGCCACCCGATACAGTAGGTCCTTCTCTACGCTGAAGTATGGGTAAGTGCAGGTATTATCTGGGTTCACTAACTCGCCATCTATTTTCACTACGTTTTCCCGTGCCTTTATTAGGGCGGGGTCTTTCAACTGTTCTGTGGCAAAGTTTTCCCTGTGAACCTCAAGATCAGAAAACTCCACAGACGGTAGGTTTTCGTCTGAGGAGGTGGGCTCCTCTCCAGTTTCTTGAGTCTCCCCTGCCAATACTGATAAGGGAAATTCCGGAGAGTCCTCACCACTCTCAGGGGAGTTCTGGCTATCACATTCCTGGTACATAGGGGCACCAGTGAGGGGCTCAGGATCATCCCACAGTTCCCAGAACTTCGGAAAATCCCTTCCCACAATGGCGTCATGCGGTAACTGAGATACTAAGCCCACTGGATGAGAGAGGGTACCTTTGGGGGTCTCGAAACACACTGTAGTCACTGGATACTCTCGGGTGTCCCCATGCACACAAATAACAGCTACCTTGCTATTCCCAGAGACCTCTGTTTTAACTAACTCAGCCTTTATCAGGGTCACAAGGCTACCTGAATCCAGCAATACCACAACATTTCTACCATTAACACACATTTTGCATAAATGTTTCTCAGTTCCTCGAATGGCAGTGCATGCGACTGTCGCACACAGCGACTGACGTCTGCCCGTCAGAAAGTCACACTGCATGGGTTCCTCCACAACCGGGCAATTGGCTGCAATATGTCCCGCTTGCCGGCAGCGGTAGCAAACGATCCTTCTTGCCGCCTCTTGAGCCGCTGATTTCCCAGGCTGTTCTCGCCAAACTTGGGGTAGAGCTCCCACCCTCTCACTCTCTCCACCCTCACCCCTTGGAATCCTCTTATCCGCCCCTGGGGATGGTCTGGTCTTAGGGTGGAAAGTCCGAGTGTCTCTGGAAGAGGCCGTCAGGTTCTCTGTAGCCAAGTATTTCTCCACACGATCCACAAGACCATCGGCCGTCTCTGGGTCTCCATGGCTTACCCACTTTTGGATGGCAGTAGGAAGAGCTCTCAAAAACCGATCCATTACAACACGTTCCACAATCTTTGGTGCGGACAAAGTCTCTGGCTGTAGCCACTTTCTGCTCAGGTGAATGAGATCATACATTTGAGACCTGGGGGGTTTCCCAAGCTGGAAAGTCCAGTTATGCACACGCTGAGCCCGGACAGCCTGGGTGACACCCAGCCTTGCCAATATTTCAGCTTTTAGCATCACATAGTCTTTTGCTTGGTTAGGCTCTAGGTCATAGTAAGCTTTCTGCGATTCACCAGTTAACAGAGGAGCCACCAGTCCAGCCCACTGCTCCTCAGGCCACTTTTCTCTTTCAGCGGTCCTTTCAAATGTGGTCAAAAATACCTCTGGATCATCCTCTCCAGTCATTTTTGTCAATAAACGACTCACCCCAAAGGACGCGGTATTAGTGGGACGGCTTTCCTCACTGGTCTGCGGACGTTGCTGCATTACTGCTTCCATCTGTTGTTGTAGTCTCTGCTCTTGCTTCTGCAACAGGTCTATGAAGCGGGCCTCAGATTGCTGCTGGGCTCGTTGCTGAGCCTCCAGACTCTGTTGCAAAGTTGCGTTTGTCTGCTGCTGGGCTGCAAGGCTCCTTTGCAAACCTGCATTTGTCTGCTGTTGATTGGCATTTGCTAGAGCCAGCTGCTTCAGTATCTCCTCCATGCTGGCTTAAAAAAAACTGCCACTGGTTCTCCACCAACTGTGAGGGGGTTAGCTCGGCAGCGGGTGTGTGTGACCCCCGGGATGGGCTCCCCACACAAAACAGGCCCAGCAAACGGAGGTTGTGGTTTTCAAAAATCAAAAAAAGGTGCGGTTTATTTTCTGTTTACAGTGACAAAACACAGCAAAGCAAAAGAAACATAACCAAAATAAATCCTGGTCAAGTTGACCTCTGACTAAACATACAGGTTTCCTAACTAACAACTGGGATCAGCCTAGTGCTGTCCTAGTCCCTAAGTCCCTGGTTTAGTAAAAGTCCAAACAAATAGCCACACAGGCTTTGCCTCACCGCACAGGGGTTCACTCTCCCTAGACAGTCCACACAGGTCTGGTTCCAGGCATGAGCTAACATCTAATGAAGCTGGGAGTTCTTATAGAGGCCTAAATGAGCTGACAAGCTTCAGCTGGCCTCATCAACTCCCTGTCTGTACGACGCCCAGCCCTCTCCCTAGAGGTATGAGTCATCCATGAGCCCACTAGCCTTATACAACTCTCCACCTAGTTGTATAAGTCGGCGTAAAGCCTGAATCTGGGCGAAATATATCTACCCCCCTGGATGCAACCAGGTGACTTTACCTTCCTGCTGTCACACAAAATACAGTAAAACCTTGGATTGCAAGCATGCTTGTAATCCAAAGCTGTTGTATATCAAAGCAAATTTTCCCATAAGAAATAATGGAAACTCAAACAATTCGTTCCACAATCATTTATTTATAAGTCCTTCAGTCTATAGTCCATATAAAAAGATTAAAGCAATGTGATAAGTTGTGTAACCATAAAATGTCCATCCACAAATTGCAACCTAAGGGGATTAGAAGCAAAATCCAGCAGGAGCTACAGAGTATAAAAGAGAAGAGAGGTGCCTCTAAGTGTAGCAATATGGTTACATTTAATGAAGGTACAACATTTAGCAACCCACATGGTAGTAGGGTGACCACATTTCCAAACTACCATTCAGGGACACCCCCCCCCTTCCCAAAAATCAGCAGCTTGTGCTGTAATGAATCAGAGCACAGTCATTAGACACAATAGTCAGGGTTTATGATTTCTCCAATCAGAAGCAGGGGGCGGGAATTGTGCTCCTCCAGGCCTTCCCGGCCAGGACAAGTACTGTCAGTGAGTAAAGCGGTGATGTGGCAGCCTTTTTTGGGGCCATCAGATCGGCCCGGGGAATGGCTGTGTCAGTTTCATTTCGGAACACTGTATTGTCCTGGCATAAAGGTACCCGGGACAGACCTGCAAAATGCGGGACTGTCCAGGGCAATCCGAGACACGTGGTCACCCTACTAGGATGACCACATTTCCAAACGGCCATTCAGGGACCCCCTTCCCAAAAATCAGATTGTACTGTAATGAATCACAGCACAGCTGGGGTAGCGGATGCCCGCTCTACCCAGAAGAACTGATCACTCCCCCAAAAGTGGCTTCACCACTTTACTTACTGACAGCACTTGTCCTGACTGGCTGAGACCCGTTTTACCTTGTTCCAACGCTGGCTTTACACTGCCCTGCTGTGATTAGACACTAGAGGTGAGATTTATGATTTCTCCAATCACAAGCAGGGGGCAAGGATTGTGCCTCTCCAGACATTCCCGGCCAGGACAAGTACTGTCAGTGAGTAAAGCGGTGATGTGGCAGCCTTTTTTGGGGCCATCAGATCGGCCCGGGGAATGGCTGTGTCAGTTTCATTTCGGAACACTGTATTGTCCTGGCATAAAGGTACCCGGGACAGACCTGCAAAATGCGGGACTGTCCAGGGCAATCCGAGACACGTGGTCACCCTACTAGGATGACCACATTTCCAAACGGCCATTCAGGGACCCCCTTCCCAAAAATCAGATTGTACTGTAATGAATCACAGCACAGCTGGGGTAGCGGATGCCCGCTCTACCCAGAAGAACTGATCACTCCCCCAAAAGTGGCTTCACCACTTTACTTACTGACAGCACTTGTCCTGACTGGCTGAGACCCGTTTTACCTTGTTCCAACGCTGGCTTTACACTGCCCTGCTGTGATTAGACACTAGAGGTGAGATTTATGATTTCTCCAATCACAAGCAGGGGGCAAGGATTGTGCCTCTCCAGACATTCCCGGCCAGGACAAGTGCTGTCAGTGAGTAAAGCGGCAATGTGGTGGCCTTTTTGGGGGGCAACAGATAGAGGGGAGGGGGGTGGCTGTGTCAGCTTCATTCCAGGACACTGTATTGTCCTGGAATGAGGGTGACGGGACCTGGGACAGACCTGCAAAATGCGGGACTGTCCCGGGCAATCCGGGACACGTGGTCACACTACATGGTTGATGATTAAAAGAGGCGCAGGGATCCGGGGTAAAGAGATCCACATAGACTGTCCTCACCGCCGGCTATCACCACTATCTGTCTGCAATTGTGACCAGGAAGACTACCCTGCAGTAGAGCGATCTGAAAGCGAGGCTTGAACTGCTCATGGAAGGGACGACATCAATGGTGGTGCGGAGGATAGTCTTTGTGGACAGCTTTACCCTGGATGCCTGCATACTTAGATGTGCCTGTTTTAATCATCAACCATGTGAGTTTCTAAATGTTGTACCTTCATTAAATGTAACCATTTTGCTACACTTAGAGGCGCCTCTCTACTATTTTATACTCAGTTGTGACATGACGCTACTCTTATATCAAGACAACGCTTGTATATCAAGTCAAATTTTATTAAAAAATGTTGCTTATCTTGCAAAACGCTCTCAAACCAAGTTACTCTCAAAGCAAGGTTTTACTGTATATTGTCATTTACAATTGTCCTTAATGGTGTGTTGTTTTTGCTGCACTATGGTAATCTATGTGATTGACATATTCCCATTTCACTAAATGTCTGTTTTCATTCGGTGTTGGTTTGTGTAAAAAAGCAAATTAAATTCTTTCAATAAAAAATAAATAAAAATAAAAATAGGTGTGCAAAAACATCATCCAACGTAAATAACCAAAACATTTCTAGCCACCTTGATCAGTTTTTCAGGTATTGTTTGTCCATGAAAAAAATCGTATAAACATATTTTTCAATTTCGTTCTGAAATTATTGAACAACAGTTTCCAGACCATTGACATAAAGTGGAACTTTAGTCAGAAAATGAAGTCCTGCTAGATCCCTTCAGGTTGCCCCCTTTTGCAGGTATAGCTTTGTAAAACATTAAAAATAAGTGCCTATACTGTTTAAAATCCAGTAATATAATGTTTGACCCTGCTCTGCACATGCTTGGTTGCTCTTTATTTTTAGGCAATCCTGAATTTGTAGAGGTCGATCTGCTGACAGCCTTAAAGCAGAATTAAGGCCTCCTATCCTTTACAGCCAAGGAAGCTGCTTCTGTTTGATCTGCAACTGCCACAGTGCTGCACATGTGATCAGCTACGACTCCAGCCCTTTGATGGTTTGACAGTTTGGTTGAGGACACAAGCAAATGTGACAGTTAGTAATCCGGCATTCCAGAAATGTAAGGCTCCATTCACACCTGAGCGTATCGATTAACTCTGGCGTTTTTTATATAAGTGCGGGCACTAGCGATAAAGCGCCGCTAGTTTTAGCAGATCTTTTCCCGCTGTTATAGCGGCACTTAGCGTCCGCCTAGCGCTACATTCAAAACGCTTTTACAGCGCTTTGAAAGCGGCGCCCATTCATTTCAATGGGCAGGGTCGGTGGAGGAGCAGTGTATACACCGCTCCTCCACCGCCCAAAAGACGCTGCTTGCAGGACTTTTTTTGCTGTCCTGCAAGCGCACCGCAACAGTGTGAAAGCACTCAGGCTTTCACACTGGGGCTGCAGAAGAGGCAGTTAATTAGCACTTTACAGGCGCTATTTTTAGCGCAAAAATGCCTGTAAAGCGTCTCAGTGTGAAAGGGGTCTTTAGCATTTTTGCAGCTATTTACAAGCTATTTTAAAGCATTTTAGAAGTGTATTACAAGTGTTTTACAACTTCAGGCGTTATTTTTTAGCCAAAAGAAAACACTAGGGCGAGGAGAGGAAATTAGGGGTGGAGAGCTGCTATTTGATCAGAAAATACTTGTAAAACGCTTGTAAAATGCTTGTAAAACGCTTGTTAAATACTCAAGTCAGGCATTTCTATTGACGTCTATGGGGACAAAATGCTTGTACTTTTTTGAGCTTCAGCTGTTTTTGTTTCAGACGAAAGAATGCTCAGATGTGAACAGGGGCCATTGAAATTAATGAGATTTGGCTTGTTGAGTGTTTTAGAGCTACAAGATTCAAGCAGAAAATCGCTCAGGTGTGAACGGGGCCTAAATGTTTTTTTTAAACCGTAAAAATCAATGAGTTTTATTCCACTTTATGATTTATTGCTGTTCAGGGGCTCTGGGTTTCAGCAAAATGGCAGCCTCCAGCAAGAAGAAACAGGAGCAATGCTGGGGGCAATTTAGAGCTCACACTCATTTTGATAGTGTAGTTATTCATGTAGAATGTGCTCAAGAACTTTGTTTTTTATCAAGTTGTTATGGATAAAGTTCCACTTTAAAGTGCACCAGTGCCCAAATTATTAACATTAAAGAGAAACTCCACTTTTGTTGAGAAAAAGGGATTTTAGCAAACTTTGTTGCACAGTCCTACCTGTTTCTGCACTGATTAATAAAGCTTTTTGTTGTCTGTCCAGTGAACTTAAATAGCAATGACTTTTTCATTATTAATCAGCTGATGCACTTGCAGGGTTCTAATGAGGAACGTTGCAGTGTTTGCATCCCTTTAGAAGTGATTACCCTTTAGGAGCATCTCACCAAAATGTAATTTTTATTGCAGAGGATGCCTAAAATCTGACTTGTATCAGGAAAATCAGTGAGCCAATCACACAAGCAGGAAATTACATTTCTTGGGGGAGGGATTCTGTATACCAATTGTGTATGGAACACCTCTAGGGTGCCATATTGAATTGAACATTTGACATAAAATTACAGAGCTGCAGAATAAAATGGAGAGGTAATTTTTAATAACATTCAATTACAATATGGCTTTTGTAGAATTTGTATATGCTACATTATTTCTTACTTGCTATTTTCTTCCTATGAAAGAGGAGTTACCCTTTAGGACTTGTTCACACTATGTGCGGGGGACCTGTGAGGGAAGGGGGGTCACTGGATAAACGCAAGTCATTGCTAGGGAACATAGAAAACAATCGTTTTCAATATGTCCCATTCACACCAAAACATTAGGGGGGGGGGGGGGGCACACTTGTAGCGTCCAGCCTGCCCTGCAAATGGCAGGATGGAGGGGGTTCGAGGGGCCAGCAGTTTCTATGGAGAGGTCCCCCATGGCTGCATATGTAAAGAAAAACAGGGGCAGCTTTTTAAAATGAGGACCCTTGGTATGTACTATTTATGTGATCTGGAGCTGCATTGGGGTATTTTTGTATAAGTTACTTAAGGTAAACTTATGCCGCGTACACACGATCATTATTCACGGCGGTTAAAAAAACGCCGTGAATAATGACAGGAAAAACGAGGGAACCGCTTGGTTCCCTACACACGGTCGTTTTTCCCGTAATTTTTTCTCTTGACGAGAAAAACGACCGTCTGTGGGCTCCGCGGCAGTGTCTCCCTATGGGAAAACTGCCGCGGAACAAAATGCTGAAAAAAACGATGAGAAAATTTAGAACATGTTCTAATTTTTCTCGTCGTTTTTTATGCCGTTTTTCACGACGAGAAAAACGACATAAAGCCCACAGACGATTGTTTTTCTCGGCGAAAAAAAAAATGCCGTTTTTCTCGTCGAGAAAAGCGGTCGTGTGTACGCGGCATTACACTTTAATTTAGCCAATGAAAAGTATGACCAAAACTCTGCATTAATCAATGGCTGACACAAAACCCTATAGCTGAAAAAAAAATACACTCACCGGCCACTTTATTAGATACACCTAACCAGTACCGGGTTGGACCCCCTTTTGCCTTCAGAACTGCCCTAATTCTTCATGGCATAGATTCAACAAGGTGTTGGAAACATTCCTCAGAGATTTTGGTCCATAGTGACATGATAGCATCACGCAGTTACTCCAGATTTCTTGGCTGCACATCCATGATTCGAATTGCCTGTTCCACCACATCCCAAAGGTGCTCTATTGGATTGAGATCTGGTGACTGTGGAGGCCTTTGGAGTACAGTGATCTCATTGTCATGTTCAAGAAACCAGTTTGAGATGATTTGAGCTTTGTGACATGGTGTATTATCCTGCTGGAAGGAGCCATCAGAAGATGGGTACACTGTAGTCATAAAGGACATGATCAGCAACATAATCCAGGTAGGCCGTGGCGTTTAAACGATACTCAATTGGTACTAAAGCCCTGTACACATGATCGGATTTCCTATGGATTCAAATCCGATGGATTTTTCCATCGAAATTCCGATGAAGCTGACTTCCATCAGTCTTGCCTACACACCATCAGTCAAAAATCCGACCGTCCCAAACGCCGTGACGTAAAACACTCCGACGAGCCGGAAAAATTAAGTTTAATGCTTCTGAGCATGCGTCGACTTAATTCTGAGCATGCGTGGGTTTTTTCTCCGATGGAGTTCCACACAGACAATCGGAATTTGCTATTGTTTTTTTTTCCATCAGATAAATTTAAAACATGTTCTATTTCTTCTCACCAATGGAAAAAAGACCGATGGGGCCCATACATGAACGGCTTGTCCGATGAAAAAAGTCCATCGGACTGTTTTCATCTGTAAAACCGATCGTGTGTACAGGGCATAAGGGGCCCAAAGTGTGCCAAGAAAATATCCCCCACACCATAGGCGTGCACAGGGGGTGTGCCAGGTGTGCCTGGGCACATCCTAATCATGCTGTGCAGTGCAGATTCACCCTGCTGATATTTCACCCAAATAAAATTGTATTTAAAAAATAAAATAATAATACAAAAATAAAATAATAAAGCTAAAAAACTACCACTGCTCTACTGACACCAGCCACTGCCCTACAACATTTTTACATTTATTTAGAGTCTGTGTACGTACACAGGTGTGTTTGAGCTTTGGGGTGCACACCCTAATGCAATAAGCTGCGCACACCTATGCCCCACACCATTACACCACCACCACCAGCTTGAACCGTTGATACAAGACAGGATGGATCCATGCTTTCATGTTGTTTACGCCAAGTTCTGACCCTACCATCTGGAATCGAGACTCATCAGACCAGGCAACATTTTTCCAGTCTTCTATTGTCCAATTTTGGTGAGCCTGTGTGAATTGTAGCCTCAGTTTCCTCCTTTCTGCTTCAAGGTTTGAAGTGTTGTGTGTCCAGAGATGGTATTCTGCATACCTTGGTTGTAACAAGTGGTTATTTGAGTTACTGTTGCCTTTCTATCATCTCGAACCAGTCTGTCCGTTCTCCTCTGACCGCTGACATTATCAAGGCATTTTCATCCACACAACTGCCGCTCACTGGATATTTTTTTATTTTTCGGACTATTCTCTCTAAACCCTAGAGATGGGTGTGCGTACAAATCCCAGTAGATCAGCAGTTTTTGAAATACTCAGACCAGCCCGTCTGGCACCAACAACCATGCCACATTCAAAGTCACTTAACCACTTAACGACCGCCCACTGTAATTATACGTCGGCAGAATGTCACGGACAGGCACAATCACGTGCCGGTACGTGACTGCCTTCGTATAGTTGGGGGGTCCTGCTGGACCCCCCTTCTATACAGTGAGCGGTGGTTATTTGTTCGGGAGCGATCCGTGATGAGGGGACGGCCGTTCGATTCCGGCCACCCCCTCGCGATCGTTCCTGGCGAATGAAAACCTACCTCTACCTGTGTAATGTAAACACAGGCAGAGGAAGTGTTGTCATCTCTCCTCGTGGCGGTCTTTTCGATCCGGCGCGAGGAGAGAAGACATCTCACAGTAAGTGCACCAACAGCCCACTGACACCAGTACACGTAGGCACACTTTTCACCCCCCAGTCACCCCCAGATCACCCCCAGTACCCCCAGTCACAGTGCACCATTTGCAGTGGTCATTTTTTTACTGATCACTGCAATCAGTGTCATTTGTGACAGTAAAAAGTTGCAGGGCAGTTAGGTTTAGGCCCCTTTATGTCCAGGGTAGCCCCCTAACCCCCCCTAATAAAGGTTTAACCCCTTGATCGCCCCCCAGGTAACCCTTTCACCCCCTAACGCCAGCGTCACTAAGCGATCGTATTTCCGATCGCTGTATTTAGTGCCGGTGGTACCCTAGATAGCCAGTTATTTATTTTTAGTTTTGCGGCAGGTTTTTATAGCGTCAGGTACCCCCATATATTATTTTAACACTCTGATTGCCACTAGAGTTAACCCTTTCACCAGTGATCACCGTATAAGTTTTACTGGTGACACTGGTTAGCCAGTTAGTTATTTAGTTATTTAGGTTACCCGTCAGGTTTTTATATAGCGTCAGGTACCCCCATATATAACCTAATAAAGGTTTTAACCCCCTGATTGCCCCTAGTTAACCCTTTCACCAGTGATCACCATATAAGTTTTACGGGTGACGCTGGTTGGTTAGTTTGCTTCTTATAGCATCAGGGCACCCGCCGTATATAACCCAATAAAGGTTTAACCCCCTGATCGCCCGGCGGCTGATATCAATTAGGTTTTAGCGCCAGAGAGGGTCTGCGTCGCCCCAGGCAGCGTTAGGTTAGTGCCAGTAACGCTAACACCCACGCGCAAAGCATACACCTCCCTTAGTGGTATAGTATCTGAACAGATCAATATCTGATCTGATCAGATCTATACTAGCGTCCCCAGCAGTTTAGGGTTCCCAAAAACGCAGTGTTAGCGGGATCAGCCCAGATACCTGCTAGCACCTGCGTTTAGCCCCTCCGCCCAGCCCAGCCCACCCAAGTGCAGTATCGATCGATCACTGTCACTTACCAAACACAACACACATAACTGCAGCGTTCGCAGAGACAGTCCTGATCCCTGCGATTGCTAACAGTTTTTTTTTTAAGCGTTTGATACATTTGCTGACAGTCAGGTGCTTTTTTACCTGTGAATCTTACTAGTGTACCCCTAAATTTAGAGCCCAAAATGGCAAGACGAAGGTACACTAGTAAAGAGGCCAACGAGATTCTGAGCATGACAGACAGTGAAGAGGAGGTCACGCATCTGTCAGATTCAGGCTCAGAATATCTTCCCGTAGAAGACAGTGAAGTCAGCGGCTCCATGTCAGATAGCTCTGACGACGAAGATGAGGTCCCTGCTAAGGTCAGGCGTACCCGATCCCGATCTTCTGAGGTTGTTGAGGAGCAAGAACCGCAGGTCTCTCGTATCATGGAGCAGAGTAGTACTAGCGCCGCTATTCCTTCTGGTGAATTGGCAAGCACCAGCGGCCTAGTACAGCCTGGGCGTACATCCAGCACTGCAGTATCACGTGGTGACGTGGCGAGTCCCATAAGTGCAGTTCAAGCTGGCGAGGTGGCAAGCACAAGTAGTGTCCCGCTGCCACCAAGAAGACAAAGGCAGGCCCGTCGTGCCCATAGTGCCCTTCCTGCAGAATTCGCCTATCCTGATTAGGTCCCCACCACTTCTGCAGAACCCGTACTTCCCCCATTCACTGCCCAACCCGGTATTCAGGTGGAAACAGCTGATTTTATGCCAATTGATTTTTATTCGCTGTTTTTCACGGAAGATCTCTATAGATCTATTGTGGACCAGAGTAATTTATATGCTGGTCAATTCATCGCCGCTAGTCCCCAGTTGCCTTCCATTGCCAAAGATTGGAAACCAATTATGGTTTCCGAATTTAAGACCTTTCTGGGCCTTTCCCTCAACATGGGCACACATAAATTCCCGTCATTGCGTGCTTATTGGTCCACGCACCCAATTGACCACATGCCCGTGTTCTCTGCCTTCATGCCCAGGAAACGATACGAGCAGATTTTGCGGTTCATGCACTTCAACGACAATGAACTTTGTCGTCCACGTGGAGACCCTGAATACGACTGGCTCTACAAAATTCGGCCCCTCATAAACCACTTCAACGAACGTTTTGCAGCCTTGTTTATTCCCGATCAAGTTGTCTGCGTTGATGAGTCCCTGACAGTGGCGGCTGGTGCTCAAATTTTTTGGGGGGGCGCAAACAAACTGAAAAAAAAAATCATCAATTGCCGCCACTGTGCCCATTAAACGCAGCCACTGTGCCCAAACGCCACTAGTTTGTCCCCAAATGCAGCCAGTTTCCCCCCCATATGCAGCCAGTTTCTCCCCCATAATGCAGCCAGTTTCTCCCCCATATGCAGCCAGTTTCTCCCCCATAATGCAGCCAGTTTCTCCCCCATATGCAGCCAGTTTCTCCCCCATAATGCAGCCAGTTTTCCCCCCATATGCAGCCAGTTTCTCCCCCATATACAGTCAGTTTCTCCCCCATAATGCAGCCAGTTTCTCCCCCATATGCAGCCAGTTTCTCCCCCATAATGCAGCCAGTTTCTCCCCCATAATACAGCCAGTTTCTCCCCCATATGCAGCCAGTTTCTCCCCCATATGCAGCCAGTTTCTCCCCCATAATGCAGCCAGTTTCTCCCCCATAATGCAGCCAGTTTCTCCCCCATAATGCAGCCAGTTTCTCCCCCAATATACAGCCAGTTTCTCCCCATAATGCAGCCAGTTTCTCCCCCATAATGCAGCCAGTTTCTCCCCCAATATACAGCCAGTTTCTCCCCCATAATACAGCCAGTTTCTCCCCCATATGCAGAGGGTTTCTCCCCCATAATACAGCCAGTTTCTCCCCCATATGCAGCCAGTTTCTCCCCCATAATGCAGCCAGTTTCTCCCCCAATATACAGCCAGTTTCTCCCCCATAATGCAGCCAGTTTCTCCCCCATATGCAGCCAGTTTCTCCCCCATATGCAGCCAGTTTCTCCCCCATAATGCAGCCAGTTTCTCCCCCAATATACAGCCAGTTTCTCCCCCAATATGCAGCCAGTTTCTCCCCCATAATGCAGCCAGTTTCTCCCCCATATGCAGCCAGTTTCTCCCCCATGTGCAGCCAGTTTCTCCCACATAATACAGCCAGTTTCTCCCCCATATGCAGCCAGTTTCTCCCCCATAATACAGCCAGTTTCTCCCCCATATGCAGCCAGTTTCTCCCCCATAATGCAGCCAGTTTCTCCCCCAATATACAGCCAGTTTCTCCCCCATAATGCAGCCAGTTTCTCCCCCATAATGCAGCCAGTTTCTCCCCCATAATGCAGCCAGTTTCTCCCCCAATATACAGCCAGTTTCTCCCCCATAATGCAGCCAGTTTCTCCCCCATAATACAGCCAGTTTCTCCCCCATATGCAGCCAGTTTCTCCCCCATATGCAGCAAGTTTCTCCCCCATAATGCAGCCAGTTTCTCCCCCAATATACAGCCAGTTTCTCCCCCATAATGCAGCCAGTTACTCCCCCATATGCAGCCAGTTTCTCCCCCATATGCAGCCAGTTTCTCCCCCATATGCAGCCAGTTTGTCCTCATAATACAGCCAGTTTGTCCCCCCCCAGCCCTGCACTTACCTTCCTCGAGTCAGCGCCGTCCTTCTTCTGTCCTCGATGTCTTCTCCCGCCCTCGATGTCACTTCAGCCAATCAGGTTACCGGTAACCAGACCCGGTGAACCTGATTGGCCAGGGAACGCACCCCTGTGTGTCCTCTCATTAGATATTTAGAAGCCGATTACAGGCCTCAGGCTGTAGTCGGGAAGCCTATCAGAGCCTGCTGGCTCTGATAGGCACTTCTAAAGGCCAATCAGACGCTGTGATTCAGATGACCGGCGCTCAAGGGGACGGCCATCTGAATAGTGGGAGGCAGCAATACATAGGTTCATGCAATGCATGAACCTATGTATTGTTGTGGTGAGTGACGGCCGGGCGCAGAAGCGAGCGGTAGCGGCGCTTCTGCGCCCACTATGGTCGTGCCGCCATGTGTGAAAAAAAGACATAAAAAAAACTAAAAAAAACTAAAAAAAACTAAAAAAAAAAAAAAACTCTTAACCACTTAAGCCCCGGACCATTTGGTAGCTAGAGGACCAGAGGTGAATTCAGAATTTTGCACTGCGCTGCTTTAACTGTAAATTGTGCGGACATGCAATGTTGTACCCAAACGAAATTTGCGTCCTTTTCTTCCCACAAATAGAGCTTTCTTTTAATGGTATTTGATTGCCTCTGCGATTTTTATTTTTTGCGATATAAACGGAAAAAGACCGAAAATTTTGGAAAAAAATGATATTTTCTACTTTTTGTTATAAGAAAAATCGAATAAACTCAATTGTAGTCATACATTTAGGCCAAAATGTATTCAGCCACATGTTTTTAGTAAAAAAAATGTCAATAAGCGTATATTTATTGGTTTGCGCAAAAGTTATAGAGTTTACAAACTAGGGTACATTTTCTGAAATTTACACAGCTTTAAATTTATGACTGCCTATCTCATTTCTTGAGGTGCTAAAATGACAGGGCAGTACAAAACCCCCCCAAAAGACCCCATTTTGGAAAGTAGACACCCCAAGGAAATTGCTGAGAGGCATGTTGAGCCCATTGAATTTTTTTTTTTGTCCCAAGTGATTGAATAATGACTAAAAAAAAAAAAAAAATTACAAAAAGTTGTCACTAAATGATATATTGCTCACACATGCCATGGTTATATGTGGAATTACACCCCAAAATACATTTTTCTGCTTCTCCTGAGTACGGGGATACCACATGTGTGGGACTTTTTAGGAGCCTAGCCGCGTACGGGACCCCGAAAACCAAGCACCGCCTTCAGGATTTCTAGGCACAAATTTTTGATTTCACTCCTCACTACCTATCACAGTTTCGAAGGCCATAAAATGCCAAAATCGCACAAAACCCCCCCAAATGACCCAATTTTGGAATATAGACACCCCAAGCTATTTGCTGAGAGGCATGGCGAGTATTTTACAGCTCTAATTTGTTTTTGAAAATGAAGAAAGAAAATATATATATATATATTGTGACAGCAGGAAGGTAAAGTCACCTGGTTGCATCCAGGGGGGTAGATATATTTCTCCCAGATTCAGGCTTTATGCCGACTTATACAACTAGGGAGTTGATGAAGCCCAGCTGAGGCTAGTGGGCTCATGAATGACTCATACCTCTAGGGAGAGTGCTGGGCGTCGTGAGGCAGGGAGTTGATGAGACCAGCTGAAGCCTGTCAGTTCGTTTAAGGCCTCTATAAAAACTCCCAGATTCATTAGGTGTTTGCTCATGCCTGGAACCAGACCTGTGTGGACTGTCTAGGGAGAGTGAACCCCTGTGCGGTGAGGCAAAGCCTGTGTGGCTATTTGTTTGGACTTTTACTAAACCAGGGACTTAGGGACTAGGACAGCACCAGGCTGATCCCAGTTGTTAGTTTAGGAAACCTGCATGTTTAGTCAGAGGTCAAACTGACCAGGATTTATTTTGTTTGTTTCTTTTTGGCTTTGCTGTGTTTTTGTCACTGTACATAGAGAAATAAACCGCACCTTTTGATTTTGAAAACCACAACCTCCGTCTGCTGGCCCTGTTTTTGTGTGGGGAGCCCAACCAGGGGGTCACACACACCCGCTACCGAGTTAACCCCCTCACAGTTGGTGGAGAACCAGTGGCAGTTTTTTTTAAGCCAGCATGGAGGAGATACTGAAACAGCTGGCTCTAGCAAATGCCAATCAACAGCAGACAAATGCAGGTTTGCAAAGGAGCCTTGCAGCCCAGCAGCAAGCTCATCAACAAGCCCAGCAGCAATCTGAGGCCCGCTTCATAGACCTGTTACAGAAGCAAGAGCAGAGACTACAACAAATGGAAGCAGTAATGCAGCAACGTCCGCAGACCAGTGAGGAAAGCCGTCCCACTAATACCGCGTCCTTTGGGGTGAGTCGTTTATTGACAAAAATGACTGGAGAGGATGATCCAGAGGTATTTTTGACCACATTTGAAAGGACTGCTGAAAGAGAAAAGTGGCCTGAGGAGCAGTGGGCTGGACTGGTGGCTCCTCTGTTAACTGGTGAATCGCAGAAGGCTTACTATGACCTAGAGCCTGACCAAGCAAAAGACTATGTGATGCTAAAAGCTGAAATATTGGCAAGGCTGGGTGTCACCCTGGCTGTCCGGGCTCAGCGTGTGCATAACTGGACTTTCCAGCTTGGAAAACCCCCCAGGTCTCAAATGTATGATCTCATTCACCTGAGCAGGAAGTGGCTACAGCCAGAGACTTTGTCCGCACCGGAGATTGTGGAACGTGTTGTGATGGATCGTTTCTTGAGAGCTCTTCCTACCGCCATTCAAAAGTGGGTAAGCCATGGAGACCCAGAAACGGCCGGTAAACTTGTGGATCGTGTAGAGAGATACTTGGCTACAGAGAACCTGACGGCCTCTTCCAGAGACTCTCGGACTTTCCACCCTAAGACCAGACCATCCCCAGGGGCGGATAAGAGGATTCCAAGGGGTGAGGGTGGAGAGAGTGAGAGGGTGGGAGCTCTACCCCAAGTTTGGCGAGAACAGCCTGGGAAATCAGCGGCTCAAGAGGCCGCAAGAAGGATCGTTTGCTACCGCTGCCGGCAAGCGGGACATATTGCAGCAAATTGCCCGGTTGTGGAGGAACCCATGCAATGTGACTTTCTGATGGACAGACGTCAGTCGCTGTGTGCGACAGTCGCATGCACTGCCATTCGGGGAACTGAGAAACATTTATGCAAAATGTGTATTAATGGTAGAAATGTTGTGGTATTACTGGATTCAGGTAGCCTTGTGACCCTGATAAAGGCTGAATTAGTTAAAACAGAGGTCTCTGGGAATAGCAAGGTAGCTGTTATTTGTGTGCATGGGGACACCCGAGAGTATCCAGTGACTACAGTGTGTTTCGAGACCCCCAAAGGTACCCTCTCTCATCCAGTGGGGTTAGTATCTCAATTACCGCATGATGCCATTGTGGGAAGGGATTTTCCGAAGTTCTGGGAACTGTGGGATGATCCTGAGCCCCCCACTGGTGCCCCTATGTACCAGGAATGTGATAGCCAGAACTCCTCTGAGAGTGGTGAGGACTCTCCAGAATTTCCCTTGTCAGTATTGGCAGGGGAGACTCAAGAAACTGGAGAGGAGCCCACCTCCTCAGACGAAAACCTACCGTCTGTGGAGTTTTCTGATCTGGAGGTTCACAGGGAAAATTTTGCCACAGAACAGTTAAAAGACCCCGCCCTAATAAAGGCACGGGAAAACGTAGTGGAAATAGATGGCGAGTTAGTGAACCCAGATAATACCTGCACTTACCCATACTTCAGCGTAGAGAAGGACCTACTGTATCGGGTGGCAAAAAGGGCAGAAGAAACCGTTGAGCAGCTGGTGGTGCCCAAACCTTACAGGAAGTTGGTGTTGGAGTTGGCCCATGGGCACATTCTTGGAGGTCATCTGGGGACAGAGAAAACCCGAGAGAGGGTATTACAGAGATTCTATTGGCCTGGGGTGATGAAGGACATAGAAAATTATTGTTCCTCCTGCCCTGTGTGTCAGAGGTCGGCCCCGATGCCACATTTCCGTAGCCCGCTGGTCCCTCTACCCATCATTGAGGTCCCGTTTGAGAGAATCGCAATGGATTTGGTAGGTCCTATAATCAAGTCCGCTAGGGGGCACCAGTACATATTGGTTATAATGGACTATGCCACCCGTTATCCAGAAGCGATCCCTCTCAGAAATACCTCGGCCAAAACCATAGCCAAAGAGCTATCTCTTGTTTTTAGCCGGGTGGGTATTTGTAAAGAACTGCTTACGGACCAAGGTACACCCTTTATGTCCCGGGTTATGAAAGAGCTGTGTAAATTGTTCAAAGTGACGCAATTGCGTACATCTGTGTATCACCCCCAAACCGATGGGCTGGTTGAAAGATTCAACAAAACCCTAAAACAAATGTTGAAGAAAGTGGTGGATAGAGATGGAAAGGATTGGGACTGTCTACTTCCTTATTTGATGTTTGCTATTAGGGAGGTGCCCCAATCCTCTACGGGATTCTCCCCCTTTGAGTTACTGTATGGGAGACACCCAAGAGGGCTGTTGGATATTGCCAAGGAAACTTGGGAAAGTGAGAGTTCTCCCCACAGGAGTGTGATTGAGCATGTCGCCCTGATGCAAGATCGAATTGCACAGGTAATGCCCATCGTGAAGGAACATTTGGCCCAAGCGCAGTTGGCACAGCAGAGAGTGTACAACCGTGGAGCAAAGACCCGTACCTTTTCCCCGGGGGATAGGATATTGGTACTTGTCCCTACGGTTGAAAGTAAATTCCTTGCCAAATGGCAAGGCCCCTACGAGATAATGGAAAAAGTGAGCGAAGTGAATTACAAGGTCAGACAACCAGGAAGGCGAAAGCCCGAACAGATATATCACGTTAATCTGTTGAAAGCCTGGAGGGATAGAGAGTCCCTAGTCGCAGAAACTTGGGCACCAGCTCAAACTGGTTGCGTGATTCCGGAGGTTGGAATAGCAGCCACCTTGTCACAACCCCAACAACAGGAGGTTAAGGAGTTTGTGCTTCGCAACAAGGAGGTGTTCTCTGAGCTGCCGGGACAAACATCTGGGGTAGAGCATGATATTATTACCCCGCCCGGTGAAAGGGTGAAGTTAAAACCCTATCGGATCCCAGAGGCCCGACGGGAGGCAATACGGGAGGAAGTACAGAAAATGCTGAACTTAGGGGTGATAGAGGAGTCCCAAAGTGATTGGTCTAGTCCCATTGTGTTGGTGCCTAAACCGGATGGGAGCTGGCGATTTTGTAACGATTTTCGTCAGTTGAACAAAGTTACAAAATTTGACACCTACCCCATGCCACGTATAGATGAGTTGATCGACCGGCTGGGAACAGCCCGATACATGACGACTCTTGACCTCACAAAAGGGTATTGGCAAATTCCCCTGGCCAAGTCGGCCAAAGAGAAAACCGCATTTGTAACCCCAGACGGGGCGTTCCAATATAAGAGAATGCCGTTCGGGTTACAGAATGCGCCGGCCACATTCCAGCGGAAAATGGACCAGATGCTGAGGCCCCATCGGAAGTATGCTGCGGCTTACCTGGATGACGTAATTGTCCATAGCACAGATTGGGCCTCACATCTGCCAAAAGTGCAAGCAGTCCTGGACTCTGTTCGGGAAGCGGGGTTTACGGCTAACCCCAAGAAGTGTACCATTGGGCAGGAGGAGGCCAAATATCTTGGGTACACCATTGGCAGGGGAGTAATAAAACCCCAACTCAACAAAGTCGAGGCCATCCAGAGTTGGCCACGTCCCAACAGCAAGAAGCAGGTACGAGCCTTTCTGGGAATCGCGGGTTATTATCGGCGCTTCATTCCCCACTTTGCTTCTAAGGCTGTGCCCCTAACCAACCTGACGAAAGGGAAAGGGTCGGTCATGATTAAATGGACCCCCGAGGCTGAGGCAGCATTCCAATTCTTGAAACAAGCCTTATGTAGCCAGCCAGTGTTGTACTCACCCGACTTCTCTAAAGACTTTGTCGTACAAAGTGATGTGTCAGATGTGGGGTTAGGAGCAGTATTGTCCCAGGTCTGGAACGGGGAAGAGCACCCAGTCATTTACCTCAGCAGGAAGTTGAAGTCCCATGAGGTAAATTACGCCACGGTTGAAAAGGAGTGTTTAGCGGTGAAGTGGGCTCTAGATTCCCTTCGGTACTATCTGCTAGGTAGGCACTTTGACATGGTTACGGATCACGCTCCGTTAAAGTGGATGGCTCAAAACAAGGAGACAAATAGAAGAGTGAATAGGTGGTTCCTGGCCCTACAGGAATTCAACTTCACAGTAAAGCATCGCCCTGGCGTTCAAATGGGGAATGTGGATGCTTTGTCTCGAGTACATGAATGCCTGATTGCTGGTGTTCCAACCCCAAGGTTAAAACAAGAGGGGGGGGGGTATGTGACAGCAGGAAGGTAAAGTCACCTGGTTGCATCCAGGGGGGTAGATATATTTCTCCCAGATTCAGGCTTTATGCCGACTTATACAACTAGGGAGTTGATGAAGCCCAGCTGAGGCTAGTGGGCTCATGAATGACTCATACCTCTAGGGAGAGTGCTGGGCGTCGTGAGGCAGGGAGTTGATGAGACCAGCTGAAGCCTGTCAGTTCGTTTAAGGCCTCTATAAAAACTCCCAGATTCATTAGGTGTTTGCTCATGCCTGGAACCAGACCTGTGTGGACTGTCTAGGGAGAGTGAACCCCTGTGCGGTGAGGCAAAGCCTGTGTGGCTATTTGTTTGGACTTTTACTAAACCAGGGACTTAGGGACTAGGACAGCACCAGGCTGATCCCAGTTGTTAGTTTAGGAAACCTGCATGTTTAGTCAGAGGTCAAACTGACCAGGATTTATTTTGTTTGTTTCTTTTTGGCTTTGCTGTGTTTTTGTCACTGTACATAGAGAAATAAACCGCACCTTTTGATTTTGAAAACCACAACCTCCGTCTGCTGGCCCTGTTTTTGTGTGGGGAGCCCAACCAGGGGGTCACACACACCCGCTACCGAGTTAACCCCCTCACAATATATATATTTTTTTCAATTTTCAAAACTTTGTGACAAAAAGCGAGATCTGCAAAATACTCACAATACCTCTCAGCAAATAGCTTGGGGTATCTACTTTCCAAAATGGGGTCATTTGGGGGGGTTTTGTGCTATCTGGGCATTCCATGGCCTCCGAAACTGTGATAGGCAGTGAGAAGTGAAATCAAAAATTTACACCCTTAGAAAGCCTGAAGGCGGTGCTTGGTTTTTGGGGTCCCGTACGTGGCTAGGCTCCCAAAAAGTCTCACACATGTGGTATCCCCGTACTCAGGAGAAGCAACAGAATGTATTTTGGGGTGTAATTCCACATATGCCCATGACTAGTGATGAGCCGAACACCCCCGGGTTCGGTTCGCACCAGAACCCGCGAACGGACCGAAAGTTCGTACGAACATTAGAACCCTATTAAATACAATGGATGCGAACGTTCAAATTCTAAAGTGCTAATTATAACAACTATTATGCATGTTATTGTCCTAAAAAGGGTTTGGGAACCCGGGTTCTGCACCAGGGGACATGTATCAATGCAAAAAGAAGTTTTAAAAACGGTCGTTTTTCGGGAGCAGTCATTTTAATGATGCATAAAGTGAAAAAAAAAAAGTCAAATATTCCTTTAAATATCGTACCTGGGGGGTGTCTAAAGTATGCCTGTGAAGTGCCACGTGTTTCCCGTGTTTAGAACTGTCCCTGCACAAAATGACACTTCTAAAGGAAAAAAAAGCCATTTAAAACTGCTTGCGGCTTTAATGTAATGTCTGGTCCCGGTAATATGGATGAAAATCTTTAAGAAAAATGGCATAGCTACCCCATGACCCCCCCCCCCCTACCCCAGCCCATTACCAGCCCCTTTGGGTCTTGTATGGATATTAAGGGGAACCCCGCACATAAAATAAAAAAGGCCCTATATACTCTGAACAGCCGTATACAGGCGGTGCATACAAGACAGGGACTGTAGGTTTGTTCTTATGTAGAATCTGTTTGTAATTTTGAACAGGTACATTGTTTAAGTGTAGCTCCAGCCCAAAAATCTATTTTTAAACTTTTTGGAAAACATAGGTAAGGGTTATCACCCCTGTAACATTTGTTTTGCTGTCTGTGCCCCTGTTCAGAACATTTCACCTCACTTTCCGTCCCAATGACAACTGTTTTTGAAATGTGGTGTTTTTCTTGAAACAAGGATTGCTGATAAAGCATCAGTACAGAGGAGACACCTTTCTCCCATATTAATTCTTACAGGAGAGAATTTTCCTTCCTAGGGGTAGATTTCCTCTCACTTCCTGTTGTCTTCTTGCGTTTGCAAGTAGGAGTCGTTTGTAAGTTGGATGTTTGAAAGTAGGGACCTGCCGTAGATACTCTGCAGAAATAGGCCCCTTAGTTGTTGGTGTTGGCACAACACTGTAAGCACTCACAGTTACTCTTGGTTGGTGCTGGAACGCCCTGCTGTCAACTATTATATCAGGAATTGTAATTACATTAAATTGTTGAACAGTGGTAGTAAAAATTGGGCCTTTGATGGTGGTGCTGGTGCCACAACACTGTAAGCCCTGACAGTTACTCTTGGTGGGTGCAGCAATGGGCCCTGCTGTGAATTATTAGATCAAGAATTGTAATTGCATGCCCCTGTTGAACAGGGGCTGAAAAATTGGGCCTTTGGTGGTGGTGGTGGTGTTGACACAACACTGTAAGCCCTCAGAGTTACTCTTGGTGGGTGCAGGAATGGGCCCTGCTGTGAATTATTAGATCAAGAATTGTAATTACATGCCCCTGTTGAACAGGGGCTGAAAAATTGGGCCTTAGGCACTGGTGGCACAACACTACAACCCCTCACAGATACTGTACTTGGAGCACAGCAATGAGCCCTGTTGCAAAGTATTGCTTCAAAAATTGTAATGACACGCCCCTGTTAAACAGGGGCTGAAAAATTGGGCCTTAGGCACTGGTGCCACAACACTCCAACCCCTCACAGATACTGTACTTGGAGCACAGCAATGAGCCCTATGGCAAATTATTGCTAAAAAAATTGTAATTACACGCCCCTGTAAAACAGGGGCTGAAAAATTGGGCCTTAGCCACTGGTGGCGGCACCCATAAACAAAAATGATCTTCCAAGCTATCATCATCAATCGTATCATTGAGGACTCGGAGGAGGATAGCCAGTCAACATATCAGCACAGACACTCAGCATCAGCATCAGTCTTGAAGGGATGTGACATGTTAAAATCAATTAGTCTGTTATATCAGCATCAGGTGTGTGGTAGCTGGTGGTGATCCAAGACTGGTTCATCTTGATGAAAGTCAGTCGATCAACCGAGTCGGTGGACAGGCGCACCCTGTGATCCGTGACAAATCCTCCAGCAGCACTGAATGTGCGTTCCGAAAGAACGCTGGATGCAGGACAGGCCAGTAGCTCAATTGCATACTGTGCAAGCTCTGGCCAGTGATCCATCCTCAAGACCCAGTAAGCCAGAGGATTTTCGGTGGGGAAGGTGTCCAAGTCTGACCTTGCCCCTAGATATTCCTGCACCATGTTTATCAGACGCTGGCGATGGTTGCTGGAACCAATCATACTTTGGGGCTGCGGACTAAAGAATTGTCTGAACGCATGGGTCAGACGGCCACCTTCCCCACCGCTCCTTCTTTGACTGGCCGAAGCCTCAGCAACTCGTTGTCCTGGACCAGGAGTTTGTAACCTCCCAGTCTCTGGGAACGCGTTGCACAGACCTTTCTGCAAGGCCTCCCGGAGTTGTCTCATCCTCTGCTCCCTCTGCGACGGTAACATAAGGTCCGCAACCTTACCCTTGTACCGTGGATCAAGGAGAGTGGCCAGCCAGTAATGGTCCCTCTCCTTGATCCGAAGAATACGAGGATCCTTCCGCAGACTTTGCAGGATCAGGGAGGCCATGCAGCGTAGGTTTGCTGAGGCATTCGCTCCGGAGTCCTCTGGGTCACTAAGGACGACATGATCCGCAGTCACCTCCTCCCAGCCACGTACAAGTCCACTGGTTTCTTGGGACTGTAAATCATCCCTAAAAGACTGCTGCTGATGATGCTGAGTGCCAGCCTCCACCTCCATGCTGACACAATCCTCCTCCTCCTCCTCCTCCTCCTCCTCTTCCTCTTCCTGTGCGATGGGTGGGACAGAAGGAACACTGTCTGGGTAAAGGGGGCCTTGAGAGGCAAGGAAGTCCTCCTCTTCCTGCCTCTGTTCTGCCTCAAGTGCCCTGTCCATTATTCCACGCAGCGTGTGCTCCAACAGGTGGACAAGAGGTACAGTGTCACTGATGCATGCATTGTCACTGCTCACCATCCTCGTGGCCTCCTCAAATGGTGCCAGGACAGTGCATGCATCCCTGATCATGCCCCACTGGCGTGGAGAAAAAAAACCAAGCTCCCCTGACCCTGTCCTGGTGCCGTAGTCGCACAGGTACTCATTGATGGCCCTCTGCTGCGTGTGCAGCCGCTGCAGCATGGCCAACGTTGAGTTCCACCTGGTGGGCATGTCACATATAAGGCGGTTCTTGGGCAGGTTCAACTCCTTTTGCAGCTCAGCCAGGCGAGCACTGGCATTATAAGATCTGCGGAAATGCACACAGACTTTCCTGGCCTGCCTCAGGACATCCTGTAAGCCCGGGTACCTGCCCAAGAACCGCTGCACCACCAGGTTAAGGACGTGAGCCACACAGGGCACATGGGTCAGTTGTCCCTGTCGGAGGGCGGAGAGGAGGTTGGTGCCATTGTCGCAAACCACCATTCCTGGCTTAAGCTGGCGTGGCGTCAACCACCTCTCGGCCTGGCCCTGCAGAGCAGACAGGACCTCTGCCCCAGTGTGGCTTCTGTCCCCCAAACACACCAGCGCAAGCACGGCATGGCATCTTTTTGCCTGCGTACTTGCGTAGCCCCGTGAACGGCTACGGAGCACCGCTGGTTCATAGGACAAACCACAGGAAGAGGCCATGGAGGAAGAAGAAGAGGAGGGGGTGGAGGAGAGAGGTGTGTCACAACCAGTAGTAGCATTTTGGAGGCGTGGCGGTGGGACAACCTCCAACACTACTGCACCTTGTCCTGCATCCTTCCCAGCTGCCAAAAGAGTGACCCAATGGGCCGTGAAAGAAAGGTAACGTCCCTGTCCATGCCTGCTGGACCATGAGTCAGCGGTAATATGCACCTTACCGCTGACCGCCCTGTCCAGCGAGGCCAAGACATTGCCTTCCACATGCCGGTAGAGAGCCGGAATAGCCTTCCGTGAGAAAAAGTGGCGTTTGGGAACCTGCCACTGAGGAACCGCACATTGCACAAACTCACGGAAGGGGGCCGAGTCTACCAACTGAAAAGGCAGCAGTTGAAGCGCTAGCAATTTAGCCAAGCTAGCATTCAACCGCTGGGCATGTGGATGGCTGGGAGTGAACTTCTTTCGACGGTCCAGCAGCTGGGGCAGGGAAATTTGCCTGCTAGAATCGGACGTCGGTGTACTGCTAGCAGAGTGGCCGCAAGTATTTGGCTGTGACACACCTAATTCTACACCTTCATTCCTCTCAGTGCATGTTTCAGAGAGGACTGAAGTTATAGTGGGGTTGGAAATCCCAGCTGATGCGGTGCAAGGAGAGGTCCGCTTTGTTCTTTGGTGTGGGTCTTTGAGGTAGGCTTGCCAACGAGCTGCATGGCAGGTCAACATATGTCTGGTCAGGCATGTGGTACCCAAGCGGCTGATGTTTTGGCCACGCGATATACGCTTGAGACATATGTTGCAAACAGCAGCTGTGCGATCTGATGCACTAGCCTCAAAAAAGGCCCACACCAAGGAACTTTTTGAATGACGGGCAGAGGCAGCGCCCTGCACAGGCGGAGCTCTGCGGTGTGATTCCGTCGGTGTACTGCCCTTACGCTGGCCACCAAAGGGCATCCTGTCTCGTTGGAGATGTGCCTCCTCCTCATCCTCCTCCTCCTCTCTCCTATTAGGCACCCACGTGGAGTCAGTGACCTCATCATCCCCTCCCTCCTCATCACTGGAGCCAATCTGGCAGTATGCTGCAGCTGCTGGAACATGACTGCCAGATTGGTGTCCTTCTTGAGCATCCCCTCTGTCTGCTCTCACCCTACTGCCTTCCTGTAGCTGGGTTTCATCATCAGACCCTTCGAAACGCTGGGCATCCTCCTGGAGCATGTACCCAACACTGTGCTCAAACAGTTCGGGGGACTCCTCAGGAGGAGGACATGGTGGGTCTAGGGAAGGAGTGACTGATGATGAGTCTGACATTGATACCAGGGAAGAGGACGCTTTGGCAGCTGCTTTGCCAGTACCCTGAGCCTGGGTGAGAGAGGATGAGGAGGAGGAGGAGGGCTTGGTCATCCACTCTACCAAGTCTTCGGCATGATGTGGCTCAACATGTCCAGCTGCGGAAAAGAAGGACAAGCGTGTCCCATGGCCATGTGCTGATGACAATGCACCGCGTCCACGACCAGCACTGTTGCCCCCAGACACAGAGCCTGCTTGCCCTCTTTTATTGCCTCCTGACTGTCTGCCTCTCCTTGTTTGCCTTCCAGACATTCTAATAGATGGCCTGCAGGGAGATGGGAAAAAAGCAATAAGGGCTACCTTCAGGTGTCCTTCTCTGTCCCTTGAAACAAGGACTTGCACAGTGAAAGAAACTGACACTCTCCCTACCTACAGTTTTCTGTCCCTAGAAAAAATGTTTTTTTTAAGCACAATATAGCACAAGGAGAATTCACTCACTGTCCTTCCAGGTCCCTAGAAACAAGGACTTGCACAGTGAAAGAAACTGACACTCTCCCTACCTACAGTTTTCTGTCCCTAGAAAAAATGTTTTTTTTAAGCACAATATAGCACAAGGAGAATTCACTCACTGTCCTTCCAGGTCCCTGGAAACAAGGACTTGCACAGTGAAAGAAACTGACACTCTCCCTACCTACAGTTTTCTGTCCCTAGAAAAAATGTTTTTTTTAAGCACAATATAGCACAAGGAGAATTCACTCACTGTCCTTCCAGGTCCCTAGAAACAAGGACTTACACAGTGAAAGAAACTGACACTCTCCCTACCTACAGTTTTCTGTCCCTAGAAAAAATGTTTTTTTTAAGCACAATATAGCACAAGGAGAATTCACTCACTGTCCTTCCAGGTCCCTAGAAACAAGGACTTGCACAGTGAAAGAAACTGACACTCTCCCTACCTACAGTTTTCTGTCCCTAGAAAAAATGTTTTTTTTAAGCACAATATAGCACAAGGAGAATTCACTCACTGTCCTTCCAGGTCCCTAGAAACAAGGACTTGCACAGTGAAAGAAACTGACACTCTCCCTACCTACAGTTTTCTGTCCCTAGAAAAAATGTTTTTTTTAAGCACAATATAGCACAAGGAGAATTCACTCACTGTCCTTCCAAGTCCCTGGAAACAAGGACTTGCACAGTGAAAGAAACTGACACTCTCCCTACCTACAGTTTTCTGTCCCTAGAAAAAATGTTTTTTTTAAGCACACTATAGCACAAGGAGAATTCACTCACTGTCCTTCCCAGTCCCTAGAAACAAGGACTTGCACAGTGAAAGAAACTGACACTCTCCCTACCTACAGTTTTCTGTCCCTAGAAAAAATGTTTTTTTTAAGCACAATATAGCACAAGGAGAATTCACTCACTGTCCTTCCAGGTCCCTGGAAACAAGGACTTGCACAGTGAAAGAAACTGACACTCTCCCTACCTACAGTTTTCTGTCCCTAGAAAAAATGTTTTTTTTAAGCACACTATAGCACAAGGAGAATTCACTCACTGTCCTTCCAGGTCCCTGGAAACAAGGACTTGCACAGTGAAAGAAACTGACACTCTCCCTACCTACAGTTTTCTGTCCCTAGAAAAAATGTTTTTTTTAAGCACAATATAGCACAAGGAGAATTCACTCACTGTCCTTCCAGGTCCCTGGAAACAAGGACTTGCACAGTGAAAGAAACTGACACTCTCCCTACCTACAGTTTTCTGTCCCTAGAAAAAATGTTTTTTTTAAGCACACTATAGCACAAGGAGAATTCACTCACTGTCCTTCCAGGTCCCTGGAAACAAGGACTTGCACGGTGAAAGAAACTGACACTCTCCCTACCTACAGTTTTCTGTCCCTAGAAAAAATGTTTTTTTTAAGCACAATATAGCACAAGGAGAATTCACTCACTGTCCTTCCAGGTCCCTGGAAACAAGGACTTGCACAGTGAAAGAAACTGACACTCTCCCTACCTACAGTTTTCTGTCCCTAGAAAAAATGTTTTTTTTAAGCACACTATAGCACAAGGAGAATTCACTCACTGTCCTTCCAGGTCCCTGGAAACAAGGACTTGCACAGTGAAAGAAACTGACACTCTCCCTACCTACAGTTTTCTGTCCCTAGAAAAAATGTTTTTTTTAAGCACAATATAGCACAAGGAGAATTCACTCACTGTCCTTCCAGGTCCCTAGAAACAAGGACTTGCACAGTGAAAGAAACTGACACTCTCCCTACCTACAGTTTTCTGTCCCTAGAAAAAATGTTTTTTTTTAACAAAATAGAGCACAAGGAGAATTCACTTACTGTCCTTTCAGGTCCCTGGAAACAAGGACTTGCACAGTGAAAGAAACTGACACTCTCCCTACCTACAGTTTTCTGTCCCTAGAAAAAATGTTTTTTTTAAGCACAATATAGCACAAGGAGAATTCACTCACTGTCCTTCCAGGTCCCTAGAAACAAGGACCTACACAGTGAAAGAAACTGACACTCTCCCTACCTACAGTTTTCTGTCCCTAGAAAAAATGTTTTTTTTAAGCACACTATAGCACAAGCACAAAACACACTGACACTCTCCCTACCTATCCTTCTCTTTCCCTAAACTAAAGTAATCCAGGTTAAGCAAGAAAGAAATAAAAGTCACTGTCCCTGCCTATGCTGCTCTATCCCTGCTCCGGAACACACTACACTAGGCCGCCGTGCTGGCGGCCTTTTATAGTGTGGGGCGTGTACTAAACACCCTCAGCAATAATTGGCCACAGGCATCCTGCCTGTGGCCAATCATTGCTCTCCTCGCTGCCGGCGCTGTGATCGGCCAAGCATGCGGGGTCACAGTGCATGCTTGGCCAATCACAGCGCCTGGATGACACTGCGATGGCGTAGTGCATTGTGGGCCGTTCGCGTCACTCGAATTTGGCGCGAACGGCCCAAATCGTTCGATCTTCGTCGAACGATCGAACAGCCGATGTTCGAGTCGAACGTATGTTCGACTCGAACACGAAGCTCATCCCTACCCATGACATGTTTGAGCAATATATCATTTAGTGACAACTTTGTGCAAAAAAAAAAAAAAAAAAATTGTCGTTTTTCCGCAACTTGTGTCAACATATAAAATATTCCATGGACTCGACATGCCTCTCAGTATATAGCTTGGGGTGTCTACTTTCCAAAATGGGGTCATTTGGGGGGTTTTGAACTGTTCTGGCATTTTATACACAACATTAGGAAGCTTACATCCACTCTTCTAACCACTTGAAGACAAAGCCCTTTTTGACACTTTTTGTTTACATGAAAAAAAAATTTTTTTTGCAAGAAAATTATGTTGAACCCCCAAACATTATATATATTTTTAAAGCAAAGGCCCTACAGATTAAAATGGTGGGTGTTGCATTTTTTTTTTCTACACAGTATTTGCGCAGCGATTTTTCAAACGCATTTTTTGGGTTAAAAAATACACTTTTTTTAATTTTAATGCACTAAAACACACTATATTGCCCAAATGTTTGATGAAATAAAAAAGATGATCTTAGGCCGAGTACATAGATACCAAACACGACATGCTTTAAAATTTCACACAAACGCGCATTGGCGACAAACTACATACATTTTTAAAAGCCTTTAAAAGCCTTTACAGGTTACCCCAGTAGATTTACAGAGGAGGTCTACTGCTAAAATGATTGCTCTCGATCTGACCTTCGCGGTGATACCTCACATGCATGGTGCAATTGCTGTTTACATATGACGCCAGACCGACGCTTGCGTTCGCCATTGGGCAAGAGCAGGGCAGGACAGGGATGCTTTTTTTTTTCTTTTTTTTTTATTATTAATTTTGCTTTTTTATTTTATTTTTAAATTGTTCCTTCCAAGTATTTTTTTTTTTAATCATTTTTATTGTTATCTCAGGGAATGTAAATATCCCCTATGATAGCAATAGGTAGTGACAGGTACTCTTTTTTTGAAAAAACTGGGGTCTTCTAGACCCTAGATTTTTCCTCTGCCCTCAAAGCATCTGACCACACCAAGATCGGTGTGATAAAATGCTTTCCCAATTTCCCAATGGCGCTTTTTATATCCGGGGGGGGCATTCCCTCCCACTGCTTGTAAAAGCAGTCCAGAGGCTAATTAGCCGCTAGGATTGCTTTTACATGAAAGCCGGCCGCAGGCTGAAAAGAATGATACCAAGATGATACCTAAACCCGCAGGCATCATTCTGGTATAAACATTCAAAGTCCAGCAACATACCAGTACGTTGCTGGTCCTTGTTGGACATGTATTGTAATCTTTTTTTTTCATGCAGCCAGTTGGCTGAACGAAAAAAGAGATTGATCGGTGGGTATGCCCACCATTAGAATACCGCCCTTCATCCACCCACTTCCAATGATGGGCATACACGCACCATTTATATATGCCGAAGCATGGGGGCATCCTCCCTCAAAAAATTTATGCCGCACACACATGGTCGGACTTTTCCACGGGCAAGCCTCCATCGGAATTTCGACCGTATGTACGCGGCATTAGGAGCAAAATCGCTCCTCCGCCCCTGCTGCCCCAATGCTTCGGCATATTTGCTTTTTTTTTTAACTGTGGTGGTGAAATCACCTCCTACAGCACTGGAGTCGCAGGGATCAGGCCTGTCTCTGCGAACGCTGCAGTTATGTGTGTTTTTGTTTTGTAAGTGACAGTGATCGATCGATACTGCACTTGGGTGGCCTGGGCTGGACGGAGGGGCAAAACGCAGGTGCCAGCAGGTATCTGGGCTGATCCCGCTAACACTGCGTTTTTGGGAACCCTAAACTGCTGGGGACGCTAGTATAGATCTGATCAGATCAGATATTGATCTGTTCAGATACTATACCACTAAGGGGGGTGTATGCTTCACGCGTGGGTGTTAGCGTTACTGGCACTAACCTGACGCTGCCTGGGGTGTGACGCAGACCCTCTCTGACGCTAAAACCTAATTGATATCACCCGCCGGGCGATCAGGGGGTTAAACCTTTATTTGGTTATATACACGGCGGGTGCCCTGACACTATAAAAAGCAAACTAACTAACCAGCGTCACCCGTAACACTTATATGGTGATCACTGGTGAAAGGGTTAACTAGGGGCAATCAGGGGGTTAAAACCTTTATTAGATAATATATGGGGGTACCTGACGCTATAAAAACCTGCGGCGAACCTAAAAAAAATTACCAGCTACCGATCTGCATCACCGACACTAAGACAGCGTTTAGAAAAACGATCGCTTAGTGACAGTGGTGATGGGGGTGAAAGGGTTACCTGGGGGGCGATCAAGGGGGTTAAACCTTTATTAGATAATATATTGGGGTACCTGACGCTATAAAAACATGCGGCGAACCTAAAAAAAATTACTGGCTACCGATCTGCATCACCGACACTAAGACAGCGTTTAGAAAAACAATTGCTTAGCGACAGTGGTGATAGGGGGTGAAAGGGTTACCTGGGGGGCGATCAAGGGGGTTAAACCTTTATTAGATAATATATTGGGGTACCTGACGCTATAAAAACCTGCGGCGAACCTAAAAAAAATTACCAGCTACCGATCTGCATCACCGACACTAAGACAGCGTTTAGAAAAACGATCGCTTAGTGACAGTGGTGATGGGGGTGAAAGGGTTACCTGGGGGGCGATCAAGGGGGTTAAACCTTTATTAGATAATATATTGGGGTACCTGACGCTATAAAAACATGCGGCGAACCGAAAAAAAATTACTGGCTACCGATCTGCATCACCGACACTAAGACAGCGTTTAGAAAAACAATTGCTTAGCGACAGTGGTGATAGGGGGTGAAAGGGTTACCTGGGGGGCGATCAAGGGGGTTAAACCTTTATTAGATAATATATTGGGGTACCTGACGCTATAAAAACCTGCGGCGAACCTAAAAAAAATTACCGGCTACCGATCTGCATCACAGACACTAAGACAGCGTTTAGAAAAACGATCGCTTAGTGACAGTGGTGATAGGGGGTGAAAGGGTTACCTGGGGGGCGATCAAGGGGGTTAAACCTTTATTAGATAATATATTGGGGTACCTGACGCCATAAAAACATGCGGCAAACCTAAAAAAAAATACTGGCTGCCGATCGGCATCACTGACGCTAAGACAGCGATCAGAAAAATGATCGCTTAGTGACAGTGGTGATAGGGGGTGAAAGGGTTATCTGGGGGGTGATCAGGGGGTTAAACCTTTATTAGGGGGGGTTAGGGGGCTACACTGGACCTAAGACTAAACTTTGGTGACACTTTTACAGTCACAAATGTCACTGATTGCAGTGATCACTAAATAAATGGTCACTGCAATCAGTGACACTGTGACTGGGGGCTGGGGGGGTGATCTGGGGGGTGATCTGGGGTGTCTGGGGGGGCCTGGGGGGGCGATTTATGTCCCTATGTGTCCTGGTGTCAGTGTAGTGTTGTGTGCACTGACCTGATGTCTTCTCTTGTACGGCGCTCGGTATATGTGAGCGCCGCACCAGAGATGACATCACTTCCTCCTGCTCCCTCTGTCTGACACAGACAGAGGGGGCATTTCCATTCGCCGGGAGCGATCGCGAGGGGGTGGCCAGAAACGAATGGCTGCCCCCTCATCCCTGAACGCTCCCGGACACTTAGCCACCGCTCACTGTACAGAAGGGGGGTCCGATTGGACCCCCCAATTGTACAAAGGCAATCACGTACACTCTACGTGATTTTGCCTGTCGGTGCCATTCTGCCGACGTATATATACAGTGAGCGGTCGTTAAGTGGTTAAAGGGCCCGTTTTGGTGACCACAGGAGGGGGGGCCGCCACTGGTCCCTGATTAAATTTTCTGGCCGCTTGTCTTTCAAGCAGTTCCTTCCCAGAAAGCGTGCCAGATACGGGGTCAAGCTCTATAAGTTCTGTGACGGGGCAACAGGCTATGTATGGAGCTTTATGGTTAATGAGGGAAAAGACAGTCCGGTTGAGCCGGTCTACTGCCCGGATTACATAGGGAGCGCTGGCAAGATAGTGTGGAACTTGGTGTCACCCTTATTCGGAAAGGAGTACCACTTGTATGTGGACAATTATTACACGAGCGTGCCACTGTTTAGTCACTTGTTTGATCATCAGATTGGAGCATGTGGCACCGTGCGACCTAATCGCCAAGGGTTTCCCCAGCGGCTTGTAGATTCCCGTCTTAGGCTGGGGGAGAGAGCCTGCTTGAAGTGTAATAACTTGCTCGCTATGAAGTGGAGGGACAATAAGAATGTTTTCCTCCTTACCTCCCTTCATGCAGACACGACAGTCCAAATTCGTACGGCGACTGGTGTTGTGGAGAAACCCCTCTGTGTCCACGAATATAACCAAAATATGGGAGGGGTGGACCTCAACGACCAGTTGATGGCGCCGTATCTAATTGACCGTAAGGCGAGACGCTGGTACAAAAAAGTGTCTCTATCCTTATTCCAATTGGCTTTGCTGAACGCTCATGTGCTATACAGAGCTTCAGGCGGGACTTTATCTCTTCTAAAATTCCAGAATGAGATAGTCACAGAACTCCTGTATCCAGGCGGTTCTGCACCTCACCATCCCCTACCAAATGCAGTAAGCCGGCTGCATGAGAGGCATTATCCGTATGTCCTCCCGAGTACCCCTACCCAAAGCCACCCCCAAAAAAGATGTCGTGTCTGTAGCAAGTGACGATTTAGGCGTGACACCCGTTGTTTTTCTCCACTCTGTCCTGACAATCCTGGTCTTTGCATTGGTGAATGTTTTGAACGCTTCCACTCAAAAGTGAAGTTTTAGCGTAGGGTACAGCATTTCACAGACTAGGACACACTTACACAGGGTATCCCAAGATGTCATCGCATTTTGAGAGACCCGAACCATTACAGTTGTTAAAGTTACAAAAAAAAGTGTAAAAAAGAAAAAAAAACGTAAAAAAAAAAACACAAAAAAAAAAAAAATAGTTGTCGTTTTTTGTTCTCTCTCTCTCTCTATTTTCTCTCTATTGTTCTGCTCTTTTTTACTGTATTCTATTCTGCAATGTTTTATCATGCTTGCTTTTCAGGTATGTAATTTTTTGTTTTCAGGTGCGCCATTCAGCTGCAGTGCGGAATTATTTATCTTGACAGCAACAGCGTTTGCTCCCACGATACATAAAGCCGTGACTCCAGTGCTGTAGGAGGTGATTTCACCACCACAGTTAAAAAAAGAGCATATATGCCGAAGCATGGGGGCAGCAGGGGCGGAGGAGCTATTTTGCTCCTAATGCCGCGTACATACGGTCGAAATTCCGACGGAGGCTTGCCCGTGGAAAAGTCCGACCGTGTGTGCGCGGCATAACTTTTTTGGATGCCCCCATGCTTCGGCATATATAAATGGTGCATGTATGCCCATCATTAGAAGTGGGTGGATGAAGGGAGGTATTCTAATGGTGGGCATACCCACCGATCAATCTCTTTTTTTCGTTCAGCCAACAGGCTGCATGAAAAAAAAGATTACAATACATGTCCAACAAGGACCAGCAACGTACTGGTATGTTGCTGGACTTTGAATGGTTATACCAGATTGATGCCTGTGGGTTTAGGTATCATCTTGGTATCATTCTTTTCAGCCAGCGGCCGGCTTTCATGTAAAAGCAATCCTATCAGATAATTAGCCTCTAGACTGCTTTTACAAGCAGTGGGAGGGAATGCCCCCCCCCCGGATATAAACAGCGCCATTGGGAAATTGGGAAAGCATTTTATCACACCGATCTTGGTGTGGTCAGATGCTTTGAGGGCAGAAGAAAGATCTAGGGTCTAACCCCCCAATTTTTTTCAAAAAAAGAGTACCTGTCACTACCTATTGCTATCATAGGGGATAGTTACATTCCCTAAGATAACAATAAAAATGGTAAAAAAAAAAAAAAAAAATATGGAAGGAACAGTTTAAAAATAAAATAAAAAAGCAAAATAAATAATAATAATAATAAAAAAAAAAGAACCCCTGTCCCCCTTTGCTCTTGCGCAAAGGCGAACGCAAGCGTTGGTCTAGTGTCATATGTAAACAGCAATTGCACCATGCATGTGAGGTATCACCGCAAAGGTCAGATCGAGGGCAGTAATTTTAGCAGTAGACCTCCTCTGTAAATCTAATGTGGTAACCTGTAAAGGCTTTTAAAGGCTTTTAAAAACGTATGTAGTTTGTCGCCGCTGCGCGTTTGTGCGCAATTTTAAAGCATGTCGTGTTTAGTATCCATGTACTTGGCCTAAGATCATCTTTTTTATTTCATCAAACATTTGGGCAATATAGTGTGTTTTAGTACATTAAAAATTAAAAAAAGTGTGTTTTTTCCCCAAAAAATGCGTTTGAAAAATCGCTGCGCAAATACTGTGTGAAAAAAAAAATGCAGCACCCACTATTTTAATCTGTAGGGCCTTTGCTTTAAAAAAATATATAATGTTTGGGGGTTCAACGTACTTTTCTTGCAAAAATAAAAAATGTTTTCATATAAACAAAAAGTGTGAGAAAGGGCTTTGTCTTCAAGTGGTTAGAAGAGTGGATGATGTGTGACATAAGCTTCCTAATGTTGTGCATAAAATGCCAGGACAGTTCAAACCCCCCCAAATGACACCATTTTGGAAAGTAGACACCCCAAGCTATTTGCTGAGAGGCATGTTGAGCCCATAGAATTATTATTATTTTTTTTGTCCCAAGTGATTGAATAATGACAAAAAGAAAAAAAAAATGTACAAAAAGTTGTCACTAAATGATATATTTCTCAAACATGCCATGGTTATATGTGGAATTGCACCCCAAAATACATTCTGTTGCTTCTCCTGAGTACGGGGATACCACATGTGTGAGACATTTTGGGAGCCTAGCCGCATACAGAACCCCGAAAACCAAGCACCGCCTTCAGGCTTTCTAAGGGTGTAAATTTTTGATTTCACTCCTCACTGCCTATCACAGTTTCGGAGGCCATGGAATGCCCAGATGGCACAAACCCCCCCAAATGACCCCATTTTGGAAAGTAGACACCCCGAGCTATTTGCTGAGAGGTATGTTGAGTATTTTGCAGATCTCACTTTTTGTCACAAAGTTTTAAAAATTGAAAAAAAAAAAAAAATGTTCTTTCTTCATTTTCAAAAACAAATGAGAGCTGTAAAATACTCACCATGCCTCTCAGCAAATAGCTTGGGGTGTCTACTTTCCAAAATGGGGTCAATTGTGGGGGTTTTGTGCTATCTTGGCATTTTATGGCCTTCAAAACTGTGATTGGTAGTGAGGAGTGAAATCAAAAATTTGCGCCCTTAGAAATCCTGAAGGCGGTGCTTGGTTTTCGGGGGCCTGTACGCGGCTAGGCTCCTAAAAAGTCCCACACATGCGGTATCCCCGTACTCAGGAGAAGCAGCAAAATGTATTTTGGGGTGCAATTCCACATATAACTATGGCATGTTTGAGCAATATATCATTTAGTGACAACTTTTTGTACATTTATTTTTTTGTCATTATTCAATCATTTGGGACAAAAAAAAAAATATTCAATGGGCTCAACATGCCTCTCAGCAAATAACTTGGGGTGTCTACTTTCCTAAATGGGGTCATTTTGGGCGGTTTTGTGCCATCTTGGCATTTTATGGCCTTCAAAACTGTGATAGGTAGTGATAGGTAGTGAGGAGTGAATTCAGAAATGTATGCCCTTAGAAATCTTGAAGGCGGTGCTTGGTTTTTGGGGCCCCGTACGTGGCTAGGCTCCAAAAAAAGTCCCACACATGTGGTATCCCTGTACTCGGGAGAAGCAGTAGAATGTATTTTGGGGTGTAATTTTACATATGCCCATGGCATGTGTGAGCAATGTATCATTTAGTGACAACTTTGTGAAAAAAAAAAAGTTTGTCATATTCCCGCAACTTGTGTCAAAATATAAAATATTCCATGGACTCAACATGCCTCTCAATAAATAGCTTGGGGTGTCTACTTTCTAAAATGGGGTCATTTGGGGGGGTTTTGTGCTATTTTGGCATTTTATGGCCTTTGAAACTGTGATAGGTAGTGAGGAGTGAAATCAAAAATTTGCGCCCTTAGAAATCCTGAAGGCGGTGCTTGGTTTTCGGGGGCCCGTACGCGGCTAGGCTCCTAAAAAGTCCCACACATGTGGTATCCCCGTACTCAGGAGAAGCAGCAAAATGTATTTTGGGGTGCAATTCCACATATAACCATGGCATGTGTGAGCAATATATCATTTAGTGACAACTTTTTGTAATTTTTAATTTTTTTTTAGTCATTATTCAATCACTTGGGAAAAAAAAATATTCAATGGGCTCAACATGCCTCTCAGCAATTTCCCTGGGGTGTCTACTTTCCAAAATGGGGTCATTTGGGGGGGTTTTGTACTGCCCTGCCATTTTAGCACCTCAAGAAATAAGATAGGCAGTCATAAATTAAAAGCTGTGTAAATTCCAGAAAATGTACCCTAGTTTGTAGACGCTATAACTTTTGCGCAAACAAATAAATATACGCTTATTGACTTTTTTTTTACTAAAGACATGTAGCTGAATACATTTTGGCCTAAATGTATGACTAAAATTGAGTTTATTCGATTTTTCTTATAACAAAAAGTAGAAAATATCATTTTTTTTCTAAATTTTCAGTCTTTTCCCGTTTATATCGCAAAAAAAAAAAAAAAAAATTGCAGAGGCAATCAAATACCATTAAAAGAAAGCTCTATTTGTAGGAAGATGAGGATGCAAATTTCGTTTGGGTACAACATTGCATGTCCGCACAATTTCCAGTTAAAGCAGCGCAGTGCCAAATTCTGAAAACACCTCTGGTCCTTTAGCTACAAAATGGTCCGGGGCTTAAGTGGTTAAATCCCCTTTCTTCCCCATTCTGATGCTCGGTTTGAACTTCAGCAAGTCGTCATTACTACGTCTAGATGCCTAAATGCATTGAGTTGCTGCCATGTGATAGGCTGATTAGCAATTTGTGTTACCAAGCAATTGAACAGGTGTACCTGATAAAGTGGCCGGTGAGTGTATATGCCCTAAGGTTGAATAGGATATTTTAAAGGCTGCTGTATAAGATATGAGATGGGTCCTCTTTGGATTTTTCATCAGGACCACAGAGCAAACACAACTTAACATACTGTGTAGAGCATTCCTACTACCGCATTAGCTAAGCCAAGTATATGTGAATTCTCTAGGATGTCTCCTTATTTCATCCACGGGTATCAGAGCCAGAAAAGACTGACATAAAGTGCCCTGTGGTCATTCAGGATGAATTTCAGATAACACAACAGAATGATTGTCAGGTGACAACTGAGGTGTTGATAGGAATATTCAGCTGGTAGCTATTCAGACAAGGTTTTCGGTTTAAGTAAAATCATTGGGTCACTAAGACTACATGTATGGTGAAAACTATGTGGTCCTAGGATGGCCTGCAGGCTCACCAGAAGAGAAAGGTCAACAGGAGGCAATATAAAGGTCAAGACACAGTATCACTAAAGTTCTATTTAAATGGACATGAGAATTAAAAGGACACTTCTTTAGTCTGAAGGTAAAACGAGGAAATCCGAATGTTGATGGAACCAGAACTTTGAAGAGTGCTATATTGTTGGATTCATTCAATAAGGTAACGCACACTATAGTAACTTTGTAGTAATTTCCTCCTGGATGCAATGTTGCAGAATAAATTTTATAGACATTTATAATCAACCTGGAAAACAAAATTCAAAGACTGACACAACTAATCTTCACTACTTCTGAATACTCATTACTTCTCCTTCTCTTAAAAGTTGCACTGCATACAGCCAGCATGAGAGGGACTACACTTTTCCTGCTCCTCCACAGTGGTGATCGACCATTCTCTATGTCTCTCGCGCTGGCTGTGTGTGCGACACTCTGAATGGCTACATGTAGAGTTCAGGGAAGTGCGGTAAGGTCAGTGGCTGGTGAGGCACTGGCTAGTATCAGAGCCAGATACACACAGGTTACATACGCCACGAATGTTAGAGCGAGAGCAATAATTCTAGCACTAGACCTCCTCTGTAATGCTAAACATGTAACCTGTAAACATTTTTTAAAGCGTTGTCTATTGGGATGTTTAAGTACTGAAGTTTGGCTCCATTTCACAAGTGTGCGCAATTTTAAAGCGTGACATGTTAGGTATCTATTTACTCTGCGTAACCCCATATTTCACATTATACAAAAAAACGGGCTAACTTTATTTTTATTTTATTTGTTTTTTTATTCATGAAACACTTTCTTTAAAAAAAAAAAAAAAAAAAAACAAGTTTGAAAAATTGCTGCGCAAATACTGTGTGATGTAAAAAGTTGCAACGGCCGCCATTTTATTCCCTAGGGTGTCTGCTAAAACAATATATATAATGTTTGGGAGTTCTGAGTAATTTTCTAGCAATAAAATGATGATTTTACATGTAGGAGAAAAGTGTCAGAATTGGCCGGGGTGGCTAGTGGTTAATTACCATAAGCAAGTAATATACAAATACAGTAAACCCCCGCTCTATCGCGGTTCAGTTTTTGCGGTCCCGGTATATTGCGCTATTTTAATTAGGACCTATTAATTCTGATATTGCGGTAATATTTCGCCATTTTCGCGGTTATGTAGCGGTGAAGCAGTACTGTACAGTATACAAGTTAGCACAATTTTTTTGTGTTTTACAATGCTCTTGCTCTCTCTCTCTATCTTTTATGTGTTTCTATTGCTTAAAAGTGTGTTTAAAGACCTTTAAATGCTATTAAAAAGTTAACAAAACATGCCTAGGGTGTATTTAACCACCTCGCGCCCGCCGTACGAGTATATACGGCCGCAAGGTGGTTGTCAAATGCCGGGAGGCCGTTATTATACGGCCTCCTCTAATTTGGCCACTGGGGGGCGCGCACGTGCCCGGCGCGTCACTGCAATGCCGATGCGCGTGCCTGGCGGCCGCGATGTCCGCCATGCACCTGCGATCGGCAGTTACAGAGGCAGGACGTGGATCTCTGTGTGTAAACACAGAGATCCATGTCCTGTCAGGGAGAGAGGAGACTGATGCTGTGTCCCTTGTACATGGGGACACAGATCGGTCTCCTCCCCCAGTCACTCCCCTCCCCCCACAGTAACAATCACTCCAGGGAACACATTTAACTCCTTCCTCGCCCCCTAGTGTTAACCCCTTCCCTGCCAGTCACATTTATACAGTAATCAGTGCATATTTATAGCACTGTTCGCTGTATAAATATGAATGGTCCAAAAATAGTGTCAAAAGTGTCCGATGTGTCCGCCATCGCAGTCACAAAAAAAATCGCTGATAGCCGCCATTACTAATAAAAAAAAAATATATATATAAAAATGCCATAAAACAGTACCCTATATTGTAAACGCTATAACTTTTGCGCAAACCAGTCAATAAACGCCGATTGCGATTTTTTTTTACCAAAAATATGTAGAAGAATACGTATCGGCCTAAACTGAGGAAAAAAATATATAAAAAAAAAAAAATGGGATATTTATTATAGCAAAAATAAAAAAATATTGCTTTTTTTTCAAAATTGTCGCTCTATTTTTGTTTATAGCGCAAAAAATAAAACCCACTGAGGTGATCAAATACCACCAAAAGAAAGCTCTATTTGTGCGAAAAAAAGGACGTCAATTTTTTTGGGGAGCCACGTCGCACGACCGCGCAATTGTCATTCAAAGCGTGACAGTGCTGAAAGCTGAAATTTCGCCTGGGCAGGAAGGGGGTATATGTGCCCAGTAAGGAAGTGGTTAAATAGGGTCTATTTCGTGGATTTTCACTTTTTGCGGGTGGGTCCGGAACGTAACCCCCGCGATGGAGGGGGGTTTACTGTAATTATTATATATTATTTTTAAGGTAATTTTCTATATTTCCAAAAACTGTAATCAAGCAGGTGGTGTAATGGACCAATTACTGAAGTTTGAAGTTATAACTTCAAACCAGTATTTTCACAGTAAATAGATAAATAATAAATTATTATCTTATAACATATAGCATAATAATACTGTGTGTTATTTAGCTTGATTAAAACAGTACTTTTTCAACAGCAGCAGATCCTCCCTCTTAACTATGTGAGAAAAACATGGGATTATGGGTAAATCTTATACCCATAAACACATGTTTTAACCTTGTAGTTAAGAGGGCTGGGCTGGAAGGGAGCATATGTCTTTTAGACACATGCCCCCTTCTATAACACTGCAGTGAGAGGAGAGCCCCCACTGCAGCATTTTTATTGGACAGCTTTTTCCAATGGTGCTTTACCATTGGCCCAAGGCTCCAAGCTGTCCATTGAGCTCAGTGCCTCTGACAAGAAGTGAGAGGCACTGTGAGCTCATCCTCTCAGTCTGCTGCAAACGGAGTGTGCCAGCTTGTAGTTAAACTGGCTGCTCTGTATGTAGCTTCTGACAGGCTGCGCAAGGAGCCTCGTATCTCCGGATCCATAGATAATAGGAGCCCTAGTGGTGGGGTAGGACTTCAGCTACCTACCCCCCAAACTTGGTGTCTCTGTGACCCCAAGTCGCCGAGCTACGACCCTCGAAGTTCGATCATTTTTTTTTCTTATGGTCATGGCTCTGCCTCACCTGCCTCCCCTGACTGCACATCCCTGGTAGAGTTCTAGTACAGAATGGGAGTGCAGATGCTGAGAAGACACATACAGGACTTCATAGGGCCCGGTGGCACAGAGGACACAGAGAGAAAGGGAATGTACCAGTGCAGCCAGGGGACAAATTCACAAGGAAGCTCTGAGAAGGAAATTAAAAAAATGCATGTATTGTAAGCAGGGTTGCCAGCTTTCAGTAAGTTTACGAACAGTTTGTAAAATCCGTAATTTTTGCATCTGTTTGTGAATGTCCATCACAGACAGGCAGATTGCGTGTCTGTAAAGGACATTCATGGACAGATGCAAAAATTAGGGATTTTACAAACTGTTCGTAAATTTACTGAAAGTTGGCAACCCTGCTTACAATACATGCATTTTTTTAATTGTAAGTTATGTAGCACTACCCCCGTAGGAGCTGCTGGTTATTTTTGGTCCTGCCGTTACCCCTCAGTTCAACTTATCAATCTTGCTTGGCTCTAAATTGGGCAATGTGCCCACAGATGCATGCACCAGTCACTTAGTCTTTTTTCCCAATGCTTTTTATTCAACACAACTTGTAGCAGTAGAGGGATGGAGGGTTAGGGGAATTCAGATACCTTGTGTAGATCGCTGAGGAACTTGAGATCCTGAAGACAAGTACACTTTCTGTCACTGGATCTTGCTCACCCAGATAGGCCTCTTTCACCGGCCTAGCAGCCGGAATGATGCATTGACAAAAGTCTCTGCCACAGACTTGATGATAGTACTAAAAGTTGAACAATCAGTAATTGCTTAAGCGAACACAGCTACACAGTACCAAAGTCCTTTTAGTCATCCGGCAGTACTGTGAGGTAGATTGGTTAGAATGCATCCTCCAATTGAGTCACCAGGCTCTTTTTGAGATACCAGCCTTTTGCTCTGTCCTCTCCAAGAAGAGTCCTCCCCTGGATCCTCGAATTGCTCGGCTTCTTCCCGCAGGCAAGACAGCACAGGATCATCCCCAAACCAGTAGGGCCCAGTCAGACTTTTGGGCCTACTTAAAGTAACGTAGCCTCGGGCCAACAGGGCCCTGAGGCAGAAGAGGAGTTGTCACATACCTAAGGCCAGACGGGCCATGAGGTCAGAGAGAGAGAAAAATGGCATCTGCCCCTTAAGTATCCTCTCCCAGAATGCCCAGCGGTAGACCCCTCCCACTGGGCTGTTTCTGGGGAAAGGACACCCAATACACTCCAGCCTGTTGTGTTTCCCACACTGGCCGGTGGTTACAACGACACCTACCGGCGACAGTGGGAAATGCTCTCAACACAGCCAAAGCTGGAACAGAGGCCAATTTAGCCATAAACATTGTATTCTGAACTATGTACAATTCAGATGACCCACTAAATTTACACAATAGCGCCTGGTCAACAGGAGCAGGGCGCTACAGTTATGTTATTTTTTTTCTGGTTTAGGTTTTCTGGTTTAGGAAAAGAAAATTGACTTTAATAACACTTTAACACTTAAACTGTAAGAACCAAAATAACGATTTACAAATACCTCAATGGTGATCCCAGTGTAGGAAAAAATGATTCAGTCTCAGGGAGTGTAAGAGGACACGGAGCCACACAATGAGATTGGAGGAGAAGTGGTTAAACCTTAACCACTTAACGACCGCTCACTGTATATATACGTCGGCACAATGGCACCGACAGGCACAATCACGTAGAGTGTACGTGATTGCCTTTGTACAGTTGGGGGGTCCAATCGGACCCCCCTTCTGTACAGTGAGCGGTCGGAATTCGTCTGGGAGCGTTCCGAGATGGGGGGGCGGCCGTTCGATTCCGGCCACCCCCCCGCGATCGCTCCCGGCGAATAGAAATGCCCCCTCTGTCTGTGTAATGTTTACACAGACAGAGAAAGCAGGAGGAAGTGATGTCATCTCCTGTGCGGCGCTCACATATACCGAGCGTCGTACAAGAGAAGACACACAGGTCAGTGCACTAACACTACACTAACACCAGCACACATAGGCACATAAATCGCCCCCCCAGGCCCCCCCAGATCACCCCCCAGTCACAGTGTCACTGATTGCAGTGACCATTTATTTACTGATCACTGCAATCAGTGACATTTGTGACTGTAAAAGTGTCACTACATTTAGTTTTAGGTCCAGTGTAGCCCCCTAACCCCCCCTAATAAAGGTTTAACCCCTTGATCACCCCCCAGATAACCCTTTCACCCCCTAGCACCGCCGTCGCTTGGCGATCATTTTTCTGATCACTGTCTTGGCGTCGGTGATGCAGATCGGTACCCAGTAATTTTTTTTAGGTTTGCCGCAGGTTTTTATAGCGTCGGATACCCCCATAAATTATCTAATAAAGGTTTAACCCCCTTGATCGCCCCCCAGGTAACCCTTTCACCCCCTATCACCACTGTCGCTAAGCGATCATTTTTCTGATCGATGTCTTAGCGTCGGTGATACAGATCGGTAGCCAGTATTTTTTTTTTAGGTTCGCCGCAGGTTTTTATAGCGTCGGGTACCCCCATAAATTATCTAATAAAAGTTTAACCCCCTTGATCGCCCCCCAGGTAACCCTTTCACCCCTATCACCACTGTCACTAAGCGATCATTTTTCTGATCGATGTCTTAGCGTCGGTGATGCAGATCGGTACCCAGTAATTTTTTTTCGGTTCGCCGCAGGTTTTTATAGTGTCGGGTACCCCCATAATATATCTAATAAAGGTTTAACCCCCTTGATCGCCTCCCAGGTAACCCTTTCACCCCCTATCACCACTGTCGCTAAGCGATCATTTTTCTGATCGATGTCTTAGCGTCGGTGATGCAGATCGGTAGCCAGTATTTTTTTTTTAGGTTCGCCGCAGGTTTTTATAGCGTCGGGTACCCCCATAAATTATCTAATAAAGGTTTAACCCCCTTGATTGCCCCCCAGGTAACCCTTTCACCCCCTATCACCACTGTCGCTAAGCGATCATTTTTCTGATCGCTGTCTTAGCGTCGGTGATGCAGATCGGTAGCCAGTAATTTTTTTTAGGTTCGCCGCAGGTTTTTATAGCGTCAGGTACCCCCATATATTATCTAATAAAGGTTTTAACCCCCTAATTGCCCCTAGTTAACCCTTTCACCAGTAATCATCATATAAGTGTTAGGGGTGACGCTGGTTAGTTAGTTTGCTTTTTATAGTGTCAGGGCACCCGCCGTATATATAACCCAATAAAGGTTTAACCCCCTGATCGCCCGGCGGGTGATATCAATTAGGTTTTAGCGTCAGAGAGGGTCTACGTCACACCCCAGGCAGCGTCAGGTTAGTGCCAGTAGCGCTAACACCCACGCGTGAAGCATACACCCCCCTTAGTGGTATAGTATCTGAACAGATCAATATCTGATCTGATCAGATCTATACTAGCGTCCCCAGCAGTTTAGGGTTCCCAAAAACGCAGTGTTAGCGGGATCAGCCCAGATACCTGCTAGCACCTGCGTTTTGCCCCTCCGTCCAGCCCAGTCCACCCAAGTGCAGTATCGATCGATCACTGTCACTTACAAAACACAATACACATAACTGCAGCGTTCGCAGAGACAGGCCTGATCCCTGCGACTCCAGTGCTGTAGGAGGTGATTTCACCACCACAGTTAAAAAAAAAAAGCAAATATGCCGAAGCATTGGGGCAGCAGGAGCGGAGGAGCGATTTTGCTCCTAATGCCGCGTACATACGGTCGAAATTCCGACGGAGGCTTGCCCGTGGAAAAGTCCGACCATGTGTGTGCGGCATAACTTTTTTGCGGGAGGATGCCCCCATGCTTCAGCATATATAAATGGTGCATGTATGCCCATCATTAGAAGTGGGTGGATGAAGGGCGGTATTCTAATGGTGGGCATACCCACCGATCAATCTCTTTTTTCGTTCAGCCAACAGGCTGCATGAAAAAAAAAAGATTACAATACATGTCCAACAAGGACCAGCAACGTACTGGTATGTTGCTGGACTTTGATTGGTTATACCAGATTGATGCCTGCGGGTTTAGGTATCATCTTGGTATCATTCTTTTCAGCCAGCGGCCGGCTTTAATGTAAAAGCAATCCTAGTGGCTAATTAACCTCTGGACTGCTTTTACAAGCAGTGGGAGGGAATGTCCCCCCCGGATAAAAAAAGCGCCATTGGGAAATTGGGAAAGCATTTTATCACACCGATCTTGGTGTGGTCAGATGCTTTGAGGGCAGAGGAAAGATCTAGGGTCTAGACCCCAGTTTTTTCAAAAAAAGAGTACCTGTCACTACCTATTACTATCATAGGGGATATTTACATTCCCTGAGATAACAATAAAAATGATAAAAAAAATAAAATATGGAAGGAACAATTTAAAAATAAATTTAAAAAGCTAAATTAATAAAAAAAAAAAAAAAAAAAAAAAAAAGCACCCCTGTCCTGCCCTGCTCTTGCCTAATGGCGAACGCAAGCGTCGGTCTGGCGTCATATGTAAACAGCAATTGCACCATGCATGTGAGGTATCACCGCGAAGGTCAGATCGAGGGCAGTAATTTTAGCAGTAGACCTCCTCTGTAAATCTAACGGGGTAACCTGTAAAGGCTTTTAAAGGCTTTTAAAAATGTATGTAGTTTGTCGCCAATGCGCGTTTGTGCGAAATTTTAAAGCATGTCGTGTTTGGTATCTATGTACTCGGCCTAAGATCATCTTTTTTATTTCATCAAACATTTGGGCAATATAGTGTGTTTTAGTGCATTAAAATTAAAAAAAGTGTATTTTTCCCCCAAAAAATGCGTTTGAAAAATCGCTGCGCAAATACTGTGTAGAAAAAAAAAATGCAACACCCACCATTTTATTTTGTAGGGCCTTTGCTTTAAAAATATATATAATGTTTGGGGGTTCAAAATAATTTTCCTGCAAAAAAAAATATATTTTCATGTAAACAAAAAGTGTCAAAAAGGGCTTTGTCTTCAAGTGGTTAGAAGAGTGGATGTAAGCTTCCTAATGTTGTGCAGGGATGAGCCGAACACCCCCCTGTTCGGTTCGCACCAGAACCTGCGAACAGACAAAATGTTCGTGTAAACTTTAGAACCCTATTAAATACAATGGACTCGAACGTTCAAAATCTAAAGTGTTAATTATAAAGGCTAATATGCAAGTTATTGTCCTAAAAAGTGTTTGGGGACCCGGGTCCTGCCCCATGGGACATGTATCAATGCAAAAATAAGTTTTAAAAACGGCCGTTTTTTCGGGAGCAGTGATTTTAATAATGCTTAAAATGAAAAAATAAAAGTGAAATATTCCTTTAAATTTCGTACCTGGGGGGTGTGTATGATATGCATGTGAAGTGGCGCATGTTTCCCGTGCTTAGAACTGTCCCTGCAAAAAATGTCATTTTTGAAAGAAAAAAATGCATTTAAAACTCACTCGCGGCTATTAATGAATTGTCGGCTCCCGGCAATACATACAAAAGTCATTGATAAAAAAAAAAAAAAGCGTGGGGGTTCCCCAGAATTCAATTACCAGGCCCTTCAGGTCTGGAATGGATATTAAGGAGAACCCCGCCGCAAATTAAAAAAAAATTGACGTGGGGTTCCCCCTAAATATCCAATCCAGGCCCTTCAGATCTGGCATGGATTTTAAGGGGAACTCCACCCCAAATTTAAAAAAAAATGGCGTGGAGTCCCCCTAAAAATCCATACCAGACCCCTTATCCGAGCACGCAACCTGGCCAGCCGCAGGGGAAAAGGGGGGGACGAGAGAGCGGCCCCCCCTCCCTCCTGAACCGTACCAAGCCACATGCCCTCAACATGGGGAGGATGTCCCCATGTTGATGGGGACAAGGGCCTCATCCCCACAACCCTTGCCCGGTGGTTGTGGGGGTCTGCGGGCGGGGGGCTTATCGGAATCTGGAAGACCCCTTTAACAAAGGGGACCCCCAGATCCCGGCCCTCCCCTATGTGAATTGGTAAGGGGTACATTGTACCCCTACCATTTCACGAAGAAAGCGTAAAAAAATGTTTAAAAAAACACACAAACACCTTGAAAAAGTCCTTTATTTAAAAAAAAAACAAAAAAACATTCCAGCGATGAAATCCAGTGTCCCGCGGCGATCCCGATGTCCAGCGCTGTCCTTCATTGGTTGTGCCTGAGCGGACCTGATGGGGAACTCCCTCTCAGTATTGTAAATGTATAGACCCGCCCCTTCTAAAGTTCCCCATCAGGTCCGCTCAGCGGACGAGATGGGGAACATGAGAAGGGGCGGGTCTATACATGTATTACCAAAGTGAGAGCAGTCCCCCATCAGGTCCGCCCCCTCGGTATGTCGGACCCGCCTACGTCATTGGCTTGAGCGGGGAACTTCCTTCACTATGTGAATTTAAATTTACATAGTGAAGGAAGTTCCCCGCTCAAGCCAATGACGTAGGCGGGTCCGACATACCGAGGAGGCGGACCTGATGGGGAACTGCTCTCACTTTGGTAATACATGTATAGACCCGCCCCTTCTCATGTAACGCATCTGGTCCGCTGAGCGGACCTGATGGGGAACTTTAGAAGGGGTGGGTCTATACATTTAAAATACTGAGAGGGAGTTCCCCATCAGGTCCGCTCAGGCACAACCAATGAAGGACAGCGCTGGACATCGGGATCGCCGCGGGACACTGGATTTCACCGCTGGAATGTTTTTTTTTTTTTTTTAATAAAGGACTTTTTCAAGGTGTTTGTGTGTTTTTTTAAACATTTTTTTACGCTTTCTTCGTGAAATGGTAGGGGTACAATGTACCCCTTACCAATTCACATAGGGGGGGGCCGGGATCTGGGGGTCCCCTTTGTTAAAGGGGTCTTCCAGATTCCGATAAGCCCCCCGCCCGCAGACCCCCACAACCACCGGGCAAGGGTTGTGGGGATGAGGCCCTTGTCCCCATCAACATGGGGACATCCTCCCCATGTTGAGGGCATGTGGCTTGGTACGGTTCAGGAGGGAGGGGGGGGCGCTCTCTCGTCCCCCCCTTTTCCCCTGCGGCCGGCCAGGTTGCGTGCTCGGATAAGGGGTCTGGTATGGATTTTTAGGGGGACTCCACGCCATTTTTTTTTTTAAATTTGGGGTGGAGTTCCCCTTAAAATCCATGCCAGATCTGAAGGGCCTGGAATGGATATTTGGGGGAACCCCACGTCAATTTTTTTTTAAATTTGCGGCGGGGTTCCCCTTAATATCCATTCCAGACCTGAAGGGCCTGGTAATTGAATTCTGGGGAACCCCCACGCTTTTTTTTTTTTTTATCAATGACTTTTGTATGTATTGCCGGGAGCCGACAATTCATTAATAGCCGCGAGTCAGTTTTAAATGCATTTTTTTCTTTCAAAAATGACATTTTTTGCAGGGACAGTTCTAAGCACGGGAAACATGCACCACTTTACATGCATATCATACACACCCCCCAGGTACGAAATTTAAAGGAATATTTCACTTTTATTTTTTCATTTTAAGCATTATTAAAATCACTGCTCCCGAAAAAACGCCCGTTTTTAAAACTTATTTTTGCATTACTACATGTCCCCTGGGGCAGGACCCGGGTCCCCAAACACTTTTTAGGACAATACCTTGCATATTAGCCTTTATAATTAGCACTTTAGATTTCTCCCATAGATTTTTCGAATTTGCCGCGAACACCCCAATTTGTTCGCTGTTCGGCGAACGGGCGAACAGGCAATGTTCGAGTCGAACATGAGTTCGACTCGAACTCGAAGCTCATCCCTAATGTTGTGTATAAAATGCCAGAACAGTTCAAACCCCCCCCCAAATGACCCCATTTTGGAAAGTAGACACCCCAAGCTATATACTGAGAGGCATGTCGAGTCCATGGAATATTTTATATGTTGACACAAGTTGCGGAAAAAAGACAATTTTGTTTATTTTTTTTAATTTTTTTTGCACAAAGTTGTCACTAAATGATATATTGCTCAAACATGCCATGGGCATATGTGGAATTACACCCCAAAATACATTCTGTTGCTTCTCCTGAGTACGGGGATACCACATGTGTGAGACTTTTTAGGAGCCTAGCCGCGTACGGGACCCCAAAAACCAATCACCGCCTTCAGGCTTTCTAAGGGTGTAAATTTTTGATTTCACTTCTCACTGCCTATCACAGTTTCGGAGGCCATGGAATGCCCAGATGGCACAAAACCCCCCCAAATGACCCCATTTTGGAAAGTAGACGCCCCAATCTATTTGCTGAGAGGTATTGTGAGTATTTTGCAGATCTCGCTTTTTGTCACAAAGTTTTGAAAATTGAAAAAAAAAAAGAAAAAAAAAAATTCTTACTTCATTTTCAAAAACAAATGAGAGCTGTAAAATACTCACCATGCCTCTCAGCAAACAGCTTGGGGTGTCTACTTTCCAAAATGGGGTCATTTGGGGGGTTTTGTGCTATTTTGGCATTTTATGGCCTTCGAAACTGTGATAGGTAGTGAGGAGTGAAATCAAAAATTTGTGCCTAGAAATCCTGAAGGCGGTGCTTGGTTTTCGGGGTCCCGTACGTGGCTAGGCTCCTAAAAAGTCCCACACATGTGGTATCGCCGTACTTAGGAGAAGCAGCAAAATGTATTTTGGGGTGCAATTCCACATATAACCATGGCATGTGTGAGCAATATATCATTTAGTGACAACTTTTTGTAATTTTAATTTTTTTTTTGTCATTATTCAATCACTTGGGACAAAAAAATAAAAATATTCAATGGGCTCAACAGGCCTCTCAGCAATTTCCTTGGGGTGTCTACTTTCTAAAATGGGGTCATTTGGGGGGGTTTGTGCTATTTTGGCATTTTATGGCCTTCAAAACTGTGATAGGTAGTGAGGAGTGAAATCAAAAATTTGCGCCCTTAGAAATCCTGAAGGCGGTGCTTGGTTTTCGGGGTCCCGTACGTGGCTAGGCTCCCAAAAAGTCCCACACATGTGGTATCCCCGTACTCAGGAGAAGCAGCAGAATGTATTTTGGGGTGCAATTCCACATATAACCATGGCATGTGTGAGCAATATATCATTTAGTGACAACTTTTTGTAATTTTTTTTTTTTTCGTCATTATTCAATCACTTGGGACAAAAAAAAAATATATTCAATGGGCTCAACATGCCTCTCAGCAATTTCCTTGGGGTGTCTACTTTCCAAAATGGGGTCATTTGGGGGGTTTTGTACTGCCCTGCCATTTTAGCACCTCAAGAAATGAGATAGGCAGTCATAAATTTAAAGCTGTGTAAATTCCAGAAAATGTACCCTAGTTTGTAAACGCTATAACTTTTGCGCAAACCAATAAATATACACTTATTGACATTTTTTTTACTAAAGACATGTGGCTGAATACATTTTGGCCTAAATGTATGACTAAAATTGAGTTTATTCGATTTTTCTTATAACAAAAAGTAGAAAATATCATTTTTTTTCAAAATTTTCGGTCTTTTTCCGTTTATATCGCAAAAAATAAAAATCGCAGAGGCAATCAAATACCATTAAAAGAAAGCTCTATTTGTGGGAAGAAAAGGACACAAATTTCGTTTGGGTACAACATTGCATGTCTGCACAATTTACAGTTAAAGCAGCGCAGTGAAAAATTCTGAAAACACCTCTGGTCCTTTAGCTACCAAATGGTCCGGGGCTTAAGTGGTTAAAGTGATTGTAAAGTCTATTTTTTTTGCCTAGAAAAATAACAAAGTCATACTAACCTGCTCTGTTGCAGTTGATTTGCACAGAGCAGCCCAGATCCTCCTCATCTCAGTTTCCTCTTTGGTGCTCCTGGCCCCTCCCCCCTCTTCAGTGCCCCCAGAGCAAGCAGCTTACTCTGGGGGCACCTGACCCAAGTCATAGCTCCCTGTGTCCATTCAGACACTGAGCCCTGACCCGGCCTCGCCCCCTCATTTCCCTGATTGGCTAGCTGACTTTGATTGATCGCAGCCAATGACGCCGCTGCTGTGTCTCAGCCAATCAGGAAGGAGAATCTCGGGTGGCTGAGATACCCGTGGAAATCGCTGGACAGAGAGGGACCTCAGGTAAGTATTAGGGGGACTAAGTGGGGCTGCTGCACACAGAAGGCTTTTTATCTTAATGCATAGAATGCATTAAGATAAAAAACCTTCTGCCTTTACAACTCCTAGGAAATAACGCAGAATGGTGTCGCTATCTGGCTTTTTATGGTTGACTTGGCAAGGATACAATAAATCCAGGAAGCAAATGGTAGCCAAGGATGGTTTGTCCCATCACACTCTTTGACCGCACTGTACAATACACCCATCTTGGGTGACAGATTCTGTTTGCTCTGTTGGTTCTTCTTTTTGTGTAAACATGATAAGATCTTTCTTTGAAGTTTACTGGAATGCACAATCAAAACTTCAATTAGAGAATCCTATGTGACTTTCACTGACTCATTATTTTTATTTTACTTTTGTTATTTTGTGTTACATCTTTGCTTTTAATTCTATAGTCTTTTCATTTTCTGTTAAATTTATTGTTTCTGTGTTTTTCCCCCCAGAAATGCTATTATGTTGCTAGTTCTCCACTTATCTGGTCCTCATACTTTTAATCCATTAAACTGATATTTTTTTCTAGTTAAAAGGAACACTTATCAACAACACATTAGAAATAAAGGAAAAAAAATCATGATAGCAATCTGTTGTTATCTCAGTAATACAGTATCTAAACACAAGACTACACAAGCTGCTTACAGTGTTGGCGCGGTAAAGATAGAATCCGTAAAAGCACCTTCTTTTATTCCTTCTTTTTTTTTATTAAGCTGCCTGTTTTTTGTCAACTTCAAACAATTCCAAAGTGCCAGCTAGGTCCTAAAGAGGACCATTAGGTTTACATTACAGTCTTCTGCTATTGGCAAGTTAAGAACTATTGCTGTTTGAAGGTTTGTCGGTAGGAGATTTGATTGAAAACTTGGAAAAAACGCATATGATCACTATTTTTTTTTTCTACATGTCTAGTTTTTGATGGAGGTGTCTGCAGAGGTTCCCCCACGCCTCTCCATAGGCTAAACTGGAATGACTGCAATGAACACTCACCGGCCACTTTATTAGGTACACCTGTTCAATTGCTTAGTAACATGATTTGCTAATTAGCCAATCACATGGCAGCAACTCAATGCATTTAGGCATCTAGACGTGGTGAAGATGACTTTCTGAAGTTCCAACCGAGCATCAGAACGGGGAAGAAAGGGGATTTAAGTGACTGCGTGCGTAGCATGGTTGTTGGTGCCAAACGGGCTGGTCTGAGTATTTCAAAGACTGCTCATCTACTGGGATTTTCAGCACACCTATCTCTCGGGTTTACAGAGAAAGGTCCAAAAAAGAGAAAATGTCCAGTGAGCAGCAGTTGTGTGGATGAAAATGTCTTGTTGATGTTAGAGGTCAGAGGAGAATGGGCAGACTGGTTCAAGATGATAGAAAGGCAACAGTAACTCAAATAACCACTCGTTACAACCAAGGTATGCAGAATACTATCTCTGAACGCATAACACATTGAACCCTTAAGCAGATGGGCTACAGCAGCAGACGACCACATCAGGTGCCACTCCTGTCAGCTAAGAACAGGAAACTGAAGCTACAATTTGCACAGGCTCACCAAAATTGGACAATAGAGGATTGGAAAAATGTTGCCTGGTCTGATGAGTCTTGATTTCAGCTGCGACATTCAGATGGTAGGGTCAGAATTTGGCGTAAACAACATGAAAGCATGGATCCATCCTGCCTTGTGTCAATGGTTCAGGCTGGTGGTGTAATGGTGTGGGGGATATTTTCTTAGAAAAAGAAAGAAAAAAGGAGGGCGCACCGACCTAGTGCATTACCACTTAAAGGTTTATTAAAATGTGATTAAAAAGCAATAGTCCTACTCACAGACAGAGCTTTAGTACAAGCTTATCGGACAAAAGGGCTGGAATTCTTGGCATCCACCGACTGGACTCAACAACAGAGAGGGTCGGACGATACCCCAAAACATCCAGATGGCTGACGCATCCTAGGCTCTGATGAAAGGGGTGCGCCCCAGAAACGCGTCAGCCATCTGGATGTTTTGGGGTATCGTCTGTGAGTAGGACTATTGCTTTTTAATCACATCAATCAAATTCAATCAAATTCCGACCGTGTGTACGCAGCATAAGACTTCAAACAGAATCTATGGCCATCTTTAGAGCACCATATTGTGACCTTCTGGTAAAAAAAGTGTTTGGAACCCTGGTGAGAGATTTGGCTGGCCTTTGATTTACCCTCATTTGCCATAACCTTAAAGATGAACTTGAGGCAAACAGCTAAATATACCATTGAAATACATATAAGGGAGCTGTTTTACCAGCCAAAGGATTTGTATTTCTGCCTTTCCAGTCCAGAGTTTTACACAGCTCTGAAAGACAGCTCAGCTGGCCTTGAGACCTGATTTTTTTTATATGGCGGTTAAAGCGGAACTTTAACCATAACAACTTGCTAAAAAATAATGTTCTTTAGCAAGGAACATACATTATGCTACCTTAATTAGTGTGTGCTGTAAATTCCCTCCAGCATTGCTCCTGTTTCTTCTGCCATTTTGCTGAAGCCCAGAGCTCCTGAGCAGCAATAAATCTTTAGGATGTCAGCAGATCGGCCGAAAAATAGAGAGCAACGAAGCATGTGCAGAGCAGAGTGAGGCAGTGTATTACTGGATTTTAAACAGTATAGACCACTGATGGCGAACCTTGGCACCACAGATGTTTTGGAATTACATTTCCCATGATGCTCATGCACTCTGCAGTGTAGTTGAGCATCATGGGAAATGTAGTAAAAATATCCGATAATCGGATCGTGTGTACGAGGCATTAGTTGTAATGTTTTACACAGCTATACCTGCAAACGGGGCCAGCCTGAAGTGATCTAGCAGGACTTTATTTTCTGATGAAAGTTCCACTTTCAAGCGGTGCTCCAGCCCCCCCCCCCCATCGAAAAAATGTAAAGTCAGCAGCTACACGTGTATTAGGACACTTACCTGTCCTGGAATCCAGCAATGTCGGCACTTCCTTCCATCGGCTCTCGAGTGCTGCCGCCGCCATAGCCTGTAAGGGAAACGGGCAGTGAAGTGGCCTACGTTGTGATGTCTACTCCCTACTGCGCATGCGCAAAGCGCGCTGCGCTTTCTGAATGGCCCGGCGGCGGGGAAGGAGGAGGGAGTTGAACTCCTGACATACCTCGCCACGGTGAGGTCCGACGGAAGTGGGGACAGGTACCGGTCGTCCCTCGTCCCCCCCCGTAAGGTGGCAAATGTGGCACATGAGGAAAGGAGAAGACAGATAAGTGGAGCTTCCACTTTTGGATTAAGTGCTGCCCCTTCCTGCCCAATCCGAGTGCTGCTGTACAGGAAATTACAAAATGCTGAAATCAAGTAAAATTCAGTTGTAATGCACTTTGCACTTTGCAGATTTGCACTACAGAACGTGTTCCATTGGAAAACATGTTAAATGGACTGTAGTGCAAATCTGCAGAATGCAAAAAGCACTAAAAATGCATCGGTGTGAACCAGGCCTTACTCTAGCTGCACTTTATTAAATACACGACTGCAATATTTGGTGTTTTTCATATCTGCCAGAAGTTCAGATTAAATCTGCTAATTTGGGAACTCTTTAATCTTGATGCATATTCTGATATATCATAAACAGTGATCATCGCTTGTACAAATTGCATAGTATATGACAAGCATACATATATAAACCTTCCCGATCTTTTTCTAATTGCTTGGTATGTTCTCTGGTACCATGTGGTTTACCATATATACTCGAATATAAGCAGACCCGAGTATAAGCCGAGGTACCTAATTTTACCACAAAAATGGGAAAACTTACTGACTCGAGTATAAGCCGAGGGTGAGAATGTAGCAGCTACTGTAAGTGGAAGAGGGTCAACAATGCCCATTTGCACGCCTCACTGTGCCCTTTGCAACCTCACTAAGCCAATTGTGACTGTGCTCAACCTCACTCTGCCCATTGCCACCTTACTGTGCCCATCCTTACTGTGCCCATCCTCACTGTGCCCATCCTCACTGTGCCCATCCTCACTGTGCCGTTGTCAGTGTACCTGAAATTGAGAGGCTGCGGGCGTCCATTCATTGTTTAAAACTTGCGGTCTCTTCCTGGTCCCTTCCGTGATAGGCGTTCCTAAGCAGACACAGTTCCGCCTATCACGAACATTCTCTCATCCTCAGTTTCCCAGCAGACACTGTGTTCAGTGTTCCGCCAATCACGGGCGTGCTTTTGTCCGAGGATGAAAAGGCCTCCCTGATTGGCGGAACACTGAACACAGTGTCTGCTAGGATGGGTGAGGATGAGAGAACGTTCGTGATAGGCGATTCTCAGCAGACACAGTTCCGCCTATCACGGAAGGGACCAGGAGGAGACCGCGAGATTTAAACGATGGACGCCCGCAGCCTCTCAATATTTTCAGGTACACTGACTCGAGTATAAGCTGAGGGGGGCACTTTCAGCCCAAAAAAAAGGGCTGAAAATCTCGGCTTATACTCGAGTATATACGGTATATGCTGGTTTTGTGTGTTTAAATAAAATCCCAGTCTGGTTTCCTCCTCCATGTGTGCAATATTTGTCTGTCATTGTCAGGAACTGTTTACAAAATCCCAACCTCGTGTCGAGTTACTGCCTCTTCAGATTTCATCCTTCAAATGGAAGAACTAAACAAACTTGCACGCCTGTTGCTAATTAATTTTGGGTGGCTCAGGAGCTTTTGGGAAGATTGCTGTTTTCGGTAGTCCGGGCTATTAATGCATTTTAAATGACTCTCTTTCATCTCTCAATCCTTTCGCTATTGCTTCTTTTCCGCCTTTATATTTAACTGCTTTGTTACTGGGCAGAGGAATAAAAGGCAGAAGTGGACTGATCAAAGGATAAGCTGGAGTAATTACCATTTTTTCTTGGGAGAGAAATTTGCAGACATACAGTATATTATTTATTTTTCTGATCTTGTTGGCCCTTAAAGGACAACATCAGCAAAAGCTGGAGAAAAGTAGGGAGGAAGAGCATACAGTGTATATGTAGGGGGAATTACAAGGATTGTGAAGGAAATAACTACACAAGGGCCCATGGCGATGCTCACAATTATGGGGGGGTTGCAGGAAGTAGTGATGAGCTCAAACGTATTCAAATCCAAGTTTGAACCCACCTGAGCTATCCCAGCAGGAATCTGTCACTGTACATGGCCAATCATCCAGCTGCACATATACAAGGTGCATGTATACGTGTGACTGTGTGGTGGGGAATGACTGAGCTGTTTATAATTGGCTTCCTAACAGGATCACTCAGTTGGGTTTGGACTAGAATCTGAACACTCCAGAGGTCTTTTCTACTGTGGAAGGGAAAAAAGTGGAGGTTCAAATATCTGCTTGATATAGCCACATCCCTAGGATATATGGAAAAACAAAATCCCCCCTATAATGGGATTTTAAAGGCATAAGAGAGTATGCAGTGTACACGTTAAAATTTTGAAATTTTATTATCCAAAAAAGTTTACAAAAAGTAGAAAAATATACAAATATATAATGCATAGTAGAAAAAAGAGGTACATATTACCACACCATGATTTTTACATACAGAAACTGTCTGATATCTATAAGAAGAATTGCATGAACATATCCGACGTGTTTCGGAGTAACTTGCCTCCTTCCTCAGGGATACTTTTGCAGTTAGTATGGGTATGGTCTACAACAGCATGAAAATCAAGTTAAAAAAATCTATCTATATGTATATATAGGTAACTCCTATGGCAGAGGAAGGGCCAGATATACAGATATATGTTTTTTTTTGTGCGAAAATTAATCTGTACTAAAAAAAATCATATCTAAGCCTAAGGCGCTTTTACATTGATGTGTTGCAACACAGTGTACCCCAGGTTTTGTGCTGATTACCTGTGCTTTGACATAGACATAGACATTAGGCTGTTTTGGTGCAATTTCTGAAAGCGCACCAAAAGTCCTGCATGTAGAAATGGTGCATTTTCAGAAAAAGCAGGTATCTTACATGAAAATCACGGGTACACTGTGCTACATCTGCGGTGCTGGAAAACCACTGGTGCTGGAAATTGTACACTGGTAGAATTTCAGAAAAACGTTCTTACAAAAAATGTTGTCAGTACATCCAATAATGCCATCAGAGACTTGACAAATTTTGTTCAAAAGTTCCTAGAAATTTTGTTTGGTTTGGAATGCATGGAATTTTCCGAAAGAACACCACATGTTGCTGTTAGAATTTTGTTCATTCAAAAATAATTTTCCATCCTGCTCTTTCGATTTTTTCCATCAAAAATGTTCATCGGTTTGACCCCCATTGACTATCAGAAAATGAAAGTTCCACAAATGAAAAATTTCTATCAAAATTCTACTGGAATATGATCAGCTTAAAGCAGTTGTAAACCACAGCACTTTTTTTTCCCCCAGCTTACCTGCAAGGCAAAGGCATGTGCTAAAAAAGGCCCAGACAGCTGAGCTGTGGGAAGTGGGCTGGGAGATCCAAAAAGGGTAAAGAAAGAGGTGCCTTCTAAGTATGAACTGTAGAAACTTTATGGTACAATAAATAAAAACACTCACATTGAGGTTAAAAATGATCAGCATGAGGAAAGTTCTGCAGCGATGCGTCTCCTTGCTCGCTGGTTCAACAGGCTGTGTCACTCAGGAACCCATAGAAAGCTGTCCGCCGGCTCTGTACACTCTGTGGCTCAAATGGTAATGCAGAGGAGAGGTCTGAGATGCTCGTGGACCGCAGCGGCGTCTGGCATCACCGGAAGTGTTGCAACACCGACAAAGGAATGCGCCTGTCTATTCCACTGACAGTGTGCAGGCTCAGAAATGGCATTGCAACACTTCCGGTGATGTCAGACGCCGCTGCGGTCCACGAGCGCATCAGATATCCTCCTCTGCATTACCATCTGAGCCACAGAGTGTACAGAGCCGGCGGATGGCTTTCTATGGGTTCCTGAGTGACACCGCCTGTTGAACCATGCTGATCGTTTTTAATCTCAATGTGAGTGTTTTTAATTATTGTACCATAAAGTTTCTACAGTTCATACTTAGAAGGCGCCTCTTTCTTTACCCTTTTTCTACATGTTTTGGAGTGTGCTTCTTCTATCCTGAAGAGTCCTGCCCTGAGTTATGGACCGTTTCTTCTTCACCCCTGGATATCACCAGGTTGGGGTGGCACAGGGCAGGCTGGGGTGGCACAAAGAAGGTTGGGGTGGTACAGGGCAGGCTGGGGTGTCACAAGGCAGGTTGGGATGGTCCAAAAATGAAGAAAAGTAATATAATTGAAGATCAGATGTGGCACTACATGTCTCAGCAGCAGGTAATAAGGTGTGTGAGTGAGGATCAGCGGTAGCACTACATGTCCCAGCACGCCTGATAGCAGGTTACCCTGTGTTGTGTAGGTAGGGGTGGAAATGCTATGCTTGGTGCCCATTTTCCCCGGGCATAGGTATATAGAGAGTACGATGAGCCAATCTCATACACCTCCTCTCTATAGCCGAGCACATGCACACTGTTTGTGATCTCCTCTACAGAGCTGCACTCTGACTCAGTTCCCAGCTTCCATGTGTGTTCAGTGCAGAGAGCAGGGGCCTCTAGGCTTCAGTGTACAAGAGAATACTTGTACACTGAAGAGAGAAGCCGATTGGATGCCCCTCCTCTCTCCACTGAACACAAGGGGAAATGTACTGGCAGAGGCGACGGAGGCCATTTTTTTGTAGCCCGTCGGCCGTTTTTTCCCTAAAACATTCCCGATTTTCCCGGGACAAAAGCAAAATCCCGGGAAAATAATCGGGACAAGCTTAATTCGGGACGAGGGTCCCAAATTCGGGATTGTCCCGGGAAAATCGGGACTGTTGGCAACTATGAGTGTGGGGTGGGACTAAGAGCAATGAGCCATGATAGAGTCATCATGACAGTGTCCAATCATGGCTCTGACAGTGCTCTGTGTCCTGTGCCACAGCAGCAGACAGCTTGTAGTTCTTAATGGACTGCAAGCATGCTAATCAGCACGCTTGTAGTCTATTCTCACTGCCTACAATTCTGTAACACCAGGCTTGTACAGAGGTACGGGCAACAAAGTTCTGGGCAGTGTGTGCAGGAGCCTGACATTGCAGTGGAAATGCTCTCCGGGCTCTTTAAAGCGGAGCTCCCCTGAAAAAAAAAAATTAAAAGCCAGCAGCTACAAATACTGCAGCTGCTGACTTTTAATATTAGGACACTTACCTGTCCTGGAGTCCAGCGACGTCTGCAGCAGAATACGAGCGATTGCTCGTCACTCTGCTGCCCCCCACCGCCATCCTCTGTGAGGGAACCAGGAAGTGAAGCCTTGCTGCTTCACTGCCCAGTTCCCTACGGCGCATGCGTGAGTCGCGCTGCGCCATTCTCACTGGTCCTCGTTGTGTTCTGGGAGCCGTGTGTTTCCCAAAACACAACGGGTATTCTGCGGGAAGTGACGTACTGCCCGCAGAATACCCGCAGAGAGGACTCCCGGAAGTGGGTGCAAATACCTGTCTTAGACAGGTATCTGCACCCCCCTCCCCCTGAAAGGTGCCAAATGTGACACCGGAGGGGGGAGGGTTCCGATAAGCGGAAGTTCTACTTTAGGGTGGAGCTCCACTTTAAGATTTCTCCTTTATTTTCACCTGGTGTGTCAAGTCTCTGGTGTGAGGCCGGATTGCTGAGAGGGCGCCCCTTGCGGCTAAGTGCACCGCACCCCTGGGGATGAGACAGGGAGTGCGGGGCCCAAAGGTGCATGGATTGCCGGTACTGCTGCTGACTGGGTAGATGCAGCCAGAAGGTAGCTGGGGTGCGCTGGAAGAGCGGAATCAGTAGCCGTGCAAGGAAGGGTTCTGGTGTGGAACAATAGGTAAACCACGAACAGAGTCTGTAGCCAGGCCAGAGGTCAAACACAGGAATCAGTCCAAGAGGATTACAGGAACAAGCCGGGTCATACACAGGAGCAGAAGATAATGGAATAGTCAGCCAAGCCGGGTTCAGATACGAGAAGATAAGCAGGGTCACAGGTCCAGATGTAAGCCAAGGGTCAAGCCAGAGATTCAGGATACACAAGATACAGGAGACACAGGAGACACAGGAAGCTGATGATAATCCAGCAACTTGTATGTGCCAGTGACAGGTTTAAGTAGGCCGGGGGTGCGCCCACACAGTCTGCGTGCGTCTGTACGCGCCGTCTGTGCGGCGCATCTGCGTGCGCACATGCGCATAGGGGTTAGTCTGGCGCGGCCATGATGGACACTGGCAGGAATGCCAATAACTCGGCTATTTCCCTGACAGTGTGATTCCTACAAGTAACACACTTCCGGTCTTTAAGGCTGGGTTCACACTGGTGCGACACGACAGCCGTCCTTCTTTGGATCCGACTTTGCCCTCCAACTTGAAGCCGACATACGTCCGACTTTCAATGAACGGGGATCTGACTTGGATCCCCACCAATATCAGGCACTGTGCTTGGTATGAATCTTGAGAGGGAACTCCACACCAAATTTTTCATAAAAAACTGTCATGGATTCCCCCTCCAAGGGCATACATCGGAAGAAAAGAGGGAAGAAGGCGACGGAGAAGACCAGGCCAACGTTAGAAAAAGAGCTGGCAGAAGATTTCGGAGGAGCCCGGCAGAAGGCAAAAAGTACCGGAGAGCGGGAGAAGAACCGGGGAGCGCAGAGAAGAACCGGAGAGCGCGAAGAAGGCACCGGAGATTCGGAAGAGACCCCGACCCCCGAAGTCGGAAGAGGCCCCCGAAGTCGGAAGAAGACCCCCGGAGCTGCCTAATAAATGACTTTGAAAACCTGTCTAGTGTTTTTTTTTCTTGACACTTTTTTCCCCCAGGGGAATGGGTAGGGGTACAATGTACCCCATACTCATTCACATAGGGTGGGGGGCCGGGATCTGGGGGCCCCCTTAATAAAGGAGCTCCCAGGTTCCGATAAGCCCCCTGCCCGCAATGGCCAGGGTTGTCGGGAAGAGGCCCTTGTCCTCATCAACATGGGGACAGGGTGCTTTGGGGTGGGAGGGCATGCGGCCTGGTACGGTTCAGGAGGGGGGGCGCTCACTTGTCCCCACCCCCTTCCTGACCGGCCAGGCTGCGTGCTCAGGTAAGGGTCTGGTATGGATTTTGGGGGGACCCCCATGCCGTTTTTTTGGGCATAGGGGGTTCCCCTTAAAATCCATACCAGACCGAAGGGCCTGGTATGCTCTTGGAGGGGGAACCCATGCTGTTTTTTTTATTTAAAATTTGGCGAGTTCCCCCTCAAGATCAGCAGAGCACAAGTCGCATGCCAAAGTTGGAGCATGCAAGACGGCGTTCCGACTTTGATCCGACTTCAATGATATTCAATGGGCTGAAGTAGGATCAAAGTAGGACCAAAGTAGTACAAGGAGCATTTTCAAAGTCGGACCGACTTGTGTCGGACCAGTTAAGACGGCTCCCATAGGGAAACATTGATTTTCACACGTCATGAGCTCCCAATGTCGGAGCGTTTGTTGCACCAGTGTGAACCCGGCCTTAGCGGCAAGAACATGGGGTGGGGGGTGTTTTGGCATCCACAGAGATAGCTGGAAATAGTGACAACTGATAACAGTCAGCACAGGCAGAGAACACAGCACATTACAAGAACTGTGGCAGAATAAGTAGGAACTTTTTTGCACTAGTGAAACAGATATAACAAAACACTTAATCAACAAACCAAAAGGGAACAAATAAGAGGAGTTCTTAGCTAGGATTTACATATACTTTAAGCCAGTCATGTTGCAGGTTACTCCTCTGTTTACATATTTTTCTCTAATAACTCCTCTAAATGTAAATTGAGAATAATTAAAACGGTTTAATTAAGCCTCTAATACACCTGCATGTAGTTAAGAGCTAATCAATTCCAGACCTTGGAATAAATTTACTTTACAGAGGACAATGGCTTGCTTTCAAATGATGAACAATAATTTTAAACCCCCTTAAATGGAAGTATGAGAAAACAAACAGTCTTTCAAAGTACTTTACATGACGAGAGTTGACAGGTTTTCAATGTTTCCAATTAAGCAGCTCTATACAAATGCAATAATAATCATAAACCATACATAATTAAAGTTGTTTTAAAGCCTATTTTTATTTTATTTTTACCTAATGCATTCTCGTCATTAAGGTAGAAAACTCACTACTATCTTTCCTACCCCCACACATCCCTAAACACTTACCTGACCCCCTTTCACCGATGTAGCGCTGTCACAGTTGCAGCTCCGCTCCCCTCACTTCTTACTTTCACAGGAGCCATAGGCTACTGCTGCTGTTAGTCAAACTTGTGTGAGGCGTGAACAGGATTGTAGCTTACCAGCACTGTGTGTGTCTATGGACGCACACTGCCTAGCTCAGAAACGCATTCGCGCAGGGGTGCCCCCATAGCACATGGCTTGCTAAGAAGACATCCAGAGGAAGGAGGAGCGGACAGAGCCAGTGGAAGACTGACAAAGAGGAGATAAGAGACATGAATGCATGAAGGTAAAAAACCGTGAGCCTTCAGAAACACCCTGTAAACCCTCACCTAAAAAAAAAACCCAAACAATTCAGTTTAAAATAGAAATGAAAGGCAAAACATTTGTGTATAGATATAAAAAAAACATTATAAGTACCTTTTTTCCTTTTATTTTATAAATGATCCCATTCCCTCCGTTCTCAGCTGCATAAGAGCTGGGGGAGGAGTAGCAGCAGTACACTGAGCTTCCCAGTGGAAGGTTGTGAGGGGGGGGGTCAGTACAGGTTTGATCATTGGAGTAGAGCACACTGGGGTTGATTTACTAAAACTGGAGAGTGCAAAATCTGGTGCGGCTTTGCACAGAATCCAATCAGCTTCCATTTTTTTTTTTTGGGCAAAGAGTAATTGAACAAGTGGAAGTTAGAACCTGTTTGGCTACCATGCGTGGCTGCACCAGATTTTGCACTCTCCAGTTTTAGTAAATCAACCCCTCTGAGTTCCCAGCATAGCGAGAGAACTGACCACGCTGTGCTCTCATGCCTAGCATGGTCAGTGTAAAATTCCTATTAAACACCAAGGTTTTCACACCAAGGAAGCAATACGAAGATAACTGGATACAAAGAGAACTGGATACTTTCTCATACAAGTACATGGTACAGCAGGCACATATCAGGAGTATGAAATGATGGGTTTAATGTTACTATGTGCAATGTGAGAGAATACAAATAGGATTTGAAAGGATGGCTAGTTGCTATGGATTACACAGTTTCAGATGCTCCCTACCATGGATATAAAAAGCCTACACACACCTGTTAAAATGTCAGGTTTCTGTGATATAAAAAAATTAGACAAAGATAAATCATTTCAGAACTTTTTCCACCTTTTAATGTGACCTATAAACTGTTAAAAAAACAAGCTGAAATCTTTTAGGGGGGTAAGTAAAAATAAAAAAATAAAATAATGTGGGTACATAAGTGTGCTCTTATAACTGGGGATGTAGCTTTGTTCAGAATTAAGCAATCACATTCAAACTCCTGGTAAAGAGGAGTTCCACCCTGAAAAAAAATAAAATAAATTCCCTGTATATGCTGTAAAAAAAAAAAAAAAAAAAAACAACATTTTTTTACTCACCCAAAATAGCGGTTGCTATGCGGAAGTCCCTAATCTGCCTCTTCCTTATCCGCGGTGGGTCTCCTTCCGCATCCTCTTCTAGTGAATGGGGAGCGCTGAACTGTGTGTAATCCCAGAGAGCAGCCGCCGATTCACAAATCGGCGTGACACTCGCGCATGCCTAGTAGGAAATGGGCAGTGAACTGCTTCACTGCCTGTTTCCCTTAGTGAGGATGGCGGCGCGGGACCTGCAGTGATCGAGGGATCGGCATCGGGGGGGCCATCATCGTGGGTGAGTAGGACAGGTAAGTGGCCTTATTAAAAGTCAGCAGCTACAGTGTTTGTAGCTGCTAAGCTGACTTTTAAAAAAAATAAAAATTGCGGGTGGAATCCCGCTTTAAATAGGAGTCAGTACACACCTGCCATCAATTAAAGTTCAGATGTTCTAGTAGGTCTTTCCTGACATTTTCTTAGTCGCATCCTACAGCAAAAGCCATGGTCCGCAGAAAGCTTCCAAAGCATCAAAGGGATCTCATTGTTAAAAGATATCATTTAGGAGAAGGGTACAAACACATTTTTAGGGCATCAGATATACCATGGAACACAGTGAAGACATCCATCATCAAGTGGAGAAAATATGGCACAACAGTGACATTAACAAGAACTGGACATCCCTCAAAGATTAATGAAAAGACAAGAAGAAAACTGGTCAGGAGGCTGCCAAGAGGCCTACAGTAACATTAAAGGGGCTTCAGGAATATCTGGCAAGTACTGGCTGTGTGGTACATGTGACAACAATCTCCCATATTATTCATATGTCTGGGCCATGGGGTAGAGTGGCAAGACGGAACTTATGAACTTTTTGGCCATAATTCCAAAAAAATTTTAAAACACGGCACATCACTAAAATAATATAATACCCACAGTGAAGCATGGTGGTGGGAGCATCATGCTTTGGGACTGTTTTTCTTCAGCTGGGACAGGGGCGTTTTTCAAGGTAGAGGGAATTATGAACAGTTCCAAATACCAGTCAATATTGGAACAAAACCTTCAGGCTTCTGCTAGAAAGCTGAACACGAAGAGGAACTTCATCTTTCAGCATGACAACGACCCAAAACATACATGAAATCAACAAAGGAATGGCTTTACCAGAAGAATGAGCTCAGACCTGAGTCTGATTGAAAATCTGTGGGGTGATTTGAAGAGGGCTGTGATTTTGGAGTGTTTTTGCAAAGAAGAGTGGGCAAATATTGCCAAGTCAAGATGCCAAGTCAAGATGTGCCATAATAGACTCATACCCAAAAAGACTGTGCTGTAAATAACTTATGCAACCATAATATTTTAGCTTTTTTTTTTTTTTTTTTACTTCACTCCGCCTAAAATATTTCAGTTTGTTGTTCAGTTTATAGGTCACATTAAAGGTGGAAAAAGTTGAGACTCACTTAACGGCAGAGACAGTATGCTGTTTACGGTATGCATGGGTGGGGTGAGCTTATCACTCTACACACACCTCCTTTTCTAGGGGGGTGAGTGTACTGGTGCATGCAGCCTTGGATTTCCAGGAGTTTGACAGTGTCATAGACCAGGAGGGGCGATATGTATTTCTTCACTGCAGGTTTGGTACATTGATATGTGTGCTGGCATGCATATATATCCCACCACCGTTCGCGGCGGCGGTACTCCGGCTCCTCCTTGCGTTTTTGGATGGTAGGCCAGATGTGCCGCTGCTAGTGATCGGTGACTTCAACTGCTGTTCGGACCAGGTGGCGGATAGACACCCGAGCCCTAGGCCCTCTGCCCTCGCCAGGAGTACTCCCCTGGCGCGGTTGTTGCAAGAGGTGGGCTGGGTGGATATCTGGCGACATCGCAATCCGGGCGACAGACAATTTACCTGTTTTTCAAAGTCCCATGGTTGCCTGTCTAGGATAGATCTGGGGGTGGGGAACCTGAGCATACTCCCGTTTGTGGCTGACATTACACATAGACCCCGTAGTGTATCAGACCATTCTGCTCTAGTGGTACAGTTGCGGTGGCTCCACCGGCAAAATTAACTAGGGCGCCCTGGAAGTTTAATGCATTTTGGTTGAAATTGTTTCGTTCCCATGAGGAGATAATGGGTGATATACGGAGGTTCTTTGATGACGGGGATGGAGTAGAATTTAATGTGCAGCACTGGGATGCCTTTAAGGCGCATCTCCGGGGCCTCCTGATAGGGGAAATGAATAAGGTTAAAAGAGCCTCCTCTGAGCTCCTGATAGAAGTGGAGGCTAGGGTTCAGGAATTAGAGAGGGTATATGTGACGGACCCCTCTGATCTGACCAGAGAAGCATGGGTGGCCGCTCAGTCGGCCTATCAACAACTACTTTCCTCCTCGGCTGAGAAGAAAATGTTCTTTACGAAACAGGCGTTCTTTGAGGAGGGTGAGAAGACCGGAGGACTTTTGGCACGGATTGCAAACTCCCATCAACGCTCGCCTGCTATAGGAGCCATTAGGTCCAAGACAGGGAGTGTAGTCTCCCAACCAGAGTTGATTATGGAGGAATTGGCGGGTTTCTATGAGACCCTGTACAGTCCTGGAGCGCCATACGCCCAGGAGGATCTGGAGTTATACCTGGCCCGATTAGTCTTCCCTGCGCTGTCCGAGGGTCAGCGGGCACAGTTGGAGGCGCCGCTTACTGTCGAGGAGCTCCGGGGGGCTGTGGGTGCATTCCCTAATTGTAAGGCCCCGGGGGAGGATGGGTTGCCTATGGAGGTGTATAAGCAATACTCAGAGGAAATACTGCCCCAACTACTGAGAGTGTTTAACAATGCCAGGGAGAGAGGGACCCTTCCACCCTCAATGTCTAAGGCAAACATAGTACTACTGCTCAAACTGGGTAAGGATCCTGTAGACCCAGGGGCGTATCGCCCCATCTCCTTGCTGCAAAGCGACATCAAGATATTAGCCAAGGTACTGGCCATTCGGCTGAATGGGGTGATTACTTCAATTGTGCATGGGGACCAGGCTGGTTTCATGCCAAATAAATCTACAGCGGTTAATTTGCGGAGGTTGTTCCTGAATGTACAAGCAAGGGCAGATAACATGGGAAGCAGGGCACTCTTGTCCCTGGACGCCACAAAGGCGTTTGATAGCATAGATTGGAATTATCTTTGGTCGGTGCTGCGGAGGTTCGGGTTTGGTCCAATTTATATATCCTGGGTGAAGTTGCTATATAGTCAGCCGCAGGCCACCATAAGGACCTTTGGTTCTTTGTCTGGGAGCTTTGCATTGAGGAGGGGGACTCGGCAGGGGTGTCCCCTGTCGCCCCTCCTCTTTGCTTTGGCTATTGAGCCACTGGCCATGGATATTCGGGCAAATTCTGGCATTACTGGTTTCTGCTATGGTGACTTGCAGGAAAAAGTCAACCTCTGCCGGGTTAGCCCCCCCTTATCAAAATTTTTGAAAAAATCTTATGCAGTTTGTTAGATCTTTGTTAGATCAGGTTAGATCAACCGTTGTTTGCGTTAGATCTCACACAGAAGAAGCAATATTAACAGTTATTTGCTGGGGGGGCTAACCCGTCATCAGCCCCCCCTTATCAAAAAATTGACCAAACAGTTAGCTATTTTGGAAGCTATTTGTTAGATCCGGTAAGATCAAGTGGTTTTTTAACGTTAGATCTCACATAATTAGAGACTTATTAAGTGATTAATGAGGGGGGGCTGGCCCCCCCTTATCAAAATTTCGGGCCAAAAATTATTCAGCTAATAGATATTCGTTAGATCCGGTAAGATCAAGTGGTTTTAACGTTAGATCTCACATAATTAAAGACTTATTAAGTGATTAATGAGGGGGGCTGGCCCCCCCTTATCAAAATTTCTGGCCAAAAATGATTCAGGCTAATAGATATTCGTTAGATCCGGTAAGATCAAGTGGTTTTAACGTTAGATCTCATATAATTAGAGACTTATTAAGTGATTAATGAGGGGGGGCTGGCCCCCCCTTATCAAAATTCCGGGCCAAAAATCATTCAGGCTAATAGATATTCGTTAGATCCGGTAAGATCAAGTGGTTTTAACGTTAGATCTCACATAATTTCAGAGATATTCCACATAAAAATACTGATATTAGGTGGTACATAAGGACGGGTTGGCCCCCCTTATCAAATTTTCGGGCCAAAAATCATTCAGGCTAATAGATATTCGTTAGATCCGGTAAGATCAAGTGGTTTTAACGTTAGATCTCACATAATTTCAGAGATATTCCACATAAAAATACTGATATTAGGTGGTACATAAGGACGGGTTGGCCCCCCTTATCAAATTTTCGGGCCAAAAATCATTCAGGCTAATAGATATTCGTTAGATCCGGTAAGATCAAGTGGTTTTAACGTTAGATCTCACATAATTTCAGAGATATTCCACATAAAAATACTGATATTAGGTGGTACATAAGGACGGGTTGGCCCCCCCTTATCAAATTTTCGGGCCAAAAATCATTCAGGATAATAGATATTCGTTAGATCCGGTAAGATCAAGTGGTTTTAACGTTAGATCTCACATAATTTCAGAGATATTCCACATAAAAATAGAGATTTTAGATGGTACATATGGACGGGTTGGCCCCCCCTTATCAAATTTTCAGGCCAAAAATCATTCAGGCTAATAGATATTCGTTAGATCCGGTAAGATCAAGTGGTTTTAACGTTAGATCTCACATAATTAAAGACTTATTAAGTGATTAATGAGGGGGGGCTGGCCCCCCTTATCAAAATTTCTGGCCAAAAATGATTCAGGCTAATAGATATTCGTTAGATCCGGTAAGATCAAGTGGTTTTAACGTTAGATCTCATATAATTAGAGACTTATTAAGTGATTAATGAGGGGGGCTGGCCCCCCCTTATCAAAATTCCGGGCCAAAAATCATTCAGGCTAATAGATATTCGTTAGATCCGGTAAGATCAAGTGGTTTTAACGTTAGATCTCACATAATTTCAGAGATATTCCACATAAAAATACTGATATTAGGTGGTACATAAGGACGGGTTGGCCCCCCCTTATCAAATTTTCGGGCCAAAAATCATTCAGGCTAATAGATATTCGTTAGATCCGGTAAGATCAAGTGGTTTTAACGTTAGATCTCACATAATTTCAGAGATATTCCACATACAAATACAGATATTAGGTGGTACATAAGGACGGGTTGGCCCCCCCTTATCAAATTTTCGGGCCAAAAATCATTCAGGCTAATAGATATTCGTTAGATCCGGTAAGATCAAGTGGTTTTAACGTTAGATCTCACATAATTTCAGAGATATTCCACATACAAATACTGATATTAGGTGGTACATATGGACGGGTTGGCCCCCCCTTATCACATTTTCGGGCCAAAAATGATTCAGGCTAATAGATATTCGTTAGATCCGGTAAGATCAAGTGGTTTTAACGTTAGATCTCATATAATTAGAGACTTATTAAGTGATTAATGAGGGGGGCTGGCCCCCCCTTATCAAAATTTCGGGCCAAAAATCATTCAGGCTAATAGATATTCATTAGATCCGGTAAGATCAAGTGGTTTTAACGTTAGATCTCACATAATTTCTGAGATATTCCACATAAAAATACTGATATTAGGTGGTACATAAGGATGGGTTGGCCCCCCCTTATCAAATTACACAGTACACACCTGACAGTGACACAAGGCCTGTCTGGTGCCCCAGCCACCTTCCAAAGGCTAATGGAGAAGACCGTGGGTGACATGAAACTGATCGAGGTGTTGGTGCACTTAGACGACATCATCGTTTTCGGCAAGACCCTGGAAGAGCACGAAGAACATCTGGAGTAGTGATGAGCCGAACACCCCCGGGTTCGGTTCGCACCAGAACCCGCGAACGGACCGAAAGTTCGTACGAACATTAGAACCCTATTAAATAGAATGGATGCGAACGTTCGAATTCTAAAGTGCTAATTATAACAACTATTATGCATGTTATTGTCCTAAAAAGGGTTTGGGAACCCGGGTTCTGCACCAGGGGACATGTATCAATGCAAAAAGAAGTTTTAAAAACGGTCGTTTTTCGGGAGCAGTCATTTTAATGATGCATAAAGTGAAAAAAAAAAGTCAAATATTCCTTTAAATATCGTACCTGGGGGGTGTCTAAAGTATGCCTGTGAAGTGCCACGTGTTTCCCGTGTTTAGAACTGTCCCTGCACAAAATGACACTTCTAAAGGAAAAAAAAGCCATTTAAAACTTCTTGCGGCTTTAATGTAATGTCTGGTCCCGGTAATATGGATGAAAATCTTTAAGAAAAATGGCATAGCTACCCCATGACCCCCCCCCCCCTACCCCAGCCCATTACCAGCCCCTTTGGGTCTTGTATGGATATTAAGGGGAACCCCGCACATAAAATAAAAAAGGCCCTATATACTCTGAACAGCCGTATACAGGCGGTGCATACAAGACAGGTACTGTAGGTTTGTTCTTATGTAGAATGTGTTTGTAATTTTGAACAGGTACATTGTTGAACTGTAGCTCCAGCCCAAAAATCTATTTTTAAACTTTTTGGGAAACATAGGTAAGGGTTATCACCCCTGTAACATTTGTTTTGCTGTCTGTGCCCCTGTTCAGAACATTTCACCTCACTTTCCGTGCCAATGACAACTGTTTTTGAAATGTGGTGTTTTTCTTGAAACAAGGATTGCTGATAAAGCATCAGTACAGAGGAGACACCTTTCTCCCATATTTATTCTTACAGGAGAGAATTTTCCTTCCTAGGGGTAGATTTCCTCTCACTTCCTGTTGTCTTCTTTCGTTTGCAAGTAGGAGTCGTTTGTAAGTTGGATGTTTGAAAGTAGGGACCTGCCGTATATACTCTGCAGAAATAGGCCCCTTAGTTGTTGGTGTTGGCACAACACTGTAAGCACTCACAGTTACTCTTGGTTGGTGCTGGAACGCCCTGCTGTCAACTATTATATCAGGAATTTTAATTACATATAATTGTTGAACAGTGGTAGTAAAAATTGGGGCTTTGATGGTGGTGCTGGTGCCACAACACTGTAAGCCCTGACAGTTACTCTTGGTGGGTGCAGCAATGGGCCCTGCTGTGAATTATTAGATCAAGAATTGTAATTACATGCCCCTTTTGAACAGTGGCTGAAAAATTGGGCCTTTCGTGGTGGTGGTGGTGGTGGCGTTGCCACAACACTGTAAGCCCTCAGACTTACTCTTGGTGGGTGCAGGAATGGGCCCTGCTGTGAATTGTAATTGCATGCCCCTGTTGAACAGGGGCTGAAAAATTGGGCCTTAGGCACTGGTGGCACAACACTACAACCCCTCACAGATACTGTACTTGGAGCACAGCAATGAGCCCTGTTGCAAAGTATTGCTTCAAAAATTGTAATGACACGCCCCTGTTAAACAGGGGCTGAAAAATTGGGCCTTAGGCACTGGTGGCACAACACTACAACCCCTCACAGATACTGTACTTGGAGCACAGCAATGAGCCCTATGGCAAATTATTGCTAAAAAAATTGTAAGTACACGCCCCTGTAAAACAGGGGCTGAAAAATTGGGCCTTAGCCACTGGTGGCGGCACCCATAAACAAAAATGATCTTCCAAGCTATCATCATCAATCGTATCATTGAGGACTCGGAGGAGGAGGATAGCCAGTCAACATAACAGCACAGGCACTCAGCATCAGCATCAGTCTTGAAGGGACGTGACATGTTAAAATCAATTAGTCTGTTATATCAGCATCAGGTGTGTGGTAGCTGGTGGTGATCCAAGACTGGTTCATCTTGATGAAAGTCAGTCGATCAACCGAGTCGGTGGACAGGCGCACCCTGTGATCCGTGACAAATCCTCCAGCAGCACTGAATGTGCGTTCCGAAAGAACGCTGGATGCAGGACAGGCCAGTAGCTCAATTGCATACTGTGCAAGCTCTGGCCAGTGATCCATCCTCAAGACCCAGTAAGCCAGAGGATATTCGGTGGGGAAGGTGTCCAAGTCTGACCTTGCCCCTAGATATTCCTGCACCATGTTTATCAGACGCTGGCGATGGTTGCTGGAACCAATCATACTTTGGGGCTGCGGACTAAAGAATTGTCTGAACGCATCGGTCAGACGGCCACCTTCCCCACCGCTCCTTCTTTGACTGGCCGAAGCCTCAGCAACTCGTTGTCCTGGACCAGGAGTTTGTAACCTCCCAGTCTCTGGGAACGCGTTGCACAGACCTTTCTGCAAGGCCTCCCGGAGTTGTCTCATCCTCTGCTCCCTCTGCGACGGTAACATAAGGTCCGCAACCTTACCCTTGTACCGTGGATCAAGGAGAGTGGCCAGCCAGTAATGGTCCCTCTCCTTGATCCGAAGAATACGAGGATCCTTCCGCAGACTTTGCAGGATCAGGGAGGCCATGCAGCGTAGGTTTGCTGAGGCATTCGCTCCGGAGTCCTCTGGGTCACTAAGGACGACATGATCCGCAGTCACCTCCTCCCAGCCACGTACAAGTCCACTGGTTTCTTGGGACTGTAAATCATCCCTAAAAGACTGCTGCTGATGATGCTGAGTGCCAGCCTCCACCTCCATGCTGACACAATCCTCCTCCTCCTCCTCCTCCTCTTCCTCTTCCTGTGCGATGGGTGGGACAGAAGGAACACTGTCTGGGTAAAGGGGGCCTTGAGAGGCAAGGAAGTCCTCCTCTTCCTGCCTCTGTTCTGCCTCAAGTGCCCTGTCCATTATTCCACGCAGCGTGTGCTCCAACAGGTGGACAAGAGGTACAGTGTCACTGATGCATGCACTGTCACTGCTCACCATCCTCGTGGCCTCCTCAAATGGTGCCAGGACAGTGCATGCATCCCTGATCATGCCCCACTGGCGTGGAGAAAAAAAAACAAGCTCCCCTGACCCTGTCCTGGTGCCGTAGTCGCACAGGTACTCATTGATGGCCCTCTGCTGCGTGTGCAGCCGCTGCAGCATGGCCAACGTTGAGTTCCACCTGGTGGGCATGTCACATATAAGGCGGTTCTTGGGCAGGTTCAACTCCTTTTGCAGCTCAGCCAGGCGAGCACTGGCATTATAAGATCTGCGGAAATGCACACAGACTTTCCTGGCCTGCCTCAGGACATCCTGTAAGCCCGGGTACCTGCCCAAGAACCGCTGCACCACCAGGTTAAGGACGTGAGCCACACAGGGCACATGGGTCAGTTGTCCCTGTCGGAGGGCGGAGAGGAGGTTGGTGCCATTGTCGCAAACCACCATTCCTGGCTTAAGCTGGCGTGGCGTCAACCACCTCTCGGCCTGGCCCTGCAGAGCAGACAGGACCTCTGCCCCAGTGTGGCTTCTGTCCCCCAAACACACCAGCGCAAGCACGGCATGGCATCTTTTTGCCTGCGTACTTGCGTAGCCCCGTGAACGGCTACGGAGCACCGCTGGTTCATAGGACAAACCACAGGAAGAGGCCATGGAGGAAGAAGAAGAGGAGGGGGTGGAGGAGAGAGGTGTGTCACAACCAGTAGTAGCATTTTGGAGGCGTGGCGGTGGGACAACCTCCAACACTACTGCACCTTGTCCTGCATCCTTCCCAGCTGCCAAAAGAGTGACCCAATGGGCCGTGAAAGAAAGGTAACGTCCCTGTCCATGCCTGCTGGACCATGAGTCAGCGGTAATATGCACCTTACCGCTGACCGCCCTGTCCAGCGAGGCCAAGACATTGCCTTCCACATGCCGGTAGAGAGCCGGAATAGCCTTCCGTGAGAAAAAGTGGCGTTTGGGAACCTGCCACTGAGGAACCGCACATTGCACAAACTCACGGAAGGGGGCCGAGTCTACCAACTGAAAAGGCAGCAGTTGAAGCGCTAGCAATTTAGCCAAGCTAGCATTCAACCGCTGGGCATGTGGATGGCTGGGAGTGAACTTCTTTCGACGGTCCAGCAGCTGGGGCAGGGAAATTTGCCTGCTAGAATCGGACGTCGGTGTACTGCTAGCAGAGTGGCCGCAAGTACTTGGCTGTGACACACCTAATTCTACACCTTCATTCCTCTCAGTGCATGTTTCAGAGAGGACTGAAGTTATAGTGGGGTTGGAGATCCCAGCTGATGCGGTGCAAGGAGAGGTCCGCTTTGTTCTTTGGTGTGGGTCTTTGAGGTAGGCTTGCCAACGAGCTGCATGGCAGGTCAACATATGTCTGGTCAGGCATGTGGTACCCAAGCGGTTGATGTTTTGGCCACGCGATATACGCTTGAGACATATGTTACAAACAGCAGCTGTGCGATCTGATGCACTAGCCTCAAAAAAGGCCCACACCAAGGAACTTTTTGAATGACGGGCAGAGGCAGCGCCCTGCACAGGCGGAGCTCTGCGGTGTGATTCCGTCGGTGTACTGCCCTTACGCTGGCCACCAAAGGGCATCCTGTCTCGTTGGAGATGTGCCTCCTCCTCATCCTCCTCCTCCTCTCTCCTATTAGGCACCCACGTGGAGTCAGTGACCTCATCATCCCCTCCCTCCTCATCACTGGAGCCAATCTGGCAGTATGCTGCAGCTGCTGGAACATGACTGCCAGATTGGTGTCCTTCTTGAGCATCCCCTCTGTCTGCTCTCACCCTACTGCCTTCCTGTAGCTGGGTTTCATCATCAGACCCTTCGAAACGCTGGGCATCCTCCTGGAGCATGTACCCAACACTGTGCTCAAACAGTTCGGGGGACTCCTCAGGAGGAGGACATGGTGGGTTTAGGGAAGGAGTGACTGATGATGAGTCTGACATTGATACCAGGGAAGAGGACGCTTTGGCAGCTGCTTTGCCAGTACCCTGAGCCTGGGTGAGAGAGGATGAGGAGGAGGAGGAGGGCTTGGTCATCCACTCTACCAAGTCTTCGGCATGATGTGGCTCAACATGTCCAGCTGCGGAAAAGAAGGACAAGCGTGTCCCATGGCCATGTGCTGATGACAATGCACCGCGTCCACGACCAGCACTGTTGCCCCCAGACACAGAGCCTGCTTGCCCTCTTTTATTGCCTCCTGACTGTCTGCCTCTCCTTGTTTGCCTTCCAGACATTCTAATAGATGGCCTGCAGGGAGATGGGAAAAAAGCAATAAGGGCTACCTTCAGGTGTCCTTCTCTGTCCCTTGAAACAAGGACTTGCACAGTGAAAGAAACTGACACTCTCCCTACCTACAGTTTTCTGTCCCTAGAAAAAATGTTTTTTTAAGCACAATATAGCACAAGGAGAATTCACTCACTGTCCTTCCAGGTCCCTAGAAACAAGGACTTGCACAGTGAAAGAAACTGACACTCTCCCTACCTACAGTTTTCTGTCCCTAGAAAAAATGTTATTTTTAAGCACAATATAGCACAAGGAGAATTCACTCACTGTCCTTCCAGGTCCCTAGAAACAAGGACTTGCACAGTGAAAGAAACTGACACTCTCCCTACCTACAGTTTTCTGTCCCTAGAAAAAATGTTTTTTTTAAGCACAATATAGCACAAGGAGAATTCACTCACTGTCCTTCCAGGTCCCTAGAAACAAGGACTTGCACAGTGAAAGAAACTGACACTCTCCCTACCTACAGTTTTCTGTCCCTAGAAAAAATGTTTTTTTTAAGCACACTATAGCACAAGGAGAATTCACTCACTGTCCTTCCCAGTCCCTAGAAACAAGGACTTGCACAGTGAAAGAAACTGACACTCTCCCTACCTACAGTTTTCTGTCCCTAGAAAAAATGTTTTTTTTAAGCACACTATAGCACAAGGAGAATTCACTCACTGTCCTTCCCAGTCCCTAGAAACAAGGACTTGCACAGTGAAAGAAACTGACACTCTCCCTACCTACAGTTTTCTGTCCCTAGAAAAAATGTTTTTTTTAAGCACAATATAGCACAAGGAGAATTCACTCACTGTCCTTCCAGGTCCCTGGAAACAAGGACTTGCACAGTGAAAGAAACTGACACTCTCCCTACCTACAGTTTTCTGTCCCTAGAAAAAATGTTTTTTTTAAGCACAATATAGCACAAGGAGAATTCACTCACTGTCCTTCCAGGTCCCTAGAAACAAGGACTTGCACAGTGAAAGAAACTGACACTCTCCCTACCTACAGTTTTCTGTCCCTAGAAAAAAAATTTTTTTAAGCACACTATAGCACAAGGAGAATTCACTCACTGTCCTTCCCAGTCCCTAGAAACAAGGACTTGCACAGTGAAAGAAACTGACACTCTCCCTACCTACAGTTTTCTGTCCCTAGAAAAAATGTTTTTTTTAAGCACAATATAGCACAAGGAGAATTCACTCACTGTCCTTCCAGGTCCCTGGAAACAAGGACTTGCACAGTGAAAGAAACTGACACTCTCCCTACCTACAGTTTTCTGTCCCTAGAAAAAATGTTTTTTTTAAGCACACTATAGCACAAGGAGAATTCACTCACTGTCCTTCCAGGTCCCTGGAAACAAGGACTTGCACAGTGAAAGAAACTGACACTCTCCCTACCTAGAGTTTTCTGTCCCTAGAAAAAATGTTTTTTTTTAAGCACACTATAGCACAAGGAGCATTCACTCACTGTCCTTCCAGGTCCCTGGAAACAAGGACTTGCACAGTGAAAGAAACTGACACTCTCCCTACCTAGAGTTTTCTGTCCCTAGAAAAAATGTTTTTTTTAAGCACACTATAGCACAAGGAGCATTCACTCACTGTCCTTCCAGGTCCCTGGAAACAAGGACTTGCACAGTGAAAGAAACTGACACTCTCCCTACCTACAGTTTTCTGTCCCTAGAAAAAATGTTTTTTTTAAGCACAATATAGCACAAGGAGAATTCACTCACTGTCCTTCCAGGTCCCTAGAAACAAGGACTTGCACAGTGAAAGAAACTGACACTCTCCCTACCTACAGTTTTCTGTCCCTAGAAAAAATGTTTTTTTTAAGCACAATATAGCACAAGGAGAATTCACTCACTGTCCTTCCAGGTCCCTAGAAACAAGGACTTGCACAGTGAAAGAAACTGACACTCTCCCTACCTACAGTTTTCTGTCCCTAGAAAAAATGTTTTTTTTAAGCACACTATAGCACAAGGAGAATTCACTCACTGTCCTTCCCAGTCCCTAGAAACAAGGACTTGCACAGTGAAAGAAACTGACACTCTCCCTACCTACAGTTTTCTGTCCCTAGAAAAAATGTTTTTTTTAAGCACACTATAGCACAAGGAGAATTCACTCACTGTCCTTCCCAGTCCCTAGAAACAAGGACTTGCACAGTGAAAGAAACTGACACTCTCCCTACCTACAGTTTTCTGTCCCTAGAAAAAATGTTTTTTTTAAGCACAATATAGCACAAGGAGAATTCACTCACTGTCCTTCCAGGTCCCTAGAAACAAGGACTTGCACAGTGAAAGAAACTGACACTCTCCCTACCTACAGTTTTCTGTCCCTAGAAAAAATGTTTTTTTTTAAGCACACTATAGCACAAGGAGAATTCACTCACTGTCCTTCCCAGTCCCTAGAAACAAGGACTTGCACAGTGAAAGAAACTGACACTCTCCCTACCTACAGTTTTCTGTCCCTAGAAAAAATGTTTTTTTTAAGCACACTATAGCACAAGGAGCATTCACTCACTGTCCTTCCAGGTCCCTGGAAACAAGGACTTGCACAGTGAAAGAAACTGACACTCTCCCTACCTACAGTTTTCTGTCCCTAGAAAAAATGATTTTTTTAAGCACAATATAGCACAAGGAGAATTCACTCACTGTCCTTCCAGGTCCCTGGAAACAAGGACTTGCACAGTGAAAGAAACTGACACTCTCCCTACCTAGAGTTTTCTGTCCCTAGAAAAAATGATTTTTTTAAGCACAATATAGCACAAGGAGAATTCACTCACTGTCCTTCCAGGTCCCTGGAAACAAGGACTTGCACAGTGAAAGAAACTGACACTCTCCCTACCTACAGTTTTCTGTCCCTAGAAAAAATGTTTTTTTTTAAGCACAATATAGCACAAGGAGAATTCACTCACTGTCCTTCCAGGTCCCTAGAAACAAGGACTTGCACAGTGAAAGAAACTGACACTCTCCCTACCTACAGTTTTCTGTCCCTAGAAAAAATGTTTTTTTTAAGCACAATATAGCACAAGGAGCATTCACTCACTGTCCTTCCAGGTCCCTAGAAACAAGGACTTGCACAGTGAAAGAAACTGACACTCTCCCTACCTACAGTTTTCTGTCCCTAGAAAAAATGTTTTTTTTAAGCACACTATAGCACAAGGAGAATTCACTCACTGTCCTTCCCAGTCCCTAGAAACAAGGACTTGCACAGTGAAAGAAACTGACACTCTCCCTACCTACAGTTTTCTGTCCCTAGAAAAAATGTTTTTTTTAAGCACACTATAGCACAAGGACAATTCACTCACTGTCCTTCCCAGTCCCTAGAAACAAGGACTTGCACAGTGAAAGAAACTGACACTCTCCCTACCTACAGTTTTCTGTCCCTAGAAAAAATGTTTTTTTTAAGCACACTATAGCACAAGGAGCATTCACTCACTGTCCTTCCAGGTCCCTGGAAACAAGGACTTGCACAGTGAAAGAAACTGACACTCTCCCTACCTACAGTTTTCTGTCCCTAGAAAAAATGTTTTTTTTAAGCACAATATAGCACAAGGAGAATTCACTCACTGTCCTTCCAGGTCCCTGGAAACAAGGACTTGCACAGTGAAAGAAACTGACACTCTCCCTACCTACAGTTTTCTGTCCCTAGAAAAAATGTTTTTTTTAAGCACAATATAGCACAAGGAGAATTCACTCACTGTCCTTCCAGGTCCCTGGAAACAAGGACTTGCACAGTGAAAGAAACTGACACTCTCCCTACCTACAGTTTTCTGTCCCTAGAAAAAATGTTTTTTTTAAGCACAATATAGCACAAGGAGAATTCACTCACTGTCCTTCCAGGTCCCTAGAAACAAGGACTTGCACAGTGAAAGAAACTGACACTCTCCCTACCTACAGTTTTCTGTCCCTAGAAAAAATGTTTTTTTTAAGCACAATATAGCACAAGGAGAATTCACTCACTGTCCTTCCAGGTCCCTGGAAACAAGGACTTGCACAGTGAAAGAAACTGACACTCTCCCTACCTACAGTTTTCTGTCCCTAGAAAAAATGTTTTTTTTAAGCACAATATAGCACAAGGAGAATTCACTCACTGTCCTTCCAGGTCCCTAGAAACAAGGACTTGCACAGTGAAAGAAACTGACACTCTCCCTACCTACAGTTTTCTGTCCCTAGAAAAAATGTTTTTTTTAAGCACACTATAGCACAAGGAGAATTCACTCACTGTCCTTCCCAGTCCCTAGAAACAAGGACTTGCACAGTGAAAGAAACTGACACTCTCCCTACCTACAGTTTTCTGTCCCTAGAAAAAATGTTTTTTTTAAGCACACTATAGCACAAGGAGAATTCACTCACTGTCCTTCCCAGTCCCTAGAAACAAGGACTTGCACAGTGAAAGAAACTGACACTCTCCCTACCTACAGTTTTCTGTCCCTAGAAAAAATGTTTTTTTTAAGCACAATATAGCACAAGGAGAATTCACTCACTGTCCTTCCAGGTCCCTGGAAACAAGGACTTGCACAGTGAAAGAAACTGACACTCTCCCTACCTACAGTTTTCTGTCCCTAGAAAAAATGTTTTTTTTAAGCACACTATAGCACAAGGAGAATTCACTCACTGTCCTTCCCAGTCCCTAGAAACAAGGACTTGCACAGTGAAAGAAACTGACACTCTCCCTACCTACAGTTTTCTGTCCCTAGAAAAAATGTTTTTTTTAAGCACAATATAGCACAAGGAGAATTCACTCACTGTCCTTCCAGGTCCCTGGAAACAAGGACTTGCACAGTGAAAGAAACTGACACTCTCCCTACCTACAGTTTTCTGTCCCTAGAAAAAATGTTTTTTTTAAGCACACTATAGCACAAGGAGAATTCACTCACTGTCCTTCCAGGTCCCTGGAAACAAGGACTTGCACAGTGAAAGAAACTGACACTCTCCCTACCTAGAGTTTTCTGTCCCTAGAAAAAATGTTTTTTTTAAGCACACTATAGCACAAGGAGCATTCACTCACTGTCCTTCCAGGTCCCTGGAAACAAGGACTTGCACAGTGAAAGAAACTGACACTCTCCCTACCTAGAGTTTTCTGTCCCTAGAAAAAATGTTTTTTTTAAGCACACTATAGCACAAGGAGCATTCACTCACTGTCCTTCCAGGTCCCTGGAAACAAGGACTTGCACAGTGAAAGAAACTGACACTCTCCCTACCTACAGTTTTCTGTCCCTAGAAAAAATGTTTTTTTTAAGCACAATATAGCACAAGGAGAATTCACTCACTGTCCTTCCAGGTCCCTGGAAACAAGGACTTGCACAGTGAAAGAAACTGACACTCTCCCTACCTACAGTTTTCTGTCCCTAGAAAAAATGTTTTTTTTAAGCACAATATAGCACAAGGAGAATTCACTCACTGTCCTTCCAGGTCCCTGGAAACAAGGACTTGCACAGTGAAAGAAACTGACACTCTCCCTACCTACAGTTTTCTGTCCCTAGAAAAAATGTTTTTTTTAAGCACAATATAGCACAAGGAGAATTCACTCACTGTCCTTCCAGGTCCCTGGAAACAAGGACTTGCACAGTGAAAGAAACTGACACTCTCCCTACCTACAGTTTTCTGTCCCTAGAAAAAATGTTTTTTTTAAGCACAATATAGCACAAGGAGAATTCACTCACTGTCCTTCCAGGTCCCTGGAAACAAGGACTTGCACAGTGAAAGAAACTGACACTCTCCCTACCTACAGTTTTCTGTCCCTAGAAAAAATGTTTTTTTTAAGCACAATATAGCACAAGGAGAATTCACTCACTGTCCTTCCAGGTCCCTGAAAACAAGGACTTGCACAGTGAAAGAAACTGACACTCTCCCTACCTACAGTTTTCTGTCCCTAGAATTTTTTTTTTTTTTAAGCACAATATAGCACAAGGAGAATTCACTCACTGTCCTTCCAGGTCCCTAGAAACAAGGACTTGCACAGTGAAAGAAACTGACACTCTCCCTACCTACAGTTTTCTGTCCCTAGAAAAAATGTTTTTTTTAAGCACACTATAGCACAAGCACAAAACACACTGACAATCTCCCTACCTATCCTTCTCTTTCCCTAAACTAAAGGAATCCAGGTTAAGCAAGAAAGAAATAAAAGTCACTGTCCCTGCCTATGCTGCTCTATCCCTGCTCCGGAACACACTACACTAGGCCGCCGTGCTGGCGGCCTTTTATAGTGTGGGGCGTGTACTAAACACCCTCAGCAATAATTGGCCACAGGCATCCTGCCTGTGGCCAATCATTGCTCTCCTCGCTGCCGGCGCTGTGATTGGCCAAGCATGCGGGGTCACAGTGCATGCTTGGCCAATCACAGCGCCTGGATGACACTGCGATGGCGTAGTGCATTGTGGGCCGTTCGCGTCACTCGAATTTGGCGCGAACGGCCCAAATCGTTCGATCTTCGTCGAACGATCGAACAGCCGATGTTCGAGTCGAACGTATGTTCGACTCGAACACGAAGCTCATCCCTAATCTGGAGAAGGTCCTGAGGAGACTGCATGATGAGGAGGTTGAAGCTGTCTCTGGAAAAGTGCCAGTTTTACCAACCCTCAGTCAACTACCTTGGCCATATTGTGTCTTACGACAAAGTGGCCACCGACCCCCAGAAGCTGGAAGCTGTCACCTCCTGGCCGAGGCCTACCAACGTGACTGAGCTTAGGTAATTTCTGGGATTCTGTTCTTATTACAGAAGATTTGTCAAGGGATTCGCTAAGACGCTGATCTGGCGAAGCCTGTCAGACCAGCTGGAGGGCCCAGAAAACCCAGAGAGTCCATTCAGGAACAATGGACTCCGAAGTGTGAAGAGGTTTTAGGCAGCCTAACAACCGCTCCTGTTCTGGCCTATGCAGATCCAACCAAGCCATATGAGCTACATGTTGACGCCAGTCGAGATGGGTTAGGTGGGGTGCTATATCAAGAGCATGACGGTCATCTACGGCCTGTTGCCTACATGAGTCGGAACTTGTCCCCCCGCCGAGAAGAACTACCCCATGCACAAACTTGAGTTCCTGACCTTGAAGTGGGTGGTGGTTGATAAGCTGGGGGATTATCTATATGGAGCGGAGTTCGTGATCAAGACTGACAACAATCCTCTCACCTACATCCTCACTACCACCAAGTTGGATGCCACAGGTCACAGATGATTGGCTACTCTATCAGGGTTTATTTTCAGCCTGAAACAAGATGTGGATGCTTTGTCAAGAAGGCCCCATTGTTCCAGAGACCCCCCAGCTGACACCTGAAGGGGTACGAGCCTTATGTCAAGGAGCAGAACATCAAGCTGGAGAAGGATCCAGGGCCGAAGACATTGAAGTGTCAGCCGCTGGTGTCCCCAGATGTTATTGCAATGTCACCCAAGTCGGGGATAAAGGTCTGCCCGAAGCTGTCAAAGAATGACCTGCAAAGGGACCAGTTGGAGGACACTCCCTGCAGCTTGGCATTGAAGGCCTTGGAGAGCCAACGCCCTAACTTGCTCCTCACTGACTCCCCAAAGGAAACCCGTCTGCTGTACCGAGAGTGGGATCAGTTTCAGGTGCACCAAGGGTTGGTCTACCGAAGGGGCCCCTCTGACGATTCTGAAAAAAAATTGCAGCTATTCCTACCTGAAAAACATAGGGAGACAGTATTAACTGCCCTACATGACAACCATGGCCACCTAGGGCCCAAAAGGACTTTTGACCTGGTGAGGGACAGGTTCTACTGGCCCTGCATGCAGGCGGAAGTTGAGGACTATTGCCACTCCTGCGTCAGATGTATCCAAAAGTAGACTTTGCCTCACAAGCTGCCCCAATGGGCCATCTTCGGAGTCAGGGACCCATGGAGCTGGTGTGCATTGACATTCTGTGCTTGGAGCCTGATTTTAGCGGGCAGGAAAATATCCTGGTAGTGACTGACCATTTCACTCGGTATGCCCAGGCGTTTTCCACGAGGGGCCAACAAGCATCCACGGTGGCCAAGATCTTTGTGGAGAAAATCTTTGTGCACTATGGTCTGTCCCAACGCATCCACTCTGATCAGGGGAGAGATTTTGAGAGTAGTCTCATCAAGAGACTTTTAGACCTGTTGGGCATCAGGAAGTCTAAAACCCCCCCGTATCATCCTCAAGGAGATCCTCAACCAGAGAGATTCAACCAAACCCTCCTGGATATGCTCGGAACTCTAAATTCAGAACAAAAACAGCACTGGAGCAAGCATATAGTGGCTATTGTGCATGCTTATAACAGCACCGCCAATGATGCCACAGGTTACGCTCCCTATAGTTTGATGTTCGGACGGTAGGCCCGGCTGCCAGTCGACTTGGCCTTCGGCACATCCCTCGACCATACCTCAGCAACTTCCCGCTGGAAGTCGCAGCCCTATGTCATTTGCAAGCATCTGCCTGGACTCCCAGTATATCAAATCCGGCCAGAGGGAAGCACAGGACTTGGCATCGCAATCATCTGTTGCCTCTGTCAGAAGCAGTTCATGTGCCACCACAGCCAGATTTACAGCCCACACCCACGGCCTCTCAAAGATCCCAGCCAGTGACTAGATCTCACTCAGTCTGTACCCCTTGCTGAAAATGAAAACCGCGAGGCAGGACAACCTCCCCTCCTATGCTAATTGGTTGGATATTCCTCTGCCATGGTTTTATGCAGATGCAAATTGTATGGTTTCCTGTGCACACTAACCTGTTTTTTTTTTTACGTGTGTATATCAAAAGCATGTAACAGGTCATAGACTCTTTACCACCTTTGGCGGACCTAAGGTTTTTTGGTGGGGGGAGTGTGTAGCGGGGGCTGCTCTGTCTCCCATGGTCCCACACCTCCCTCCATTCCCGCCAGGAACCGTCGGACTGAATAGACACTGACACAGGCACTTACTCAAGGAGAGCACGCCTGTCAGTACCTGGGGGGGATTTCTCCCCCTAACTCTACTCTTCCTTGAGTGACGAGCAGCGGTCACTCACGGGCATCAGTCGGCTCTGCTCTCTTCTCTGTGTTCCTATTGGCAGGGAGAGGAAGTCAATCAAGCAGCAGCAGAGGACCACAGGACATAAAGGCTCATCACAAAATGGCACCATTGATTTTTACTGGGGATGGAGCTGCTACTTCTGCTGTGAAAGAAGGGGGCTAGCTAAAGACTTAATCTTGTGTGTCTGAAAAGAGATCACCATGAGGCTGGGAGGTGAACGGAGGTGTGAGAAGAGACAACAGGCATCCGCTGAAGAACCATCCAAAGACAGTTGCAGAGACCATCCAGAGACGGTTGAAGATGGATGTACCTTCTGTAAAACCTAATATCCCTATTTTTATGTGAAATATCTCTGAAATTATGTGAAATCTAACGTTAAAACCACTTGATCTTACCGGATCTAACGAATATCTATTAGCCTGTGTAGCGCCCTGCTCCTATTGGGTAGGTGCTAGTGTAAATTTAGTTATCTGAGCTGTCGTTTAGCTCAGAACAATTGTACCAAATTATGGTCTCTGTTCCAGTTTAGCTGGGCTGCACATTTCCACCTGACTGTAGGTGTCGTTGTTACCACAGGTCAAGGTTGGAATTGCTGTAGGCTGGATGCATTGGGTATTCCTTTCCCAGGGACAGCGCAGTGGGAGTGGTGACCCCGCTGTGCATTCTGGGAGAGGGTACTTAAGGAGCAGACACCGTTTTTCGGGGTCTTCCGATCCTGACCTGACGGCCCTCCTGGCCTCAGGGATGTGTTAGTAGTGTTCTGCGTCGGGGCCTGTAGGCCCGAGGCTCTGTTGCTGAGAGTAGGCCCAGGAGTTTCTGGGGGCCTACTGATCTCTGGATGGTCCCGTGTTGCCTTGCCTGAGGGAAGGGACCGAACAATTGAGGGCTCAATTGGATGACGCATCCGGATAAAAATATGCCTCGCAGTGCTGCCGGCTGGCTGAAAGATCATGGCACTGTGTGTTATGTTTTCAGAACTTTATCAAGTGAGTGATTACCCAAGTCTGTGGCAGAAACTATTTGTATTCTTCAAGTCTGGCAGAAACTATTTGTATTCTTCAAGTCTGTGGATAGAGACTTTTGGCCGAGCACCACACCGGCTGCTAGGTCAGTGAGAGAGGCCTATCCGGTGGTTGCTATATCCAGTGTGGAGACTGTTTGTCCTCTGGATTAAGAAGTACCCGTGATCCGCAAGCAAGGTACCTGAATCCCCCCCTAACCCTCCATCCCTCTGTTAATAAAACCCTTGAGAAAAAGAGACTAAGTGTTTGGTGCAGACATTTGTGAGAAATTCTTCAAGGAAGACCCCCTAGGACGGACCTGGTGAACAGTAAGGTAATGGCAGACCCAAATCTTAAACCAGCGCCCCCTGCGGGGGTATTGCTACACCTGATATAGACACTAGTATGGATATCCGTGCATCGATACCAAATATCCATAATATCCCTGTAATTATGTATAATCAACCATTAAAACCACTTGATCTTACCGTATTTAACGAATATCTATTAGCCTGAAGGATTTTTGGACAGTAAATTGCATGTGGGGGGGCCAACCCGTCTATATGTACCACCTAATATCAGTATTTTTATGTGGAATATCTCTGAAATTATGTGAGATCTAACATTAAAACCACTTGATCTTACCGGATCTAACAAATATCTATTAGCCTGAATGATTTTTGGCCCGAAAATTTGATAAGGGGGGGCCAGCCCCCCCCCTCATTAATCACTTAATAAGTCTCTAATTATGTGAGATCTAACGTTAAAACCACTTGATCTTACCGGATCTAATGAATATCTATTAGCCTGAATGATTTTTGGCCCGAAAATTTGATAAGGGGGGGCCAACCCGTCCTTATGTACCACCTAATATCAGTATTTTTATGTGGAATATCTCAGAAATTATATGAGATCTAACGTTAAAACCACTTGATCTTACCGGATCTAACGAATATCTATTAGCCTGAATCATTTTTGGCCTGAAAATTTGATAAGGGGGGGCCAACCCGTCCATATGTACCATCTAAAATCTCTATTTTTATGTGGAATATCTCTGAAATTATGTGAGATCTAACCTTAAAACCACTTGATCTTACCGGATCTAACGAATATCTATTAGCCTGAATCATTTTTGGCCCGAAAATTTGATAAGGGGGGGCCAACCCGTCCTTATGTACCACCTAATATCAGTATTTTTATGTGGAATATCTCTGAAATTATGTGAGATCTAACGTTAAAACCACTTGATCTTACCGGATCTAACGAATATCTATTAGCCTGAATGATTTTTGGCCCGGAATTTTGATAAGGGGGGGGCCAGCCCCCCTCATTAATCACTTAATAAGTCTCTAATTATATGAGATCTAACGTTAAAACCACTTGATCTTACCGGATCTAACGAATATCTATTAGCCTGAATCATTTTTGGCCAGAAATTTTGATAAGGGGGGGCCAGCCCCCCCTCATTAATCACTTAATAAGTCTTTAATTATGTGAGATCTAACGTTAAAACCACTTGATCTTACCGGATCTAACGAATATCTATTAGCCTGAATGATTTTTGGCCTGAAAATTTGATAAGGGGGGGCCAACCCGTCCATATGTACCATCTAAAATCTCTATTTTTATGTGGAATATCTCTGAAATTATGTGAGATCTAACGTTAAAACCACTTGATCTTACCGGATCTAACGAATATCTATTATCCTGAATGATTTTTGGCCCGAAAATTTGATAAGGGGGGGCCAACCCGTCCTTATGTACCACCTAATATCAGTATTTTTATGTGGAATATCTCTGAAATTATGTGAGATCTAACGTTAAAACCACTTGATCTTACCGGATCTAACGAATATCTATTAGTCTGAATGATTTTTGGCCCGAAAATTTGATAAGGGGGGCCAACCCGTCCTTATGTACCACCTAATATCAGTATTTTTATGTGGAATATCTCTGAAATTATGTGAGATCTAACGTTAAAACCACTTGATCTTACCGGATCTAACGAATATCTATTAGCCTGAATGATTTTTGGCCCGAAAATTTGATAAGGGGGGGCCAACCCGTCCTTATGTACCACCTAATATCAGTATTTTTATGTGGAATATCTCTGAAATTATGTGAGATCTAACGTTAAAACCACTTGATCTTACCGGATCTAACGAATATCTATTAGCCTGAATGATTTTTGGCCCGGAATTTTGATAAGGGGGGGGCCAGCCCCCCCTCATTAATCACTTAATAAGTCTCTAATTATATGAGATCTAACGTTAAAACCACTTGATCTTACCGGATCTAACGAATATCTATTAGCCTGAATCATTTTTGGCCAGAAATTTTGATAAGGGGGGGCCAGCCCCCCTCATTAATCACTTAATAAGTCTTTAATTATGTGAGATCTAACGTTAAAACCACTTGATCTTACCGGATCTAACAAATAGCTTCCAAAATAGCTAACTGTTTGGTCAATTTTTTGATAAGGGGGGGCTGATGACGGGTTAGCCCCCCCAGCAAATAACTGTTAATATTGCTTCTTCTGTGTGAGATCTAACGCAAACAACGGTTGATCTAACCTGATCTAACAAAGATCTAACAAACTGCATAAGATTTTTTCAAAAATTTTGATAAGGGGGGGCTAACCCGGCAGAGGTAAAAGTCATGCTATATGCCGATGACACTCTGCTTCTTCTGGGGGACACGGACTCCTCCCTTAGGGAAGCTATGTCGACCATATCCAAATTTGGAGGGTTTTCCGGTTTGCATATAAACTGGTCAAAATCGGCGTTGCTCCTGTTGGATGGGGACGACACACAGGTGATTAACTCTTCCTGCCCCATTCCCATTACCACTGCTTTTAAGTACTTGGGGGTTCAGATCACAGCTAGGCCACAGGATTTTATCCATCTTAATATCTCCCCCCTGTTACTAATGTTTAGGGATAAAGTCAAAACCTGGAAGGCTCTTCTCCTATCTGTGGCTGGCAGGGTGAATCTTATAAAGATGATACTCATGCCACAGCTACTGTATTTCCTTCATAATACTCCTATGGTTATCCCCCTCAAAACATTTCGTACAGTAAATAGTATCTTTCGCAGCCTCATATGGAGGGATAAGCTCCCTAGGATCAGATTGGAACATTTGCAGCGGCCCAAAGACTGCGGGGGCTTGGCGTTACCAAACCCTTGGCTGTATTACTTAGCTTCCCAGCTACAGCACCTTATAGGCATGTTTCCATTAGAGGCAGAGGGGGCGCCCACCTTGCAAACCTCGGCTCATAAACTGCTGCTGTTTACTGTGTGCAGAGATCCGGTTCCTGTGGCGTTGGAGGCTCAGGCCTTCGCTAAACCACATAAAAAGTTTCCAACTTATAGCTTAATTCAGAAAGTATGGAACAAGGTTAAATACATTCAGAATGCAGATGGCTATACAGAATATAGCCCTATATGGCAAAATGATACATATACTGAATTGGCAAAACTGCAGTCTGGGGCCAGATGGAAGCAGTATGGGATTACGCATCTTAGACACATATTCTGTAATGGAGTATTGCGCCCTTTTAGCGACCTAAGGGAATCTTGCGGTCTCCCGCAATCAATGTACTTTTATTATTTACAATTGCTCCATGCGGTGGCGGCACAGGGTCGCTCCTCGGAGTGGCACTTGTCGCCAACCCCGGTGTTTAGGCTTCTTGGGGATGCTGGGTCGTCAAAGGGCTTTATCTCACTATGCTATGCCATACTGTTACAGTCCGTGATGAGGCAGCATCCTCTGAAGATAAGGGAGAAGTGGGAGGCAGATGTTGGACAGTTGGATGGTGAGCAGTGGGAGGAAATTTTCCAGGCTGTGGGTAGGTGTTCACTGAATATATCCCATAGGCTTACCCAGTTGTACATATTGTTACGCACTTATTTCACACCTCACAGATTACATTTAATGAATCCACAGCTTGACCCCATATGTACACGATGCAAAAGGGACCACGGAGATCTAGTCCATATGTTGTGGAGATGTCCCAAACTCCACATGTACTGGGCGGGGGTGGTGTCTACCATTAATTCAGTGTTTGGCGTGTCTCTTCCACAGGACCCGAGAGCTTGTCTCTTGGGTGCTTTGGAGGAATACGAATGGGACGAGGACTGTAGAGAAGCCGTTCATAGGACTCTGTTTCAGGCGAGGAAGCTCATCATGATACACTGGAAAGCGGAGGACCCGCCGACCTTGAAGGAATGGGTTAATAATATTGGGATAGTGTTGAGGATGGAGAAGATGACTTATCAGCATAGGGGTAGTGCTCAAAAATTCGAGAAGCTATGGGCAAAATGGCTAGATGTACCGGGCTTGGCCCCGGTGGATCTGGTGGCTGATAGATTGCTAGGCATCAATATAGGTTGAGAGATGTTTTAACGATTGGGAGAGTGGATATGTTGATTTGAGGACCGGCTGGCTCCTAGTTCGGATTTGTTTTGAAATGCATGTTTGTAATGACTTCTTACCCCGCTATGTTGAGGGGTGTCTGTATGCTCTGTACCTCTGCAAATTAATAATAAAACTTTGTTGGATATAAAAAAAAAAAAGGTGGAAAAAGTTCTGAAATGATTTATCTTTGTCTAATTTTTTTTTTATCACAGAAACCTGACATTTTAACAGGGGTGTGTAGACTTTTTATATCCACTGTATATATGATCCCCGAAGACACTGCAAGGGCTCATGCACACTGCAGCTCAAAGGAGCTCAAAGAAGCGCTCCTACAGGCTTTTGAGCTGATTTGAGCACTTTATGCCTAGAAGCTCCCATCCGTGTTAGCCAATGGGGTTGATTTACTAAAGTCAAATTTACTGTGCACTTTTGAAAGTACAATTGCTCCAGAGCTTAGTAAATGAGGGAGAGCTGTGCTGGCTTCCATCATCCAATCATGTGCAATCAAAAATGCTGTTTTTTTTTACATTTTCCTTGCATGTGATTGGTTGTTCTTTGTAAACAGAAGCTTTACTTCATTTACTAAGCCCTGGAGCATCTGCACAAAGTTCACAGTCTATTTGCCGTTAGTAAATCAACCCCTATGTGTCCATCCACACTAGGGCCTTTTCAGGCATTTTCAGGCATATGCTCCGACAGGCAGAAAAAAACCCTACCAAACTCATGTTTTTAAGAGAAGCTAGTGCCCCAAAGAGCTCAAAAGAGCTCAAAAAAGCTCAAAAACACATGAAAGTACGTAAAAAAATGTGCGAAAACACGCAAAAACGTTTGTTCCAGCTTTTTGTTTTGTTTATAAAGTGGCTAAGAAAATACTATCTAGGAGGGTTTGTGAAAAAAAAAACGCTTATGCGCAAAAAATCTCGAAAGAGCTCAATAAAAACGCAAGAAACAGCACAAAAAATAACAAGCTTCTTCAAGCTTTTATAGGCAGCTTTTTTTTTTTTTGAGCTGCAGTGTGCATGAGCCCTTATAGACAAGGTCTATATGTTGTAGATATAGGTTATTTTAATTTGGAACTGCTTTTATACTTTATTAACACCTAGAGATGTCACCAGCTGTTATAGTGAGGGCTTCTTTACTGCTACAGGCAAATTTATCAGCATATCATTTGTACAGCAGGAAATTGAGAAGCAAGTGTGAAATAATTATAACAATCTATGCATACCCCCCTATGATCCTGGATTCCATGGGACTAGATACAGACTCTACACCAGATTTTAGCAGCAGAATCTGTGGATTCTTGGAAGACCATGTATTTTATTTTTATCTATTTATTATTACAGGTACTTATATAGATGTAGGCAGGTAAACACCCGTGTGAAGAAGGCCTAAAAGTGGACCTAGCATGAGAAATAATGTTCATGTTAAGTGCATGCATGCCGAAAAATGTGTAAGTGTGACATTTAAAAATATTTATTATCTCACACAGAGATCACATTACTACCCCTAAAAATTCCTCCATTTGATTTTTTATTCCAGAAGAACAGAATCATATTTGTTCAGGCATTACAGTAAAACCTTGGATTACGAGCATAATTTGTTCCAGAAGAATGCTTGTAATCCAAAACACTTGTGTATCAAAGCGAGTTTCCCCATAGGAAATAATGGAAATTCAGATAATCCACAGCCACTGCTTGTCTATGCAGTACCGCATGTGGCCAGAGGTGCGGGGGCACCGGAGACACTCAGAAACACTCGGAGACACTCGGGAACGAATTTCTGAGTGTTTCCAAATGTCTCAAAGTGTCTTTGAGAGTCTTTGAGTGTCTCCAAGCGTCACCGGCGCCCCCGCACCTCTGGCCAAATGTGGTACTGCATGCCTCAGCGGCTTGATACCTGCTCGTCTTGCGAAACAAACTGTGCACAGGTAAATTTACAAAGTGCAAGTGCTCGCTACCACCAGTGTGCTCTGGCTGCTCTCCCCACATTCTGACCCCTGTTTTACCAGTGGGTCAGAAACAGCAGGTCCCCTCTGGGGGTAATCAAGAGAGCAATCTGGCGTACTGCTGGTGTACCAATCCTCTGTAACTCCCTCTTCTCCCTGATGGCATGCTGAGCCTCTGAACTCCCTCGGGGGTGTCGGGTATAAAGAGGAACAAAATGCCAGATCTAGTGCTCTCTGTTTAAAAATGTATTGTTCCAATAAAATGAAATACAAAGTATTTACAAGTATAGCACTTAAGCAGGGTGGGCTATCCGGACATGACAATTCCCGTATGGACGAGATGACCGCGGGGTGATGTCGACAATTGTGGCTTCTCCCCCCCCCTATACGCGTTACGTCAATGGGCATGACTTCTTCAGTAGGGGTGGAGACAAGACGTCTCACCGCTTCTAATATAGGCTCCCATACCAACTGCTGGGCACCACCCCCCCTCATCCCTAATTCCAATTAACAGACGGCTCAAAAACAGACACTTGTATGATCACACTCGTTCCAGAAAGGTATATGGTGGTCACCCAGCAAAGCCATATGGGGACACCTCCGCACCTAGATGACTCAACATGCAAATTAATATATATATGTATCAAACTAGTGACATCATCGCGCGGCCATCAAAAACAACATCATCTATTAATACATCGATAGCCATATTTTCAATTAAAATTAACACTATAAAATTAAAATAAAATTTTCAGGACTGAGAGGACACACATCATTTCATTATTTGTCAAATAAAACGCTGGATTGAACCCAGCTCCAGTGGATCGCAGTTTATTCCTGTTTTTCCAGCCCGCATAGGATTTCTTTGGCTTTACCTACTACTTTAAGGCTCACAGGATGTTCAAAAAAGTCTTTCTGGACGTTGAATTGTTGTCAGGAAACTGCTGCTTTAAAAACACACTTTAAACTGCATTTTTTAATCGCATTTATGCACGTTTTTCAGTGTCAGTGTTTTTAGGCATTTTTGTATAATTACATCAGCTCACATTCATCTCTGCAATGTAAAAAATGCTGAAATCGAATAAAAGTGTGTTTATGAGCGTTTATGCGCTTTTTCCAGCAATCAGCGGTCCTCCTGTAGGGGGACCTGGCTGACACACAGGGGGCCCAAACAGCAGAGGGAATCGTGTGGTTGGGTGGAGGGGCAATTACAGAAGGATGCCCTGTGCCGCTTTTTGTAGCAGTTCAAAGCAGGTTTCTCTCCCTCCCGCTGGCTTTCAGCTGGTGCAGGGAAAGACACAGACACAGGGCACTGTTCCTGTAATTGCTTCCTCCGCACCAATCCTCCACCCTGTTCTGCCTGATTCTGATCCCCTCTGTGTGCCCCTCTGTCACTGTGCTGCCCCCCCCCCATAAAAAAAATAACAAATTGTAACAATATAATTTTTAAAATTGTAATAAATCATTTTTAAAAATTGTAAAGTTAAATCATTTTTAAAAATTGTAAAGTTAAATCATTTTTAAAAATGTAAACATTTAAAAAAATAAATAAAATATGTCTTAAAGAATGTGAAAAACAATAAAAAAATGGTTCCTGCCAGGTAGGCTGTACGGGGCCCCGTGATTTCTAACAGCAACTCTGGATATCGATGCTGCACTGTGTGTGGCCACCTTGTAATAAATCATTTTTAAAAATTGTAAAGTTAAATCCTTTTTAAAAATTGTAAAGTTAAATCATTTTTAAAAATGTAAACATTTAAAAAAATATATATATATATGTTTTAAAGAATGTGAAAAACAATAAAAAAATGGTCCCTGCCAGGTAGGCTGTACGGGGCCCCGTGATTTCTAACAGCAACTCTGGATATCGATGCTGCAATGTGTGTGGCCACCTTAAGCCTGTAGAAAGACCTTAGTTATAATGGAACTAAACATAATGAGTTGTTAGGTGTATGTTGTCTTTTTGTAGAACAATTGCTTTTAATGAATTTCAATCAGTGCTGAACCCAGCTGTCTAAGTACATTTAAACTGCACCTGCAACTTAACACCTTTGCTTTCCCATTTTAGAAATGTGCAAGTTAGAGAATGGCTGGGAAAAATACTGTGAAAAGAGTTAATAAGGTCAACTAATGAACAATGGATGCAGGTGGGACAGGAGAAGATTATCTGGGAAATGTAACCTCAATGTATCCACTTTCCATGTACTAAGCTTGTACCTCAATGGTGTAACGTGTCAGGTTTTCTGCCTATAATGAATTAGTTCAGAAGCATCGGATGGGGCCAATCATGTACTGTACAAACACTGAGAGTACATTGTGCATAAATAATTAATTGTACAAGTTGTTTGCTTCTAAGTCAGGAATACCATCCTAATGCTGAATTCACATGACTGCAGTCTCCATCTGCTTGCGTAGGCATTAGCAAGCACTATTCACAGTATCCCCAATTAGGCGTGTTAAGCCCCGCCCACATACCATGCCAGTGAATGTTACTTTGACATGTACCACTTTCCTAAACATTGTTGCTGACCAAGTACACCTCTTCATGAAGACGGTATTCCCTCATGACAGTGGCCTCTTTCAGCAGAATACTGCCACATTGAAAAAATGATTCAAGAATGGTCTGAAGAACACAACAACAAATTTGAAGTGTTGACTTTGCCTCCAAATTCTCCAGATTTCAATCCAATTGACCATCTGTGGAAGTTGCTGGAAAAACAAGTCCTATCCATGGAGGCCCCACCTTCCAACTTTCACCAGGAAATGACAATGGGCTCCATTCGCAAAAGCAGTCTGCATGCGGTATTTAGGTGTTTTCCAAAATACTGCATGCGATCCTGAAAATGTCAATTCACTATTGCTTTATGTACTATTTACCGCATAAAGCAAAAAATCTCAGTAAATACCGCATAAAACAGGAGTGAACGTCAATTCACAATAGGAAAAAAATGCATGCAGTAAATAAGTAGTGGTCCCTGCATGCAATATTTAACCCCCCTGGCGGTTTTCCTGAATCTGGCTCAAGGTAAGATTTCAGTACCATAAGCGGTAACCCCCGGGCCAGACTCGGGCTGCATCGCAGGATACAGGGAGAGTAACTTACCTTGTTCCCTGGATCCTGCGATGTCTCCCCGCTGTGTGTGCGAGCCGTCTCCTCGCTCGATTCACACACAGTGCCGCTGAGCTCCATTCCCTGCGACGTTGCGGCGCACGGGGGTGGAGATCGGCGCCAAATTCAAAAAAGTAAAAACACAGTGAAGATACAGTATACTGTAATCTTACAGATTACAGTACTGTATAAAATAATTACACATCCCCTTTGTCCCTAGTGATCTGTCCAGTGCCCTGCATGCACTTTTATATTATAAATACATTTTTTTCTGCCTGGAAACGGGAGATTGTCCATAGCAACCAAAAAGTGTCCCTTTATGTCAAAAGTGGTTTTAGACCGGCTAGAAAACAGCGATAATAAAATAGAATCACTTGCAGAATTGACCGATAGCGATTTGTGGGGAAATTCGTCATCAAACACTGAAAGTAATGACATCGACAATTCTGCAACTGAGCAAATTTCAGTGTTTTTGATTTGATTACATTATTGAATAATTTTTATTATTTTTATATTATTATGTGTTATAATTATTTATAGTTATTTATTATAATATAATTTATGATTTTGTATTTCAAACTTTATCATACCTGGGATGTCTACTAGACTCTGGTTTGGACAGATTTAAGTGAGTTATTCCTAAGAATTGAAGGCCTACAATATAAAACGCCAAATTTCCATGCAAAATAATTGTACCGCTTTCCGCACCTAAAATCAGACAGAATCATACCGCCAGGGAGGTTAAGGACAGCAGCTATCATCCTTAACAAACAGTAAACAACAAGGTTGATAAGGAGCGGACAGCTGCTGTGTCATTAACAACTGATGAGTCATCAGCTGTCAGCTCGGGTTCCATGAAGAAAAAAAAAAATGGCCCTATGGGTCTGGTGTGGATTCTAAGGGAAACCCACACGCCAAAATGAAAAAAATAAATGGTGTGAGGTGCCCCCCAAAATCTATACCAGACCCTTATCCAAACATGCAGTCTGGCAGTTTAGGAAAGGGGGGAACGAACGATACCTGGCCACATACCCTCAACATGGGGGGTTTGGAGAATGAGGGCCCATTCCCCATAACCCCCAAGGGGGCATGCTGGGTCGGTGATGTCACAAAGGGATGGGGCCACCTAGTGACATCACCAAGTGGCACTACCCCTTAGTTTATTTAGTGGCGGGAGGCGGCAGAACTGTCAGACGGTGGTGGCGGCAGGCATCATGATTAACGATGGATCTACACTGGTTGACATTTTTTTTATAAAGGCTTGTCAAAAACTACTCCATACTCATTCACATGGGGGGATCTGAGGGCCCCCTTGTTAAAGGGGACTTCAAGATTCCGATAAGCCCCCTGCCCGCAGATCCCCACAACCACCAGCCAGAGTTGTGGGGAAGAGGCCCTTGTCCCCATCAACATGGGTACAAGGTGCTTTGAGGGGGGCATAAAGCAATAGTAAATTGACAATTCAGGATTGCATGTAGTACAGTGGAACCTCGGATTGCGAGTAACGCGGTTAACGAGCGTTTCGCAAAACGAGCACTGTATTTCTAAAAATCCTAACTCGGTTTGCGAGTGTTGTCTCGCAAAACGAACAGGATTCAGGCCAAAGTGGTGTGCAGTACCGCTTTTGGCCTGAGGTGGGGGGGCTCCAGAGCCGAACGGCGCCGATCACAGCCGTTCGGAAATGCACGGAATGGCCCGAGGACAGTTCGGCTGACCTTGGCAAACCTCGGAAAGGCTCGTGGACGGAGTCTTTCCGAGGTTTGCCGAGATCAGCCGAACTGTCCTCGGGCCTTTCCGGCTGTTTCCGAGGCTCTCCGGCGCCCCCCGCCTCTGGCTGCATGCGGTATTGCACGCCATTGAAGTCAATGCGGAACAAATTATTTTCGATTCCATTGACTTCAAAAGGGAAACTCATTTTGATATGTGAGTACTTTGGATTACGAGCATTCTCCTGGAACGGATTATGCTCGTAATCCAAGGTTCCACTGTATTTGGGAAAACACCTAAATACGGCATGCGATCTGCTTTTGTTAATGGAGCTCCATGTTGTTCACTGGTTGTTAAGGAGGCTGGCGGTTGCTCACTCCTTAACAGCCAGCTATTTATGAATGTTTTTAAGGAAGCCGGCTACCAACGGCGCTAAATTGCTGCATGCTTTCACTACTATTATACCGCAATGACTTCATAAAATAGCGTATGCGGTAGTAGCGTTTTTTAGTGAATGCCCAATTTTTGGGGGAAAAACGATATGCAGTATTTTACCGTATACTCGGATGCGGTAGAATACCGCTTTGTGAATAGAGCCCATTATGATCTTGAACTCTGGGACTGCAAACCTAGGAGCTTTAGGATTATTTATACTGACCTCTTTTTCCCCAAATATTGGGTCAAACCATCACATCTTATAATATATGGCCAACTGCATGTCGTTGCTTTTGTTGCATATACATACCGTATTTATCGGCGTATAACACGCACCGGCGTATAACACGCACCCCAAGTTTAGGAGGGAATTTTAGGGAAAAAAACTTTTAGGAGGGAAGTTTAAGGAAAAAAAAAACTTACATTTAAATGCAGCCTTACCAGTGTCCGTTGCAGCCTTGTCAGCAGTGTCCATTGCAGCCTTGCCCCAGTGTCCAGTGCAGCCTTTGCCCAGTGTCCAGTGCAGCCTTTGCCCAGTGTCCAGTGCAGCCTTTGCCCAGTGCAGCTTTGCTCAGTGTCCAGTGCAGCTTTACCCAGTGTCCAGTGCAGCCTTTGCCCAGTGCAGCTTTGCTCAGTGTCCAGTGCAGCTTTACCCAGTGTCCAGTGCAGCCTTTGCCCAGTGCAGCTTTGCTCAGTGTCCAGTGCAGCTTTACCCAGTGTCCAGTGCAGCCTTTGCCCAGTGCAGCCTTTGCCCAGTGCCCAGTGCAGCTTTGCCCAGTGTCCAGTGCAGCCTTTGCCCAGTGCAGCTTTACCCAGTGTCCAGTGCAGCCTTTGCCCAGTGTAGCTTTGCCCAGTGTCCAGTGCAGCTTTACCCAGTGTCCAGTGCAGCCTTTGCCCAGTGCAGCCTTTGCCCAGTGTCCAGTGCAGCTTTGTCCAGTGCAGCCTTTGCCCAGTGTCCAGTGCAGCTTTGCCCAGTGTCCAGTGCAGCCTTTGCTAAGTGCAGCCTTGCCCCAGTTTTCAAAATTGGCGCCGCCGAGATCGCCGCAGAGACTGGGCGGAGCAGGGCGAACGCCGCCGAGAACGCAGGGACGCAGAGACGCAGGGACTGGGCGGAGCCGCCGCCGAGATACACATAGCCGAGTGTACTCGGCTATACTCGGCTTTTCTCGGCTCCGCTCACAGTCACGCCGAGTCCCGCCCTATGATGGACATATCACAGGTCCAATGGCGGGACTGGGCGTGACTGTGAGCAGAGCCGAGAAAAGCCGAGTATAGCCGAGTACACTCGGCTATGTGTATCTTGGCGGCGATCGCTGCGCTCCGCTCAGTCAGCGGAGATCGCCGGGATCAGTGGGTATCGGCGTATAACACGCACCCACGATTTTCCCCTGATTTTAAGGGGAAAAAAGTGCGTGTTATACGCCGATAAATACGGTATATATTTGTTTTAACATTTTTAGCTTCTCAGAGGTTGGAACATTTACCTGTGGTACAAAAAAATGGAAAATTGTATACTCACCTTTCCGTAATTTTCCTTTCCTGTTGAATCTTCATGGCAGCATACACCTTTGGGTTGTGGCTCCGCCCCCACAACCTGATAGGACCGTTTAGCTATTAAGCCCAGAGAGGGCCCCCGCCCAGGTATTCTCAGTATATATATACCTCACTTCAGACAGGTGGTCTGTATGCTGCCATGAAGATGCGACAGGAAAGGAAAATTACGGAAAGGTGAGTATACAATTTTCCATTTTCCTGTCGCATCATGGCAGCATACACCTTTGGGTGAATAACTCGCAAACTGGGTGGGACTGAGCATAAAGACAATTTTTTATTTACATGGAATAGAGGTGTTGGACTGAATAATTGCTCGTCCAAACTAGGGTTGCCACCTCATCCCTTTAAACCCGAACACATATTACTTACACAGGTTCTGTGGCTGATTAAGGTGGTAATTAAACTCACTTGGTGCCTTATCAGCATTAAATTAGATTAGAACCTGTGTAATTCATATGTGGTCAGATTTAAAGGGATGAGGTGGCAACCCTAGCCAAACTCTGCCGTGGACAAACTGGCAGAGTCCACCTTGTAATGAGAATACCTAGGAGGGGGCCCTCTCTGGGCTTAATAGCTAAACGGTCCTATCAGGTTGTGGGGGCGGAGCCACAACCCAAAGGTGTATGCTGCCATGATGCGACCGACAGGAAATGTATTTAAGTAAATCAAATATACTGCTTATAATAATATAATATCATAGGTGTCAGACAGAAGTGTTTCCCTAATGGAAATATTCAAGTGTAGATCAAGCAAAAAAGTGGATGCAACAGTGTAGGTTAGTATTTGTTTTATACGCCGATAAATACGGTAATTAAAAAAAATAAAAAAGTAGTGTCCATGCTTTAAATAATATATCTGATTTCATACTGGATAGGGTTTTTATCGCACAAATTCAGCGTTTTTCTGCCAAAGTAATCGCAAAACCATGTAAATGCTTTCACATATTTCACCTTTATATACTATGACAGCCCATCACAAGCCTTATTTTAATTTCTTCCTTAAATCATCAAATGACTGAAGATGTTGAAGATAAGTGTGAATGCCAAAGTCTTTTTTTTTTCCTTGAGATGGCGTTTAATTATCTATGCATCTTGATGGAAAACATTTCTGATCCAAAATGGCAGCTTTAATTGGCAATTCATTTTACTGTCAAGAAACTCCCTGACTTCTCACGCATGACTGATGTTTGACTGCAGGTGACTGCTAACATGATTTCTGAGGTGCCAAAATTACATTTTATTCCAAATTTACACCTAATAGATGTAGACAGTGGTTTACAAAACATTTTTTAAACATGGTACCAACTGAAATCAATTTATGTAATAAATGCATTTTAGAATCGCTATCGTGCCCCATCTATAATTTTATTAGACGTCCACTGTGACGTCAAACTGCAGAAAGAACCTAACTGGACTTATAAAAAATGATCAAGGTCTCATTATTCTTTACACAATAAAACAAACCTGTGAGCACAAAAGTCTACTCTAGCTAATAAGCATAAGACAATGGCTAAAGCCCTGTGCACACGGCTGGGATTCCCGGCGGTATAAAGTCCGCCGGGAATCCCGATGGGAAAACTGCGGGGAGAGCTCCCTCAACACTGCCTCACAGTGTTTTCCAGTGGCAAGTGTAGTAAATCCGGCGGAAAAAAAAAACGCCGGGAATCCCGTCTGGAAAATAGAGAGCAGGTTCTCTATTTTTCCTGCCGGGATACCCGGCAGTTTTCCCGGCGAGGGAGCATACACACGCCCGGTTTTCACGGCAAAAAGCTCTCCCAGCAGTTTTCTTGCCGGGAAAATCAGTCATGTGTACGAGGCTTGACTGTTTGTTCATGTCTAGTTGTCCTGACAGTTCATTGGGTTTTTCTGGGTTGGAACAAATAGTAAAAGTATAAGAACGCTAGTCCCTGCTCTCCTCCCTATAAAAAACAAGTCAGTAGTGGCAAAACTTTAAAGGGAGGTATAGGGCACTTTCAGTGAGCGTGTTTAAAGTGTATTCCTACTTTTGCAGTCAAATTTGTTAAAATCTTGCTATAGGTTTATGTGTTTCTATTCACACAGCATGCCTATAAAATGTTTAAAAAATGTTTCTTACCTTTTAGATGTTTCTCAGAAGGAGGTGTCACAGCTGACTGAAAGGATTTTTAACAATGTTAAAGTGAGCCTGTCCCAAGTATGTCCTCATCAACATACATTTGCAAGAATGGCAGCATTTACACCTTAATGCCGCGTACACACAATCGGAAATTCCGACAAGAAAAACGTGTTTTTTTTCCGACGGAATAATGGCTCAAACTTGGCTTGCATACGCACGGTCACACAAATCTTGTCGGGAATTCCGACCGTCAAGAACGCGGTGACGTACAAGACGTACGACGAGCCAAGATAAATGAAGTTCAATAGGCATTTCTGCTCTTCTGCTTGATTCTGAGCATGCATGTTTTTTTGCGCGTCGGAATTGCATACAGACGAGCGGATTTTCCGATAGAAACTTTTTCCGTCGGAAAATTCGAGAACCTGCTCTCAATCTTTTGTTGGTGGAAATTCCGACAGAAAAAGTCAGATGGAGCCTACACACGGTCGGAATTTCCGACAAAAAGCACACATCGGACTTTTCTTGTCAAAATTTCCGATCGTGTGTACGCGGCATTAGGCCTGATTCACAACTATGCATTCAGTTTTGCAGAAACACACTACAGTCCATTTAACATGGTTTCCTATGGGTCACGTTCACATCTGTGCATTTTGTGTTATGGGCCAGGGACCAGCAGTTTGTGCTTTTGGTTCCGAAGACTTCAATGGTCAAAAACGTATATTGAAAAACGCAAAATGCATCTGGAATATGCAAACTGCAACCTGCATAGGTTTGAACCAGGCCTTAACCCATTGTAAGGACAGTCAGTGTTCACAACTAGTTACAATTCATAGCAAAGATCTGTCTTCACAGTACAGACAGGGCTAGTTATGGCAAGCACAGCTACCCAGCTCCTTCATAACAAAGAAAACTACCTAGGATTTTTCCTTGCTGGAGGGTCCAGAATAAGCCTCTAAAAAAGGTAAGCTCCACTCTTAATTTTTTTTTGTAAGTTATGTTATGTGAATGAGTAACAAATATAAATTAGGTGTTATCCCAATCTGACTGCAAAAGTAGAAATACACTTTAAAGGATCATGGCAGTGTTTAACGAGTATGTCAATGCAAAAATCTATGCAGTCTCTGCAATACATGCACATTTCTCCATGTTTAAAGACCATTGACTCACTGTTCTCCGATGCAATTGCAGTTCCCTTTAACTCTTTTCCCACAACTCTCTAGGTTCCTAGAGACCCCCATGGAAGAGAAGTTCTTTGCTTCCCTGCCTGAGCAGAGAGGCCACGCATGATGGGCAAGTGATCTGCAGCCAGGTGAGAGGCCCTCATCTGTCAGAACTGGTGTGCAGACGCTTAATAGCATGCAGCTCCTACAGAAGTCGCTGCTACTGTGGAGAGCATCTTCCAATTGCTCCCAGTGTACTAAAGTTCCAGTGGGGTGTACTAAAGTTCCAGTTCAAACTGTGAATGGCACCTACATGCTCTTTGCTGATGCATGTGCATTGCAGCACATTTGGTATGGTATGCTGCCAAAAATGGTATGCTGCCAAAAATGGTATGTGCACCTTATTTGTGCATTGTGGTAAATTTGGCAGCCCATTAAAATGAATAGGTTTCCTTGACATAACTCACATTACCTTGCATGTGCTGATGCATTGCCATTGTGTAAATGGGCCCTCACTCAGAAAGAACTGAAACCATTAAATGAACTTGAGAGCCCCTCACCTAGAAAGAGTAGTCAGCAAATATATATTTCCCGTAGCACAGTATTTTAATTTACTGGCATGATTTCAAATTGTAGGAGGAAACTGGGGCAATCTGAGGAAATCCATGCTGAAACTGTAAAAAGTTTTTCTGGGATAATGGAGGCATATGCCATTAACAAGCGGAAATGCTCTGATAATAAGCAGCTTTTGGACAGAAATTTGCAACTCTTTAATAACCTACAGTAGATCCAAAAAAGTTCTAAGCTTACCCCCAACAACTTTGGATGGGGCCCCCTAAATTATACTAGTTTGGCTTCTTTCACATATTGTCAACGAATAGGCACCAACTTATCACTGGTACTGTCAGCTCGCCTCTGAGGAGCTCAGGGAAAAGTTACCTGGTGTTCCTAATGGCATTATGAGATCTGCGTCACTCTTCTGAATGACACCAACTCTGCTGCTCCAACTATACAAATGACTATTAATCTACAGTATCTATCTATCTATCTATCTATCTATCTATCTATCTATCTATCTATCTATCTATCTATCTATCTATCTATCTATCTATCAGCCCTTCTCAACCTTTTAAACATAGAGGAACCCTTGAAATAACCCTATAAATAACTTTTCAGTCTCAGGGAACCCTTTCTAATAAATACTATATCTACAGCTCACAGTACATTGGTGTAATGGTCAGTAGGAGGAATGCGCCTAACATTTGTGGTCGGTAGGAAGAATCCCTCTTAAAGATAGCTAAAAAGATCATTGGTGACAGTGGTTACTTATCTGAGAGGCGAAAATAGTTAGCAACCCCCAGAGGAACCCAAGGATTCCACAGAACCCTGGCTGAGAAAGGCTCGTCTAGCATAAAGACTTGTATTTTAAGGGGTCTTTCTTTTTTTTTTTATTAAAGTGAAAATCCACCCAAAAGTGGAACTTCTGCTTTAAGGACTTCTGACCCCCTGATATGCCACATTTGGCATGTCGAAATTAGAGATTGGGAAGAGGCTGGGAGTGGACTTTTATGGTACCGTATATTAACTGATAATACAGTCAAATTTAAGAAATTACAAAAAGATTTTATTACAAAATTCATATATGTTAACATATTCATAGAATAGACAAATAGATCATGACAATCATAAAAAAATAATTTTTACATCCTATCGTTACCCAATAGAACATCCACAGAAAAATACTCATTGGTTGCTCAACATTTTTTGCGGGTTTAGCCGCTTCTTCAGGAGCTTTTATTGTATAGTCAAGTGGTAAATAGATAGGATTGTCATGTAACTAAAGTAAAAAGAAGACATATGTATGTTATTTAATCAATATACATTATTGTGAATATATATCGTCAAAACTTTTTATTTTTTTTTACATTTGGCATGTAATTTTTTGGGGGGAGGGGGAGGGGGAGCGGATACCTAGTTTTGACAGGTACCCAGCTCCTACTTCCGCTCATGGTGCTGCGGCGCCAAGCGGAAGTTCTCCTCTCCCCCCTCCATCCCTGCAATCTTCTAGGACACGTCACAGGTCCCAGAAGATTGCCTGGCACAGTGCGCACATGGCTGTGAAGCGGCAAGCTGTCACAGCCGGGTGCCTACACTTGCAATGCAGGCGCCGCGGAGAGGAGAAGGAGAGGACCAAGGCTTCGGGCAGCCGCATCGCTGGATCGTGGGACAGGTGAGTGTGTGTTTATTAAAAGTCGGCAACTATACTTTTTGTAGCTGCCGACTTTTAATAAACACAGAAATGGGTGGAACTCCGCTTTTTAGCCCTGTTAATTATAGTCCTTTCAACAATTTTTTCTTACAACATGAAGAGGTCATACAAACTCCATGCAGTGAACACCTCCATTCAGCTGTATATCATATTATCTCATCTATCTATCTACCAGTCTGATCTACAGTATCTACCCGTCTGATCTATCTATCTATCTATCTATCTATCTATCTATCTATCTATCTATCTATCTATCTGCGTTTCTTTAGCAGCACACTCTTGTAACGACTTGTAGTTTAACAAGTCAAATATATTCAGACTTAGCCCAGTTATAAAATGCACATTTTACCACTACGAAATACATATACATAGATGAAAAGGCAAATAGACTTGATTTAGTGATGTTTCTTCCTCGAAGCGCTGAAATTCGAGTTTATGTTTCTTTGTTCTCTTGGTTTTCAGAGCCAAGAAAGGCTGATCTGAATGCTAAGAGGCTGTGCTGTCTGAGCCTTCTAATTCATGTGATTTGCTGGGCAACATCCACAGCACTGAAGCATAATGCATATATTTAATGAAAAGTGATTTATACAAAACCTAAGGTTCAGACTGCACAATGAGCTGGGCTGATATTAACATTTCCGCTGAGCCATCTATATTTTCAGTGACATCATCAGCTTGCAAATAAAAAGTCAATTAAAAATAGATGTGTTGAGTAGATTAAATATCACGGACATTCTGAGTCATACCTCTCATCAAGGCCAATACTTCTAATTACAAACCGCTAACTTGTTTTTGGTATTTCAGGAAAAGGATAGTACCATAGGGGATAGTAAACCACAATGTTCATAATTCTAAGTTACCAAACATATACTTCTGTTGAGCAGGGCTTAAAGGAATACTCCACTTAAAATAAAGATTAGTTCTCCCTTGAGAATAGAGTTGATGGGGTTCTGCTGGCTGTCTTGATAACTAAAGCCTCGTACACACGATCGGACTTCCATCGGACAAATCCATGGATTTTTGTCCAAAGGGCGTTGTCCTTGAACTTGGTATGCATACACACGGCAGAACATTTTCAGCCAACAAACACGAACGTAGTGACGTAATAGACGTACTACGTGGCTTTTCAGCTCTTTAGCGCCACCCTTTGGGCAACTTCTGCTAATGTTGTCTTATGGTTTGCATTGCTTCCGAGCATGCGTGTTTGTACTTTGGATTTAAGTCTGACGGATTTGTGTGCACACGATCGGATGATCTGACGTAACACATTTGTTGAAGGACAATTTGAGAGCATGCACAGCCAACATTTGTTGTCGGAAATTCCAACAACAATTGTCTGATGGAGCATACAGACGGTCGGATTATCCGAAAAAACACGTCTGTCGGACAATTGTTGTCGGAATATCCGATCGCGTGTACGGGCCTTTAGATCATCGTCTTCGGAATTCCCCAGTCCGATAACACCTGACATGTGACTCCACCATCTTGTTTCAAGACCCTTACCCCAAAAATAAAGTTATGTTTTTCTTATTTTCTCTTCTTTACGACAATCTCAGTTCAGCTGGGTGAACATAGGCAATTTTTTCTTGTGGGATCATCTCCTTTAAATGCTCCACAATTAATTTGCTAGCTTTTGCTTCACACAGGAAACAATGTAATAGAGCATAAAGTAGCAAATAATTGATACCGTATATACTCGAGTATAAGCCGAGGTACCTAATGTTGCCCAAAAAAACTGGGAAACCTCACTGACCCGAGTATAAGCCGATGCCCCACTGTTCCCTAGCTCGCTGTTCCCTGTAAATAGAAATTTTTACATTGTAATTGTTACCTGTAAAGAAGTTGCAACTGCGGCGTCCATCGTTCGAATTCCGCGGCGTCCATCGTTCGAATTTCGCGGTCTCTTCCTGTTCCTTACTTGATAGGCGATTCTCAGCAGACACTCTCCGCCTATCACGATCATTCTCTCATCCTTAGTTTTCCCAGCAGACACTGTGTTGGGTATTCCGCCAATCACAGACGTCTGCTGGAAAACTGAGGATGAGAGAACGTTCGTGATAGGCGGAGAGTGTCTGCTGAGACTCGCCTATCAAGGAAGGAACAGGAAGAGACTGCGGAATTTTGAACGACGGACGCCGCGGAATTTGAACGATGGACGCCGCAGCCGCAACTTCTTTACAGGTAATATTTACAATGTAAAAATTTATATGACTCGAGTATAAGCCGAGGGGGGGACTTTCAGCCCCAAAAAAAGGGCTGAAAATCTCGGCTTATACTCGAGTATATACGGTAATAACAGCACAATGTTCTAAATGTGTGCGATTGATCTCAACATACAAATAGATGTACAAGTATTGCTAGTGATCAAGTACTGGCAGTCATTAGTCATTCTGAAAACTATAACCATCCATATGTTCCCAGCTTTACTGTTTTTTTCCATTACTCCCAGCCTAAACAAATTGGAGCAGAAGATGTGACCACTTACGTCAAAGCAATAAGCTGTCAATACATTTGAGCAACTGAAGGTTTTGTTCAATTTTGTGTCAAAATCATAGAATGATAGTTTTGACCAACCAAAGGAAAAAAGAATTTAAAAACATAAACATAAAAATCTGATTTCTTTTGATGAAATTGCATACTTTTTTTCCTTTTTCTATTTGATCTTTAAATAAATTGTATTAAGGCTGTGAATTCATTGCCTTCCTTTCAACTTCACCTTCTATCAAATATTTGTGGTCAATCAAACTTCTAAGTATTAAATTGCTTTGTTTCTGTCAATTACTTTTGATTGTTGAGTATATTTGCTATCTAAAGTGGTTCAAACTAGTGGGATTTATCTGGCTCGTGTCACTTCACAATTATATTTAAAGAGGATCTGCAGTCTGCTCACATAATTTGTGATAAAAACATCTTTACCATTCTGAAGCTTCCCTCCAACCACTTTGCATGTTATTTTATATATACTGTGATTCTGTACTTGCCAAATATGCTGCAGAAATCTCCCTGCACTAAGTCTGGCTGCATCTATTTTAACTGTGGGAAGCTGAAATTGCTGCCTGTTCACTTCCTGTATTTACACAGACACGCCTCCGGCTCTGCAGCTCTCATTGGCCCTCTTATTACTCATCCCCCCTCCCTTCCTGACAAATGACTGAAGGTCCACTTTAAAGCGGGGGCCCACCCTGAAAAAATCGATACATTAAAAATCATAAAAAAAAAAAAAAAAATTAATAGAAAAAAAAAAAAATTATACTCACCCTAAATGTCTGTTGCTATGCGGAAGTCCCCTAATCTGCCTCTAATGTTCCTCTTCTCGTCCGCGGTGGGTCTCCTTCCATTTCCTCTTCTTGTGAATGGGCCGCGCTGCCTTCTGAGAACTGTGTGTATCCCAGGAGGCAAGCCGCCCATTCACAAAGCGCCGCGCGAGTGGCGCATGCGCAGTAGGAAACGGGTAGTGAAGCCTTACATCCCTTACTCAGGATGGAGGAGCCGCGTCCTGCCAGCAGCGATCGATCGCCGTGGCGGGACCGACATCGCGGGCGAGTAGGACAGGTAAGTGTCCTTATTAAAAGTCAGCAGCTACACTGTTAGTAGCTGCTGACTTTTTTTTTTTTTTTGCCTGCATCTCCGCTTTAAGGATTTAAAAAAAAAAAAAAAGCTTTCCAGAAATGTCTTAAAGCAGAACTAAACTGTATCTGAGCACCACAAACTGAAATGGCAGTTTAATTTATTTTTTACATTCAAATCAATTTCACCTATCCATCCATCTCTCTGTTTCTTTTTTCTTTGAGAATTCACTTTGAAATATAGAATTTCTAGATGTGACCATTTTGAGTAAGGGCAGATGGTTCATGTAGTATTTACTTCCTGAAATCCATCTGCCTTTAGCTAAGGCATGCAGGCATGAGGGTGTGCTTAGCTAGGAAAGCCCCTCTTCCCCTCCTCCAGATAAATGGAAAAAAAATTATGCGGGGCGGGCAGCGAGAGATGATGTCACCTCGCTGCTCCCCGCCGCACCTCCGACATTGAAGAGGCCCGTGCTGTGAGGGCAGAAGTGCGCTAATGTGTTGCGGGCAGTGAGAGATGATGTCATCTCTCTGCTCCCTGCTGCACATCGCTCCGACATTGAAGAGGCCCGGCTGTGAGGGTGGAAGAGCGTTGACGTGGAGCGGGCGGAGAGAGATGATGTCATCCCTGCTCATCTGCCTGCTCGCTTCTCTCCTCTCATCTGCCTGTCTCATGCAGCCTGCCTGCCTGCTGGCCACAGCCACGGCCAGCTGGTTAGGCAGGGACCCTGCGGCAAGAGACTCTGGGCTATGGGCCCCAGATTTGGGGCTATAGCCCCAATAGCCACCCCTTAGCGACGCCACTGCTGTCTACGCAGAGCTAACACCTTTCTAGTACATACAGTAGATCAAGTGTATAATTACCTACCATGTGTATGACCAAAATCTTTCATTTAAAAAAAGATATGACAACCTTATGCCTAGTATTGTCATGATAATGCTATCTATAGACAATGCATAGAGATTTGTTGTTGGGAGACAATGGGGTTGATTTACTAAAGGAAAATAGACTTTTGCAAGTGCAGTTGCTCCAGATCTTACTAAAGAATACCCAATCTCATAAAAAAAAAAAAAAAAAAAAACATTTTGCTTGTGAGCAGAGCTCTCCCTCATTTACTAAGCTCTGGAGCAACTGCACTTGCAAAAGTGAACAGTGTATTTGCCTTTAGTAAATCAACCCCTATGTATCTGTTGACACCTCTTATTCTTTTTGAACTTAGTGAACAAATTGTAAAAGGGGCCACCCTCACACTTCTAGGGTATGTAAACCCAAACTTCTATTTTTTGCTCTCCTTTAGGCCCCATTCTCCCTTGTGAATGGGTCCATTAGCGATTAAATGTGGGAGACCCAACAGGGGTTCCCGGAAATTTGCTGTGGGTGGCAGCCCTATTGAAAGCAATGGGAAGCTGACAACTAGCTAATTGCATCTGCTTGCATGTAATCGCTCATGAAGCGATTACCTGCGAATGATTGATCCTGGACCCAGACATGTAATATCTAATGGGCGGCCCCATTTGCAAGTGTGAATGGGGCCTTGGTCTACTAAAAAGTTTTGAAAGTGCTTTGGTATGTCTGTCAGATGTCCAGAGGTGTCCTGTGTTCTGTTCACACATCCTGTGTTCTCTTAGAGTGGTTCTAAAGACAGAAGTTTTTTTATCCTAATATATTAAGATAAAAAAAACTATTGGCACCCGCTGCTGTCAATCAAAGTCAGTGAGCCAATGAAGGGAGAGAGTGGGTGGGGCTTACTCTATTAAATAATCAGCTTCTGCTCATTGCTTAGTACAACTGTACAATATTGTATCTTGCGAACTGACCAGGGTTTGACTGACTCAAACAATAGCCTCCCTGCAGTCTTCAATGCTGTAAAACACCCACAGTCCCCCTTTTTGGAAGAGACTATGTGATCCCTAGCTAGACAAGAGGGAACAAGCTATAATTCGCAAAAAGAGGCTTGCTAAAAGGGTGCATTTTGATATAAGATAATATTGGGGTTGCTATACTAAAAGGCAAATAGATAAAAAAGACATACAAATACACTGTTAGACTATGGGGTTGATTTACTAAAGGGAACTCATTTTCCCCAGAGTTTAGTAAATTGGTAAAGCTCTAGACATGTGCGATTTGTTTCGTTCCGAATTTAAATTCGGACAAATTTTAATTTCAATTTTTTGGAAACTCGGATGTATGCGAATTTCCAAATTACAATAGTACCGAATTTAAACGAATCCGAAATAGCGAAAACAAAAATACAGACGAAATTCGAATCGTTTTCTAATCGTTTTCGAATACTTTTCAAATACTTTTCAAATACAAATACTTTTCGAATTCAAATACTTTTCAAATTCAGATTTAAAAAGTTTCTGAATTCTGAGTTTTCGAATTCAAATAGTTTATAACAATTTCCCAAAATTCAAATAGAATCAATTTGAATTGAATAGAAAATAATATATTAAAATAGAATAGAAAATAACAAAATAGTATAGCAAAAAAAAAACAACAGAATAAAATGGAATAGAATAGAAAGAAATTCGAATTTCGAATAGAATAAAATTGAATAGAAAAAAATAGAATAGAAATGAATAGAAAATAATAGAATAGAATAAACAAATAGAAAAAGAATATAATTTAAAAAACTGTAGAATATAATAGAATAGACAGAATATAACCCTTTCCCAAAATTCAAATAGAATCAATTTGAATTTGAGAAGAATAGAAAAGAATAGATTAGAATAGGAAGATGGTTATATTAATTCTATTCTATTCTATCCTGTTGGTTTTTTCTACACTATTGTGTTATTTTCTATTCTACTCTAATCTTTTCTATTCTATTCAAATTCAAATTGATTCTATTTGAATTTTGGAAAATGGTTATATTATTTCTATTCTATTCAATTCTCTTGTTTTTTTATTTTTTCTATTCTATTCAAATTTCAGAAGATGGTTATAATCCTTCTATTTTATTCTATTCTTTTTTAAATTCTATTCTTTTACTTTCTAGTCTATTCCATTCTATTCCGTTCTTTGATTTTCTATCCTATTTTGGTCTGTTTTACTCTATTATATTATATTATTTTATTTTCTGTTATATTCTTTTCTATTCTATTCTATTTTTTCTATTATATTCCTCTATTTTCTATTCTATTTTATTCTCTTTAGAAATTGTAAAACTATTCGAATTGTAAAACTATTCAAATTTGATTGGAAAACGATTCAAATCGATCTGAATTAGAAAATTCGAATCGATTCGAATAAACAAAATGAATTCTGAAAACAAATTAAATGGATTAAACAAATTTAACGAAACTAATTTATGTAAATAATGAATCGAAACAAAACACATTTTTTCGTTCTGCACATGTCTATAAAGTGCTACGACTAAGGCTGAAACACGTCAGTTTATTTTTTTATTGTCACTCTGATGTGCCAATAAACGACACTTCAAGGATTATAGTCTCGCCGGCTCTTCTTACTACTGTTACATGTCTATAAAGCTCTGCTTATTTCCATCACCCAGTCACGTGCAAGCAAAAATACATTTTTCTTAATTTTCTTTTGCACCTAATTGGTTATTCTTTATAAAGAGAAGCTTTACCACATTTACTAAGAAAAAAAAAGAGTGCACCTGCACTTGCAAAGTGCACAGTCTATTGCCTTTAGTAAATCAACATCATTGTGTTGTAGTTATATTTAAATGGACAGAATACAGTATACTGGAAATCTGCCCAAAAATACCATTAGTCTAACGCTGTATTTGTATGTTTTTTTTTACTTTTCAACACTTTCAGGAAATATTAAAATTTACCCCAATGGATTTACAATTTAATGAAACACATGTCATGTATATTTGATTAAGTGATTTTCATTGACGCTTTTGTCGGCGCCGAGCACACCTTGCAAATCACGCCATCTGTTAAAGGATCGTACTGAAATTTGGTTTTAGGAAAAGCAAACATCTTTTATTTACCTTCCTGGTTCCTGGCAACAAAGACATCCGGAGGCCGAGAGCGCTATCAAAAGATCCACATATTTATGTTTTATGTGTTTCTAGGCTTAACCTTGTGTTTGGCTGTTAACTTGTAATGTTTTCCTGAGAAATGTGTTAAAACTCCCTCGGCACATAATGTATGGATTAAACAGCTTGTAAAAGTGGCACCTTGCAGACATGACTGATTCAGGTGGATAGTAACACATCTATATTTGAACAGCCATATGTTCATCTTTGTGTTTCATAGACTCCATCATGGACATATCAAAACTGCACTTGTATTAACTGCACTTTTACCACCCCCATACCTCCCAACATTTTGAAATGGGAATGAGGGACATCTACTAGCAAATGTATGTTGGCATAGGTCACGCCCCCTGCCACACCCCCTTAACCACCTCCCTACTGTGCACGAAAACCCCCTTCCTGCCCAAGCCATTTTTCAGCTTTCAGCGCTGTCACACTTTGAATGACAATTGCGCGGTCGTGCGACGTGGCTCCCAAACGAAATTTGCGTCCTTTTTTTCCCACAAATAGAGATTTCTTTTGGTGGTATTTGATCACCTCTGCGGTTTTTATTTTTTGCGCTATAAACAAAAGAAGAGCGTCCAGTTTGGAAAAAAAAACAAAATTTTTTACTTTTTGCTATAATAAATACCCATTTTTTTTTAAAATAAAATTTTCCTCAGTTTAGGCCGATACGTATTCTTTTACATATTTTTGGTAAAAAAAAAAATCGCAATAAGCGCGTATTGATTGGTTTGCGCAAAAGTTATAGCGTCTACAAAATAGGGGATAGATTTATAGCATTTTTATTTTTTTATTTTTTTATTAGTAATGGCGGCGATCTGCGATTTTTTTATTGTGACTGCGATATTGCGGCGGACACATCGGACACTTTTGACACATTTTTGGGACCATTCACATTTATACAGCGATCCCTGCTATAAAAATGCATTGATTACTGTATAAATGTGACTGGCAGGGAAGGGGTTAACCACTAGGGGGCGGGAAGGGGTTAAATATGTTCCCTCTATGTGTTCTTACTGTGGGGGGAGGGGACTGACTGGGGGAGGTGACCGATGGTTGTCCCTATGTACAAGGGACACACCATCAGCCTCCTCTCCCTCACAGGATGTGGATCTCTGTGTTTACACACAGAGACCCACTTTCCTGCTCGTTTCCCGGGCAATCGCGGGTGCCCGGCGGCAATCGCGGCCGCCGGGCACGCGCACCGGGGCCTTGTGAACGCGGCGGGCGCGCGCCTCCTAGCTCGTTTTAAAGGGAGGACGTCATATGATGTCCTCCCAGAACGAGAGTGTCCTCCGCCCGCCATCAATTGACAGTGGGCGGGGGACAAGTGGTTAAAGGAGATTTAACCAAAAAAAAAAGGTTACGGTAATTAAATCCATAAGGACTTTTTTTTTTACCACTACTATTCCTTTATATTGGCTTTTAAAATTTACAAATGCAGCAATTTAGAAATTGGATGAAAGGTTTAGCACTGAGAAAAACACTTTTTGAAAGATAATAAGTGCATTTTATATACAACTATATAGAGAAGGACTACTACAAGGCATATAGGCAAAAAGAAACCCCTGCCACGTCCCACTCCCCAGTTGCATGGACTATTTATTTATTACAGGTTCTTATATAGCACTGCCATTTTACATATATATATATATATTGTACATTCACATCAGTCGCTGCCCTCAAGGAGCTTACAATCGAAGGTCCCCATCTCACATATATTATTGTGTTTCCCCAAAAATAAGACCTACCCCGAAAATAAGACCTAGCGTTATTTTCTAGGAGGGTTGCAATATAAGCCCTACCCCGAAAATAAGCCCTAGTTTAAAATGCTTGTAAAACCCTATAATCTACTCTATTACAGTAGTACATAATGTACAATGTGTGTGTTTCTGTGATATAATTGCGGGGAAGAGAGCTCCGGCGGGGCACAGTAGTGCAGAATGGTGCTTTAACTAAGGTATTTGGCACAATTATATTACAGAAACACACACATTGTACATTATATACTACTGTAATAGAGAGCATTATAGGATTTTACACGCATTTTAACTCAGTTCACACTGGGGATTCCTGACAGGCAGGGTGAGAGAGGGGGAGAGAAGACAGCACATTACATGGTAGGACCTATCCCGAAAATAAGCCCTACTGTGTCTTTTGCTGCCAAAATTATTATAAGACCCGGGCTTATTTTCGGGGGAAACACGGTAGGGCCAATTTATACAGGATCCAATTAACCTACCATCATGTTTTTAGAGTGTAGGGGGAAACCCACACAGGCACAGGGAGAACATGTAAACTCCAGGCAGATAGGGGGATTTACTAAAATTGGAGAGTGCAAAATCTGGTGCAGCTGTGCATGGTCAGCTTACAGGTTTATGTCTAGGTTCACACTGAATGCGGGTTTAAAATTCAGCTGTGATTTCAAACCAACGTTTCAGTGTGAGTTCGGGGGCAATTTGAGGACATTTGTGCGGGTTCATGCACAGATATCTATTGAAATCGCCCCCGAAGTCACCAAAAGTAGTGCAGGCACTACTTTTGGGAATCGGTGCGTCGCCGGCAATAGGTTGCAATTTGACATGTAAAATCGCCCCGATGTGAACGGGGGCTGATTGGCAAAGCTTAATTGATTGGCTACCATGCATAGCTGCACCAGATTTTGAGCGCTTCACTGTTAGTAAATCTCCTACGTAGTGTCATGGGTGGAATTTGAACCAGCAACCCTAGTGCTCCTAGGCAGAAGTGCTAACTACTTAGCCACTGTGCTGCAGACTACAAATGATTTACCTCTTAAAGGACAAGCCTCTACATTTATACTGCGACAGGTTGGCTCTCCTGGGCGAATTGCCATTCCTGTACGTCGGCCACTTTAAGAGCTCTAGGGGGCGCGGCGCGAAACCGGAGCCGATGCGCGGTGCCGACTGTCACGATGCCTGCCGGCCACCCGCGATCACTCCTAACAGAGACAGAACGGAGATCTGTCAATGTAAACAGACAGATCTCCGTTCTGTCAGTGGAGGAGAGACAGATCTGCTGCTCCTGAAGATTAGGAACAGCGATCGTTCTCCTCCTCCAGGTAGTCCCATCCCCCCTACAGTTGGAACACACATGAGGGAACACATGTAACCCCTTGATCGCCCCTAGTGTTAACCCCTTCCCTGTCAGTGACATTTATACATTAATCAGTGTTTTTTTAGCTCTGATCACTATATAAATGTCAATGGTCCCAAAAAAGTGTCAAAAGTATCCGATCTGTCTGCCGCAATGTCGCAGTCCCGCTAAAAATCATTGATCGCCGCCATTACTAGTAAAAAAAAAACAATAATAGTAAAAATGCCATAAATCTAGCCCCTATTTTGTAAATGCTATAACTTTTGCGCAAACCAATAAATATAGCACAAAAAACACGCAGAGGTGATCAAATACCACCAAAAGAAAGCTCTATTTGTGGGGAAAAAAAGGACGTAAATTTTGTTTGTGTACAGCGTCGCACGATCGCTCAGTTGTCAGTTAAAGCGAGTGATGTCACCCTAGGACAGGAAGCATGTTACTAAAAGGAATATTAGGTTAAAATAAAGGGGAAAAAAACTTACAAAAAAGAAAGAAAAATAATGCAGCTGCCACATCTAAATGCTCTAATTTCCTAGTGTGAACTGGTCTTAAGAATTGGTCAGCTGCAAACTACCATATTTGTTCTTGGGTTTAGATACACCTAAATCCGCTATGGTCCGTGTGATCAGGGAAGAGTATGTCTGTTGCCAAAATTTTGTATGCTAAAATATTTTCCTATTTTTCTATCTGTAGAAGGTTTGGAAATACGGTAGCATTTTCAGAAGAAGCTTAGCAAAGTCGGCCACTGTGTTTGACGTAGAACAGGTCTACTTTAACCACTTAATGACCGCCCACCGCACATATACTGCGGCAGGGTGGCTCTATTGCACGAAACGAAGTACCTGTACGTCGTTTCATGCAATTGATACTGTGGGCCATCCGCGATCGCGGTACAGATAGGCAGAACAGGGATCTGCCTATGTAAATAAGGCAGATCACTGTTCTGACAGGAGACAACATGGAGAGCTGCTGTTCCTAGTGATAAGGAACAGGGATCTCTGTGTTGTCCCAGCGAGCCCATCCCCCACACAGTTAGAACACACCCAGGGGACACAGTTAACCTCTTGATCACCCCCTAGTGTTAACCCCTTCCCTGCCAGGGTCATTTATACATTGATCAGTGCATTTTCTTTAGCACTGATCACTGTAATAATGTCACTGGTCCCCAAAAAGTGTCACTTGGGGTCAGCTTTGCCTGCTGCAAGGTTGCAGTCCCGCTAAAAATCGCATATCACCGCCATTACCAATAAAAACCTAAAAAAATAAAAAAGTCCATAAATCTATCCCCTATTTTGTAGACGCTATAACTTTTGCGCAAACCAATCAATATACGCTTATTGTGATTTTTTTTTTTTTACCAAAAATATATAGCAGAATACATATTGGCCTAAACTTATGAATACATATTTTTATATATATATATTTTTTTTTTTTTGCATTAAAGCAGAAAGTAAACAATGTTGTTTTTTTTTCAAAATTGTTGGTCGTTTTTTTGTTTATAGCGCAAAAAAAAAAGGGAAAGGTGATCAAATGCCACCAAAAGAAAGCTCTATTTGTGGGAAAAAAAGGACGTCAATTTTGTTTGGGTACAACGTCGCAGGACCGCGTAATTGGCAGTTAAAGCGACGCAGTGCTGTATCGCAAAAAATGGCCTGGTCATTAAAGGGGGTAAATCCTTCCGGGCTGAAGTGATTAAAGCTACTGACAAACAGAAAATGGCCCCAAAGCACTGTCTACCACAAAACAACTCATGAGAGACTAGGGATATATATTTTTTCCATCATGTATTGCTGAAATGCAGAAAGTTTGGCGCCTCACAGATTGGTGAACGTTATAAAACAAGTCAAATGTTTCCTTGACCAAGATGCCTATCAGCAACTGAGAGCAATTTGCAACAATTTAGGTGAACAAGTCACACGCTGTGTAAATCATTTCAACCTTCTGCTGCAAAGTCCTTTGTTGAAGTCTTGTTGTAGCTTGTAATGCCTCCAGCGGAGTGCTCCAACTCCAGAAGACATGTGTTATATATACATTTGTGGTGCACACTGGCACTGTACATACACTACATCATGTCACAACAAATGCTTCAGATAGAACATGTCTGTGGTAAGTTTGTTACATGTCCTATAGTGTAACAAGCAACTGTTTACACCAGGGGGTCTCTGTTCTGTCACATCTTCTTTAACTTATCAAGAGTTCACTGACTGCTTTGACATGGTAACATAAGAATTAAAGTGACACTAAACGATATCCTTATTCTCCAAAAATAATCCATACACATCCACTACTTAATTGCCCTGTAATCTATTTTCCATGAAGTAGTTTCTTCAGCCGCCGTCATTATACAGCGGCAGGTTGGCACGGCTGCGCGAATCACAGTAGGTGTACGGCGGCCACTTTAAGAGCTATAGGGGGCGCGCACGCGGCCGGACGCACATGCGCGCCCATGGCATGATGCCGGAGCCGATCGCTCCACAAACAGCCAAAACGGGGATCTGTCAAACAAACAGATCCCCGTTCTGTCAGGGGAGTAGAGAAAAATTTGCTGTTCCTAGTGATCATGAACAGTGATCTCTCTCTATTCCCTGTCACTACACTCCCCCCACAGTTAGAAGCACCTCCCTAGGGAACACTTAACCCCTTGATCGCCCCCTAGTGTTAATCCATTCCCTGCCAGTGCCATTTATACAGTGATCAGTGGCTATTTTTAGTGTTCTCCTCCAGTGCTGCTGTGTCAATGCTCTTGGCTGTTTTGGTTGCTTCCATCTTCTCCCAGTCTTTTTTCAGGGTTGGGACTCTTTAGCCACTTAATCGACCAGGCCATGATGACGTCACTTCCATACATTGGGGCAGCATAGAGCTGAGCTGTAAATGTACACTGACAGGCAGGGAGAAGGGTTTATGACAGAGATCAAGAGGCTGACAATAAAGGAGCAGCACCCTGATATAAGGGGGGCTCTGATGGGGTCCCTGATTTAATGAGAGACTCAGATGGGGATCCTGATGTAGGGGGGGAATCTGATAGGCACCCTGATGTAAGTGGGAAACTGATGTAAGGGGGACTGTGAGGTGGAATCTGATGCATGGAGGACTCTGATGAGGAACCCAATGTAAGTGCCACCAGTACAGTTTTTGAAAATATAGTAAATGACCTTACAAACAATATACAGTAAAACCTTGGTTTGCAAGCATAATTCGTACCAGAAACATGTCTGTAATCCAAAGCACTTGTATATCAAAGCATTTTTACAAGGTATAAAAGAGAAGAGAGGCACCTCTAAGTGAAGCAATAAGTTGCTAAATGTTGTACCTTCATTAAATGTAAACATATTGCTACACTTAGATGCTCCTCTTTTTTATACTCAGTTGTGACATGACGCTACTCTTATATCAAGACATCGCTTGTATATCAAGGCAAAATTTATTAAAACATTTTGCTTGTCTTGCAAAATGCTTTCAAACCAAGTTACTCTCAAACCAAGATTTTACTGTATATTAATTATTAGGCTTGTGCAATTCGTTTCGTAACGAATTGAAATTCGTCCGAATTTAGCAACTTTCGGACATTCGGAAGCATTCGAATTTCCGAACAAAGCAATTACGAATAAGACCGAATCCGAAATAAATTATACCGCAAATAGCGAATGCCCGAATGTCTTCGGCATAATTCGTTATGAAAAAGTTACGAATGTACGAATCCATACGAAGCACAATAACACTCTGCTCTGCTCTGCTCTCTGCTTCTCCCACACCGTGCTGAACTCCCTCTCAAAATGGTGTACAGGGGCGGAGGTTATAGCCGCATGTAAAAAACGAAAGTAAAATACGAGATTTCGAATCCATTCGAAGCACAATAACACTCTGCTCTGCTCTCTGCTTCTCCCTCACCGTGCTGAACCCTCTCAAAATGGTGTACAGGGGCGGAGCCTATAGCCGCATGTAAAAAACGAAAGTAAAATACGAGATTTCGAATCGTTACAAATAACCGCTATGTATTTAGAAAAGTACAAATCCATTCGAAGCACATTAGGCATAATAGGCAGCGTCGTTGTGAGAGAGACACGGAAAATTACGAATCAACGAACCCAAAAAAAGTTACGAAAGTAGGAGTTGTGTCCAGAATCAACGAAAAACAACATACTCTACCGAAAGTACGAATTATAAAGCAACAAAAAATTCAACGAAAAATGTCGCTTGCAAAAATACGAATGAGTCCGAACACGAAAAATCCCGTCTAGCAAAATTACGAATGATTACGAATCAACAGGACCGGAAAGAAACGAACCGAAACGGAACGAATTTTTCCGTTGTGCACAAGTCTATTAATTATTTGTATATATACTTACTTATGGTAATTAATCCCTTGCCACCCAGGCCAATTCTGACACTTCTCTCCTACATGTAAAAATCATATATTTTTTTTGCTAGAAAATGACTCAGAACCCCCAAACATTATATATATTGTTTTAGCAGACACCCTAGGGAATAAAATGGTGGTTGTTGCAACTTTTTCTGTTACTCTGTATTTGCGCAGCAATTTTTCAAACGCGTTTGTTTTTGGAAACAAAACTGTTTCATGAATAAAAAAACAAAAACCCCCACTAAAGTTAGCCCAATTTTTTTGTATAATGCGAAAGATGATGTTACACCGAGTAAGTTGATACCTAACATGTCACGCTTTAAAATTGCGCACACTTGTGGAACTTCAAGTACTTAAAATTCTCCATAGGCGATGCTTTAAACATTTTTAGAGTTACAGAGGAGGTCTAGTGCTAGAATTATTGCTCTCGCTCTAACGTTCACGGCGTTTGTAACCTGTGTGTATCTGGCTCTGATACTAGCCAGTGCCTCACCAGCCACTGACCTCACCGCACGTCTCTGGTAAACAGGGGCTCAAGTTTATTTGGAATTTCTTTGCATTGTTTTGCTGGAAAAAAAAATTCTCTGTTGTTCTAAATCATGTCATCCTAATTCCAAAAAAGCTCCAAGTAAAACGTATTCACTCATTTAAGTTTTATTTTTTCGTTTACAAAACTGATTTTAATTATGGCCTGCAGATATTTGTAAAATATTCTGAAAATAAACTGAAAAGTTTGGAGGCCCCAGCTGTGGAAAAAGTGAACTTTTCTTACTTAACATAACAGATGATTTAAGAGTATGTAAAAGCAAAAAGGAAGGGGTTATGTAAAAGAATACTTTGCTGCCTCATATTTTCCAAAATAGAGAAGCTTTCTTTGATTTTACAGACTAGAATAAAGCTGGAAATACACTGCTTAATTTTCAGCGTATTCCTGCTGGCTCAGACAAAATAAGAGCAATGTATGGCTCTGCCGGCATCACTTTGTTCAAGAAAAGGTGATTTTTCAATTGCTTTTGGTTGAAGGAGCCTGCCAGAAAATTGGCAACCATACAGCACCCTCATCCAATCACATTCAGGCAATTAGGGAAAGGGAGTCACCGCTCAAGGATACTGATTGCAAAAACCTCTCCACCAGATCTGAAGCCACGGGTGCTGGCAATGCATAAGATGATGCAAAGTGAAAATTTCTGGACAGCCGCACTCCAAACAACTTGTTGTTTTTATTGTAGATAAAAAAAAACACAGGATACATGCCACAACAAACAGGGTACAAACTGACGCGTTTCGCACTAAAGCTTAGTGCTTAATCATAGCTAAGCTATGAGCTATGATTAAGCACTAAGCTTTAGTGTGAAATGCGTCAGTTTGTACTCTGTTTGCTGTGGTATGTATCCTGTGTTTTTTTATCTACAATAAAAGCAACAAGTTGTTTGGAGTGCGGCTGTCCAGAAATTCTTCCTTCACTTTGCACATTCAGGCAATGTTAGGGCTCATTTAGATGTGCAAAGAAATTTGAGCACCTATTAATGCATTGAATGCGTTTAAGATGCGTTAATGGCACATTTTCTGTGTGTTTTTGATGCGTTTGCTTCGCGTTAAAAAACAGATGCCCCTGTGTGTTTGTTTTCTATTGTATGTGTTATCATCTCGGTTAGTAACACTTTATAAACCCATCTCAAACACACTATAAATGCCATGGGGGTGTTTACATTGACATCAGTGGAAGTGTTTGGAGAGAGGTAGAGCCTGGGAAATTACACATGTTGGGTCAATTTTGATGCAATGCGACACAACAGCGACTGTGTGGACACTACCGGTCAATGAACACAATTTTCACAGGCATCTGTGGAGCTTCACAAGCGAAACCTTAGGGTATTCTGACAGCTGACACCATCAGCTGTCAGAATACAATCAGCCCAGCATACATGTATGGTCAGCCTAGCTAAGAGTTTGAATTCTCTGCTTCAACAGTACTGTGCTTTAAAAATTATATAGCTGATAGCGGGCAATAGCTCGCTGTCAGCTGATTCTGGGTCACAGGGGAGCAAAAGTAAGTACACTTATGTGACAGACAAGAGAAGAAGGGCCAAAAATCTTTAGCCATGCTTCCCTTTTAATGCAATACTTGTTTTCCGAATTTTTATTCAATCTTAGTTTTTGCAAAAGTAGACATTACAAACAGCAGAACAGTAATCACCAACAGTAGGTATCAAATGCATTAGAACATATGTAGATTATGATTGCACAAGTGTTATATCATGTACCTAAGGCAGATCAAAAGTCAACAATCAAGTGGTACATAGAGAAACATGACAGGTAGAAGTACAGATCTTGTACATCAAAGACGGGGAGATTGTATATATATATATATATATATATATATTACACTATAACGCATTAAAACTTGCATTGGAGAACTGGTATGTCAAATCAGATTATGCTGCTGGGATCCCACTTCGACGTAGAAAAATTTGGTGAGAAAAAATTATGAATCATTGCTCAGCCTCAGCCGGTTCATAAAGGTGCACAGATGCACAAAGGTGAAGAACTAGAGATGGAAAAAAAAAGGGGAGCAGAGAGCGTAGGAATAAGCAATAAAAAACAAGAAACACTCCTCATGGTCATGAGGGCGACATCATCTAGGCCACCTTCTGCCCAAGAGGTAAATTCCAAAGAGTAGCGGAACATGAACCATGAAGTCCAAGTGAGAGAGAGAGAGAGAGAGAGAACTGCTCTTCCTTACCATATTCCTGAACCAACAGATGTTTCAGATCAATTATACGGTCCACTTCAATAGTCCAATCACCCAGGGAAGGCATGGTTGCCAATCTCCAATGCTGGGGAATTACTACCCTGGCCGCAGCCAGGAAGTGTCGCAGTACATCTTTCTTAATGGATTTGAAGGTTCCAGGGAGCATAGTCATGAGGGCCACTTCAGGAGAGGGCTGGGTGGATTTTGCCATCAGCTTACAGTATAGTTTGAATATTTGGTGCCAAAATCTCTGTATAGAAGGGCAGTCTCACCAGATGTAGAACATGGTACCCCTGGATCCAAAACACCGCCAACAGGTATCTGGTAGTGTCGGGTTATACTGGTGAAGAGTCGAAGGGCATCTATATCATCTCGTCACCAGTTTGAACCCTTTCTCTTGATTCTCAGTGACTAAAGAGAGCTTGTGCGTCAGAATGAAGCATTTTTGACAATCCACTAAGGAGATTGAATGCCACAGTTCTGCTTCCCAGGCCCTGGCATATGATGGGAGTTTGGGATATAAAGCATTAAGAAAGAGGGAGTGCAGTTGAGAGACCACGTGTGTTGGAGGGTCTTCTTTCAGGAGCGTAGTCTTGAATCCTGTTGGTTCATCTAGAATGTCCGATATAGATGGGAAAGTCCAAACATAAGAAGTTATTTGTTGTCTCTGGAGCCATTGCATGGGGTGACGGGGAGGTGACCTAGAGGGAGTATCTGTCAACAAAGACGGGTCATCTTGGAGAACTTGGGGAAGTCTCCTATGATCTTCTTTTCGTCATAGTCCGAATCCTGTTACATGCATAGCGGGTGCAAAGGCCGGGTCCTAGGGAGTCATAGGCCCCCGAATATTCGATATGCCACCTCTGGTTGTCAAGTGATCCCAAATTTGAATCGAGTAAGGTCACTAAGGGGGTACGAGCCCCCACAATGTGTGGATGAAGTCCAAGGGAGGGCGCAAAGTTCAATTGGATTTATGTGGCTTTCCAGTTGAACCCAGAGATTGGTTGAGGAATGGTGAAACCGGTCAAGTATGCGAGTGTTGACCGCTGCTTTATGATATACCGAAGCATCTGGAGCTCCAGCTCCTCCTTGAGATTTCGGGTGTTTTCCGAATTTTATTCAGTCTTGGTTGCATCTTAATTCTGATGATCTTCTGCAGCATGCCTTTAGCCACTTCCTGTCTAGATGTAGGTTCCCCAATGGTTGCAGTATCGCACTGAGCGGGTTTTTTGGTGATAACAGTGAACCATGCTTGCATAATGTACAGTATGTTGAAATGGACATTTGTCTCCATAGCAGGGATGAGCCGAACACCCCCCTGTTCGGTTCGCACCAGAACCTGCGAACAGACAAAATGTTCGTGTAAACTTTAGAACCCTATTAAATACAATGGACTCGAACGTTCGAAATCTAAAGTGTTAATTATAAAGGCTAATATGCAAGTTATTGTCCTAAAAAGTGTTTGGGGACCCGGGTCCTGTCCCAGGGGACATGTATCAATGCAAAAAGAAGTTTTAAAAACGGCCGTTTTTTCGGGAGCAGTGATTTGAATAATGCTTAAAATGAAAAAATAAAAGTGAAATATTCCTTTAAATTTCATACCTGGGGGGTGTGTATGATATGCATGTAAAGTGGCGCATGTTTCCCGTGCTTAGAACTGTCCCTGCAAAAAATTTCATTTTTGAAAGAAAAAAATGCATTTAAAACTGACTCGCGGCTATTAATGAATTGTCGGCTCCCGGCAATACATACAAAAGTCATTGATAAAAAAAAAAAAAAAGCGTGGGGGTTCCCCAGAATTCTATTACCAGGCCCTTCAGGTCTGGAATGGATATTAAGGGGAACCCCGCCGCAAATTTTAAAAAAAATTGACGTGGGGTTCCCCCAAATATCCATTCCAGGCCCTTCAGATCTGGCATGGATTTTAAGGGGAACTCCACCCCAAATTTAAAAAAAAATGGCGTGGAGTCCCCCTAAAAATCCATACCAGACCCCTTATCCGAGCACGCAACCTGGCCGGCCGCAGGGGAAAAGGGGGGGACGAGAGAGCGGCCCCCCCTCCCTCCTGAACCGTACCAAGCCACATGCCCTCAACATGGGGAGGATGTCCCCATGTTGATGGGGACAAGGGCCTCATCCCCACAACCCTTGCTGGTGGTTGTGGGGGTCTGCGGGCGGGGGGCTTATCGGAATCTGGAAGACCCCTTTAACAAAGGGGACCCCAGATCCCGCCCCCCATGTGAATTGGTAAGGGGTACATTGTACCCCTACCATTTCACAAAGAAAGCGTAAAAAAATGTTTAAAAAAACACACAAACACCTTGAAAAAGTCCTTTATTTAAAAAAATAAATAAATAAACATTCCAGCGGTGAAATCCAGTGTCCCGCGGCGATCCCGATGTCCAGCGCTGTCCTTCATTGGTTGTGCCTGAGCGGACCTGATGGGGAACTCCCTCTCAGTATTTTAAATGTATAGACCCGCCCCTTCTAAAGTTCCCCATCAGGTCCGCTCAGCGGACGAGATGCAGAACATGAGAAGGGGCGGGTCTATACATGTATTACCAAAGTGAGAGCAGTTCCCCATCAGGTCCGCCCCCTCGGTATGTCAGACCCGCCTACGTCATTGGCTTGAGCGGGGAACTTCCTTCACTATGTAAATTTAAATTATCGGAGGATTATTTTGCCTAAAGTAATTGCTGCCACTAAGGATTATCATTGCCTAGTGCAGAGCTTCCTGGATGTTCAGTGATTTTATCACTTATTTTAATTGGCTTAGCCAAACGCAATTAACCCATCAAATCCCATAAAAAACCTTTTGATGCTTAGATCCTCAAATTAGCCCCTTGTGAGAAGGACTCTCTCCCACTGCCATGGCAACTGTCTTGGTACCCATATGTAAAAAAACGTGTCGTGTGAAGAAACCCTCACTTACAAACCTCTCACCTCTGCAATTCATTAGGGAATAATGCAGCGCAAAACATCATTAGGAATGAGACAACTTTCCAGAAAACCATAGACAATTAACTTTCTCTATTTAATGGAAAGGCAAGGTGCTTCCTAGACTCTCACTTATTTGCGTCTTGTTATCTCACAGTGAATAAAAGCACAGTTTTTCAAGAGCTAATTAGAGGGAAATGTAGAACTTGAAGTCATTGTCTCAATTAAGCCACATTTAGGCAATTTTAGTCATTTTTTCCAAAGTAACAAGTTTGATTAATGAATTTAAATCATTAACATGACACTAAAAAGAAAAAAAAATCTACAGAAACTTTCATGCCATTGACCACACGGAAACCAGCAAGGGCAGAACTTCTGTGTGAAGACAGCTAAACTGACAAAGTGACATATTTTAGCTACAAAACACGTCTTTGGTGTTAAATTATAAATAAATTCTATGTCTGAATTAAAAACAATGACTTGTACATACATGTATGTCCGTTTTTCATCCGAAAACGGATGGGTGAAAAACGGACATACGGTCCGCCCGTGTGAAAGGGGCCTTAAAGGGGTTGTAAAGGTTTGTTTTTTTATTTTCTAAATAGGTTCCTTTAACCCTTTCCATACAGGGCTGTGTATACCAATTCCATACCGGGCCTATTATGGCACTTCTCTCCTACATGTACAAATCATCATTCTTTTGCTAGAAAATTACTCAGAAACCCCAAAGCATTATATATGTTTTTTTTAGCAGACACCCTAGGGAATAAAATGACGGTCGTTGCAACTTTTTATCTTGCACGGTATTTGCGCAATAATTTTTCAAACGCCTTTTTTTGGGGAAAAAAATGGTTTCATGAATTATAAAATAACAAAACAGTAAAGTTAGCCCAATTTTTTTGTAAAAAATGAAAGATTATGTTATGCCGAGTAAATAGATACCTAACATGTCACACTTTAAGATTGCGCACACTCATGGAATGGTGCCAAACTTCGGTACTTAAAAATCTCTGTAAAATGTTTACAGGTTACCAGGTTAGAATTACAGAGGAGGTCTAGTGCTAGAATTGTTGCATGCGCTTTAACGCACGCGGCAATACCTCACATATGTGGTTTGAACGGCGTTTACATATGTGGGTGGAACTTACGTGTGCATTCGCTTCTGAGCACAAGCTATTGGGGACAGGGGCGTTTTTAAAAAAATAAAACATTTTTTATTTTTTTTATTTTACTTAATTTTTTTTATTTTTACACTTTTTTTACACTTTTTTTACACTTTTATTCCTATTACAAGGAATGTAAACATCCCTTGTAATAGGAATGGTGGGTGACAGGTCCTCTTTATGGAGAGATGTGGGGTCAATAAGACCCCACATCTCTCCTCCAGGCTGGAAAGCATGAGATCGTGCTTACTAGCCGCAAGCTTTGTTTACTTCTGAGGACCCGGGCGTGACGTCATCACATCGCGCCCGGGCCTCCATCTGGTCACCAGTCATCTCTATGCTCGTCCCGTAACCCACCACCAGTGCCGGACGATTCTCTCCGGGTCCTCGATGGCACGGGAGAGCCCGGAGAAGCACCGGATGGCGGCGGGAGGGAGGGGATGTCCCTTCCCGCCGCCTATAAGAACGATCAAGCGGCGGAACCGCCGCTATGATCGTTCTTCTGGTGCGCAGAATCGCTGCAGAAGAGAAGGATATCTGAATGATGCCTCTAGCTGCAGGCATCATTCAGATATCCCCCCACAAACCCAGGATGTCATATGACGTCCACCCGGAGGGAGAGAGGGTTTCTGCCGGCGTCATTTTACAATGACCCAGTATGGAAGTGGTTAAGCTAGTGCATTGTTGGTTCACTTACCTTTTCCTTCGATTTCCCTTCTAAATGTTTTTTTTCTTTGTCTGAATTTCTCACTTCCTGTTCCTCCTCAGTAATCTTGCCCCCATCATTAACAAACCACGGGTGCTTCTGCCGTTCAAACAGTCAACTACATTTTTTCCTCCTCTATAAACTAGTTTGCCGCCCTCCAATGTCCACCATGGGGTTCCCTGAGGCATCGAAAGTAACCTACATTTTGCATCGTGTGAAGACAGAGGCATTCTTCACATCCATATTTGGAAGGTTGTGTCTACCGGTCATTTGGTCATTTCCAACCTTGCCGAATGTAAGTTCTTTTTTTCATGATCTACATTTTCAACCAAAACCATCTGCCAACTGCACCATAAAGGCTCTTTTCTTTGAACATGCATCAATAAACTCTCACTTTCCAAAAAATATATAAAATTAAAAATGTATAAAATCAAAAAAGCAATTCAGTGAAATCACACTCACTATTTACAAATAAACTGAAGCAGTTCTGAAAAGTTCAGTGAAATTGTGACAAAAATGCAATATCCTTTTGAAAAGTTCCAAAATTGTATCCACCAACACCAGTAGATTCTACGCCAACAGCGATCATTAGTGTCTTCTCTTCACCAACATACAAGCACGCGGCCCACTCACCAGAATTTTTTGACCCCTATTACAGACAGTAAAAAATGGCATTGGGTATCTTATGGTTCCACCTGCATTGAGGTGCAGCTCAGGACAAACCATCAGTATTGGTGCTCCTGCGCCTTTAAGCTCTCATACCAAGACATGTCCAGAGGAGGAGGTAAAAGAGAAGCCGCTCATAGTGCAGTATATTCAGGTTTAATAAAATTATAATAAAAAATACACTAACAATAAACAAGATGAATCACAGCATTAAAATCAATCCAGGACTGCTGGTTTGCGTTCCACCTGCGTTCCACAATGGCGGAAGTGACGTGTCACATTGATTCCACCCTATGTACATTTTGTCAGTAGGGTCTGATGTCATCAGGACCCCTGATGACATCAGACGCTGTGATGAAACGTACGTAGGGTGGGATCAATGTGACACGTCACTTTCGCCATTGTGGAGCACAGGTGTAGCGCAAACCAGCGGTCCTGGATTGATTTTTATATTTTTTTAAATTTATACATTTTTAATTTTAGATATTTTTTGTAAACTGAGAGCACGGTTTATTAATGCATGTTCTAAGAGATCTTTAAGCTATAATCAGCTTTCCTAACGAGCAGCTCTCAAATTACATTATAATTTACTGATATTTACCCTATTTGTTGGTTTACACAATTTTGGTGTGTATTCACATTTGCGCAGTTGTAAGGTTTTACTAAACCTATTCAAGGGAGCAAGGGAAACCAAGCTACTAAAGCTGGTCATACATGGATCCAAATTCAGATGGTTCAACGGGAACTGCTGTATGGGCACCCTGGTTGTACATAAGTTGATCTATCAATCGATTTGTGTACAACCAGCCAGTCAAGTTTTTCCTGAACTATTAGTGCCGCAGACTAAAGCGTCTAATTACTGTCTATGCTGGCCCAGCTCCTCCAAACCTTCCTTCACCTCTCCATATATCCTTTTATGTAGCTTCTGGGGAAAGAGCAAAGGTGAATAATATAGATTGTCACTTTAGTTACATCTCTGAGTCTGCTATCCAAGATTGTGGCACCCTGCAGCAGTCTTAGCGTTTTTGGATGCGTACACAAGGGAGACAGGTAAATAACACGCATAATATATATACAATGCACATAGTATCTTATAGGAAAAGGGTTGATGAAATGAATGGTCATGGTTTTTTTAATGTTTGTTAGTGACTTTACAGTATTGTTCTCATACTTTACAACCTGCTCAAGTCTTCTATTGCAACAGGATATTAGCATATTTTATAAAACTAGAAAACAGGGTGGAATATGTCCTTTACACATATATAATTTCTTATTATTTCTTTCGTAGAAAGGTTTCTCACCTGTTAAAGGCACAATAATCATCATCCTATCTGTTTTGGGTGTCACCTCTGATTACACTATAGAGTAGCGGTCACCAACCAGTGGTTCTGCCGCAAATCAACACTGTGGTGTATGCATACCACCCAATGTTGTTTCCAGTGTTGTTCTCAATGTGCGCTGGCAGTCAATACTGTCAGCATGCATTGATACCCGATGCCTCCTCTGTAGTTCCTGTGAACTCAGAGGAAGGCACCGGGAGTAGCGCAGAGAGCAGGAGGTGAAAAAGGAGGGGACTTCCAATGACAGCGCTAATCACAGACTATGGGAGGGAGCACGGAGCTCGAACACATGGCTGGATAAGAAAGCAAGATCCAATGATGAGTCTGTGTAAAGCCAAGCACACACAGGCTGAATGTTGAGTGACATTTAGCCCGTGTGTATGGGCCAGCTTCTGTTGAATTGTCATGACCGAAAATGGTCTGATGATCGGCTTCTGATCAGCATTCTCAGCCACAGTGTGATCCAGGGGAAGGGGGGCAGGGAGCCAGAGCATTGTGTGTATAAGGCAGCAGTGTGATCACAGTGTGATCCAGGGGAAGGGGGGCAGAGAGCCAGAGTATTGTGTGTAAAAGGCAGCAGTGTGATCGCAATGTGATCCAGGGGAAGGGGGGCAGAGAGCCGGAGCATTGTGTGTAAAAGGCAGCAGTGTGATCGCAATGTGATCCAGGGGGAGGGGGGCAGAGAGCCAGAGCATTGTGTGTATAAGGCAGCAGTGTGATCACAGTGTGATCCAAGGGGGAACGGGGGCAGAGAGCCGAAGCATTATGTGTATAAGGCATGTCAAATTCATGTTAGTGGTCCATGGGATTCAAAATTGTGAGTTTATTGGTCCGTGAGGTCTGAAAGGTTGGTGACCACTGCTAAAGAATGCTGCATGATAAAATTGCCATCACACATGACAGGAGTAACCTGCAAACATTGTACACAGGGCCGCCATCAGGAATTTCGGGGCCCCTTACACAGCTTCAGGCATGGGCCCCCTAGAGCAAAGGAGAACTGGGGCCGCAAATTGAGAAGCAGGGGGGGGCAGCTGTGGATTGAGAAGTGGGAGGTGCCACTAACAAAAAAAAAAAAAGGGGGGTTTGCCATCCGGGGCCCTGGGGACCTCTGGGCCCCTTACAAAAAAAAAAAAAAAATTATAAAAAAAGAAAAATTTTATAAAAAAAAAAGGGGGGTTGCCAGCCGGGGCCCTGGGGACCTCCGGGCCTCTGGGGACCTATTGGCCTCTTACAAAAAAAAAAAAATATATAAAAAATACATAAAAAAAGGGGGGTTACCATCCGGGGCCCTGGGGACCTCTGGGCCCCTTACAAAAAAAGGGGGGGTTGCCATCCGGGCCCCTTACAGGTGTACTGCCTGTACCCCCCTGATGGCGGCCCTGATTGTACATACACTATGGTATATGAAATACAGAAAACTGTGTATTAACTGAGAAGGGGCCTGCAAATCACTACTCGACTCTGAACATAATAATCCAATTAACATGTGACAAGAATACTGTTACTGGATGACACTGAAAACAAAGAAAAAAAATCATATTTTTTACAGACATTCCTTTTTTTTATCACAGCCTTTACTGGCAACATTAATTAGCCTTGGATACTTTTTAGATTTTCTATTAATTTTCGGATGGTTGGCAGCCGATATTTAATTTATACATTGAAATCCAGGACCTGCATTCTGAACATCTTTTTTTCTGTTGAATTTTTATTTTTTTACTCCTGTATCATTAATCAGCACAGATCGTTTTTAACATTTTTGAAGGTGTGAACTGTCTAGTAAGGGAAGAGCCAGTGATGTATGGGTTCTCTGAACCAGAAAAGATTTCATTAATCTACGGGAAACATCTTCCTTCCAGCAGACAACATGTATAGTCTGTGTAGCGCCTGTGCTTGAAAATAACTAACCATCTGACTAAATTACATAGGTGTAAGAAATTCCTTCCTATCTCTGCTACAGGATGTGATGGTATTGATAAATTTTATAGAATGCTATAAAACGTCAATAAATGCCTAAGGGCTTATTTAAAATGGACTCTACAAAGACTTTTTTTTATGAACCTAAGGGAAAGATAGAAAGGTATCCAAAAGCTGGCCAAACAGCAGGGCATCTGAGCGATCCAGATTGAATTAAACCATTGGAGAATACAATTTTTTACTTGACTTTTATATCCACTTGAAGGTGCATCTTTGGTGATTTTATAAAATGGTAATTAATTTGCTGAGATCAGAAGATATAGGAACATTTTTGGCTCCCCCAACTAGATCAGATTTATCTACTGTGATTCTTTTCTCTTTATATACAGTCAGCTCATATCAGGATCATTCGTTAGTGATGGACAAACCTGCTTGGGTTTGATTTTCCAAGGGTTCAACAAATATTGATCAAAGTACCATGAACAGGTAATCAGAGGAGAATGTAGTTAAAGCGGAGTTCCGCCGATTTTTTTTAAATTAAAAGTCAGCAGCTACAAATACAGCAGCTGCTGACTTTTAATATATGGACACTTACCTGTCCTGGGTGCCCGCGATGTCGGCACCTGAAGCCGATCTGTCCCTCGGCTCTCGGGTGCTGCCGCCGCCATCTTCGGTAAGGGAATCAGGAAGTGAAGCCTTGCGGCTTCACTTCCTGGTTCCCTACTGCACATGCGCGAGTCATGCTGCGTGATTCCACTGGTCCCTGCTATCTTCTGGGACCTGTGTGTCTCCCAGATGACAGCGGGGGAGACAGAGTAGGCGCCAGACGTGGCGTAGGTCACCGCGATCACCACGGTGATCTATGCACGGAAGTGGGAGCAAATACCTGTATTACACAGGAATCTGCTCCCTCCTCCCCCCTGAAAGGTGCCAAATGTGACACCATGGGGGGGGGGGGAGGATTCCAAAAAGTGGAAGTTCCATTTTTGGGTGGAACTCCTCTTTAAAGTTTATAGGAGGGGAATCTTGGCAAATTCTGGCAAATTTTTTTCTATTACGCCATTCCGCTGTGCACTTGGTGACATGTATGCAAACATTTTTATTTTTTCAAATACTGTACAGTGGGGAGAAGTCTGTTTATGCAACTTTGGCGGCAACATTGAAAATACATAAATCTTTTAGATAACCTATTTGGTGGATGCCCTAAAGCTATACATGATGTTATGGATCAGTAGGATTTTCACTGACAGCCTCAGCAAAAGCATATACTATGAGCGCATATTTGGCATTGGAATTTATTTTTTTCATTTAGAATTCACTTGACTTGCATACAGCAACAGCAGCCCAATTTGATTAATTTCAATTTGACAAAAAGGCTTTTTTTCAGGTGGCTTTAGCAGTGGCACATGCTGTTTCATCAAACAGTAAAAGACCCATTTTAACTGACATATAGAATTTGGTCAGTAGGTCACTGCGATTGTTCCTGTTTTTACTGATCCAAAGCTGTCTTACTTCTGGCCAATTTCTTTCAAGCTCTCATTAAAAATTAAGAGGCTGCAGATGATACAGCAGTGGCCAGCAGCAGGACATTTTTAGTGAGGTAGAAATATACTAGAGAAAAATATTAAAAGCTGGTGTTTACTATATCAATTTAAGTAGTTCTAAAGGCACAACGTTTTTTAGCTAAAAAAACATCTCTGTGCAGCCCCCCAGCCCCCATAATACTTATCTGAGCCCCATCACGATCCATCTATGTGCATGAGAGCCTCAGCTCTTCTGGGCTCTCCCTCCTCATTGGCTGAGCCAGCCAATGAGGAGAGAGAGGTGCTCTGTATCTGAATGGACCCGCAGAGCAGTGCTTGGGTGCCCCCATTGCAAGCTGCTTGCTCTGGGGAAACTGGGCGGAAGGGAGGGGCCAGGATCACCGGCAGGGGAAGAGGAGGATCTGGGCTGCTCTGTGCAAAACCACTACACAGAGCAGGTAAGTATGACATGTTTGATTTTTGTTTTTCTTAATTGCCTTTAATATCACTTTAAGAGACCACTGTTGACATGGCAGTATGAAATTGTCCAGCAGTACAACAATTTTAAATAATAAAGCTAGGCCTAAATTTACTAGAGACAACGAGTACAGGCTGCTGCTTTACTACAAGAATTATGATATCACAGAAGATACAACAGTGTAAAATTGGCCAGTAGCAGGGCAGTTTTAATTAGAAATAGTAAGCCTAACTGGTGTATGCCTAACTTTTATTTTATCTATAGGGATAGAAAGTGTGGTGAATGTGCGTGTTATAATGTCAGTTAATTTAGGTGCACTCTTCTTGAATGTAAAGTGACAAACGCTGCTTTAAAAAAATATCCTATTGAAGTATGTGTTTCTAACACAGAACAGGACCTTATATTGCTCTCAGCCTCCTCCAAATCTCCAAACTCCTTCTTTTTTTGCTACTGTGATCAAATTTGTGCTTAGAGGGGGGCTACATTCATTCTCTATGGTCCCACTGTTTGTAGGAACACCCTCTCTTGCTTGCTCCTGAGATGGACAAGAGACTATGTAATGTGTAGTGTGCATAAATGGAGAATATCAGTGATTGATTCATAGTGCCAATATCCTTGGTATAAAGCAGAAAAGCAATTCCCCTTGGGATTTGGACTTTACCGGCACTTAAATAGGTATACAATTATAATAAAGTAAAAAATGTTCATTGATAATACATGATTAAAACAAATAACGTGGAGTATACATTACAATAGCAACTGATAGTACAACTTGTGCAAAATGATGATATGCATAAGCTATCCTTCAGCCGATGCGTTTTGACGCGTTTCAGAGTCTGTTATAGGGTGAAGGATATCTTACGCATATACTCATTTTGCACAAGTTGTACTATCAGTTGCTATTGTAATGTATACTCCATGTTATTTGTTTTAATCATGTATTATCAATAAACACTTTTTATTTTATTACAATTTTATACCTGTTTAAGTGCCGGTAAAGTCCAAATCCCAAGGGGAATTGCTTTTCTGATGTGTAGTGTGCATAGAGCAGTCCTCTTGACTGCAACTAACGTGCACTGCTCGTTCCAAACAAACAGTGGTGAGGAGGAAAAGGAAAAGATCTCACAGAGGCAAAAAAACACAGAAAGAAACTATTTCATGAAAAAAAGATTACAGAGCCATTAATTGGTTAATGTGTATGGATTTTGTTTGGGAAAATAAGAATATCCTATAGTGTCATGTTATTTCCTTTCAAAAAAGTGAATGCTGCAATTTGAGCACCCCAAACCCCAAGCCCTATTAACATAAAATAAAATCCACATGGAAAAAAATTGGACCAGTACACGCAATACCCTCCACTGTTATCCAGTGCATCTGCGTCTAGGGCCCTAGTTAGTCGGCCCTTATGCTCTGGAAATTTATATGGAACATTGGGTTATCCCTTTCGGTCACCCAGTAGACAGCTAATACCTATAAAAGTTACTTGATTGTTCTACTCACTATACCCCTGCGCGGGTGAACATTTGTCAAGATGTTATTCTTATTAGGCCCCTTTCACACAGGACAGATCCGTGATGATCCGCCCCGTGATCGCTCCGTTGATCCCCGCTGAGCCGGTGGATGACAGGGCGGTCCCCGCACACTGTGCAGGGACCGCCCTGTCAGATCTCTACTCTCCCCTATGGGGGGATCGGATGAACACGGACCGTCTTTCCGTGTTCATCCGATCCGCTCTGCAGACGGATTGAAAAATAGGATTTTCCTCCGTCTAGAGAATCGGAGGATTGCGGAACACGGATGAGATCGGGTGTCAGCGGATGTTCATCCGCTGACACCCGCTATCTCATAGGGACCAATGTATGTCCCTTTTTCATCCGTAAACGGATGGATGAAAAAGCGGACATATGGACCGCATGTGTGAAAAGACCCTTACAATAAAAATTATTGTACCAGAAAAAAAATTGAAACTTCAAAATACTACACCTGAAACAAAAGACAACTTTTCATTTTTACATGGAGAAAACATACAAAACAAAAAACAATAAAGGCCATATCTATATAATATGAATAACAATATACCCCAAAATAAACTAAACAAATCAAAGTTTTATATGGATGAGACATCAGCTAAAAGTGACTGCTGACATCAAATCAACCACAAACAAAAACTAAAGACAAAAAAACACCAATAATAAGAACAAAGAAAGAAGCAATTAGGTTTATACTTAAAGAGCTAGCAATCAAAATGAAAGTAAGTTTCCTAGCCGATCCTAATCTTTCCTTATATGGTTTGTCAGCTTTCCAACAGCAACTGCTTCCAATTCATAGACACTATGTGCACCCCCTTTTTTATTAAGGGCAATGGCTTAACCAACCCCCCCCCCCCCCCAATATTGGCCCTTCTAAGCCTTCTGGCCAAAGTTTAAAGGCCATGCATTATATTAAAAAAATATATATCTCCCAGGTGAATCTGCACATAAATTCATCAGTACTGTGAATTCCAAACCTCCAGGATTGGCCTACGCATGGTAGCGATGAACCCAGATCTCATCCCTATAATTTATGTCAAACAACAATTTCACATCTCTGATGGAAACCTTACATTAGGGTTGCCCAATGTCTGAGTTAAAAGTGCCTGCTAAAAGTTCTTGGCAGGGTAAAAATGCCTGCTAAAAGCAAATTTAATGCCAAAGTAAACCCTGGAATGCCAGGAATGCTAACTGTCACATTGGCTGTGCTCTTAACCAAACTGTCAAACCATCCAATGGCTGGTGTCATAACTGATCACACGTGCAGCATCATGGCAGTTGAAGATTAAACAGAGGCCCAGATGGCAGCTTCCTTGGCTGAAAACGATAGGAGGGTTTACTTCCACTATAAGTTACTGAAGAGTTTTTAGCACTTATCCACTTACGTGTGTAACTGTGTCCAAAAAGTGAGACCCCCTCAGGAAACTGTTGGGATTTATCCAACACCAAAAGAGCTGGGGGTGAATATGGCAGGTCTTAAGCCCCGTACACACGGTCTGACTTTTTGCCAACAAACTTCATTTTGAGCAAGTTTACCAAACAATCCGACCGTGTGTACGCTCCATCGGACAAACTTTTTTGGTTTTCATCGGACAAAAGTTCGGTCTGCAAACGGACAAACTTTTGCCCAACAAAAGTGCGATGGAGCAAAGTCCGACCGTGTGTACAGAAAACCATCGGACTTTTGTCCGATGGACAAAACAAATAATGTTAAAATCAACCAACAATAGCAGAAGTTGACCAAAGGGTGGCGGTAAAGAGCAGAAAAACCATGTGATGTTGGAAAAAGTTTTGGGAAAGTTTGCAGAAAAGTCCTATGGTGTGTATGCTATGGGTGTGCCCGGCCAACTCCGTTCGGACTAAAATATACGGAAAAGTCAGATGGAAGTCCGACCGTGTGTATGAGGCTTTAGAAGTGAGTGTAATTTATGCTATACTACACACATCTCCCTTGCCCCATGTGTTTCCTTTTGGTAACACAATTTAAAGTATGTGTTAACCCTAAATAGGAAAGTTTTTAATATTTTACTTAGTCCCTCTGTAATGTCAAAGCAAATATTTATTACAGGTATTTATATAGCACCATCAATTTACATCAACATCAGTCTTTGCTTACATACTAGGGCCAATTTGGAAAGGAGACAATTAACATGCTATCATGTTTTTGAAGTGTGAGAACAACCCACACAAGCACATGAAGAATATGCATACTCCATCATGCATCTTGACCAGGATTCAAAATGGTGAGTCCAGTGCTGCATGGCAGAAGTGCTATCCACTAAGGCCGTCCACCCACGGTTCGAATCTCGGGTGGTTCAGGAGAAACTGGCCGAGATTCGAACCGTTAATGGGCAGGCTGAATGTACCAAGTTGATCAATTGATCAACTTGGGTACAACCGGATTCTATTGCGATTATCGCTAGCAGCTGCTATAGCCTTTAGTGATAATCACTGTCTTCTCTCGGCAGGGTTGGCTTCCTCTTCCACCCCAACAGGAGAAGACAATTGCTGATTCCCCTGTCAAACACTGCTGGTGTTGATGGGGGAATCGTGCAAATTTCTTTCCTGCAACCCGTGGTTGCAGAAAATTTTTTTGCACCTTGAATGGCCTGGCTAAGCCACTGTACTGGTGGCTTAGTCACTGTGTGTTTGTAGTCGTAAAGTCAGACTACAGCTACCAAGCCTTTTATCCAGTTCACCACAGTTAGATTGACAGCGGCTGCACATTTAACTGGGAGTTTTCATGGAGCTAAGGGTCTCCTTGCATGTATGATGTCAACAGAAGTGTCTTCTGAAGGTTCGGTCCCCAGCCCTCTGAGATGTGGGAGAGCAAGGTGACCAAGTAGTCATATGACTGAAAACAAAAATGAACCAAAAAAGGGATTTGTTTTTTTTTCGTTTGATGAATGTTAAGCTAGATAGTGATTAATGGTGGCTAATGTTTTGTTTGGTTTATGCATGGTTTGCATTTGCATACATTTTAAGGAGCACAGATATGTCAATAAGAATTTTTCTTAAGTTCAGCAATTAGCAGGGCAGAAATCTTCTTCTTTGGCTCCTTCTAGAGTCAAAATGACATCATATCTGGTATAACATATAACCCGAGACCATGCTTCAGTTACATAGCCATTTTAATCAGTGAGAGGATCCATATTCCTACAATCGCCAGGATGTGATATGGTTGCATGATTTTAGTTACACATATTTGCAAAGTAAATGACCATGATTAATATAGGTCAGTTGGGCACTTTGTGACCTATCACTAGTAGTAGGAAAAGTTCTCAGGCTGCTGGCAATGATGCATAACATGCTGTTATTGGTCTCTAACAATAGCAGTTAACAAGAAAAGTCTAACTATAAGCATGAGAGGTAGCTCTAAATCAGATTTAGGGCTCATTTACACTTGCTTCAGCTTCAACATACATTAACGGCTAGTTTACACTTGCTTCCAAACAAGGGTTCAGACAGGCTTTGTTAAAGCTCTCTGAACGCCAGTCAAATCCCCTGTCACTAAATAAAATGGTTAGCTTACAGTCTGGTTTACACCTGCTTTTGCTTTGCTTCGGCTTCAAAAATTGATACCCCATGTAGCTTCAGTGGTGCTTCAAAGCATCTTCAAAGCCTCCATAGAAGTCTATGGCAAAGCTCGCTTGAAGCCCAATTGAAGCCCCACCGAAGCCTCATCGAAGCCCCAAGAAGCCTCACCAAAGCCCCATCGTAGCTCCACCAAAGCCGCATCGAAGCCCCATCGAAGTCTCATTGAAGCCCCACTGAAGCACCAAACAAAAGCAAGATGTAAACAGGACTGTAAGCTAACCATTTTATTTAGTGACAGGGGAGTTGACTGGCGTTCAGAGAGCTTTAACAAAGCCTGTCCGAAGCCATGTTTTGAAACAAGTGTAAACTAGCCCTTAAAAACAGGGTAATTGATGGTGCCCCTAGATTCCTGTACTACTAGGTCCAGACCTGTTTGGCCTGCTCACAAATCCAACATGACATGGTCCTTATAAAATGCTATAAAGATAATAGTTTTAGACCAGGGAATAAAGAGCACCAAAGAAATCAAAGCAGATTTCTTTAGAACAGACAAGAGATGAACAATTCAAGGTGTATACACATGTCCATTGTCCATTCGTCTATAATTAACTTGTGAAGAAGAGACTGGATGTCTGGTTGAAAACCATATTCTTTTCAGCCTGAGCAGTAAAACTTTGGAATGTAGTCCTACAAGAACTGCTAAGGATGTTGTTGTAGACATTAAAATAGAAAAAAGAGGGATGTATCCATTTACATACAAAAGCACAGGAGTAGCCTATTGACAGATCAGGAAATCACTTTTCTTGTTTTAGGGTAGATTATTCAGTTGCTTATATTTTAGATGGAAGAACTTGATCTTTCTTACTGCCTTTGGGGATTTTGGGAAGACAAGCTAAACTTGAGGCATGTACCCTTTTCCAAGCTATTCTTATTGATATGTGACCAGTACTTTCAGGGCAGTCAGGAGACATGACCTCTTGGTCCATCATTACATTTTAAATAAAATACCTGGTATGCACAATATGGGCAGTGTTGGAAGACCAGTCATAGGTAGTGGCATTGACTGTTGTTTTTTGTATTGTTGACATTGTGGTCAGGCAACGCACTAGCACCTTTGCTGCCATTGTGCAATGTGCTGGGTGTTTAGTGTGTTCCTGCTCCTTTAAGGAGGGTTGGGCTCCCTCCAGTCATCATCCCTTCATCTATCCATCAGCATACATGTGCTTCCACTGTGGAGACTCTAAAGCCCTGTACACACGATCGGATTTCCTATGGATTCAAATCCGATGGATTTTTCCATCGGAATTCCGATAAAGCTGACTTCCATCAGTCTTGCCTACACACCATCAGTCAAAAATCTGACCGTGCCAAACGCCGTGACGTAAAACACTCAGACGAGCCGAGAAAAATTAAGTTCAATGCTTCTGAGCATGCGTCGACTTGATTCTGAGCATGCGTGGGTTTTTTCTCCGATGGAGTTCCACACAGACGATCGGAATTTGCTATCGTTTTTTTTTTCCATCGGATAAATTTAAAACATGTTCTATTTTTTCTCACCGATGGAAAAAAGACCGATGGGGTCCATACACGATTGGTTTGTCTGATGAAAAAAGTCCATCGGACTGTTTTCATCGGTAAAACCGCTCGTGTGTACAGGGCATTAGAGTTAGGGTCTGCAGTACACAGGGAGCCTTGACGGCGCCTGCAGCTTATGCATGTATTTGCAAATGCGTGCAACTAAACCCCTGTTTTTAATGCACTGTTAGACAGGTGAATTTGGTTGGTTGCTGATTGGTTGGTAAGTTGAGCTTGGAAATTCTGTGTGTTTTTTGACATGCGTTCGCCCCTTCCAGTGCTCCTTACTGTGAAGACCAGTCATAGGTAGGGGCAGTGACTGTTGTTTTTTGTTTTTTGCAGTGTTGGAATGTAATGCTGGTAGCACAATGAATTGGAAAACTTCCTCTTGAGATCTCGGATCTCAATGTCGTGGTTATACAAAAAAAAAAGTATTGGCAGAGAAAAAAGTATATACCGGCAGTTACCTTTTCTTCCACAGGGTTAGGTCTCTTTCAGAAACTGTCACTTACAGGTGTGTTGATCTTCTTTGTCCTCATTGTGCTCATTGCTTCCTTCCGCCATCCACCACATTACTACTGTGTACTGTAGTGATGCAGGAGCCTGTGGGAAAAACCACTTAGCGCAGTGAGGTACACAGGAAATTGACACTCCTGGAAGAGAAAGATTCAAACTTGACTAAGGCACCACAGATGTAATCGTCACCCACATAATAATGACCACTAACCTACCCGACCCTATTACTCCAACTAAACTTCAAAAACCACCATGACACAATTTGAGTAAATTTGGCCGTAATGGCCATTTATTAACCAATAACCAAATATAACAAACATTCCTTAAAACAGGAACAAAAATAATAAAATGATAACAATAAACATAAGGTTGCCGATCTTTGGAGGCACCAAGTATCAATTATCCACTTTGTATCTTCGAGATTACTTACACAGTCCCCAGCCCCACCACACCGGCTCGGGGACAACCTCAACATTCTGCCGATGCCTCTCAGTTTTAACATACCAGTTAACACACCATTAACTAGAATTCCACAGCGGACTCCATACCTTAGATGGGTTCCTAATATAATAGGCACAGCAGATTTTTTTAAACGCCTCCAAAGATCCCAAACGCCAGGCCGTTATGACCACTTAACGATGAACTGATACAGTGCAGGGCGGGAACGTTCTTCTCCACGTGCCTTCACCGGATGCCAAGAACTTTACCAATCCTCCTGAAAGATCCCCCTGCAGCCCCTCCCCCCTGCTGAAACCCACCAGTCACAAAAGTGACCTGCAACTTTTTACTTAAAGTGATTGTAAAGTCTTGTTTTTTCCCTATAAATATAACAAACGTGTTATACTTACTTGTAGTGGATTTGCACAGAGCAGCCTAGATCCTCTTCTTCTCAGGTGGCTCCTCTTTGATCCTGACCCCTCCCCCCTGTTCAGTGCCCCCACAGCAAGCAGCTTGCAATGGGGACACCTGAACTGAGTCACAGCTCCCTGTGTCCATTCAGACAAGGAGCCCCGGCCCCGCCCCCGCTCTCCCCTAATTGGCTAGCTGACTTTGATTGACAGCAGCGGCAGCTGTGTCTCAGTCAATCAGGAGGGAGAATCTCAGATGCCTGTGACACTCATAGACATTGCTGGACAGAGAAGGACCTCAGGTAAGGGTTAGGGGGCTGAGGGGGGCTGCTGCACACAGAAGGTTTTTTTTTCTATGCATTAAGATAAAAAATCTTCTGCCTTTTCAACAACTTTAACCCTCCCTGTCCCTGATTCCCCTGTCTCCCAGTCATGCTAGTCCTACACTATATATATATTTTTGCTTCGGGCTATACTTCTATGCAATCAGTGTTTGGTGGTGTGGGCAGCAATTATTCACATGCTTCTTTGCATTTATCTATTTTTCCAGAAAGTGTGTTTAGGCGACAGACATCTAGATTTATGTTAAATTCAAAATTAGGGTATGGGTGCATTCCTACCATCACATTATAAAATATATTTGTTTTGTTAAAAAATGCATAGTACAGTTCTAAAGTTTTACTTGCATTCTACTTACATTTTCCTTTTTTTTCGACTGAAATCATGCAAATGTAACTAAAAGCACACTAAATAAAGAGCGTATTGCATTTTTTGTGTGCTACCACTGACTTTAATGTAACGCATATTTTTCCAAAAGCACATATAAGATACAGCAGACAGTTTTTCAAAATCGCACAGTGCAGTACTGTAAAGCAACACATCCCTACACGTTTGGGGAGCTGTGAACTTGCATTTTAGCACGGTTACAATGCAGTTGCGAGAATGTGCCCAAAGTATATGGGCTCTTAGTTGGCAATGTTTCTGTATGTTCTCTAAATTCTGGATGTAATTTAGCTTTCACTACAACAAGATACACTATCAGGTAACCACGGGTAAAAAATGGTTTAATTATGTTAACTGATTTATGAAGCAAATATTGGTAATTGAGGAAGAGCTAGCTGGAGTTCAACAAAGCAATTAACAAGGAACTAAACAAGTGGTAAATAATTAGACATTTAGAAAGCAATTGATTTAGGCTCAAGTCACCTGGGTGGACTCTCCACACTTTAGAAAAACCCTGTAAAAAAACATGGGTGCCATTGCTGACCTCTTTCTGCAAATGCTAGTTGCTTGGTTGTTAAGCTTTTAGCCAATCGTTTAATATTTTCTGATTCACTGAGCTGGGTCAAGTATGCAGATCAGCAATGTTAGAGACAAGTCAGAGGCCCTTATTTGTATACTTGTTTCAGGTTTTTCAAAATATTCTATATTCAGTTATTTTTCTTTTTTTTACTTTTTTTTTTACTATAGTGGACATATTGGAAAAGTGGCAAAACTTATGTTAGGTTTTTTTTATATTTATGTCCCAATTAGTGACATTTTCCTGCATGTCCTGTCCTCAGAGCCACGGCCAGAAGAAGCACTTCGACAAAAAATCCGAACTTTGACAGTTGTCCCCACGGCAAGATATCCTCACTACCCTTGTTTGGGTGACAATGGTAGCAGTTTGGATAACCATCAATTTCTGCCCCTTTGACAGTTGTCACCAGGATAAATAGTGATTCTGAGCTTACACAGGTCTTCCTTTACTTACTTCCTAGGCCTATGCAGAGACTGTAGAGGATAACTAAACTCAAGATCTGAGAAATGCAATATATTGCAGCTAAGGCCCCTTTCACACTGGGGCGGGCAGGAGCGGTGGCGGTATAGCAGCGTGATTTTCAGCGCTGCTATACCGTCGTTCTTACCGCGGTATGCGGTCGCTAGGGGGGTTAATTTAACCCTCGCTAGCGGCCGAAAAAGGGTTAATACCGCCCGCAAACCGCGGCTATTGCCGCGGTTTGCGGGCGGTATTACCGTGCTGTCCCATTGATTTCAATGGGAGACCGCGGTAAAGGAGCGGTGAACACACCGCTCCTTTACCGCTGTAAAGAAGCGGCTAGCAGGACTTTTGGAGCGGTCCTGCTAGCGCACCGCTTCAGTGTGAAAGCCTTCGGGCTTTCACATTGAAGGCACAGGGCAGGATTTTTTCATGCGGTATAACAGCGCTATTATTAAACCGCATGAAAAACGCCCCAGTGTGAAAGGGGCCTTAGAGTCCTTAGATGTGCTGGCTGCAATAGATTTAGTATTTTTTCAAGCTAAGAACATTTTCAGCAAATATAGTAAATACCTGTTGATCTTGCCAGAAATGCAGCATCCTTGTCACTTTCCCTGAGCTGCACTGAATATCTTTCTTTCTGGCTATCATCTCTAATCTACCAATTGACCTTCCCCGATGTAATGGAGATGAAGATATACGAACATCTTGTAGTCCTATCAAGGTAGCAGCCTAGGGGTACAGCTATGGCTCCCTCCATAGATACATTTGAGGATGAGACTAGCCACACAGAAACAGTTAAGCCCTGTACACACGATCGGATTTCCTATGGTTTTTAAACCGATGAAGCTGACTTCCATCAGTCTAGCCCACACACCATCAGTCAAAAAACCGACCGTTCCAAACGCGGCGACGATGGAAAAAAGACTGATGGGTCCCATACATGATCGGTTTGTCTGATGAAAACAATCCATCGGACGGTTTTCATAGGTAAAACCGATCGTGTGTACAGGGCTTTAGTGTGTTATTTACAGGATTACCAGATGAAAATAAAGCAAAAGAGGCTTCAAAAATTAAAACAAATGCAGCTACCACACCAAGGACTAGCAATCTACAATATAATACATTTTTGGTTTTGGGTTTAGATACGCTTTAATGTGAACTTGGTGCATTGTCCTAAATGGGCAAAGCACATGTTCATCTTACATTCTGATTATACACTCACCAGCCACTTTATTAGGTACACCTTGCTAGTACCAGGTTGGACCCCCTTTTGTCTTCAGAACTGCCTTAAATCTTTGTGGCATAGATTCAACAAGGTGTTGGAAACATTCCTCAGAGATTTTGGTCCATAGTGACATGATAGCATCACGCAATTGCTGTAGATTTGTCGGCTGCACATCCATGATGCGAATCTCCCGTTCCACCTCATACCAAAGGTGCTCTATTGGATTGAGATCTGGTGACTGTGGAGGCCATTGGAGTACAGTGATCTCATTGTCATGGTCAAGAAACCAGTTTGAGGTGATTTGAACTTTGTGACATGGTGCATTATCCTGCTGGAAGGAGCCATCAGAAGATGGGTACACTGTAGTCATAAAGGGATGGACATGGTCAGCAACAATATTCAGGTGGGCCGTGGCATTTAAACAATGCTTAATTGGTACTAAGGGGCCCAAAGTGTGCCAAGAAAATATCCCCCACACCATTACACCACCACCACCAGCCTGAACCATTGATACAAGGCAGGATGGATCCATGCTTTCATGTTGTTTACACCGAATTCTGACCCTACCATCTGATTGTCGCAGCTGAAATCGAGACTTATCAGACAAGACAACGTTTTTCCAATCTTCTATTGTCCAATTTTGGTGAGCCTGTGTGAATTGTAGCCTCAGTTTCCTATTCTTAGCTGACAGGAGTGGCACCCTATGTGGTCTTCTGCTGCTATAGCTCATCTGCTTCAAGGTTCGACATGGTATGCAATCAGAGATGGTATTCTGCATACCCTGGCTGTAACAAGTGGTTATTTGAGTTACTATTGCCTTTCTATCATCTCGAACCAGTCTGCCCATTCTCCTCTGACCCCTGACATCAACAAGGCATTTTTGCATACTAAACTGCTGATTACTGGATATTTTCTCTTTTTCTGACAATTCTGTGTAAACCCTAGAGATGGTTGTGGGTGAAAATCCCAGCAGATCTGCAGTTTTTGAAATACAGTACTCAGAACAGCTCGTCTGGCAACAACAACCAATTCACTTAAATCCTTTTTCTTCCCCATTCTGATGCTCGGTTTGAACTTCAGCAAGTTGTCTTCAGTCCGTCTAGATGCCTAAATGCATTGAGTTGCTGCCATGTGATTGGCTGATTAGCAATTTGTGTTACCAAGCAATTGAACAGGTGTACCTAATAAAGTGGCCGGTGAGTGTATATTAATGTATGCTTTTAAATACAGTATGTTAATAAAATCAAACTTATAACTCTTTTTTTAAATCAATGTTATAGACTTAATCTTTCTTTGTGTTCTGTGCATTGAAATAGTCAATACTTGTGTCATGATATAATAAATTGACGAAAGAGATATTGCTGGTGCATTCTAAGCAAGCTGAAATATCATGCTGGGTTTTCAGATTGTGACCAGTTTCAGCTTTTATGTTATTTGAAAAGCCGAAATTCTAGAAGATTATCTGCCATATAACACTGTGGGGAAGGATAACTGATTGTAATGTCATTACAAATCCATTTCCCTTGCTGAGCCAGGCTTCTCAGAGATTAAATGGTGCTAATTAAGGGTTTGCTCTACTAACTTTGTACCTGCTGAGTGGCAAGTATGGTGTATAAGGTTAATTTAGGGATAATGGTTGTAGGAAATATGTTGTAGGGTGCTGACTACTCTGGTCCTAGACTTTAGAAGTGCAAACACTATAGCAGGTCACAAACCTGGAAGGCTTTATCTGCTTGATGAAAATAATTGGTATTTCATGTCCATGGGTAGCTTAAAATGTATCTAAACCCAAGAACAAAAATCTAATATATCACAGATTACTAGTCCTTAGATGTGGTGACTGTATTAGTTTCCTCTTTAAATGCTACAGTATGTAGCACCCTCCTAGCGTAGGATGTTAGGCAAATTTCGTTTTTGGCTTCTTCTGCAGTTAAGGGAGCAGTGGTTCTTTGTTTTGGCCTGTTCAGGGTTTCACAGGCTGGGAATTTGATTGCTTTCCCCTGCCTCTGGAAGAAGCTTCCAGAATATAGGAAGGAATATTCAAATGACCAGCCTGCAAATTTATAATGCCCTAGGCCTCTAGCCAATCTCTTAAGAGGAGCATTCACAGTGTGGCTGGGGGGGGGGGTATGGGGGGCTGACAAATAGTCTGAAGCCCTTAAGAGTTGGTTCTTTTCTCAGAAGGGAGGGTTTCAAAAGCCTCTAGGACTGCTGCCCTAGGAGGCAGCCCATGGACTGTATAGCTGTTCATAATAATAATAATAATAATAATAATAATAATAATACACTTTATTTTATATAGCGCCTTTAAAGGGGGCTTCTCAAAGTGCTTTACAAGAAAAATACAAGAAATACACAGTATAACATAAAAGAAACAGGGACAATTAAATGAAAGTTTGTCTAAAGAAAAACTTTTTTAGATTTGATTTGAATGAGTTTAGAGAAAATGACTCTCTGACGTTCTTAGGAAGTGAATTCCAGAGTTTTGGAGCTTAGCAGGAAAAGGCGCTGTCCCCCATTGAGTGTAGGTGACTAGGTGAGACACACAGTAAACCAGAATTTGAGGAGTGGAGGTTACGAGGGGGGGGGGGAGTAAGTTGATAAAAGTTCAGAGAGATAATGTGCCAAGCCATTAAGAATCTTGTAGGTGAGCAAGAGGATCTTAAAGTCTATGCGAAACCTGACGGGTAGCCAGTGCAAGGACTCCAGGATAGGGATAATATGATCACATGTACCAAACCCAGTCAGGATTTTGGCTGCAAAATTTTGAACATATTGAAGTTGATTAATAGTGGATTTAGGTACACCAGCATGTAGACTCTGAGCATTGCAGTAGTCAAGTCGGGAGAACACAAATGTACGGATCAGTTTTTCAGCTACAGTGTATGATAGCATAGAATGCAGCCGAGCGTTTCTCAAGTGTTTCTCAAGTGGAATTTTTTTTTAACAGTTTAATTGAAGGAAATTATGGGCCATCCAAGTTTTTATATCACAATTACAGTTTAATAGGAGAGAAGCAACCAAAGTAGACTCCGGTTTATTGTGGATGTATATCTGAGTGTCATCAGCATAGAAGTGATATTAGGTCTTGGCATGTAGGTTTTGGCTGTGGCAGTGGCAGAGCTGAGGACCTGGAGTGATCTTTCTGAAGAGCTGGCTGTAGGACTTCACCACAAGAGATTGGGTCTGGAGAAGGATTGTCTTCCTCACTGGACAGTAGTGGCAGCTGGTGTTTTTTTTTTGGGGGAGGCAGCAAAAAAACACCCCCCCCGTGGCACCTCAACACCCCCCCCCCCGCCCTCCCGCTCGCTGTCTGCCAGTCCAGCACTTACCCCATCTAAGTGGCAGGCATCCAGGCAGCGTGCAGCAGAGATTTGGTCAGCGTGCAGTGGGCAGCAGGCATCGGCTCCTGTTTCCCCACTTCCTGATTGGCCGGGAGGAGGATCAGTGTTACAATAGCGAATATTAATTTGCTACTGTAACACACATGGGTGGGCTGTGAGCACACTCTCTACGCCAGGAGACCACACTATTTTGAAGCCTATTAGAGCCTCTGGCTCTAATCACTGCTTCAAAAAAACACCCCCACCATAGGAATTCATGCGCCCGGTGTCCTGTAAGGGGCCGGATGCATGAATGGGGGGCGGTGCTGGATGGGGGGGCAGCGTCCTTGCACCCATAATGGACGGGCAGCCCCTGCTGGACAGTGTCCAGAGGAAGCTGGAAGGTGTGCAGCTGTCCTGGTGACTTGAGAGTTATGACCCTGGATTAATTCATGGTGACTGTGTGCGTTTTTTGGGTTGTAAGTGCCAGGGGGAAATAAAGACTGAGACATCTCTTATAGGCTCTCAGAATACTGGCCATTCCCCTCTCCTCAGTAGAATCCTGGAGTGTCAGCTTAGAAAAGAGTGTTCTATGTTACTTTGTAGCGTTTTGGAGTATCCCATGCCCTAACCCCTCTCCTGTTTAACGTTCTTCAAGCATAACATTTCAAAAATAAATCCTGTAGGCTGAGAATTTGGAGCTAAAGTGCATGGACTGGTGCTTGTGATGGTGGGCTGCCACTATACTATTTGGGAAGAACCAGCTATTACCAGCGGCCCCTGTAGGGGTAGGATTAGAGTAATTTACTGTTATTTTAACCTGGTAATCTTTCCAATAACATATCTTATGTCCTAGGGCAACAACATTCACTCACTGTATTGTATTTATGGAGGAGCAGCGTTGAGGCTCTAATTCGCTTCAAAAAAGGGTGGGTCGACCCACTTGTGTGACATTAGCAAATTAATATTCTCTAATGTCTTCCTGCTTCTCCTCCCGGCCAATCAGGAAACGGGTCCTGAGACCTGATTGGCCAGGGAGTCTTAGGGAGGAGAAGCAACGACCCCGGCACCACCTCGTCATTGTCATTGTCCCCCTCCCCAAACCTCTACCGCAGCATAAGGTAAGGCCATGGATCGCCGCCTTCCCGATTGTTCGATCGATCGCTGGGGGGGTAGTGCAAGTGGATCAGCCCTGATCAAGCCCACCCTTCTTGAAGCCAATTAGAGGCTCCGGCTCTAATCACGTGCTTTGGAAAAAAAAAAACATTGGAATCCATGCTTCCAGCAGCGCCCTGCATGTAGATTAGGGGCCAGGCGCATGGATTAGGGAGCGGTGCCCCTGCATCCCGTATGGACAGGCCGCCTCTAGATCATTGCCATTTAAAACACATGCCTTTGGAAGATTCTTTTGCAGTGAATGCTTGGTGAATGTCAGATTTACTGCTTTGGAAATTTGCTACTTAGTATATTTTGCATAAGTAATAAACTCTAAAGAAAAGTCAGCTAACAAATATAGACATGATATAGATTTAATAACTGCATATCATTGCTAGTTGTGAAAAAAAAAGAAAGAAGATTATTTAGTGGTCAAATTGATTGCAAATGACCAACTGATTTCTAATGTCTATGGTGACCTTTAGTGAAGTTTGGTTTGTGCTGAAGATACCGCTTTGGTTACTATCTGAGTGTGTATACTGTACGTGTGTAGAGATCAGATTGGCACACAATAATTGGACAGATGGCTGTAAACATTTGTTCGTGTTTTATACTACTACAAAAGTGTATGGTGTTTTCTTCCAATTGTTCATTGAAATTTATATGATCTGGTAGAATAATGAAAGCGACAGAAATAGTTGTAAATTAGCGTTTTGCTGTTTCTGTGTGTCTAATACAAGGAGGCAAACGTTTCTCTCTAATATATAGTAATGTTGTTTGAAAAAAACTCTTTCACACTTAATGAACTATTGTTTCCCCCTGGATAAAGCTTAAGCCGGCTATAAATAGTTCGAATCTCAGGCAGTTCCTGCTGAAGATTCGAACATGTATGGGCAGGTAGAATATACCCAAGTTGATTGATCAACTTGGGTACAACCAGCCTGACAGATTTTACATGCGATTATTGCAAGCAGCTGTTATAGCCGCTAGCAATAATAACGGTCTTCTCCCAGTGGGAATAGCTTCCACCACCAGGAGAACACAATGGCTCGGCAGGAAGGATTCCCCTGTCAACCGATGGTTGCAAGAAAGAAATTTGCACCATCTATAGCCAGTCTTAAAGGTCAAGCATACCTTTGATACACATTGTCCTTTAAAGAATGCAGCCCCCTTCCTGAGTGCAACTGTCTTAGTCTGATACTCACCTTTGTCCTCAATCCAGTGATATTCACTGGGCTACCATAGTGGGCCTTACTTCTGAAAACGCCCTAGCCGGGCCTTCTTCAGCATTCAGACCGCAACCTCATTCACTTATGCCGCGTACACACAATCGGAATTTCCGACAAGAAAAGTTTGATGTGAGCTTTTGGTTGGAAATTCCGACCGTGTGTAGGCTCCATCTGACTTTTTCTGTCGGAATTTCCGACAACAAATATTTGAGAGCTGGTTCTCAATTTTTCTGACAAGAAAAGTTCTTGGGGGAAATTCCAATCGTCTGTATGCAATTCCGACGCACAAAAATCCACGCATGCTCGGAATCAAGCAGAAGAGCTGCACTGCCTATTGAACTTTCTTTTTCTCGGCTCGTCATACGTGTTGTACGTCACCGCGTTCTTGACGGTCGGAATTTTGTGTGACCGTGTGTATGCAACACAAGTTTGAGCCAACATTCCGTTGGAAAAAAAATCCACGGTTTTCTTGTCGGAATTTCCGATCGCGTGTACGCGGCATTACTTATAGTAGCCTCCAGTGGTTCTGCAGAGAACGACTGCATTTACATGCTGAAGAGGACCCAGCAAGGATGTTTTCAGAGGCAAGGTTGTTAAGCATTCAGCATAGTGGAACAAAGTGAGAATGAAGGTGGGTATTGGATTGGGTTGGCTGTACTGAGGGGGTGGCTTCATTAATTAAAGGAAAACTTGTACCAAAGGTACAGTTGTCCTTTAGGATGGAATGTAAAAGACTGCGCTAGGAAAGACAATAAGCAGCAACACAATGTGAGATACAAACAAAACAATAATGGCAGGTGAAGGTTTCGCTCTAACTAACTAATATGAAAAAACACAAAACTATTAGGCCTCATGCCCACGGGCGTTTTTTCAGCCGCGTTTTTGAGCGTTTTTTACAGCTTAAAAACGCCTGTCCATGTTAGTCTATAGCTTCATGCCCACCTAGGCGTTTTTGAGCTGTAAAGAGCATAGGCGTTTGTAAGCTGTAAAAAAAACCCAGGGCCAGTGCGTTCCTCAGCGTCAGAACTAGGCAGGAAAAAACGCGAGCGTCAAAAAACGCGCACTAACGCGCAAAAACGCGCACTAACGCGCACTAACGCGCGGTCGCGTTTTTAGCTCCGAGGTTTTTTTTTTTTTTTTTTTTTTTTTTTTCAAAAAAAAAAAAAAAAAAAAAATATTTACAATAACATGGACAGGCGTTTTTAAGCTGTAAAAAACGCTCAAAAACGCAGCTGTAAAAACGCCAGTGGGCATGAGGCCTTACTGATAGTCTTTAAAGGTGATACTGGAGTAAACAACAATATAAAAATATGAATTGTTGAATATTTGAGATATTTGATCATGAAAACCTGTGAAAGGAATAAATGTGGCCAATGTATCTAGTGATAATTAATAAATGATAATAATGGTGTCCGCTCATACAGGCGATGTATGAGGTAATATGGGAGAACTTTTAAGCTTAAAATAAACATACCAATCAGGTTTTATCCATGGAGAATCTGTATTTCTTCCGAGTCACATCGTCAGCCTTGAGCTTTTGACGCGCTGTTGGAGAGACAACGTTTAGTTAGAGCGCATCCTTCACCTGCCACCACAGTTGTCCTTTAAAATGATTCAAACTGAGCATTATAATAAAAAAATGTACAGTAAAAGCTATTACTAAGGCCTGGAGACTGGAGAGCCATATTCCAACAAACCCAAGGCCTCTCGAAACAAATGTACAGTACGTGGACACACAATTCTTTGAAAATTGCATGTCAAAACAATTTATACACAGAGGTACAGGCAGAGGAGGTGATATGCAAATCTGTCCTTTTCCTGTCAAACCTTGTCACACCTGTTCCTGCATAGTGATGTTCCCAGTTGAACACTGACCAACAAGTTGACTTACAACCCCCTTATCCTGTCTATTATCAGCTACCTCATGGGGTTCTGGGGAAAACCATACAGAACTGTTTTTCTAATTCTATTTCACCCTTCCCTATCCTTCTCTTTCTTCTCTCTATCCCCCTATGCTCTTCTTCCTTAAGCTGAAATGTTAGTTTTTAATTTTTTTTAACTCACCCATTGGGCTGAACAAAAAAAGATAACAGATACCTCTATCCACACAAACGCTATAGAGATAATATATTCTGGCAGCACCACCCCCAGATGATCATCCCCTGATGAACTCACATGATTTGATGACGCAATGCGTTGGAAGGATTCAGTGAGGTCATGCTGCTAACCCGGAATGTGCGGCCGGCCATTTTTTAGGAAGTTATCCATAATATACAGGTGAAACTCGAAAAATTTGAATATTGTGCAAAAGTTCATTTATTTCACTAATACAACGTAAAAGGTGAAACTAATATATGAGATAGACTCATTACATGCAAAGCAAGATAGTTCAAGCCGTGATTTGTCATAATTGTGGTGATTATGGCTTACAGCTCATGAAAACCACAAATCCACAATCTCAGAAAATTTGAATATTACATGCAATCAATAAAACAAGGATTGTACATAGAATAATATCGGACCTCTGAAAAGTATAAGCATGCATATGTACTCAGTACTTGGTTTGGGCCCCTTTTGCAGCAATTACTGCCTCAATGCGGCGTGGCACGGAAGCTATCAGCCTGTGGCACTGCTGAGGTGTTATGGAAGACCAGGATGCTTCAATAGCAGCCTCCAGATCTTCTGAATTGTTCGGTCTCATGTCTCTCATCTTTTTCTTGGCAATGCCCCATAGATTCTAGTCTATGGTGTTCAGGTCTGGCGAGTTTGCTGGTCAATCAAGCACAGTAATCCCACGGTCATTGAATCAGGTTTTAGTGCTGTTGGCAGTGTGGACAGGTGCAAAGTCCTGCTGGAAAATGAAGTCAGCATCCCCATAGAGCTTGTCTGCAGAAGGAAGCATGAAGTGCTCCAAAATCTCCTGGTAGACGGCTGCGTTGACCCTGGACTTAATGAAGCACAGCGGACCAACACCAGCAGATGACATGGCTCCTCAAATCAACACAGACTGTGGAAACTTCACACTGGACAGTGTGTGCCTCTCCATTCTTCCTCCATACTCTGGGTCCTTGGTTTCCAAATGAGATACAAAATTTGCTCTCATCAGAAAAGAGGGTTTTTCTTTAGCCCAGGTAAGATGCTTCTGACGTTGTTTGTTGTTCAGGAGTGGCTTGACAAGAGGAATACGACATTTGAAGCCCATGTCCAGGATCTGTCTGTGTGTGGTGGCTCTTGATGCACTGACTCCAGCCTCAGTCCACTCCTTGTGAAAGTCCCCAGCTCTTTTGAATGGCCTTTTCCTGACAATCCTCTCCAGGCTGCGGTCATCCCTGCTGCTTGTGTACCTTTTTCTTCCACACTTTTCCCTTCCACATAACTTTCTATTATATTAATGTGCTTTGATACAGCACTTTGGAAACATCCAACTTCTTTTGCAATTACCTTTTCAGGCTTTCCCTCCATATGGAGGGTGTCAATGATGGTTTTCGGCACAACTGTCAGGTCAGCAGTCTTTCCCATGATTGTGATTCTTACTGAACCAGACTGAGAGACCATTTAAAGGCTCAGGAACCCTTTGCAGGTGTTATGACTTAATTAGCTGATTCGAGTGGGACACTTTGAGCCTAGAATATTGCACCATTTCACAATCTAAAATTTTTCTGAGATTGTGGATGTAAGAGAAACCCGGGTAAGAAGCACGCAGGCGTGGACATTCCAAGAGATGCACAAGAAAGGACATGTACTGGCACATGAATGAGTGCGCGCGGGCACGCACACGTGTGCGCATTGGTGCCAGTCTGCCTATTTAAACCTGCCAGTGACATGCACACTTTGCTGAGTGGTCTTTCAGCTAGTGCCTGATTAACCTGATCTGTACCAGTTTCCTGTATCCTGACCCCGCTTGCCTAAACCTTCCTCTTGACCTCCGCCTGCCTACTTGTGACCCCGGCTTGTGCTTGACTCTGCTTCTATCTGATGTTCCTGTGTCTCATTGCCCGACTGTGTACTGAACCTGGCCTGTGTCCTGTCTTTGCCTCTGCCTCTGCCTCACGTCTCGGTACCTGCTCTGTCCAGCTGTTGATGACCCCCTGGCTTACGCCCTGCGTACGCTTCCAGCTGCTGATTCAGCGTCACGGAGCTGCTGTTCTCAGTTCTGGCCCAGCGCACCCCAGCCACCTGGTTTCTGCCAAGACCCAGCCAGAGCCATCTGCTACATCAGCCCTCGTGCCACTCTGTGTCCTCCACTCCCTGTCACCACTACCAGGGGTGTTGGACGGAAGGTGCAAGAGAAGCCCCCCTCTACAGCTTGATCTCCACCAGGTACGTGACAGTACCACTCAGCCAAATGTCGGAGATTGAGAGAGGGGCTTCGCCTCTGGAGCCGCTATGCCAGCAACTTGCCTCTCTGACCCAGGCAGTCAGCACTTTGCAGGAGAGCTATCTGCAACTGGAAGATCGCATCCAATCCATGGGCTCCAACTCTGCGACTCCAACACCTGTTACTGCACCTGGCTGCACCACGTTCGGACAGACGGTATCTGCGTTCACAGGAACTATGCCACCACCAGAACCACAAGTTCCTGCACCAGAGCGGTTTTCAGCTGATCGGCACAAGTTCCGTGCCTTTAAGAACTCTTGCAAACTTTTTTTCTCCCTGCAGCCAAGAACCTTCTCACTAGAGACCACCAAGGTGGGGTTCACCATATCCCTGCTTCTCTGAGAATCACAGTCATGGGCCCACCAGCTCCTGGAACAGAATAGTGTGACCCTGGACTCCCTTACCTCCTTCTTCGAAGTGATGGCTTAGCTCTACGACGATCCCCAGCGTACAGCCACTGCAGAATCAGCCCTCCCTAACCTACGACAGGGTCATCGACCTGCTGAGGAATATACTGCAGAATTCCGCCTGTGGGCCTCTGATACAGGTTGGAACGAAGCAGCCTTGCAGCATCAGTTCTGCCCTGGCCTGTCTGAAGGCCTTAAAGATGAACTTGCTCGAGTTGGGGTCCCCCAGCTCTCTTGACAACCTTATTAGTCTTGTTATTCAGCTTGATCGCAGGTTTAGAGAAACGAGAAACGAGTACAGAAAGGGCTGGCACCACCACTGTTACAACAAATATGCAGGCAAGGCCCATGCAACTGGGACTTTTTCGCTCTCCACTTCCTAGTGAAGAAAAGCTGCGAAGACGGCAGATGGACTTATTCCCTATACTGTGGGATGGCAGAACATTATCTCCAGAAGTCCATCCCTTCTACGTACCTTGCTAACTATACAGCGTGAAAGGGGTCTACTCATATTACCCTGTCCCTCTCACTTCAGTTCCCTGGAGGGGACATCCAAGTATCTGCCATAGTGGACTCCGGTGCTTGCAGCTGCTTCATGGATAAAGACTTTGCCCTTCTCCACCTAATTCCCTTGCAAACAAAGGCACACCAGCTAGCCATCCATCTGGCTGATGGATCCCGTCTCAGGTCTGGGCCTATTACTCACGAGACCCAACCGTTGTTGGCTATATCTGACCGTGGTCATTGGGAATTTCTACACCTGGACATTATGAGACCTAACATTAGGTAAAAATTTAAGGTGATAGTTTATGGAAACTGATGAAGGCATAAACACACGTGGTTATCAGAATATAATTGAAGGATTTTAAACCATCTAAAAGTTGGATTTTTTTTGGGCATTTTTTATTATTGAAAGGAATATACTGTATGATTATGAAAGTTGGATCATAAACCACATGGCCATTTGAGACTTTGCTTAATTGTTTTTTTACTATTTATTTTTTTATTCCTGTGGTATATGTTGTATTGTGATGTGGCTACTGGAACATTTATTACAGCACTTTATTTGTTTGCACATTGCTCTTATACAGGTCCTTCTCAAAAAATTAGCATATTGTGATAAAGTTCATTATTTTCTGTAATGTACTGATAAACATTAGACTTTCATATATTTTAGATTCATTACACACAACTGAAGTAGTTCAAGCCTTTTCTTGTTTTAATATTGATGATTTTGGCATACAGCTCATGAAAACCCAAAAATCCTATCTCAAAAAATTAGCATATTTCATCCGACCAATAAAAGAAAAGTGTTTTTAATACAAAAAAAGTCAACCTTCAAATAATTATGTTCAGTTATGCACTCAATACTTGGTCGGGAATCCTTTTGCAGAAATGACTGCTTCAATGCGGCGTGGCATGGAGGCAACCAGCCTGTGGCACTGCTGAGGTGTTATGGAGGCCCAGGATGCTTCGATAGCGGCCTTAAGCTCATCCAGAGTGTTGGGTCTTGCGTCTCTCAACTTTCTCTTCCCAATATCCCACAGATTCTCTATGGGGTTCAGGTCAGGAGAGTTGGCAGGCCAATTGAGCACAGTAATACCATGGTCAGTAAACCATTTACCAGTGGTTTTGGCACTGTGAGCAGGTGCCAGGTCGTGCTGAAAAATGAAATCTTCATCTCCATAAAGCTTTTCAGCAGATGGAAGCATGAAGTGCTCCAAAATCTCCTGATAGCTAGCTGCATTGACCCTGCCCTTGATAAAACACAGTGGACCAACACCAGCAGCTGACATGGCACCCCAGACCATAACTGACTGTGGGTACTTGACACTGGACTTCAGGCATTTTGGCATTTCCCTCTCCCCAGTCTTCCTCCAGACTCTGGCACCTTGATTTCCGAATGTACTTTGGACCACTGAGCAACAGTCCAGTGCTGCTTCTCTGTAGCCCAGGTCAGGCGCTTCTGCCGCTGTTTCTGGTTCAAAAGTGGCTTGACCTGGGGAATGCGGCACCTGTAGCCCATTTCCTGCACACGCCTGTTCACGGTGGCTCTGGATGTTTCTACTCCAGACTCAGTCCACTGCTTCCGCAGGTCCTCCAAGGTCTGGAATCGGTCCTTCTCCACAATCTTCTTCAGGGTCCGGTCACCTCTTCTCGTTGTGCAGCGTTTTCTGCCACACTTTTTCCTTCCCACAGACTTCCCACTGAGGTGCCTTGATACAGCACTCTGGGAACAGCCTATTCATTCAGAAATTTCTTTCTGTGTCTTACCCTCTTGCTTGAGGGTGTCAATGATGGCCTTCTGGACAGCAGTCAGGTCGGCAGTCTTACCCATGATTGCGGTTTTGAGTAATGAACCAGGCTGGGAGTTTTTAAAAGCCTCAGGAATCTTTTGCAGGTGTTTAGAGTTAATTAGTTGATTCAGATGATTAGGTTAATAGCTCGTTTAGAGAACCTTTTCATGATATGCTAATTTTTTGAGATAGGATTTTTGGGTTTTCATGAGCTGTATGCCAAAATCATCAATATTAAAACAAGAAAAGGCTTGAACTACTTCAGTTGTGTGTAATGAATCTAAAATATATGAAAGTCTAATGTTTATCAGTACATTGCAGAAAATAATGAACTTTATCACAATATGCTAATTTTTTGAGAAGGACCTGTACCTGAGATTTATTTACTTTCTTTGATAGAGGTCGTTAAAATGATCAGCCAAATTTGGCCGGTTCAGCAAGTTTCTAGTACTAACCCTGTTCTGCCCTTTACACATATCCATTAGCAATGCATGTAAGACACAATCAAAAACTTAAAGCTATTTCTCATTTTTTTAACAACCACACTGGACTCATTGAGCTATGTTCAAGTATTCACTTTTTTTCCTCTAAAATTTTAAAATTACATTCTTAACACGTTGAACTATTGCCATCACCATCATAGCTACTCACATTAGATAGTTTGGCTTACTATTTAACCACTTGCCGACCAGCCACTGTCATTATACTGCCTGCTATAGCTCCTTTAAGAGCTATAGCAGGCACGCTCGCTGCACGGCGGGGGAGCCAATGCGTGTGGCCGGGATGCAGTGGCAGTGCGTCCATAGTGGGCGCAGGAGCGCCGCCCCCCCTCACTCCTGCGCCCGGCCGTCACTCACAACAATACATAGGTTCATGCATTGCATGAACCTATGTATTGTCGCCTCCGCTGCCACTATTCAGATGGCCGGCCCCCTGTTGAGCGCCGGCCATCTGAATAACAGCGTCTGGTTGGTCTTTAGAAGTTCCGATCAGAGCCAGCGGCTCTGATAGGCTTCCCGACTACAGCCTGAGGGCTGTAATCGGCTTCTAAATAGCTAATGAGAGGACGCACGGGGGGTGCGTTCCCTGGTTGCGTTTCAGCCAATCAGGTTCACCGGGTCTGGTTACCGGTAACCTGATTGGCTGAAGAGACATCGAGGGCGGAAGAAGACATTGAGGACGGCGCTGAACCGAGGAAGGTAAGTGCAGGGCTGGGGGGGACAAAGTGGCTGTATTTGGGGGACAAACTGGCTGCATTTGGGGGACAAACTGGCTGCATTTGGGGGACAAACTGGCTGTATATGGGGGACAAACTGGCTGTATATGGGGGAAGCTGGCTGTATTATGGGGGACAAACTGGCTGTATTTAGGGGACAAACTGGCTGTATATGGGGACAAACTGGCTGTATATGGGGGACAAACTGGCTGTATTATGGGGACAAACTGGCTGTATTATGGGGACAAACTGGCTGTATATGGGGGACAAACTGGCTGTATATGGGGGACAAACTGGCTGTATTATTGGGGGGAAACTGGATGCATTTGGGGGACAAACTGGCTGCATTTGGGGGACAAACTGGCTGTATATGGGGACAAACTGGCTGTATTTTGGGGGGAAACTGGCTGTATTTTGGGGGGAAACTGGCTGTATTTTGGGGGGAAACTGGCTGTATATGGAGACAAACTGGCTGTATATGGTGGACAAACTGGCTGTATAATGGGGACAAACTGGCTGTATATGGGGGACAAACTGGCTGTATATGGGGGACAAACTGGCTGTATTATTGGGGGAAACTGGATGCATTTGGGGGACAAACTGGCTGCATTTGGGGGGCAAACTGGCTGTATATGGGGACAAACTGGCTGTATTTTGGGGGACAAACTGGCTGTATTTTGGGGGGAAACTGGCTGTATTTTGGGGGGAAACTGGCTGTATATGGAGACAAACTGGCTGTATATGGTGGACAAACTGGCTGTATATGGGGGACAAACTGGCTGTATATGGGGGACAAACTGGCTGTATATTGGGGGAAACTGGCTGTATTATGGGGAAGGTAAGTGCAGGGCTGGGGGGGACAAAGTGGCTGTATTTGGGGGACAAACTGGCTGCATTTGGGGGACAAACTGGCTGCATTTGGGGGACAAACTGGCTGTATATGGGGGACAAACTGGCTGTATATGGGGGAAGCTGGCTGTATATGGGGGAAACTGGCTGTATTATGGGGGACAAACTGGCTGTATTTGGGGGACAAACTGGCTGTATATGGGGACAAACTGGCTGTATATGGGGGACAAACTGGCTGTATATTGGGGGGAAACTGGCTGTATTATGGGGACAGACTGGCTGTATTATGGGGACAAACTGGCTGTATTATGGGGACAAACTGGCTGTATATGGGGGACAAACTGGCTGTATATGGGGGACAAACTGGCAGTATTATTTGGGGGAAACTGGCTGTATTATGGGGACAAACTGGCTGCATTTGGGGGAAAAACTGGCTGCATTTGGGGGACAAACTGTCTGCATTTGGGGGACAAACTGGCTGTATTTTGGGGGGAAACTGGCTGTATTTTGGGGGGAAACTGGCTGTATTTTGGGGGGAAACTGGCTGTATATGGGGACAAACTGGCTGTATATGGGGGACAAACTGGCTGTATATTGGGGACAAACTGGCTGCATTTGGGGGACAAACTGGCTGCATTTGGGGGACAAACTGGCTGCATATGGGGACATACTGGTTGTATATGGGGGACAAACTGGCTGTATTTTGGGGGGGAAACTGGCTGTATTTTGGGGGGAAACTGGCTGTATTTTGGGGGGAAACTGGCTGTATATGGGGGACAAACTGGCTGTATATGGGGGACAAACTGGCTGTATATTGGGGACAAACTGGCTGCATTTGGGGGACAAACTGGCTGCATTTGGGGGTCAAACTGGCTGCATTTGGGGGACAAACTGTCTGCATATGGGGACAAACTGGCTGTATTTTGGGGGGAAACTGGCTGTATTATGGGGACAAACTGGCTGTATTATGGGGACAAACTGGCTGTATTTTGGGGGGAAACTGGCTGTATTTTGGGGGGAAACTGGCTGTATATGGGGACAAATTGGCTGTATATGGGGGACAAACTGGCTGTATATGGGGGACAAACTGGCTGTATATGGGGGAAACTGGCTGTAATTTGGGGGGAAACTGGCTGCATATGGGGGGAAACTGGCTGTATATGGGGACAAACTGGCTGCATTTGGGGAAAAACTAGTGGCGTTTGGGCACAGTGGCTGCGTTTAATGGGCACAGTGGCGGCAATTGATGTTTGTTTTTTTCAGTTTGTTTGCACCCCCCAAAAATTTTGAGCACCAGCCGCCACTGCCGGGATGTCTGCCAGCCCCCCACCATCGCTCCACAGAGAGCCAGAATGGGGATCCGTCAATGTAAACAAACAGATCCCCGTTCTGTCAGGGGACTAGAGAGAGATCTGCTGTTCCTAGTGATACGGAACAGTGATCTCTCTCCTCCTCCAGTCAGTCCCCTCCCCCCCACAGTTAGAAACACCTCCCAGGGAACACATTTAACCCCTTGATCACTACTAGTGTTAACCCCTTCCCTGCCAGTGTCATTTACACAGTAATCAGTGCATTTTTATAGCACTGCTCACTGTATAAATGTCGCAATATCAAAGAAAAAAGGCACCACACCAGGTAGTAAAAGCAAACTTAATATATTGTCAGCCATTATGGTCGGTAACTAGGCAAGCATAAAATGGATTAACAATGGTAATAGCACAATTTAGCATACAAAGTGATCAATAAGGACTAGGCATAAATTGATATTTTTTGCGCCCAGATCAGCATAGACAGTAGCAAGTTTGCAAGCAACAGTGAGTAGTAGTAACTACTGCTCCAGACCAGGACCTCCAGGTACATTTGCATGTTTGGTGCACTGAATACTGCTACTGTACTAATTGCTGAATCTTTGTTCAGTGTTCACTCTATAGAAAATTTGTAAAACCCTATAAATGTTAAAAGAGCACTACCATCACTGATCACCCAAAAATATATCTTTATTTTAGTATGGCGTGGGGTATGGTGTGAGCAACCTTGTTACATGCAATCTTGACAAAGCAGTATAGCTAAATGGTGTGCAACTGCCACTGCTAATGTGTTTTTTTTTTTTAATCATGTGTTTGTTTGGTGTCAGCTACTCCAGATCCTCAGATTATGAGTTTTGCCTGGAATTTCCTACGAAGTGCAAAGATACAAGTCTGAACGTTTTATCTTTTTGGAAAAGTGTAGTTGATTTGTGAATATTACCTATATTGTGTGCGCTAAATATTGCATTCTGTGCATAGGCAAACTATCATTCCATTTTTTCCCTTCTTCTGCCCTTGACTGGACACTGTTGTGACACTTCTGGCATACTTATGAATTCATGCAAGCTTTCCTCTGTCTTGTTTCAGCATGTCTGGGTGGTGGTAGGCCAGTAAACACCAAGGGATGGTAATCCATTCTGCACATAAAGTGCGTTTCCATGGTGACTAGTGAAACAATGAAGAAAAATATGACATCAAAAAGCCCGTTAAAATGACACAAATGAATGGTGTATATCTGAGTATGAAGAAAGAAGCTCCGAAGTGGCTCCTGGTGTTAATATGCTTTATGATAACCAGACAACCAGGCAATTTCCTCAGATCATCAATGTTAAATACAGGTAAGCCCCGTACACACGATCGGTTTAACTGATGAAAACAGTCCGATGGATGGTTTTCATCAGACAAACCGATCGTGTATGGTACCCATCGGTCTTTTTTCCATCCGATGGAAAAAATAGAACTTGTTTTAAAATTTTCCGATGGATCAAAAACCGATGGTAATTTCCGATCGTCTATGGGCAAGTCCATCGGTTAAAAAACCCACGCATGCTCAGAATCAAGTCGACGCATGCTCAGAAGCATTAAACTTCATTTTTCTAGGCTCATCGGAGTGTTTTACGTCACCACGTTTGGAACGGTCGGTTTTTTGACTGATGGTGTGTGGCCAAGACTGATGAAAAACAGTTTCATCGGATTTCCGATGGTCAAATCCATCTGACGAAAATCCATAGGTTATCCGATCGTGTGTACAGGGCTGTAGCATGTTGTTCCCTATTCATTGCTTGTAAATAAGGGGACAGGCTTAACTGGTTATTTAAACTGGTGACCATACACAGGACAAGGACACTCAGGAACATTCCAGACAGGTGTGTCCTGCACTTTTATTCAGCATGCCATTACAAACAAACGCAGGTCAATGCATGAGGGCTTTGTAGAGCAAGCATAAAACAAACAAAACATCTGCTCATCCAAAACACTAAAGTTGGCCATAGACCAGGGGTGTCCAAACTTTTTTCAAAGAGGGCCAGATTTGATGAAGTGAACATGCGTGAGGGCCTTTGTGCCTGTGTGTGAGTAAAGAGATGAACTCGGGCGTATTATTTGGATATACCGTATTTATTGGCATATAACACGCACCTTAACTTTAAGAGCCAAGTTTCAGGAAAAAAATAATAATTTTAAATAAAAAACTGTGAAGGAAAATAAGGGTCAGTGCCCATCTGCAGCCTCACCATTGTCAGGAATGTAGCCTTACCATTGCTAGGAATGCAACACCAACCATTGCCAGGAATGCACCCACCATTGCCCGGAATGCACTCACCATTGCCAGGAATGCACGCACCATTGCAAGGAATGCAGCACCATTGCCAGGAATGCCCTCACCATTGCCAGGAATGCAGCACCATTGCCAGGAATGCAGCACCATTGCCAAGAATGCAGCACCATTGCCAGGAATGCTCTCACCATTGCTAGGAATGCACTCACCATTGCCAGGAATGCAGCACCATTGCCAGGAATTCACACACTATTGCCAGGAATGCACTCACCATTGCCAGGAATGCAGCACCATTGCCAGGAATTCACACACTATTACCAGGAATGCACGCACCATTGCCAGGAATGCAGCACCATTGCCAGGAATTCACACACTATTACCAGGAATGCACACACCATTGCCAGGAATGCACTCACCATTGCCAGGAATGCACTCACCATTACCAGGAATGCACGCACCATTGCCAGGAATGCAGCACCATTGCCAGGAATGCAGTCACCATTGCCAGGAATGCAGTCACCATTGCCAGGAATGCAGAACCATTGCCAGGAATGCAGCACCATTGCCAGGAATACAGCACCAGACGGAGAAAAAAACACGCATGCTCAGAATCAAGTCGACACATGCTCAGAAGCATTGAACTTCATTTTTCTCGGCTCGTTGTAGTGTTGTACGTCACCGCGTTCTTGACGGTCGTAATTTGGTGTGACAGTGTGTATGCAAGACAGCTTAAACGAAATTCTGATCGTGTGTACGGGGCATTAGTTGTTTTGGAGTCTTTCATATTAATACATATATCTGGTGATCTATTTCCCTAGATATAAATATATATATATATATATATATAAATGCTGTATATATTATGTGTAATTTACTGCCTATTTTCCAAAATGGTATGTGACACATTGCAAGTTACTGCATTAACAGGAGGATTAAAAATACTTGCTGGGTGTGCTAATCTTTACAACTGGTATCATTAACTGGAATTTGAAGTTGTTAAAGTGACACTGATGAGAAATGATTTATTTTGAAGATTATTTAGGAGGGGAATAGGCCTGATAATGAGCAAAGTTCAACAGTTGAGAAGACTATATTGGGTATTGACTTTTATCAGGTTGCTGCATTTGCACATCAATTAGAATCTCTCATCAGCAGCACTAGCTGTGTGCACTTTTATGGTTATTAACTTTTTTTTTGTTGCTATTTTAGCAAGATAAAAAAAAAAAAACTGTATATGCAAAAATTTCTTATTTGAAATTAATGTTTAAGGGAAAGTATGTTGTATTTTTAACAAGCATTTTTTTGCATTACTGTATTTTTTACCCTAAAGTAATTTTTGCAGTACCTTAAATTTTTATCGCTTGCTCTGCCATAATTTTATCACTAACGAAAGTGTAATGGATTAGAGTGCCACAAGTCTTTAAATGGCCCATTAAAAATACACTATATTACCAAAAGTATTGGGACGCATGCCTTTACACGCACATGAACTTTAATGGCATCCCAGTCTTGGTCCGTAGGGTTCAATATTGAGCTGGCCCACCTTTTGCAGATATAACAGCTTCAACTCTTTGTGAAGGCTGTCCACGAGGTTTAGGAGTGTCTCTATGGGAATGTTTGACCATTCTTTCAGAAGCGCATTTGTGGGGTCAGGCACTGATGTGGACGAGAAGGCCTGGCTCTCAGTCTCTGCTCTAATTCATCCCAAAGGTGTTCTATCTGGTTGAGGTCAGGACTCAACCCTGTGCACTGGTCCAAATCATTTGGTGGAGGGGGGATTATGGTGTGGGGTCGTTTTTACTGGGTTGGGCTTGGCTCCTTAGTTCCAGTGAAGGAACTTTTAAGGCATCAGCATACCAAGACATTTTGGACAATTTCACGCTCCCAACTTTATAGGAACAGTTTGGGGATGACCCCTTCCTGTTCCAACATGACTGCGCACCAGTGTACAAAGCAAGGTCCATAAAGACATGGATGAGCGAGTTTGGGGTGGAGGAACTTGACTGCCTGCACAGTCTTGACCTCAACCCTCTAGGCAGTGGTGTATTTAGGTTTTGTCCTGCCCTAGGCGTGCCTCTAGGGCAGCAAGGACTGGGGTTGTCCTCAGAACACTGTGGAAAATAGATAAAAACAGAGGGCGCACTGGCCTATTGCTTTATCCAACAACAATTTATTGAAGATATTATATAAAATATAATTACTCACAAACGTAGTTAGTAAAACCACTCATCAAGCCACTGCGAGTGGCTGCAATCTCCCAGCTTTGCCTAAGCCTCTAGCTCAAGGAGGACCTCATCAGGGTCCCTGCTACTGACGCGTTTCGAAGATATGTCCTTCTTCATTAGAGGCTTTGTGAACAAGGCTTTATTGACCAGTATTTTCATCTATCACCACTAGGACAAGCTAATACTGCTATTGATCTCCCTGCATCCCCATGGGGTGTGCAGCCAAGTCTTTGTTTCCATTTATTATGGTGGGCAGCCGGGCAGGTACTTGTGAAAGACAGTTGCGTCCGTTCTTGCTGGTCACTTGCCTGGAGTGGTGGTAACCCCTGTATTGTAACTACTAGCACATGCTTTGATGAAGGGGGATTTGTAAGTTATTAAACCTACTGACTTTTTATCAAGATTAGTACATTTTTACTAGACCCTCTATAGACTTGTGGCGCCCTGATCCTTCACACTTTCATTGGATAATTCAGCAGGGCTACCCTGTTTTTTGGATAGCTGCCTCTCAAAACCAGTAATTGCACCAAATCAAATTTATCTTTGCATCCAACGCTCCTTCAACACTTTTTTTTTTTTTACTGTATTAAAAAGGAAAGATGTGTGGATTAGCCACTATAATGCTAGATACACACGCAGTTTTTTTTTCTTTGTTCAACCCAGAGGGCTCTAGAGGAGCTCGCTGTAATAACTATCCGATGTTAGCACAGCGATCTTCCCGCTAAGCTATTGTGTTCTGACAGGGGGACTGCCCCCCCCCCACCAGAATACAACGGTCAGCGTTCGCAGCCATTGGCTATGAGCGCTGAGCGGATGCAAATCGGCGGATTTTTTTGGGCATGCCCCTTCGACAGAAGCCAGACGTTCAGCCAGCTTCTGTCAGACAGACTGCTGTACACAAGGGCCGAATGTTGTCCGGTTTCTGTTGATATTCGGGCTTAAGAGGCTCTCTGTTGCTCAGTGCAATTAGTTTGTCTCTCTCCTAACAACTGTTGACATAAGATATCAGAGCAGAGCTTTTGTATGTAGTGAGCAAGTAAGACTGTCTTCATGTAGCTATATAATTACAAGCTAAAAACCAAAATGTTGACCTCTTCCCACCGGCCGTACACATATATGCGGCCTCTCGTGGGTGGGCTTTAACAGCTTTACGTCACCGTAACTGGTGGGTACCAGAAAGCTCCCGATCGCAAATATGCATCTGCCAATCACAGCAGTCATATGATCGGAATGCCTGCCTACTGGCTTAAAGGCCCGGGAGGTGGCGGCGGGAAGGGGTTAAAACATAAATTTTCATCTAGCTGATCTCTTTTACATGATTGACTTAAAAGAAATGCAGAAGGAACAGAAAAGGTTATTCATTCCCATTATTTGTAAGGGATGCAGGTGTAGTATGGCCACTGAGGTGCAAGCACTGCATTAGAAAAACCTGGGGGAATGCCACAGGTCCATACACAGTGGGCCCAGGTTTAGGGAGTTCCTCATGTGAACAATGTTTTTTTTTGCATCAGGTTCACATTCAACAGAACCTTGCTCTACATGCGGTCTGCTTTCTAAATGTGCCCCCCCCCCCCTCCCGTTTGATAAAATGTTGCATAAAGGTGAAAAAAAGATGCAGAGAAAAAATTTGGGATGTTCTACTCACCTGTCCTTCAGGGGTTCACAGTGCAGGGAGGGGAGAGTTACATCATCCTCCAGTCTAAAGCCTGGTACACACGATCGGATTTTCTGCGGACAAAGTTTAGGACTTTTGTCCGAAGGGCGTTGGCCGTGAACTTGCATTGCATACAAACGGCAAAGAATTGTTGGCCAACAAACACAAAACTACGTAGTTTTTCAGCTCTTTAGCGCCACCCTTTGGGCATCTTCTGCTAATGTTGTGTAGCGCTACCCCCAGTTAAGAGAGCCGCTGATATTGATTTGGGCCCTGTAGTGCACTGCTGTCAACCCCTGGCAATCGGCTCTAACCTCCCGTGGCACAGCTGGTGATAGAGGGATAGGACCGCGTGACCGCAACTGTTGGTGACGCAGTCCTATAACAAACATACACAGAATATACTTTAAAACTCCTATTAAAGTAAGCGGAACTGACACCAAATGTACTTTACCCAGATATTTTACTGAGGCTAATGGGCAAGTAATAAACAACAGTATAACAAGTTGCAGATCCCTGCAATAAACAGTAATAAAGATAAACAGAGTAATCAGAATAATTAAGTATTGCTATGCAACTCTAGCGCTGCCCTTTTACAGCTACTTCCCCTCATGGGTAGACTAACACCCAGCAATGTCTACCTATGCAGTCAGGCCTGACTGATCTAAATGGAAGTTCAGTGAAACAATATTTGCTAGCAATCTCTCGGTGGTGCACTTGAAGAACAACTTTGTAATCCCAACGAATAGTAAAGATAAAGTATCTGTCTTTAAACAGCTCTCACCACCTGGACAAGTCCAAGTCCCTTTCCTCCATCGATTCGTCTAGGAACAGGAATCCACCGACATCCAAGTCTTCAATCCTTCTGGTGTACTGCAGCAAGGAGGATTAGATGTCTCTAAGGCTCTGCTAGGCTGGCAGAGGGCTCTTTGGAAAGGAGCACACGGCCCGGGCTTCAGGCCTTGTGCACACAGCAGTTCAGCACAGACATCCTCTTGCTAGGAGAGGGGGGTCCAAAGAGACCGACCAAAACTCCGCCTCCCCTTTATAAAGTCTGCCCCAGCAGTCTCTGTTCTGGAGCAATGCACCCTGGGTGCTGCAAGATGTACTGGGAGATGTAGTCTCTCTCTCCTCTGCTTTCACTTCCATAATGTCTCTTTAATTCCTCCCGACTCACCTCTCACCTGGAACTTATTGTCTCTCTGCATTAAAGGGGAACACCCCGCTACACACTCCCCCCACTTGAACTCTTTGGTCCCCAAAGATAAACTTCAACAAATACTGTTTACCATTTTGGACAATGTCGAGCATGATGTTGGCATAGGGAATTCCCACCAAAACTTTGGGATGGAACTCTCTTGCCCACAGGTCACACTACCATGAGTGGCCTGCCTAACTGTGCCAGAGAGTGAGCTGGGGTTGCCCTCCACCAAATGGACGGTGGAAGGATCAGGTTGTTCAACACTTCTCCTAGCCGTTACAACAGAGTCCTCTGAGCTCGTCCCCATTTGGGGGTAAGTTAGTTTCTTGGGAGGCCTGATGACTCTGCGAGCCCTCTGCTCTCTTGGTGCTTCTGACTCTGGCACCACAGGCTCTTCTTCAGGAGTAAGTTCAGGTAACATTGCTGGTTCTGGAACCTCTGATTCAGAAGTCAACTGACGTATGGAATCTCTAGAGTCCTCCTCTGCGCAAGTGTCAGGAACATCTTCCCAGTAATCAGCTGAGGGACTGAAGGGTATGAATTCAGTAGCCTCCGGATTCAGCGTTGCATCTGGGGTATCCCCTCCATTTGGGAGATCTATGGCGGACGTTCCCAGAGTCGAGGGAGGCCACAGCCAGTCCAGTTCTCCACCTTCTTCTGTACTCAATTGGGAGGCCTCCCCATCTTTGGCTCGAGAGGTCTGGGACCGAGTGTTCGGCCTAGGAATATCCAGGATAGAGGCCGGTTCAGGGGAGTCTCTCACGGGAGGTATTCTGACTGCCTCAGCAAGTGGGAGCAGGTGGTTCCGATGCCACGTCTTCAGTGGACCCACCTTTCCTTCTGGCTTTAGTTTGTAGACAGGCAAACCGGGCAACTTCCTACAGACAACATAGGGCTCAGATCTCCACCTGTCGGCAAGCTTGTGTTTTCCAGGGACCCCCAGATTGCGTAGCAGTACTCGGTCCCCGGGCTGCAGATCTTTCACTCGAACCTTCAGATCAAAATTTCTCTTGTTGCGGGCCCCCCTTTGATCCGAAGCCGCCTGGGCTTGTTCATAGGCCACCTGCAAGCTACGTCTAAGTCTGTCCACGTATCCCTTGTGGGATGTAGCTAAGGTATTGTCTATAGAAGTGCCAAAGGCCAGGTCCACAGGTAGCCTTGCTTCTCTCCCAAACATAAGTCGATAAGGGGAGTAGCCATTGGCGTCACTTGTGGTACAGTTATAGGCATGTACTAGGGCTGATATGTGCTGACTCCATTGTTGCTTCTTCTCTGTTTCTAAGGTTCCCAACATGTTGAGCAGGGTCCGGTTAAATCTCTCCGGCTGAGCATCTCCTTGTGGGTGGTAAGGCGTGGTTCTGGTCTTCTTTATTCCTAATGAATCCAAAAGTCTATGGATCAACCGACTCTCAAAGTCCCTTCCTTGATCTGAGTGGAGTCTCTGTGGTAGTCCGTAATGGACAAAATACTTCTCCATAAGTATCTTGGCCACGGTGGATGCCTTCTGGTCTTTGGTTGGGAAAGCTTGAGCATAGCGGGTGAAATGGTCGGTTATTACCAGAACATTCCCCAATCCACTCAGGTCGGGTTCGAGGCAGAGAAAGTCAATGCATACCAGATCCATTGGGCCTTGACTCTGTAAATGGCCCATTGGGGCAGCTTGATGGGGTAGGGTCTTTCTCTGAATGCATCGTGCACAGGAATGGCAATACTCCTCTACTTCTGCCCTCATGCAGGGCCAATAGAACCGATTTCTGACAAGCTGGAAGGTCCTTTCTGCCCCTAGGTGACCATGATGGTCATGCAGGGCAATTAGTACAGTCTCTCGGTGCTTCTCTGGAAGAAATAACTGCCACTTATCTTCTGAGTCATCAGAGGGGCCCCTTCGGTAGACCACTCCCTGATGTACCTGTAGCCTGTCCAATTCCTTCCTCAACAGGCGAGCCTCCTTTGAGGGGTGATGTAGGAATTTGTTGGGATCCTGATTCTCCAGGGCTTCGAGGACCAATCTCCCCATGGGGTCTTCCAGTTGGTCACACCTCAACTCCTTCTTGGACAGTCTCGGTAGGTTGTCTTCCTCCAGTTGAGTTACCCCACAATAGTGTTTGGGGACTCCTACCATGGTAACCCCTATTTCTTCTGCTCTGGAGCCTCCTCTGGCTTGGAATTCAGCCCCTTGACAAAGGGCCCGCACCCTGTCCGGTGCCACTTGGGTCCAATCTTCCCAGTCCAGTTCCTTCCTCCAGTTGAGTTACCCCACAATAGTGTTTGGGGACTCCTACCATGGTAACCCCTATTTCTTCTGCTCTGGAGCCTCCTCTGGCTTGGAATTCAGCCCCTTGACAAAGGGCCCGCACCCTGTCCGGTGCCACTTGGGTCCAATCTTCCCAGTCATTTGTCGTGGCATGAGACCTCCGGGACAGGGCATCTGCATCCCTATTTCCGGCTCCTGGTCTGTACTTCAGACTGAAGTTGAATCCAGACAATGCGGCCAACCACCTGTGTCCGGTGGCATCTAGTTTCGCGGTGGTGAAGAGGTAGGTCAGGGGGTTGTTGTCTGTCTTCACAGTAAACTCTGCCCCATACAAGTAGTCTTTTAGCTTGTCTACTACCGCCCATTTGAGGGCCAGGAATTCCAGCTTATGAGTGGGGTAATTCTTTTCTGAGGGGGTCAGGCTCCTGCTCACATAGGCCACTGGTCGCAGTTGTCCTTCATGTTCTTGGTAGAGTACACCACCTAGACCCTCATGGCTGGCATCCACATGTAATTCATAAGGTCTGGTAGGGTCGGCGTAGGCCAGGACTGGGGCAGTGGTTAAGCTCCTCTTCAGAGCATGAAAGGCCTCTTCACACCTTGGGTTCCACTGATCTTGAACTGACTCACCAGGCCTCCTGGGCCCTGAGTCATCCTCTTCCCCTTCTGCCTTTAGCAATTCATTCAACGGGCGGGCAATCCGAGCAAACCCCTCCACAAACCTCCTATAATAGGAGCAGAACCCCAGGAAGGATCTGAGCTCTGTTACTGTGGTGGGTCGTGGCCAGGAAGTGACTGCTTCCAACTTCTCAGGATCTGTGGCCACCCCTTCTTCAGACACTATGTGCCCCAGATAGTTCACAGAAGACTGGTAGAACCGACACTTCTCGGGGGAAAGCTTAAGTCCCTCTTCGCTGAGTCTTCTCAATACTTTCTCCAACCTGGCTTCATGTTCTTCCAAGGTTCTTCCAAAGACAATGACATCGTCCAAGTACACAAGGACTTCTATAAGATTCATGTCTCCAACAGTCTTCTCCATAAGGCGTTGAAAGGTAGCAGGAGCTCCAGACAGACCCTGAGGCATCCTATTGAATTCGAAGAATCCCACCGGGGTTATGAAGGCTGTCTTCTCCCTGTCTTCTGGGTGCATAGGGATTTGATAGTACCCACTCTTGAGGTCCATCACACTGAACCATTTGGCTCCAGACAAACTTTGTAGGGCATCTTCTATCCTTGGCGTGGTGTATTGGTCAGGGATGGTTCTCCTGTTGAGAGTCCTGTAATCGATACAAAGCCTCAACGACCCATTCTTCTTTCTGACCACCACGATTGGGGAGGCATAGGGACTTCTAGACTCCCGGATCACACCAGTCTTCTTTAGTTCTACAAGTTGTTCCCTCAGATCCTCCAGATCTGCCAGGGGGACCCGCCTGACCCTCTCTCGGAAGGGCTTATCTTCTTGGAGGCGGATCCGATGGGTGGCACTTCTTGCACACCCCACATCGAATTCATCTTCGGAAAAGATCTTCTCCCACCTGGACAGCTGGGCCTTGGCTCTTTCTTTCCAAGCCCTGGGTAGGTTCGGGTTTTCCACGGACAGTTTCTCCCAAACATCTCCTCCGTCACCCGTTCCCTTGACTTCGGACCAAGTGACCGGGGCAGCAGGGCTCACCTGACCAAGCAACACTCTGGCAGGGATCTCCATGGGTCCTCCCGTAGTGTTCCTAACACTCACCGGAACTCTGCCATGGGCCTTCTTCGGGGCCTTGAACGGAATCACTTCTGGTATCACTTCCAGGCCTGAGGACTCTTCCCTTGGGTCTGATTCCAGCATGACAAAGGGGCCAGGTTGTTCCCACGAAAGCTTCACAGTGGCCCTAAGACAGGTTACTTCTCCGGGCTGTAGCACTACTCCTTCTCTGCCAAGTCTCCACACCTTCCCTATCCCCTCTCCCGGGGTCTTCTGCTCTAAGACCAGTCGTTGGTAGGCCGTCTTTAGCATGGGATGGATTTTGGTGGCTGAATGGTTTCTCTCTTTCACTAGAGGGGTCAGGAGTCTCCTGACTAGATCCGTGTTTGTCCCAATGATCAGGGAAATCTTGCTGGCTCCAGGCGGCCGGGGACACACAACTGCCAGGGTGTCAAACACTTCAGCCTTCCCAGCCACGGATGGGTCGAAAGTCATCTTTATGGGCAGGTACCCATCATAAGGGAAACTCTGGGTTCCAAGTCCCCATATCTCCAGCTCTTCTATCTTCTGGATAGGCAGATGACTCAAGTGCCTATCATAGAAGTCCCGGTATAGTAAAGTCACCTGTGCTCCGGTGTCCAAAAGAGCTTTAGTATAGACTCCTTCCACTTGAATGGGCACAGTAGGAGACGGGCCCACCAGTTCCTTTGGGTATGGCCGGACTGGGGTCACCTCTTTTTTTTGGCTTTCGACCCTTGCCCTGCTCCTTTTGGACTTTAATTTTTCCTGAGCCTGGCATGCATTGACTTTCTCCCTCTCAATGGGGGCACAAACCCGCTGAGGGATGTTATTGTTCCTTTTAGGTGGATGTTCCTTCTTTGGGGTGCTGTACTTCCACTGAGGGGTCTTGCCCCCTCCCTCTGGGGTACATCTTGGTGGGGGTGTACTATACCTCCTCCTAGGAGTTTTGTCTCCTCCATTCTTGGCCTTTTTTTTTAGTTTGGAGCGCACTGAAGATGATGGGCACCCGGTTGACTCCTTCACCGGGGCCCTTTGGAGTTTCCCGCCGGCTTGCAATTATCTGTTCTCTTCTTCTTTGGGCTGGAGCATACGTTTGCAAAGTGGCCACTCCCTCCGCAGTTATAGCAAATCACCTCTTCTCGGTCCTGTAGGGAGGCCGGTGCTGAGGTGTTCGGGAACAACTCCTTTCTTGGGCTTGGTTTCTCTCGTCTTCTCTGATCTTTCTCCATCAAAGAGGTCAGCATCTCCAACACTTGGGCCATTTGCGATTTCAGAGTGTCAACCTCCGCTTCTCTTTCTGGGCTCTTGACCGAATGTACCAACACTGGTACAGGTGTGACATTCGCCTTGGCCACCTGCTGATCTTCCTCCAGCGCCTCTTCGTCCCTAATAATTTTTATTAGATCAGAGTAGGTTAGTGACATTCCTCCTCCTGAGGTTTTCAGGTGCAGCCAGACCGGGTCTGAGCGCCGCGCTCCCCTCATGATCTGCTTCATGCGTGCTTCATCTGCATCTTTGGGCAGCATTCCCTTCTTCAGTACAATCTTGCATAACTGCCTGTTCAGCCTTCTAACATATTCTGACAGTTTCTCATTCGGCTGCTGGAGAGTGTGTTCAATTTGATAAATCATCTCTGACACCTTCTCCAGCTGACCAAACTCTTCCTGCAGCATGGCCAGGCAATCTTGAGCTGTACAGTTTTCATTTCCAAACCGGAAGCTCTTCACCGATTCTGCCGCGGCACCTTTCAGACTTTCTAAGACTCGCTGTCTCTTCTGTGCCTCAGGCACCTCCCATGCTTCTACTGCCTGCAATGCCTGTTCCACCCAAGTGTCAAAATCTTCCTCCCCCGCAGGGACGGGGAGCTTCCCTGAGAAGGTGCTAAGCTTCTGGTAACCGGCCTCCACATGCACCGTACTGCTTTTCAGGCACTTAATTACAAGGTCTCCTAGAGCATTCAACAATTCAGGCCCTATAGCGGCCAGCGGTGATCCCGGGCTTAATAGTTCCTTAAGCTTTTCTGCTTTAGGGGATAGTGGTGGAGATAATTGTGGGAGTGATGGCTTTGGTGTCTGAAACCATTCTTCCTTCACTGGCAGCGTATGTATCAAGTGATAGATCTGATTATCTATGGCTTGTATACTCTGACTTTTAAAATGCTCTGGGATTTTGTTTTTCCATTCTACCAGTGCGTATGTAAACGAGATCACTGGATCTGGCCTAAAATCCATCACCCATGCTTTGTGGCTCGGAGACAGTAACAATACGAGCTGTTTTATCTCCTCTTCCTTCCATCTTGCCCCCGGGAGTACAATGACTACCGCCGCGGTTGGATCGGCGCCAATCGCTGCGCACCACTGTGACATTGCCAGCGGGTCCATGCTGGTACTTCTGACCGGCTTGATTGCAGCGTGCAACGTACAAGGATCCCGGACTCGAGCCCCCACGTGTAGCGCTACCCCCAGTTAAGAGAGCCGCTGATATTGATTTGGGCCCTGTAGTGCACTGCTGTCAACCCCTGGCAATCGGCTCTAACCTCCCGTGGCACAGCTGGTGATAGAGGGATAGGACCGCGTGACCGCAACTGTTGGTGACGCAGTCCTATAACAAACATACACAGAATATACTTTAAAACTCCTATTAAAGTAAGCGGAACTGACACCAAATGTACTTTACCCAGATATTTTACTGAGGCTAATGGGCAAGTAATAAACAACAGTATAACAAGTTGCAGATCCCTGCAATAAACAGTAATAAAGATAAACAGAGTAATCAGAATAATTAAGTATTGCTATGCAACTCTAGCGCTGCCCTTTTACAGCTACTTCCCCTCATGGGTAGACTAACACCCAGCAATGTCTACCTATGCAGTCAGGCCTGACTGATCTAAATGGAAGTTCAGTGAAACAATATTTGCTAGCAATCTCTCGGTGGTGCACTTGAAGAACAACTTTGTAATCCCAACGAATAGTAACGATTAAGTATCTGTCTTTAAACAGCTCTCACCACCTGGACAAGTCCAAGTCCCTTTCCTCCATCGATTCGTCTAGGAACAGGAATCCACCGACATCCAAGTCTTCAATCCTTCTGGTGTACTGCAGCAAGGAGGATTAGATGTCTCTAAGGCTCTGCTAGGCTGGCAGAGGGCTCTTTGGAAAGGAGCACACGGCCCGGGCTTCAGGCCTTGTGCACACAGCAGTTCAGCACAGACATCCTCTTGCTAGGAGAGGGGGGTCCAAAGAGACCGACCAAAACTCCGCCTCCCCTTTATAAAGTCTGCCCCAGCAGTCTCTGTTCTGGAGCAATGCACCCTGGGTGCTGCAAGATGTACTGGGAGATGTAGTCTCTCTCTCCTCTGCTTTCACTTCCATAATGTCTCTTTACTTCCTCCCGACTCACCTCTCACCTGGAACTTCTTGTCTCTCTGCATTAAAGGGGAACACCCCGCTACAGTTGTGTTACGAGCTTCTGAGCATGCGTGTTTGTACTTTGGATTTTTGTCCGAAGGACTTGTGTACACACACTCGGATAATCCGACAACACACATTTGTTGTCGGAACATTTTAAAGCAGGCTATCCAACATTTGATGGCGGAAAATCCGACAACAATTGTCCGATGGAGCATACAAACGGTCGGATTTTCCGACAACAGCCTGCCATCACACAATTCTCATCAGAAAATCCGATCGTGTATGGGCCTTTAGAGCCCCCGAAGAATGCGGAGTACTCCAAGTCTCTGGAGAAGACACTGTAACATAATACTGGACACTTCTTCTATGCAAGATCTGGGCTACTCAATATTCCCCAGACCTTGGAAGGAGAATGATGTCACCCTCACCTACGTGTCACAGGTGGAAGTCGGGGGAAAGATGAGTATATTATAATTATCATTTTTTTTTAACGTACAGATGATTTTTTACACTTAACTCATCAAGGGGGAGGGAAAAGACATTTAAAAAGCCGTCCTTGGATTTTAGATGCTTTAAGCAAGGTAATTAATCTATTCATTGCATAATGTATTGGCCTGTTGTTCCATGAATTAACCACTTCAGCCCCGGACCATTTTGGCTGGTTAAAGACCAGGCCGCTTTTTGTGATTCGGCACTGCGTCGATTTAACTGACAATTGCGCGGTGGTGCAACGTGGCTCCCAAACAAAATTGACGTCCTTTTTTTTCCCACAAATAGAGCTTTCTTTTGGTGGTATTTGATCACCTCTGCGGTTTTAAATTTTTGCGCTATAAACATAAATAAATATTTTTTTTCCTCAGTTTAGGCCGATATGTATTCTTCTACATATAAGCGTTTATTGATTGGTTTGCGGAAAAGTTATAGTATCTACAAAATAGGGGGTAGTTTTATGGCATTTTTATTAATAATTGTTCTTTTACTAGTAATGGCGGCGATCATCGATTTTTATCATGACTGCAACATTATGGCGGACACATCGGACACTTTTGACACATTTTTGGGACCATTGTCATTTTTTACAGCGATCAGTGCTTCAAAAAATGCACTGATTACTGTGAAAATGACACTTGCAGTGAAGGGTTTAACCTCTAGGTGGTGCTGTAGGGGTTAAGTGTGACCTAATGAGTGATTCTAACTGAAGGGGGGCGTGGCTTGGCGTGTGACGTCACTGATCGTCGTTCCCTATGACAGGGAACAGACGATCAGTGACACTGCCACTAGAAAGAACAGGGAAAGGTTTGTTTACACTTACCTCTCCCCAATCTTCAGCTCTGTGACCCGATCGCAGAACACCGGCAACGATCGGGCCCGCGGGTCCCGCGGGCGCGGTCACGGAGCTTCGGACCGCGTTGCTAAAAACGGCGGCGCGCGCGCTACCCACTGATAGGTTCTTAAAGGGGACGTACCTGTACGCCCTTGTGCCTGTCCGTGCCATTCTGTCGACGTACATCGTCGTGCGGCGGTCCTTAAGTGGTTAAGCATGTAATGGCTTTGTGAAGATATCTTTTTTTACAGATGGTGTCTTCCCTACCCAAAAAATGTATTGGGCTTAATAGAAGACTTTTGGATGCAGAGAAGCATACTAGGGTCTACATCAGTGGTTCTCAACTCATCAGTGGTTCTCACTAACAGAACAGGTTTTCAAGATAACTGAAATACATCACAGGTGATATAATTTGCTGCTCAGTGATTGCAGTATTCGTCGACACAATGGCACGGGCAGGCAAATGGGCGTACCTGTACGTCCTTTTAACCACTTAAGGACCGCCTCACGCCGATTTACGTCGGCAGAATGGCAAGGCTGGGCACATCAACGTACAGGTACGTTGCCCTTTAAAAGCCCAGCCGTGGGTCGCCCGCGCGCCATCGGCAGCGCACTCGCGACCCGATGCCGGCGCGCTCGCGACTAGCTCCTGAGCTCCACGACCGCGCCCGCGGGACCCGCGGACCCGATCGCCACCGGTGTTCTGCAGTCGGGTCAAAGAGCTGAAGAACGGGGAGAGGTAAGTGTAAACAAACCTTTCCCCGTTCTCCTCTGTGGCATGTCAGTGATCGTCTGTTCGCTGTGAAAATGACAATGGTCCCAAAAATGTGTCAAAAGTGTCCGATGTGTCCGCCATAATGTCGCAGTCATGAAAAAAATCGCTGATCGCCGCCATTACTAGTAAAAAAAAAAAAAATTATAAAAATGCCATAAAACTACCCCCTATTTTGTAAACGCTATAACTTTTGCGCAAACCAATGAATAAGCGCCGATTGGGTTTTTTTTTTTTTTTACCAAAAAAATGTAGAATACGTATCGGCCTAAACTGAGGAAAAAAAATTTTTTTATATATTTTTGGGGGTTATTTATTATAGCAAAAAGTAAAAAATATTGCATTTTTTTCAAAATTGTCGCTCTATTTTTGTTTATAGCGCAAAAAATAAAAACCACAGAGGTGATAAAATACGACCAAAAGAAAGCTCTATTTGTGAGAAAAAAAGGACGCCAATTTTGTTTGGGAGCCACGTCGCACGACTGCGCAATTGTCAGTTAAAGCGACGCAGTGCCGAATCGCAAAAAGGGGCCTGGTCTTTGGCCAGCAAAATGGTCCGGGGCTGAAGCAGCTAGTCTGCATCTCCTCATGGTAATACTTGAAACCTGGCCTAAGCACAGGAGTTGAGAACTGGTCTACTTGGACACTTATGGTGGGAAGTCTGGAAAGCTTATCACCACTGTATCACCACTGCGCGATATTGAGGGAGTGGCTGAGTTAATGAATTCCAAACACATGGGTGCAGCCCCATTGCTCTGTCTTGAAGGCATTAACACATTTTAATCATCAGCAAATATCATTCGCCATGCCAAAAGCCCTTAAATAAACACATTTCATAAAGAATAATCTTTTGACCTGTAATTTTTAATGAATCATATTATGGTTGTCTCTGAAGTGGGGAAACTGACATAAATGATGTCTGTATGCAAATTAAAGAGCAGCCAAGCTATTATTATAATAACGGCTTATTTCCATATTATCTTGTCACAGGTAAGTTCTGCATTACGTCTTATCATGAGTAATTAATATGATTATGGCTGTGTGAACAACACAATTTATATAAGCATACTAAAAGATATAACTAGAGGGGGGTAGGAAGGTTTCAGCTGTGTTTGGGTCCATGAGGTCAGGGGTGCCCCTAGGGTGACCACCTCTACCCTTTATTTACCAGCTGTGCACTTAGTTCATTATAGAATTAGAGAAATCCCATTTTTTTCCTTCATACCTTTCTTCTTTTTTTTTTTCTTTTTTTTATTGCTGCTGCAACTGCCTAGTAGAAGATTAAAGCCATGGCCTGGCTATAAATATGAACATTTGTGGCAATTTCAACCAAAATTTAAAGTGCGCCCTCACCCTAAATAAAACAATTAATTTCTCCCGCCTTCTTCCTCTTCTTCTCCCACGTTTGAAATGTTATTTTATTTTTTTAACCATATAGGCGAGAGTGACGTTCACCCCCCTTCCCCCCAGAATCTACACATGCTCAGATGTGCTGCAGAGCTTTGGATCGTGGCATGAAGATGGAGTGGTATAGAAGTTCCAAACCTTGCTGCGTCTGCAAATGCTTGGTGCCACAGCTGGCTTTCCAGCTTGTCCGCAAGTGACAGTGCTGTGGGTGCACGTTGGTGGGAGACGATATGGCTATGCTATTTTACCAAAGCCATGGGAGATTTTGATGCATTGAAAAGTAGGTTGTAATCAAAAAGCCTACAGTGAAAAAAGATAAAATTGCAGGAGATAAAAGGAGTGAGCTACTTTTTTTTTTCATTTTAGGGGGCATTGCAGAAACTTACGTTTTACACATGGTACCGTAATGCAAACCGTACTACGGTATGGATGGCAACCAGCATACTATTACAGTAGTGGGCAAGGCAATGGCATGTGCATTATGGTGATCTGCGTTATTAAAAAAAATGAAAACAGGTCATGTCTGCTTTCTGGGCTGCTGAAACGCGTTAGCAGCCAAAAACTGGCTAATTTAACATGCACCCCTTAATAGTATATGTGATCCCATACCTTGTAAGACAATCCAAAAACATTTGTGTGTATGTATATATATATATATATATATATATATATATGTAGCACTCACCACCCCTTCTCCCTTTGGCTCGCTCGTGGGAGAAAGGGGCACACCTATGCCACATGCCCGTACCCTCCTGTGTGAAGAAGTTGAGCGGTGTAATGTACCTGGGTCTCTGTGGTTGAGTTCCCTCCCCATAGAATGGCTCCCGTCTTCACTGCGACAAAGACAAGTCTCTATTCCCCAATAACTTCAAAGTCCACACCAATTGCAACTCCAACGCAGAGTTTATTTCTCTCTTATACGCGATAATTAGACAGGAGAAGGTTGGAGGAAGATCAGGACAGCAAGAGGTGTGGGAATATGTCCAGGCACAAACAAATTCTTATTCACTACCCATATCTTCAGGTAAACTCAGCTCATCCGGATAGTCTCCCAATGGAGTGGATCCTAGCAGCCAGAATGATGCTCAAATCAGAGTACATGCACAGTCTCTGCCACAGACCTGGTGAACGTTGGTTCTAGCTTTAGGCCTCTAACGGGAAATAGACATACCTCCAGTGAGTTACCGGGCCCCTTCCTTCATTGTGATCTCGCACCAGTCCTTCTGAACTGTCCTCCCCCGGCCTCCTCATCTAGATGCGGGCCTCCTCGCAAGGCAGCACCCTGGGATTCCTTCTCCCTCCGCGGCTCCAGCCAAAGGCGCTGGACCCGAAGCCTCCAGTCGCAGCCCCAGGGCTAAAGGTGCCTGGGACTGATCCGCCAGTGTACCGAACCAGGAACTCCACCCCAGGGCTAAAGGTGCCTGGGGTGGCCACGAACAGAATCACACGCTCCTGGGGTCGGACCCCCGGGAACTCACCCCTCACAGACAGGGTCTGCCCCTTTTATATCCCCTCCCGGGATGCACAGCAGGCCGAAACGCCCACCATACCACCGCAGAAAGGGGACATCCAAGGCACAGCACTGTACCAGCGGTTCAACCCTGGCCTCCGATGGCAGCGCCACCAACAGGCCACGGGGAACTACACACCAGTATCCCACCTGCAGCTCAAAATGGGTTTTACTGAACCCTATCGAACAGTGTGCTTGAGCACAACTACCACTCAAACATTTCCCTAAATTTCAAAGCCCCGCTACATATATATATATATATATATATATATATATACCTAGCAGCTAAAGGGTTGCTGGTTCAAATCCTGACCATGACACCATCTGCCTGGAGTTTGCATGTTCTCCCTGTGTCTGTGTGTGTTTCCTCCGGGTACTCCGGTTTCCTCCCACACTCCAAAGACATGCTGGTAGGTTAATTGGATCTTGTCCAAATTGGCCCAGTATATATGTGTGTCCCAAGTGTGTCGAGATCCTATGGGGTAAAATGACCGCACCAGCCAAGCAGACACTGGCTGCAAAAAGCGCCTAGAGGCGATTCAGTTCGCATGTGAGCGCTATACAAGTCACTCATTTATTCAACCTTGGTTTACGAGTAAGGCGGTTAACGAGTATTTTGAAAGACGAGCAACTTTTTTTTTATTCTGACTCGGTTTGCGAGTGTTGTCTCGCAAAACGAACAGAATTTAAGCTAATGGGGTGTGCAGTACCACATTTGACCATGTGTTTACTATGAAGTAAAAATGATTATATAAGTGATGTGTAATCATCAAATGCGAAAAGATGTGAAGGGTGAGGTAGTGCCCATAACCGCAGTATAAGAATAGTGTGAACCATCTGATCAAGGTGACAAGAGATGAAGAAACAGTCTTGATGTTGCGGTTGGGAAGAAGTTCTATGAAGTGAAAATAGAACTTCTTCCCAACCGCAACACCAAGACCCTCTACCTAGGTCACTATGGGGGCCTGGGCTTCTGGTCCCGCCTCTTCCTGGGTTCTCCTCCCCAGTTCCTGGGTGAGAACTTCATGGCCGTCTCTTTGGGCATATGGCTTCACATGGTTTATTTTTGGATCATACGTGAGTACTAAGTGGGCACAGACAGTCATCATCTTTATTATTTTTTCTTATTTTCCCCATGGGTAATTGCAGTGCATCATTGGTCTTTTTTATCCCTTTCTCTTTCAGAATTTGATGCATTGTGCTCCTGACGAGTGGGTATAATCCCATGAAACGCGTCAAGTTTATTTCCGATGCATCCACAAAACATATATTTTAACAATTATAGATAGTTTTACCATGTTATGCTGTGACCTGTTTTATCCACTACATGGGGAACTGTGTATGTAAAATCCTTTTACCATGTGCTGTATTGTCATAATGTTATTGGTTAATGAATTGTCAAAGTTCTTATACAAATCACATTGTGCTATGAAACATAAATTTTTTGGTGTATCAATAAATGACATTTAATTACATCCACATGATCATGTTTTGGCTCCACCACATACACCTCATTCAAAGTCCCAACCCCTCCCCCCTTATACCCTGTAGTATGAATCAAGAGTCACATAAGCCAATGTCTCCTCTGTAGTGCTGGCTCCTGTCCCATGCGCAGTGATACCAACTGCACTCCATCTCTTATCCCAGGTAGCGGTCTCCAGAGTGCTGCCAGCAGCAGGAAAGAAGAGCTATTCAGGTCAGCGTGAAGCAATACACGGGGGTTTGCTGAGCTTAGCCATAGACTTCTATTATATCCTGCTGTTTTACCACCCCCAACTTTACATGTGATTGAGCCCTAAGGTGCCACTGCTGAATTCTACAAACGGCTCATTCAAGTTCTGTTCCTCTGAAAAGTGATCCGAGTGTGTGTTGATAGGTGGTGTGGAAGCGATATGTTGCCTTCTCACCACCTGATTTAAACCGATGATTGCCGTGCAACGCACACGTGTGCGACGCGGTAGTACTGCAATTAGAGGCTTAAATCAGGTGTCAGGAGGCGACACTATGCCCGGTTATCTTTGACTTTTCCTGTGTTGTTCAGGTAGATCTCCTCCACTTCAAGGTTGCCTACCCCTGCCATAGACACATTCCTAAACCTTGTTGTCAAATCACATGACAAGTCACACCCTATTGTCGGCAATGAAACTGTTCAAATCGGTGCAACGCTAACTTTGCAATGCCGCACCGATATGAAAACGTAGTTCCTGCGCTACTTTTGGCGATTTCAGGTGCGACTTGTATAGAAATCTGTGCATGAAGTTGCACAGATGTCAGCCAAGTCCCACCTGAAGTCCCACTGACATGCGGCTTTGAAATTGTTTGTTTTCAAGTGAGTTCGCACGATTTCAAAGCCGCATTCAGTATGAACCTAAAGTTAGGGGCTTGGAGAGGTGGTTGTGGAGAAACAGGAGTATACAGATCTTCCCGATGAATGTAGAGAGTGAAATTTTTGCCCATTGTTCTTTGCAAAATAGCTCCAGCTCTCTCAGACTGGATGGAGAGCGTCTGTAAACAGCAATTTTCAAGTCTTGCCACAGATTCTCAATTGGATTTAGGTCTGGACTTTGACTGGACCATTCTAACACATGAATATGATTTGATCTAAACAATTTCATTGTAGCTCTGGCTGTATGTTTAGGGTCGTTGTCCTGCTGGAAGGTGAACCTCCTCCCCAGTCTCAAGTCTTTTGCAGACAGGTTTTCTTCTAAGATTGCCCTGTATTTGCCGCCATCCATCTTCCCATCAACTCTGACCAGCTTCCCTGTCCCTGCTGAAAAAAAGTATATCCACAACATGATGCTGCCACCACCATGTTTCACAGTGGGGATGGTTTGTTCAGGGTGATGTGCAGTGTTAGTTTTCCACTGCGCATAGCATTTTGCTTTTAGGCCAAAAAGTTAAATTTTGGTTTCATCTGATCAGAGCACCTTCTTCAACATGTTTGCTGTGTCCCCCACATGGCTTCTCGCAAACTGCAAATGGGACTTGTTATGGCTTTCTCTCAACAATGGCTTTCTTCTTGCCACTCTTCCATAAAGGCCAGATTTGTGTAGTGCACAACTAATAGTTGTCCTGTGGACAGATTCTCCTACCTGAGCTGTGGATCTCTGCAGCTCCTCCAGAGTTACCATGGGCCTCTTGGCTGCTTCTCTGATTAATGCTCTCCTTGCCCGGCCTGGTCAGTTTAGGTGGACGGCCATGTCTTGGTAGGTTTGCAGTTGTGCCATACTCTTTTCATTTTCCTATGATGGATTGAACAGTGCTCTGTGAGATGTTAAAGGTTGAGATATTTTTTATAACCTAACCCTGCTTTAAACTTCTCCACAAATTTATCCCTGACCTGTCTGGTGTGTTATTTGGCCTTCATGATGCTGTTTGTTCACTAAGGTTCTCTAACAAACCTCTGAGGGCTTCACAGAACAGCTGTATTTATGCAGAGATTAATTTACACACAGGTGGACTCTGTTTACTAATTAGGTGACTTCTTAAGCCAGTTGGTTCCCCTAGATTTTAGTTAGGGGTATCAGAGTAAAGGGGGATGAATACAAATGCACACCACACTTTTCACATATTCATTTGTAAAAAAAATTGAAAACCATTTATCATTTTTCTTCCACTTCACAATTATGTGTCACTTTGTGTGGGTCAATCACATAAATTCCCAATAAAATACATTTATGTTTTTGGTTGTAACATGACAAAATTTGGAAAATTCCAAGGGGTATGAATACTTTTTCAAGGCATTGTATATGTCTGTAGTCTCTATCTCCTCTAGTAGGTCTGCAATCTCTGACTATCGCTGTAGTATATCTACACTCTCTGACCATCTACTGTACTATGTCTACAGTCTATGACTATCTCCTGTAGTATGTCCTCAGCCTCTGACAATTTCTTGTATCATGTCTGCTGTGTCACTGACTATCTCCTAAAGCAGGGATATGCAACTAGCGGGCCTCCAGCTGTTGCCAAACTACAAGTCCCATGAGGCATAGCGAGACTCTGACAGCAGCAAGCATGACACCCAGAGGCAGAGGCATGATGGGACTTGTAGTTTTGCAACAGCTGGAGGTCCGCTAATTGCATATCCATGTCCTAAAGGATGTCTGCAGTCTCTGACTATTTCCAGTGGTGTGTTTGCAGTCTCTGACCATCTACTGTAATATGTCTGCAGTCTCTAACTATCTACCATATTTTAGTATGTCTGCAGTTTTTGATTATCTCCTGTAGCATGCCATCAGTCACTGACTATCTCCTGTAGCATGTCTTCAGTCTCTAACCTCCTCCTGTAGCATGCCTGCAGTCTCTGACCTTTTCTTGTAGTATGTACTCAGTTTCTGATTATCTACTGTTGCATGTCTGCAGTTCCTGACTATCGCCCTTTAATCGGTCTGCAGTTTCTGGCCATCTCCTGTAATATGTCTGCAGTCTCTGGCCATCTCCTGTAATATGTCTGCAGTCTCTGGCCATCTCCTGTAATATGTCTGCAGTCTCTGGCCATCTCCTGTAATATGTCTGCAGTCTCTGACCATCTCCTGTAGCATATCTGCACTCTCTGACTCAGTGGCGTCACTAGGGTTGGTGTCACCTGGTGCGGTATAACATGGTGTCACCCCCCCCCCCCCCAATAATTTTTTTCACCCTAATAACACTGCATATATTGGCAACAGTAGTGCCGTTAATAACTATCAATCAACTAGCAAATTTGAATAACAAAATCATATGAAAATAATAGAAATCAAAGCTTAAACTGTTAAAGAACTGTATTTATTTTAACTTTAAACTTTACTGAATTAATAAATAAATAACACAAAAACAGGAACAAATATGAAAGCATTTAGTTAACATCTAAATCAAAACTTTGCTTTTCTAGCCTTGACAGCTGCAAAATTGTGAACAACATCATCAAAATCAATACATTTCGCTAGTTCACTTTCAACTGATAATATTGCAAGATCAGAAAGCCTTGCCTGTCCCATCGTTGAACGCAAATAGTTTTTTATCAGCTTCAACTTTGAAAAGCTCCTCTCACATGAAGCCACAGACACACAGATTGTCAGAAATATTTTTAGACATAGTGAAAGGGTTGGAAGAGATTCAATGAAGTCCCATTCTGCTATGAAGGTCAAAACTTGTAAAGCCGACCAATCTTTGACTTCTTCTAGGTTGATCTTGGCTGCTTTGAGATGTCTCCTCAGTCTGGGTATTTCCATTAACAGCTCACTCTCAGATATTTCGTCATAAAAAGTGGTCAGTTTTGGAATGGACACCTTTAATGTTTCTTCAGTTTCATATATGAGACTCTTTGCTTGAACAGCCTCAAACATGGCTGCAACTTCCATGATGGCTCTTAATCTGATCTGGAGTTCAGAATGGAAGCGATCAATGCACTCAAGCATTGCCCTCTTGTTCTCGTCTTGTAGACTTATGCCTCCAGCATCACGTGCCTGTTCCCCTGCCATCCTCTTCTTAAACCTGGCTCTTCTCTCTACGGCAATTCCATATTCTTTAGATTTTAAATGTGCCTGCTTAATTGCATGTTCCACTAGGTGACTGCGCTCTTCAAACAGAAAAAGTCTTAGTGTACTCCTGGAGAGTGGAGAGGAGGAGGGCTGGGCACTGTGGGCAGCGACCGTCACACACAGCAGCCGCGCCGCCCGGGCGGAGAAAGTTGTGTGTGTGCTGCAGTGACGTGTCGTCACATCATCACAGTGCAGTGTGATGATGTGACAGGCTGAGTCGCTCGCTGGCTCTGTAGGGTAGGGAGGAGGATTGGAATTTAGGAATAGGAAGAATAAGGAGCCGGAGGACACACACCAGGCGCGGCCGCGGCGCTGGAGGTGTTGTTCCAGGCTTCCAGCCCAGCGGGGTGAAATTAATCAATGAATGGGTCAGCTGTAAAAAAAAAAAAAAAAAAAATTAAAAAAAAAAAAAAAAAAATTAAATAAAAAAAAAAAAAAAAAAAAAAAAAAGGGAGGGTGTCACCCCTCTAGCGGGTGTCACCCGGGGGCGGACCGCACCTCCCGCACCCCCCTAGCAACGCCTCTGCTCTGACTATCTCCTGTAACATGTCTGCACTCTCTGACTATCTTCTGTAGCATGTCTGCAGTCTCTGACCATCTCCTGTAATATGTCTGCAGTCTCTGACCATCTCCTGTAACATATCTACAGTCTCTGACCATCTCCTGTAATATGTCTGCAGTCTCTCATCATCTCCTGTAATATCTCTGCAGTCTCTGACCATCTCCTGTAAGATTTCACAGTCTCTGACCAACTCCAGTGAGATGTCTGCAGTCTCTAACCATCTCCTGTAGCAAGTTTGCACTCTCTGACTATCTCCTGTAACATGTCTGCAGTCTCTGACCATTTCCTGTAATATATCTGCAGTCTTTGACCATCTCTTATAGTAAGTCTGCACTCTCTGACCATCTCCTGTAATATATCTGCAGTCTCTGACCATCTCCTGTAGCATGTCTGCACTCTCTGACCATCTCCTGTAATATGTCTGCAGTCTTTGACCATCTCCTGTAGCATGTCTGCACTCTCTGACCATCTCCTGTAATATGTCTGCAGTCTCTGACCATCTCCTGTAATATGTCTGCAGTCTCTGACCATCTCCTGTAGCATGTCTGCACTCTCTGACCATCTCCTGTAATATGTCTGCTGTCTCTGACCATCTCCTGTAGCATGTTGGCACTCTCTGACCATCTCCTGTAATATGTCTGCAGTCTCTGACCCTCTCCTGTAATATGTCTGCACTCTCTGGCCAGCTCTTCTATCATGTCTGCAGTCTCTGACCATCTCGTGTAATATGTCTGCTGTCTCTGACCATCTCCTGTAGCATGTTGGCACTCTCTGACCATCTCCTGTAATATGTCTGCAGTCTCTGACCCTCTCCTGTAATATGTCTGCAGTCTCTGACCATCTCCTGTAATATGTCTGCAGTCTCTGACCATCTCCTGTAGCATGTCTGCACTCTCTGACCATCTCCTGTAATATGTCTGCTGTCTCTGACCATCTCCTGTAGCATGTTGGCACTCTCTGACCATCTCCTGTAATATGTCTGCAGTCTCTGACCCTCTCCTGTAATATGTCTGCACTCTCTGGCCAGCTCTTCTATCATGTCTGCAGTCTCTGACCATCTCGTGTAATATGTCTGCTGTCTCTGACCATCTCCTGTAGCATGTTGGCACTCTCTGACCATCTCCTGTAATATGTCTGCAGTCTCTGACCCTCTCCTGTAATATGTCTGCACTCTCTGGCCAGCTCTTCTATCATGTCTGCAGTCTCTGACCATCTCGTGTAATATGTCTGCACTCTCTGGCCAGCTCTTCTATCATGTCTGCACTCTCTGACCATCTGCTATGATGACCCTTAGGTGATGTCAGGGTCACATAGAGCCCCCCCTACCAGGAAAGTTGACCCCTATCGCTCCAACCTTCTCAACTGTACAAAAAAAAAAAAAATAATCCTTTTCCAGAGACATACTTTATACACATATATACAGTGGCTTCCTTTTTGCACCTATTGCTCACAATGTAACATTTCTATGTTTCAATAAATGACATTTTCTCCGATGTAGCCAATGTGGTGTTTGGGGTGGGCGGGGCTCGGATGACGTCACGGCTCCGGTTACTTAGCCTGACTTGGTGTACTGGATGCTCTGCAGACAGATAGAGTTGGTTGGAGAAGGTGGAGGAGCGGAGTGCAGAGTTATACATAGATAGCACAGTATATAGCAGAGTATACAGGAGATCTCTGCACAGCATGCTGCAGACCAGGCGCTGAGCAGACCGCCTCTGCTGGAAGTATTGGGATCCTCGGAGGGTCCGGTCCATGGTGGAGCGGAGAGCGCACCGGGCGGGCAGCGGATGCTCTGGCTAGGATGAAGTCGCTCCTAGGCACATCGGAGCTCTCCTCGGGGCAGGACGGCTCTCCTCGGCGCAGGGACAAGGCGGAGGACTCGGAGCGCCACCGGACCCGGGAACGCCTGGAAGCCACCCTGGCCGGGCTGGGCGAGCTGGAATACCTGCGGCAACGGCAGGAGATCCTGGTGAAGGCGGCGCTGAGCCCCGGGGTGGCCGCGGCTTGTACCGACCCTACCGGGAAAGGTGACAACCCCCGGAGCCTGGAGGAACGATACCTGGAGGAAAATATTCTGCTGCTCAAAAAACAATTGGTAGGTAGTCCGCCGGGTGCTGTGTGTGTGCTGGACACCCGTACTGGGGACACCCATCGCTGTGCAACCTACCCCTTCCAGATGGGTTCAAGAGACAGCTTGCTGCTGGTGTCCAGAGACCATTCATTCTCAGCCACCTATTTTATTTATAAATACTGCTGGAAATTATTCTGCAACTGTCAGTGCTGAAAATTGGGGACCAAAAAAAATCAGGGGGGTCTCTGCTCACACCTGTGTGATTTGTCACATGACAAGAAGAAGCCTGTTATTGGCTAGGGGCGCTGTTCACACCCGTGCAACGCACTTTTGCGCCACAGGCGCTTTTTTTGGTGTTGCGTGGTTTTGGTCCCCTAGACATGACAACGCGTAAAAAAAAAAAATCCATGAAAAATGCAGAGGTGTGACCCTAACCTCAAGCCTGCACTCACACAACAGCAGAGTGTAATACAAAAAAAAAAAAAAAAAATAGATACTTCTAGACTGTGTAAGCTCTAACAAGCAGGGCCCCCTGATCCCTCTGTATTAAATTGTATTGTGATTGTACTGTCTTCCCTGATTTTGTAAAGCGCTGCGCAAACTGTTAGCGCTATATAAATCCTGTATTTTATATATATATATATATATAATATATTATTTTATTATTTGCAAGATGAGTGCTTTTGCACATGTAACTACCATCCAGTGTTTCTTTCTTGGGTTTGGCAATGAGGAGAAAGTCTTTCTAGAGGAGTTCTTCAAATGCAAGAACGTGAGTGTTGCACATTTGACGCACCCATTGAAATCTATGGTAGGAAAAGAATGCTTGCGTACGCTGTACTTTCATTGAGCTTAGGGCAACTTGAGCACACACGACAACTGGAAAGAATGGGATTGTGCGTGTTGAGTGTAGTCAGGCGTAGGCGACCGAGCATGACAAATGTGAATGGGGGGCTTATTGTCTAAGGGGCCTGGTCACACCTATGCAGCACATTTTCTTGTGGCTTGCCAATCCGGTGCAGGCGATTCTTTCGGTGCAATGAGTGAACACGACAACTGGAAAGAATGGGATTGTGCGTGTTGAGTGAGTGTAGTCAGGCGTAGGCGACCGAGCATGACAAATGTGAATGGGGGGCTTATTGTCTAAGGGGACTGTCCACACCTATGTAGCACACTTTCTTGCTGCTTGAAAAGCGGTGCAGATGCTTTTTTTTTTTTTTTTTTTTTTGTGATTTCATTTTGGTTCCATAGAATTTAAGAGTGCATGGAAAAATGTGATTTAAAAAAGAGATGCAGATGTGACTAGACATCTGGGAGAAGGCATACATTTTTAAGAACATTCTCAGAGGGCAGCACTACTCATGCAATTTCTTTTTTTTTTTTTTTTTTTTTATCGTGCGAATGAGCGTTTGAAATCTGCAGTCTCTCGCGATCGCTTTGTTTGTATCGAACAGATTTCTGTGGGGCATAGACACTGAAGTGATCTGCTGTCTACAGTCACGCAGTAGTGCAGCTCAAGGTTATGGCATATATAGGCTCTATAGACTAAGAAAAATACTTGGATATCTTTTTTTTTTTTTTTTTTTTTTTTTTTTTTTTCATTTATCAGACCTTTCGCAGAATTAAATCTCAAAATAATCCACAAACTGGTTCTATCCATAGTACAAACTACATTTTTTTTTTTTTTTTCTTTAATCAGAATTTGTAAGGTTATGAATGGCATGTTTCATTGTGCTCTTAAAGGATTGATCACTAAGATAGGGAATTAGAATGGGTTGCAAATGAAATAGTACATTATATCCTTTTTGTTGCAGTTGTTGGATATTTAAGCCAGGTGAGCAGTTTTTCTTGCAGACTTTTATGGGTAAATAGCATAGGATTGTATTCTGGCAGCTGATGGAGGAGGGTAAATGGGGGGGGGGGGGGGTGGTTGAGCATTCACTGTAATATATTCTTGCAGGGGTCTACTAATGTACTTGGGGTCTGAACTGCAGGTATTTTAGAGGGAACAAAGAGCCTTGTGCTGCTCCACATACTGCTGAGGCTGGTCTTCTCAATGACCCTCTATCCCCAGCTGATCCTTTCAGTTGTCCCCCATGTAATCCAGAGGTTAGCCTGACGCCCAGCAGTCCTGCACAGGGAGCTGCTAACCCTTGCCAGCTTCCCTTTCTGTAACGTGACCTTCTGGGGATTTGTAGCCATAGGCATAATCTGCCAGTAGACCGTCTTTTTCACTCCAAACAGCACAGTTAATGTAACAGAAGATATTCTGAAATTGCCATTGGAAGGGTCTTAATTCTGCCCAGATAACGGACTTGAGGAAGAAAAAAAAAAAAAACTGAGTCCTTATTTGGAAGCAAATCGGCAAATGAAATGTGGCCACTAGAGGATGCCAGTGGGGCATTGTAGAAGCTAAGCGCCTATGATCTCTTCAATGAGAACATCCTTCTCTTTAAGCCCAAAGGCAGTTATTTTCAATAGGGTCCTATGTCAGCTGAGAGCATTGCCAATACAAAGGACTACCCCATACATGCAAACCAATTAACTTTTTCTCCGTCTAGAGCACATAGCTATTGATTAGTCTGTCACTAGGTACAATCTACGATCTATCACCCTCCCCCCAACAAAATAAATTTCCGATACGGTTGGAGATGAGATTAAACTAAAACGTGCCTTGTTTCTCAGATTACCTTTAATAAAATAATCCATCGCTATCCTCAGCTAAAAAGTGATCATAGCTGATATATGTAGACAATACTATGTATACCCGGCCTGGCTACGATGCAAACTGCTTGGTTTTTAGATATGACCCATAGATTCCATAGAACTAATTTTCTGAGTAGGATCTGTAGAATTTATGGAATGTATGCTTAAAATGTACAATATTCTTAATAGTAATAATTAAAAAAAGTTCAAAATTTTCCCAAAATGAATTTACATATTGAAAAATCTCTACCCTTCTCCTTTTTTTTGTTTTTCTTTTATAAATGACCCCCATGTTCTGCAGCTCTGTAGATCGGTAATACAAATATAGAAAGTTTATAATATATAAAAAAAATATTTTTCTGTTTGCATGCAGCTGTTTAGCAAAAAACAAAGGCCTATTCTAAGCATATTATTATTATTATTATTATTATTATTATTATTATTATTATTTTTTTATATATATTTATTTATATTGACCTTTCCTCTGGCAAATGCTAATCAATGCACTCTCTCCTAGAACTGTTTACGAAAGAGGGATGCTGGACTGTTAAGTCAGCTGCATGAACTGGACAAGCAGATTAATGACCTGAAAATCGATGTTGAGAAGACGGCTGAGGAACATCTTGAGACGGACAGCCGGCCCAGTTCAGGTAAACTGATACTTTGCAAGAAAATCTGTATGGTTTCCAAAGGAAATTCCCAAACAATCCTTTGAGGGGCTTTTTTTCCCCCTGCCTCCTAGCTTTGGTCAAAATCAAGCCTTAAATTATTTAATAAAGCAATGTGTTCCTTTTCAAAGTATAAAAAGGCTTGCCAACTAATCAGATCTGACTTTTTTTTTTTTGTCCAATAAGGACACGAGATGAGTTGTTTTGCTCTTGCATTTTCTTATTGCCTTGACTAACACTTGCCTCTAAATGGTCAGGCCTCTGGAAGATCAATTTATAACCTGATATGCACGTGTAATGGACCGTGCCTGTCAAGAGATAAACACAAAGGTTTTGACCTGCACTGGCTAAAGTCTTGGAAGTAAAATAATAACCTGCATTTTCTTGCTGTTGTTATGATGAGGCCCAGATTCCTCATTCCCCACAGTTGGCTTTGGCCAAAGAGGCACCTTCTCCATGGAAGGCTAGACATTGTATTGCTAGTCATCAATGGAAACAGACCTCTTATGTAAGGTTTTTTGCACTTTATCACAATAGTCTGAAGCCAGGTTCGTGGTGAGGTGATCATAGCATGGGCTTGTTAACATGGTTAAGAAAGGTCTCCATGGGTGGGTACTTGGCAGTGGTCATATCCTTCTCCTGGTGGCTTGAACTGCTTGGTCCTACTTTTCTAGAATAGTCATGCTTGTAGACTTTCTTGATGTCCGTCCAATTATGCATCAGGTATACTTGGTTCATGGATTCATTTAATATAAGAAATTGTACAGTGTAATAATTGGACTCCCTTTTTTTTTTTTTTAGAAGCAGCAGACTATGCCTGACTCCTGAAATCCATCTTCTCTGGAACTAGCACTGCTTCTGGGAGTTGGCAGTGGTAGTTTCCATTGCAGAATGGCTTGGCACCAGTGTATGATGCCACAAAGGTCCTTGCTGCTTTTGACATTTGGTAGTGATGGTAACGAGAAACCCGCTCTTCTGACATCATTCCTTTTGGATTTTGATACTTTAAATAAAGGCATGGACCACCAGGTTGTTTATAAGTGAGACAGTGGACTGGTTCAGTTTATATTGCCTATTGCGTTCTTTTCTGACAAGAAGACTTGACAACTAGAAAAAAACACTGATCATCCTTGAACACATCCTTGGTTTGCTAGAACTATTGTACATTTTGAACAAGGGCAATTACTTATCTGTTCACTAGATATAATGTTGATACAATTTTTATTTTTTACACTAAATCTCTGTTAATGAAGCACTTTTAATGTATTCTTTTGTTCTTTGTAAGTCAACAGCAATTCATTTGTACATCTGCAATGGACTTGTTTTCTGAGACTGTATTTTATTTTTAGGATTTTATGAGCTGAGTGATGGGACGTCAGGATCTCTTTCCAATTCTTCAAACTCTGTCTTCAGCGAGTGTTTATCCAGCTGTCAGTCCAGCACCTGCTTTTGCGGCCCTCTAGAAGCATCATTAAATCTTACAGATGGTCAGCCAAGATCAGCAGGTAGGGTTATGTCCTCCCCCCAGAGTTGTTTGCGAAAAGCTAAATAAATGAGTTCTAGCTTCTTATAACTTTAGAGAATTATGGCCTATCCCAAGGCTGTGGCAGCTGGGTGGACCTGAGGACTCAACTGCAGGGATCTTGCCTCAAAATTCTCAGAGCTACAAGAAGCTAGTGGTGGTTATTCATTCCACTGGCAACCAGACAATGGCAGGTCTGTTTTTAGGGGGGGGGGGGGTGAGCTTTGATAAGTGTTTTTTGTATGTCTTTTTAGTTTTATATATAATTGTATGGGCACACTATTGCTATTATATTTATGACCATTTACATTTTCTATACTGAGAACCTATTACATTCTATTCTGTAGAGTTTCATAAAGTTTAACAAAACATTAACTCTTGTCAAATTTGAGCAAAGATGTAAAATTCTATTTAAAAGACAACGTTGTGAACCGAACCGCTCATCCCTAATGGAATATACTTGTTTCTTTTGGATGATTAATTCTGATAATGAACACGATTACTGCTATTCACTCTTGGTTTTTAGCGGGCAAATATGTGACTGTTTGGAAAACAATGTATTATAGGGCAGATCTAACAGGATGTTGGTATATTTGGACCTCAACGGTTACAGTCCAGTTCCTGCTTGGTGGTTTAGAAAAGTGTTTATTATACATATTTCAGAATTTTGATTATTCGTATTGAGCCATCATAATCAGCAGAAAGGGGCCTTTTACCATTAGTGCTAGTCTTGGGTAGCTTACAGTTTAATATCCGAACAACCTACTAGAGTGCATAATAATCGGAAGCAAATTCTTTTGGTTTGATTGGTAGGGTGTGGGAGAAGCTTTAATACAAAGTGAGAAACCCAATACATGTATAGTAAATACAAATGTACTGATAGATAGTTGGACAAGGATGTATATTGTGATATGCCTATTGCTATGTCTACATGTCCTATGTAATCCAAAATGTCCATACTATGTCATATTAATGCTTCTCGTCCAATATCTTTCAGATGACTTCTTTGAATGGTTGGACTACAGAGAAGGCCAGTGTGAAAGTACAGGCACGGTTAGGCGCTCTTTCTCCGCACCCCATTCTAACACCGCTGAAGTTGTTGCTGATGTTCATCCCAAGTACCAGTGCGATCTGGTCTCCAAAAATGGCAATGATGTCTATCGATACCCAAGCCCTCTTCATGCGGTGGCTGTGCAGAGCCCAATTTTTTTGATGTCAATGACGGGTAATTTGAAGGTGGAAGAGGAGGGGGAGATGGGAGCCAATATGAATGACTGCTTAGTGCCTGAACTTGATGCTCTAAAACCTGAAGACTCTTTGCTACCACAGAGTAGTCCCTGCTTGGTTCCCTTTTCTTCCAGTAAAAAATTGGATGGGTACATTTTAGGTGTCATACAGAAGAAATCACATCCCATAAGGACTAACAAACCTCGAACAAGTGTAAATGTGGACCCAGCCAAAGGCATTTTACGACATGGGAGTATATGTGTCAAACAGACTGGTGGCATCACTCATAACAGTACCACTAACCTGAAGAATTCTAAACAGCCATGTTTACATTCCTCTGGAATAATCTCTGTGGATAATGGCACTTACTCTGCTCTAAAACCATGCTTGAAAGAAACTCAAAATGAACAGCTGGAGAGTAAGAAGGTTTCATTGGCCTCCTGCTACCAGCCAAGTAACATTAATGAACTACAAAGCCAAAACAATTCGCGAAACATTGTGAAATCTGTCCCTCAAAATCTTGGCAGGGGTCCTGGGGTTGGCACATCAAACATTCAAAAGGATTTGCATGTAAATCCTAATGCAGTTACCAGTCATTTTTCCAATGTTACCAGTCCTCTTTGTAATGGATCTCCCCTGGGAACTCATAAGATCACTTCACTTCCTCAGGAAGTTAAAATTGTACAAGCACCAAAAAGAATTTCACCCAAAAACACAATCAGCTCTTATACATCTCACGATGAGAGGCCACCTCTTGACTTCAAGAGTGAAGGGTCTTCTTCTCAGAGCCTGGATGAAGGACTTTTGGTAAATGCACATTATATACCAGCCCAACAACAGGGTGTTAAACTCCATAAGTCAATCAAAAATGTGAAGATTGTCAAGAGCTCAACTTTAAAACACAGATCCAATGTGCAGCATGTTGTGGAAAATGGTTCTCAGACGCTGAAAGAAAAGAGCAAGGTAACTAAAAAATGCCGTTTTCCTGATGACTTGGATACAAATAAAAAAGTAAGAAAGATCTCTCCAAGAAGTAAGAAGGTTGTAGAAAGTGGTATTGTTGGAAAAACTGCAGGTGCTAGCAAACCTACTGGCAAGCCTCATGGACATGCAAAGGACGTAGTGTTGGTTAAACCGAGACACAAGAGGGGTGATTACCGTAGGTGGAAGTCCTCAGCTGAAATTTCTTACGAAGAGGCCTTACGGAGAGCAAGACGGCGGCACCAAACGGAGATGGTCGGGCTCTATGCACATGTGCCCATTCCTTATGCCAGCCCATATGCTTACATTGCAAGTGACTCTGAGTACTCTGCCGAATGTGAGTCTCTGTTTCATTCCACTGTTGTAGACACCAGTGAGGATGAGAAGAGCAACTATACTACAAACTGTTTTGGTGATAGCGAGTCCAGTTTGAGCGAGGTTGAGTTTGTTGGAGAAAGCACAACGTCAAGTGACACTGATGAAAGTGGTGGACTTATCTGGTCACAGTTTGTACATACCCTTCCGATGCAAACACCCACAGCTGCTGCTCTTCAAACAACAGCCAAAGCTTTTGTCAAAATTAAAGCCTCGCACAACTTGAAGAAGAAAATTCTTCGCTTTCGATCTGGGTCACTAAAATTAATGACAACAGTTTGAAACATCAAATGTTTTCCTACTGTCCCTGACCCTTGTCTTTGTAAATAAAGCTGTACCATTTGTGCAAATATTTAAAGTTTACAGTAACTTATGTGGACTTCTGAAAACTTATCTTCTTGTACTGCCTAAATTCTAAGAACTAGTGCAGACCCTGAATCCATTAGTTGGCTATTAAGCAGACTCTGGGAACTTTTCCAGAGTACCATCTTAACGTGTCTCGACAAAAGGCCTCCGACATCCATCAAAATGATTACTCTTTTGAGATTAATCATAAATCTTATTTTTGTCCTTCAGTTCTAGTATGCTATCTTAACATTCCATCTGAATCGGCACCTTTTCTGTTTGACAGAAGGAATTACACATTTGCTATACGTATTTCCATCTTGCTAGCTGCTCCTCCCATTTTTAGTGAATTTATTTTTTTTATTTTATTTTTTTTAAATCTGGTGATGCATTGCAAACTTAACAAAGTTGCAAAGTGGTTGAGTATTGCATGGATGCGCTTGGAGCTTAAAGGCAGGGACACTTTCATCAAACATTATGCATTATGCATGAATAGTATTGGTTTCCATACGCTTTGTACTATGGCTTTCATGTATACTATTATCACTTGTATTTTATAAATTTTGTAAATTATATAACACATTTTACATGGTTATAAACTATCTGCTTTAATGCTGTTTAAATTTATTAAACTGGAAAGGAAAAAATCTATACTGAGTTGTCGGCCTTTTCCTTCGTAAAGTATGTTGCTTACACGATAACTATTTGGCACCCAGATTATCTGAGTTTGAGAATTTGGTGTTCTTTCAAAGCAGTTCCACACCAGGTAACAACCAAGGGTACAATTAAAAGGTTGTAAGAACTTGCTGGTGCTTCTAAATCTAATCTTCAGCCATAGATGCATTATTATCTCTTCATTAAAATGTTCATCTCAATACCAGGCAAAAAAGCATATTAGAAATGTAAATTTATTTCTAAATATACATGGAGCAGTCATGTTTTCTCATTGTATGCTTGGCAGTAATTCACAAAAGTGTTGCTTGATTACAAAGTACTACCAAAATTGCTTTTAAGGAGAACTTTACTCTTATAAAAATCCTGTTATCCTTTTCACCTATCCCCCATTCTTCACTAAATGTGACCCCACTGAAGATGCATACTTGCCTGAATTGAACGGCTGTGGCTGCAGCTGTCCTATTTAGATATGTAGGCATTTGGGGGGAACAGTAGGTGTTACTTTAGGTTGGGAGGGTGGAGTAAGCTCAAAGAAAAAAGCTGGCCATAAATGGATTAAAATTCGTCCGGTTCGACAGGTACTGTCCAAATTTTGATTCTTGTATGGCCAATCTACCGATCAACTGTTGTAAAACCAGCCTGTTGGGTTTTTCCCACTTGATCAGTGCCGCCGGCTATAGGAAGTCACCCCTGCTGCCAGAATACAATAGCTCAGTGAGCATTCCCCCATCTACATTGAGTGTGTGGATGGGGGGAATCAGGAGATGGAGTATAATATAAAAATTGTGTTCTTGGTTGTGGTGGGTTTTTTTTTCTTCCCTTCCCTGGTTGGTTTGCCCTTTTGGGGGTGATTCCCCTCCTCAGTTTTGTCTGGCATCCATCCTATAGATGGAAAGTGCAGGGAATTCTCCCAAATGAAGACTAAAGTAGCAATTAAAAGTCGACTGGAGGGTCAAAAATTGTATATATGTTCATAGAACACTGTAGGCTTTTGAATGTCAATCTACTTCCTATATTCAATAATGGTTAATTGTTGGCCATACAGTGTTTTTTTTTTTTTTTTTTTTTTTTTTTTTTTACACTTCTAATACTATCCTGATATTTTTTTGGTAAGCGAGTTAAACATTTTATATACACAAACCTTTTCCAGTGACTGGGACAAAGATTCATTTGTAGATAAAATGCCACGTATTCTACAGTATAGTTGGGTAGATCATATTCATTTTCTTTTTATTATTTTTTTTCTGCAGAATGAATTTAATTTAAAAGCTGGTGGGTCCCTTTTGGCAAATTCTACATCTGTATCGAAATACGGACTTTCTACCCACTGCTACTTTAGCACTTAGAAATCCTATACTGAAGTAGGAGATTTAGATTTCCTGTCAATTGTGGAAAAAATGTTGGTGCCTTCAGGCTATTCTCACATCCAGGCAGTCATAAATTCCGATTTTGGATTTTTTCTTTTTTTTGGTCTTTGCCTACTATTTTATACAAGGACAATTACATTGAGGTAATGGTATTGACTCTTTCTGTATTAATAAAATACTAAATGTTAATTGTGTGTGTTCGCTTTCCGAAAACCTCCAAAGCTGTGAGCAAACATGATATTTACTTAGAAAGCTCACTGCATTGAAAGGTTTTGTGTGGCTTGTACACAGATTAGTGATCCTTGCTGTTGCTGTGAAAGGGACAACGCTTGTGCAAGTCCTTTGTCACATAAAGAGGTATTGTGTCCCTGTTGCAAAAACACTTCACACTTTGAAATTTTAGGGCTTATTCAGTGGCCTAGTTCAAAGTTCACTTTAGAAGCAACCTTTTGAAAATTTTAGTTTCAGTGTAGAAAATGCATCTAGAGCAGAAGCTATACCTTACTGAGAATGCAGACGGACCTCTTCGATTATGTGCCTATCTATATCTGGGGCCTGCCTTTGGATTTGGCAGATGGGTGTTTTCCCCTTCTTCGCATAGCAAAGAGAATGCATGATGAGATATAGATATCTATAGATCTCTATCTTATCTAATATTTTTATTTTTTTGCATGGGGGGGGGGGGGGATTTTTTTTTGTATACCAACAGTCCCAGACACCATTACTGATGTTGAGTTAAATCACCTCTATTTGGCTTGCTTGTCCAATGATTTACTTTTACCAGACCCAGTAATGCACCCAAAAGACTTCACTATGCTCACCAGGAACAGTCTCTTCTGTCCTTTCTGACATTCAAGGAGCTTCAGGATACTGCATTGCACATCCTTTTTTTTTTTTTTAATGTACTAATTAAATACTTTATGCTATTTTACTAAAGGAGTTTAAAATCTTCACGCATAGTAGTGAATAATCACTTTAATTATCTAATCTATTGAAAAGGACCTGTGCATGATTGGATTTTCAAAATGAAGAGGAATTTTTGCTTTTCACATGATTGGATAATTGAAGTGAATGCTCACCCATGTTCCTGATTGAAGATTCTTAAGTCCTTTAGTAAACAAGCCTCTCTAGCTTTATGTTCTTAAAGACAAACACTAGGTTTACTTTCATTTTAAAGTGGTAGTAAACCATTTAAAAAACATGCAAGGCAATGACATATTGTGTTTAGTAGGCATTGCATACTAGCACATAAAAAAAAAAAAAAAAAAAACTTGCCTTAGAACGAAGCCCTCCAGCAGCGCACCGTCACAGGCTTCCATCTTCACCCGGTTTTCTTTCTGGGTTTGCGTGCTCAAGCTGTCTGGCTGTGCCGCAATGACATCACTCTCGCGCATGCAGGATTAAATATTTTAATCAAATTTGCATTTGATTAAAATAATAAACCTGTTATACTTTGCCTGTTCTGTTCAATGGTTTTGCACAGAGCAGCCCCAATCCTCCTCTTCTCTGGTCCCCCCCACCTGCACTCCTTGGCCTGCAGAGTGCCCCCATTGGAAGCTGCTTTTTATGGGGGCACCTGTGTGTGAGCAGCGGACAGCGCTGGATCAGGATTGAGCTTGGGTAAGTATTTATTTAGGGGGGCTGGAGGGGGAGCTGCTATTAACTTTTTTTTTTTTTTTTTACTATAAAGCATGGGTTCTCAACCTGTGGCCCTCCAGTCCCACCATACCTCTGCCTTATGGAGTCTTGCTTCTAACTGTCAGCTTTGCAATGCCTCAGGGGACTTGTTATGCAACAGCTGAAGGGCCACAGGTTGAACACCCATACCATAAAGTATAACTAAAGGCAAAACTTTTTATTTAGTTTTGGACAGAGTGGTGATGGATTAGAACACCTGTCACTTTCTATAGCTGTCTGTGCCCCCGATGGGGGGGGGGGGGGAGATTCACCCTCTTTATTTTTCCAGCTTACCATTATTGAAAGTAAAAGAAAATCACAAATTTTGGGTTGTCCCCAGAGTTGTAATGAAGTGGAAATCTTCCAATGGGGACACTAGTTCTGTTGACCTGAGGGTCCCTAATGAAATTCCTTAATTTGCAGGGATTTTCTCACTTCCTGTTTTGCTGATGGGACAGGAAGTGAAGGGTATTCTCCCCAATGGGACACAGAGGGCAAGTAAGTAAACTCAAAGCGTTTATGACCCTCTCTTACTCTATCCAAAATGAGAAAAAAAAAACGCCCTATGGTTCTACTTTAATGCAGAGAATGCATTAAAGTGACTGTAAACAATCACCTTTCAGTTTAAAATGGAAATGAAAGGGAAAACATTTTTGTATAGCTATATACAAAATATTTTTTATTTTTTTTGTTTTGTTTTGTTTAAGTGATCACGTTCCTTCTGTTCTCAGCTGCATAGGGGGGGGGGGGGGGGGGTAGAAGTATCAGCACACTGAGCTTCCCTTAGAATGGCTGTGCAGCAGGGGCATGTCAGGACAATTCTGATCACTGGAGGAGAGTACAAAGTTTCCAGCATAACTAGAAAGCTGACCACGTTGTGCTCTAATGCTTATTGTGGTCAGTTTTTAATAGTAAAGCAAAGTGGCAGGCAGGAACAATACAAAGGGAACAGGATACGTTCTTATACATGGTACAGCAGGCACATATCCGGAATATGAAGTGTTGGGGTAACAAACACTTTAAGATTAAAAAAAAAAACTTTACCTTTACAACCACTTTAAATCAATTATACCATTAGCAGTTGATTTACTGGTCTTATTTAATGGCGCATTGCAAAGAGCAACTTCTACCAACCAATTAGAAATCAGTCTTCGTTAGTGTGACGACACCACCCTATTTAAAGCTAGCTCTTGTGCATTTGTTGTGTATCATTGCTCTTTTCATTATGTAATTAAATAAGCCAAACTGAGAGTTTTGTAAATCTAAACTTTTTTAACTGGATGTTAAAACTGTGTCCAAACTTGTCACAGCGGCATCTGTTTCAGGCACATGAAGATTTAATTAGCACACAGGCACCAAGTGCTAACATATGGCTACCTTTTCAGAGTCCAGGCCTTCTCTTGTTATGGAAGTGACTGTTTTGTCTTCCTTTTTCATTTACAGTAGACATTTGCATAAGAAGGAAAGCACTTATGTTGACTTTAGATTTGTCCTTTTTTTTTTTAAGGCCTGAAACTAATTCTGTCCATAACTTGTGTACAAAAAAAGTGTTTTAGATCTGTGTATATGAGTTGAACGTAGTTTTGTGTGTATTCATTATGTAATCCAAGAGAACATGATTGGCTGTACAATTGTGAAGGTTGGTACACCGTAAAAATAAAGGGGGGGGGGGGGAACAAAAACAAAACGATGGGCTCTAACCTTAAAAGTGGTCCAAACAGAGCTAGTTGGCAGACAAATGAACCGCACATTTGAGAGCAAATAAAATGTTGTGCTGCTGTTTGTCATATCAGGATCATGTCTTTTAAAGTGTATCTAGTCCAAGAAAAAAAAATGTAATAAACCCAAAAATGGAATATATCGCAGCTCACCAATCCTTAGATGTAACTGCATTAGTTTTTTTTTTACCTTGTGATCCGGCCAGTAACACACTTCCTGTCTTAATGTCTATACTCTGTATGGAGGAGCAATGGGAGATCCTGATGTACCCCATACCCATTCACACAGGTGGGGGCCGGGATCTGGGTGCCAACTTGTTAAAGGGGGCTTCCAGATTCCGATAAGCGCCCGCCCGCAGACCCCCCACAACCACCGGGCAAGGTGGAACCCCAAAGCACCCTCCTCATATTAAGGGCAAGTGGCCTGGTACGGTTCAGTAGGGGGGGGCGCTCTCGTCCCCCCTTTTCCTGCGGCCTGCCAGGTTGCGTGCTTGGATAAGGGCCTGGTATGGATTTAAGGGGGGGACCCAGCTTTTCTTTTTTTTTTTTTTTTTTTAGAATTTTTGGCACAGGGTTCACCTTAATATCCATACCAGACCCAAAGTTATTTGTATGTATATTGCCTGGGATCCGGCAATACATTACAGCCGCGAGCAGTTTTTTAAATGAAATTTAGCCCACTGAGCCATGATTGGCTAAAGGCACCCTGCCTTTGGCCAATTATGACTCTCACAGCAGAGTGCACTGTGATTGGCCAAAGCATGCAGGTCAGATGCATGCTTTGGCCAATCAGCAGCCGTCAATGCACTGCAATCTCGCAGTGCATTATGGGGCGTTCCGCGGGCACTTGAATTTCCCGCGAACGCCCCATAATGTTCTAAATTCGAGGGGAACGGGCGAACACCCGATGTTCAAGTCGAACTTACGTTCGACTCAAACATCGGGCTTATCCCTAGTAGTAAATGGTTTGTTGTCTCTAACTGCCGCATTTGCTGGAAAGCTTGGTCTGTTAAAGGATAGGTTCACCTTTTGACCAAAAATAATAAATGCACACTTTTTTGCAGCTAAAAAAAAGTGCATTTATTATTTTTTGTTTTGGGAGACTGTAAAGCATATCGCTGATGCCATGCAGGTCTCCTGCAGACCTGTTAGTGTATAGTACCTTGTAATGCGGTGTCTGCTAGCGGGGATCCGCTAGCTGCGCTTCTTTACGTTTTGACAGCGAGGGGAGAAGATAGCTGTCACAGCGAGGGCTTGCAGAGGCTAGTCCTTTCTTAAAATGTTACATGTTACACCCTGAATATGTGTGTAATATGTAACCTGTAATGAAAGGTCAACTGATCCTTTAAAGGAAGTTGAAAAACAACAAACTTTTTGTATTCCATGATGTCATAACCAAAGAATTAAAAAAAAAAGAACAAACTTACTAGAAGGATCACCAGATGATGATGATAATAAAGGATAAAAAAGAAAACAAATGCAACCACCATATCTAAGAGTTTCTAAGCTGAAATATAATATTTTTGGGGGTATAATAACACCTTAAGCTTACCAGTCTGTAGATAGGGTGGATGCATTATTTGTATTTTCACCTGATGATTATAGTAACACACTTCTGTCCTAGGGATACAACGCTTACTCACTGTACTGTATCTATGGAGAACGGAAGTGTTCTAGGAATACAGAATATCTCTCCTCCTCCTCCATAACAGATGGAGGTGTTCTGTAGTCCACGGAGAATAGGTGAACAATGCTTACTAATAACTTCCTGTGCGCTCTGCCTCTACTGATTGTTCTCAGCTCACAAGGTTTCTGTCAGGATCCACAGGAGTTTTTTTCTGCACATATCGAACAGATATAACATTCTTTCAATTCTATATTTAACAAAGGGAAGGGGAGCAAATTAGAGATTTTTTTTTAATACATCATCTTTTTTTTGTACACCTTATTAAAATGTTTATTACATAAAGTAAAAAAAAAACTCAACTTAGCACTTTGTTGCTTGATCAACAGTGACTGGATTTTGAATGGTCATTGATTGTAATTAGGGCTGTTACTGATTAAAATTTTTGTATTCGATTAATCGATTTTTTTTTTTAATTGATTAATCGACTAATTTCGATTAATTATAAGGCACATACAGATCCAACTATTTTTAGCTGATCTCCTTACAGCAGCAGTTCTCAACTCCGGTCATCGGGACCCACTAACAGGCCAGGTTTGCAAGATAACTGAACTGCATCACAGGTGAGATCGTTTTCTGCTCAGTGATTGCCGTACTCTAGTCGGCATCTCCCCCAAGGGAATACCTAAAACCTGGCCTGTTAGTGGGTCCCGAGGACCGGAGTTGAGAACCACTGCCTTACAGGCTGATTCCCAGTGCAGCTACCAACCACTGGAAAAATGATTAGCAGGATACAAAAAACACACAAAGGCAGCGCTCGATGGGAATAGCATTAAAACTTTTATAGTCTTCAAGTAGGTAAAAAAATAAATATTGCACTGGAGATAAAATTGATGTAGCTACATAAACTGTAAAAATGGTGCGAGTAATACCAAACGGTAGCAAAAGCAGTCATAAAAACATGTAGCTAAGTATGATACTGGTATAAAAATGTGTAAAACGATACCACTGCTGAATCCAGATGAGGAGGGGCTAACATCAGTCCGTCGGCATGTAGATGTCCCGTGAAGGGAACTATCACAACTCCCAGTGGATGGCTGTAGAATCCCAGGTTGATAGAGGGAAGTGATAGAGGGAAGTGTAACAGCCCTTGCGTGTGGCAGATAGTAAGGTCCCGCTGGCATGCAGATATGAAGGCACAGCAAAGGAGCCCTTCAGATGGACACGGCATGCTCCGCCGGTGTCCGTGGCATCACCGGATCTCCGACGGAACTCCCTGAAGACCCGGAAGCCGGCGGAGAGGTGAGTACGGATCAAAAGAATTTTGATCGATCAAAAAACGTAATCGATTAATCGAGGAATTAATAGTTAATTTCCACAGCCCTAATTGTAACCACTTGAATGCTTGATTTCAGCAGCAAACCCCTCTGTCTTAGACCCCTTTCACACTGGAGCGTTTTTACAGCGTTTTAGTGTTAAAAATAGCGCTATTAAAACGCTCATAAAACGCTCTTCATGCATCTCAATAGACCCTTTCACACTGAGGCTTTGCGCTGGTGGGGCGTTGAGAAAAGTCCTGCAAGCAGCATCTTTGGAGCAGCTTTTGGGCGCTGAAAAAAATGCTCCAAAAACGCCCCTCTCCATTGAAATGAATTGAAAGCGCTTTAAAAACGCCTGAATTTGCACCTATAATACGCTCTGAGCTGTAGAAAAGTCACATGATCTCCCAAAAATGTAAACATGCAAGCAAAAAAAAAGAGCATCTTACAACAGCAGGACTGAAATTGCAATAATGCTTGAAAAACGCTGTTAAAACGCCCGCAGCGCTGCGTTAATTTTACCGCTAGCGCCCTAAAAACGCGGTAATAGTGCTAAAGGCGTTTTAGGTTGTTTTTGCAGCGCCTCAGTGTGAAAGGTCTCTTATGGAATTAACAAAAGTGCTCTGACTGCTTAGAGGGAAAGTATAGTGTCTTTTCAATAAAGCACATTATTTTCATTCATTTTATTACTGTTTACCTTAAAACTAGCTACACATTGATCAAAATTCAGCCAGTTCAGCAGGAACCAAGTACATTTTGTCAAGGTGTGGCTGTCCTTGCTTGGCAAAAGTCAATTGTTTGATCTACTTCTGTCGAAGGGATCTGTCTGAATTTTTTTATTGACAGGTGGCTGCAGCCAATCAGCTGTGCCCAATGATCAGTGCATTCTGACATCTGCAATTGTCACTGTCAGAATACAGTATCTCCATCCACCTCATTTGTGCCCAGTGGCGAAACACGAAAAAAAAAAGACCAGTAGGGTCAGCTTAAAGTGGATGTAAACTCCCTCTCATCCTTTGTAAACTACTGCCATAGTGGTTATCAATAAGGATATAGATGCCTCCTGCATGTATCCTCACCTGTCAAATGTCTCCCCTCTGTCTGTTATGAGACCCAAAAAACTGCATATTCTGTGGGTGGATCTGTTGTCTGGAGCTCGGTGGGTGGAGTCGTGATGTCAGTAGACTCCCCGCCCACCTCTACACTCCCCTTGTCAACATGCATTTTCTCCTGTGTATTTCTTACACTGAACTTTTGCTATGATCACTAACATACAGTCAAAACCCAGAAAAGTCACCACATGACTTCAGCATGCCCAATCATGCTGAGGTGTGGAGCAACCAATCCTGAGAGAGGATCTGTCTGCTGATCAGAGCAGAGTAGGCAGATGACATGTCAGTGTCTGCTCTTTTGCAGAGCGGACATGGACAGAGCCCACTCTGCTCTATGGGCGGCTGGGCTCCCCTGTCCATGTACACCCAAAAGCCATCCGATCCAATCTGCCTAGGCTGAAGGGGATGGATACCCTTCCGTTTTTTTTTGCGGACTGGATTGGAATGGAGGTAGGTGGGTGTAAATGGACACAAGTCTGTTTATACCCGCCGGTCCAAAGCAGTGAATAAGCAGACCATTCAGAAAAAACTGACGTAGACCTTATCTGACCCTTTGTGTGAAAGGGGCCTTAGGGACAACTGTAATATATTTTATTATTACTGATATTTTTTGTACTACATTCCTTGCAGCCCCGCTGCAGTTGCCATTTGATCTTATACTTGCCTTTTGCGCCAATCCCGTGATCTTCACATTGCAGTCTCCCGCTGAGCCACATTGCCCTATCCCTGAAAATAGTTGTGGCTTTATTTGTTCCTATCAGAAAACCATGTTCCTGGCTGCCTCAAATAGTCAGCTCGAGTATACCTTACTCATGAGAATGAAGTTTGCATGCACTATACTAACCCCCCATTTTCTGAGGAAAGGTTGTTCAGCTCAGAGCAAGGCTGAAGATAAGTACAACACCAGGTAGGCAGCACACATGAGGTGGGGGAAACCAAGTTACAAAAAAGGTACAGTTGTACTTAGGGTGTATTTCCACCTTTGCAGTAAAATTTGAGAACCTAGTGTATATCTGGTTAACAGCTGGTAATGAAGATATTCCAGCACAGTACTGACAGTTTTAATTATAGTAGACATAACTCCCCAGTCCCGTATCTTTCTGAAAACATCACAACACCCTGCCTCTGTACTTCCTTTTAGAGCCCTCAGTTCTGGTGCAACCTGTGGGTTGGTTTTTGAGAGAAGTTATGCAAATATAAAAGGTCTTTAATGGGTGAAGGAGAGCATGGAGGAGTGGGAACTCCTAGGCAGATTGTATTTACATGCACATCACCATAGGAAATGCCCACATGTGCTGCTGGTCCTCCATGACTGAAAGAAATGAAATCCACTGAGTAAAAAGAGAAGTACAACCAAAGCTCATTTGGCTGTACTTCTCCTGTGGATCACAGGAGTGCGGTTCGTTTTGCACTCCTGTGCCCAGTTTTCAGCAGACAGCGGGCTGAAGTCACAGAACCAGTCCAGGCTTGGGAAAGATTGCGACCATATGGTCAGGATCTGGCCACATGCCTGGACCGGCACCTTGCTCAGGCTTCCAGCGTGCCACCAAGAGCCTGAGTCGGCCGCTTCTGTCATTTCCACAGCCCAGCTCTCCAGTGAGCGCTAGAGGGGCAGAGCAGACAGCTGTGACTGACAGTCAGCAGCTCTCTGCTCTGGGAGCTCTGAGAACCGAGCGATCAGTGGTTCTCAGCCTTAGAGCCGATGGGGGACAGATGCAGCATTGGGCTGTAGCTGCATCCACCTAGGTCACTGGTGGCCCTCCAGCTGTTGCAAAACTACAAGTCCCATGAGGCATTGCAAGGCTGACAGTTACAAGCATGACTCCCACAGGCAGAGGCATGATGGGACTTGTAGTTTCGCAACAGCTGAAGGGCCACCAGTTTGAGACCCCTGACCTAGGTAAATATGATTCTAAAATAAATCAAAAAAATCCATACTTTTCTTTTAAAGGGGGGAAATAGAGAGAGAAATGCTGGATGAGGGGGAAAGGGGGGAACTACTAGATTATGTTGGTCGTCCGCCAAATGGGAAATAAGGCAGGCTGAATTGTGTAGTGAAATCAGAGTAAGCAATTTCAGTTTACCAGAGGAGACTGTACAACTGTGCCAGACTGAAGGCAAGGCTGGAGTTCAGCTTTAGCAATCCTAGCCGCTCCCCTGATAGTCATGATTGTGAGTTTATATGAAGTATCTATAGAAGAGAAAGCATTTATAGTGGCGGTAAAACACAGGTTAAAGAGATATAAAGACTTAGAGTAGCTAAATATGCATTTAATGCCAACAATAACAATGTCACATGATGTGCAGACAGCTATAGGCTCCATGTCTACAAAATAAGAGACAGTTTTATATCTCTTACATACCCAGAGGTACACTTTAAAGAAAATGTGTCAGATGTGAGACATCACAGAATTACAGAGCGGAAAGAGAGAAGGTAGAAACTGTATTTCACTTCCATGTAGTTCTGGCACCTTTTATTCAAAGATCTGTTGCATTGGCTTTAAAATTGCTTTCCACCCAAAAGTCAAATTTCCTTTAGATGAAGTCTAGTGGGTTCAGTTTCATATTTCTTAGAGACTCCAGTGGCAAGATCTCACTGTCATTGTTCATGCCTTCCTTCGGGTTATGGGTGGGTTTTGTCCACCTTGTTTGCTGCCACACCTCCTGTCAAATTTTCCAAAATATAACATAAAAATCTGGTTGGCAATGTGGGAGCCCCTCAATTGGACCATACCAATTGTGGATATCTTGGAATTCAAGTAAAGAGATCACTCCACCAGAGTCTTCTAGTGATGGAACAAAACTCTTAAGCCCTGTACACACGATCGGTTTTACCGATGAAAACAGTCCGATGGACTTTTTTCATCGGACAAACCGATCGTGTATGGGCCCCATCGATCTTTTTTCCATCAGTGAGAAAAAATAGAACATGTTTTAAATTTATCCGATGGAAAAAAAAAAACGATAGCAAATTCCTATCATCTGTGTGGAACTCCATCGGACAAAAAACCCATGCATGCTCAGAATTAAGTCGACGCATGCTCAGAAGCATTGAACTTAATTTTTCTTGGCTTGTCTGAGTGTTTTACGTCACGGCATTTTGGACGATCGGTTTTTTGACTGAGTAGGCAAGACTGATGGAAGTCAGCTTCATCGGATTTCCGATGGAAAAATCCATCGGATTTGAATCCATAGGAAAACCGATCGTGTGTACATGGCTTTAAGTTAGCCATACACACATAGATTTTGTTCCCTAACAGATTCCTCCAACAAATGCTACATACCGTGGATGTATGAATCTACTACTGCGGTTTTGGCCTTGCCATCTGTCAAAATGCCCTAAAAGTGCCTGCATCTGATTGGATGCAGATGCTTTTCAGACAACAATTTTTCACCAAGGTTCTTCGATTCATCGAGAACCTGACAAAATTTGCTTAGTGTATGAACATCTTTAGGTCTCATTCACACCATAACGCAATGAATGCTGCTGTGTGTTAAACAGCCCATTCCAAATGAATGGGCTGAAATGCACAGCTACGCATGTGAAAATGTCTATCATTTACCAGAAAATAGAATATCATATTTTTGGGGACCACCTTTCAGCAGTTTGGTGTAAATAGCAAAATAAGTCTTTCTGTTTAAAATCTCTAGTCATCTCATACCCATAGAAGAATTCCCAGCAGAAGCTTGGTTTAGCAGAGATAGCAGTAATATAGTGCATTATTTCAGTCTTCGGAAGTGACCGTCCTTGTGCCCTTGTTGAACTCTCATGAATAATGTATACTGAATGCTTGTCTTTAGGGATCGCTATACAATGACTCTATGAACATTTTTCTTATTCTAGACAGGTTCCAGAGTAAGATGCATTCAAAGAAGAAGCTTTCTATGTGCCCAAGCTCTGCTCACGAACACAAGAGGAGACCTTTATTGGTGCGATTTAGTATCCCTAATTGCAGTTCAATCGCATGTTTGACATAATCAATCTGCTGCTTCCTTTTGTTTCTTGACTTGTTTCCTTAGGAGAGAGAATCCCTTTGTGTGATGAGTTGCATAAAACGCAGGTCACACATTAGGTGCTTCCTACATAGCAGATCATGTCTGGAATAGGGCCAGCAAGGTTTTTATGTGTCTGCTAGAAATGTATGTAACTAAAGCATCTGGTCAGCTGTCTAGAACCTTTATAGCGCAGTTAAAGGACCAATAAATGCACATTATGGGTTGGTTTATATTGACTAATATTTAGTACTTCAATCGTGGATACGTTTCAGTTTCAGGAGCTATTGAGGTCAGTGTAGTATGGAGAAGAGGCCTGGTTGTCCTCCATGTTGTAGACTTCCTGTCCAGTAGTCACATAGAAGTACAGGTATACTGCAGACTATTACTTGCCAGATCAAGCTACCCAAAAATGAATTTTGGCTGTATCAGCTCCGGGGGGTGGACAAGTAGTGAAGCAATAATGTGTATAATACTCCCCCCCCCCCCCGAGTGTAGCATAGGGTTGCCACCTCATCCCTTTAAACCCGAACACATATGAATTACACAGGTTCTGAGGCTAATTTAATGCAGGTAAGGCACCAAGTGAGTTTAATTACCACCTTAATCAGCCACACACCCTGTGTAATTAATATGTGTTCGGTTTTAAAGGCATTAGGTGGGAACTCTAGTGTAGCCGGCATAGGTAAAGCCAACCTTCACTCACTCTTTGTTGTTCCTTCCATGTTGCTTCTTTCCCCCCTTTAATCAAATTGCAACAGCTTTTATTTTGCTAGTCGAATACATATTATCATCAGAGCACAGGCCAGTGCTTCCATCTTTTTAGCCTAGGTGAGAATGACTTTCACCCCTGCACAACACCTGGGATAGCCACATCACGCATGCTTCAGAGCAATGTCGAAAACACAGCATTATCAGGAGGCTGGCTGCTAGGTCCTGGATGAGACAGCTAGCCTTCTGGCCAAGTCACAAAAAGATGATGGTGCTGGAAGCAGTGGGTTGACTAAAAGCAAATAGATTGAGCACTCTTGTAAGCGCAGTTGCTCCAGAGCTTAGTAAATGAGCAGAAGCCCTGCTGATTTCGATTTTCTAATCATGTGCCAACTATTATATTCTGACAGTGGGCACCCACAATTGTCAGAATACCCAAACAGTGGCTGTATCTGATTGAATGCAGCCAATGTTGGGTTGATAAATTTCCACCTGACTCCTTCAATTTTCAGATCAAAGGATGTCAGAAGCGAGGGTGCTGGAGGACCATCACAACTCGAATTTTGGCTGGTTCATTGGGAACCAGGTGAAATTCACGCTTTGTATTGCCAGCTTTACTCTGCTGGTTCCCCTGGAGGGTGAGGTGTTTATTTAAAGAGAAACCTCACAAAAGGTTGTGCTTTAAAAATGAAAGCGGAACAAAACCCTCCTATCGTTTTCATCCATCGTAGATTTTGTTTGTTCTTCAACTGCCATTGTGCTGCACATGTGATCAGTTAGGACAACCAGCCATACATACAGCACAACCAATGTATTTGTTTTTTGAAACTGTTAAACCAATGGGTTTACTTCTAGTTTAAGTCAGTTCTCATATCTTTATCCTAACAAATTCCATTGAAGCCTTGTCAAAATTTAGTGTACCTTGTTAATAACACCCTTGTCTATAGCTAGTATTTCGATTACAGTTTTAATTTGCCTAATAAAAGCTGAATTCTGGTTACTCAAGGTCCACGGGCCAATTCTGGCCTGACAGGCTTTTTTATGTGGCCCTTGCACTGCTCCTGCAGCTGCGGAACCTTTCCTCATCTCCACGCCCCCCCCCCCGTTGTCTCATCAGTCGGCAGCAGAAAGGAGGAAAGGAGGTCAGAACGCCTCCTCCAGATCCTGTGCTTCTCCATGTAGCCTCAGAGAGGCTTGACTCTGCTCCATCCCCTAGCTCAGCAGTCAGCAGTAGAGAGAAGGACAGAACTTCTTCTACAGATCCTGCACATCTCTGTGCAGCAACAGCACCTCCTTCTCTTTACCTCTCCTGGTCTCAGCATTAAGCAGACTCTGGCAGCTGACTCCAGCCATCCTTTGCTCCTCCTCCAGACCCTGCTCTTTCTGCTCCCTGTTCCATTTATATACAGAATTAAAAAACTTTTGACAGGTAAACATTAAAGAGATATGTATTTCAACTTTGTGTAGTTAGCTAGGTCATAGCACCTCATTGAACGTTCAACTTTTGCACTTTTGAGTTTATATAATAAGACAAAGGACAATACGCAAAGAGCAGCAGTCCATAGTGACCAGTTAGACACAAGCTAATCATCTGACTCCAGTAAGCTGGAAACTGATTTTCTGTGAAATAGCAAGCTTGGCATATGACAATTGCTTGTTGCAATGCTTTAATATATAGAAAAGAAAGCTTTCTTTAAAAAAGAAGCCATCTTATTTTCGTTATTGTCATTATTATTTAACACTTACACACATATCATTTTTTCACCCGTAATATTAAAGGCTAGATGTAAATTCATTATTTTTTGGATGCCTCACTATATATAATTTATGATGCCAATGACCCCAATGCCTAATTGTGGTCCTATCCCAAAATGAATGATTTCATTAAAACCCACGGTCTATTTTTAGGTCCTTCTGTGGTTTCACTAATGGATTCTGTATTGGAGGTGTTCCATTAGACTGAATTTTAATGGCCATCAGTGTAATCTCAGCACAGTGCTTGATAAAGTGCTCACTGTAGGACTGTGTAACTTCAGTGGCCCCCCAGTGACCTCTCAGAGCTCCTTTTAGGGTGCTGTAATTACACGAGCCACAAATGCTTCTCTGTGTTGAGTCTCCTGACTAAAGCTTTTTACGTACCTATTTGTTTATTTATGACTCTCTCATTTTATGTCTGTAATAATTTCGCACAATTAGTGATACATGACACTCCACTGCAATCAGCACTACATTTTGCATTGTATTCATTTGCAAAATAAACTGACACTGTGTAATAAACATTTCACAGACCATGTGTTGTGTCTGGTTCATGCTGTTGCCTCTAAAAGGGCCCTGAGATTGGCAAACTATCCTACAAGTCGCAGTGAAAGCGGGATCTTCATGAATAGTGGAAATTGCAGATAATATATCACGAGGTTCCAATAATGCAACTTTAACAGACTCTAACTATAAGATACTAATGTAGGTGTACCTGGTTCCTGTAAGAAGAGCAAAGGCATCTCCTCGGGCCTGGCCTTGATGCTGTAGAGTAGATATGTGCAATTTGTTTAGTTTCTAATTCATTTTTCACGAATTTAGAGAAATTAGTTAATTCTGAAATTTCCGAATTTCCAAATTTTTCAATTTCTGAACTTTCTGAATTTCGAAAATTCGAAATTTCGAAAATTCGAAATTCGAAAATTCGAAATTGCAAAATGCAAAAATCTAAAATTCGAAAATCTAAAATTCGAAAATGGGAAATTTGGAAAGTTGAATTTCCGAATTCCGAATTTTTAGAATTTCCGAATTTCCAAAAGTCGGAAATTCGTTTTTTTTTCCTTTTTTTGCTTTTTTCGGAAATTTGAAAAAATTTGTTTTATTCGTTTTTTTGGAAATTCGGAAATTCGAAAATTCGGAATTCGAAAATTCAGAATTCGGAAATTCGGAAATTCCAAATTTCCCGAATTTCCAAAAAAAGCAAAAAAATGAAAACGAAAAAAACAAATTTTTAGAATTTCCTGAATTTCCGGATTTCCGAAAAAAGCAAAAAAACGAAAAAAAACGATTTTTTTCGAATTTCCCGAATTTCCGAAAAACCCCCCGAAAAAAACGAAAACAAAAAAAAACAATTTCCCAAATTTCCGAAAAAAGAAAAAAAAAGAAAAAAAAAACACGAATTTTTCGGCAGTGCACATGTCTATTGTAGAGATTGTGGTTAGATGGGCACCAGGTTTCATATTTGGTGACAATGCCCCAAAATAAGAAGGATTTGGATTAGGATTTTCAGCTTGATCTATTCTATCAGTATAGGGAATCTTTCCAAGTCCAAAACCAATCTATTCCTCAAATTTATATCTTATATATCCTATTGGAAAAGATTGATGGTGTCTATTGAGGTTGTCAAACAGAAATTAAATGGGATTTTAGTTATTGCCAAAATGACAAGTTTGCTGCATAACACACAAAATAAATCTGACAAAATGTGGAACCCATGGATCCAATTATTGTCATAGAAATGGTGAGGCCGATTCCACCACTTCTTCTTTCTTCTTGTCTACTACCCCTGTTCATTCTCATGTTCTTCTCTTGTCTCATCCCTTTTTCTTTTATTCGCTTTTGTCTTTTAGGCGGACCCCTACTTAGAGTTGAAGGGGTTAAGCCTATTGATGCACAAGTCATGGCCTTCACCCCATTGTAAGGCCAAAACAACTGGTCCATCAGCACTGATATTGAATGAATGTATACTGTAGATAATGTACCTCAGATTTAACATGCAATGTTCAAATAAGGCGTTAAAAGGCCTGTAGATGGTATAATGTAGATTCATTAAAGACAGGACACTGTGCCCTTAGCCCTGAGATGGCAGTTGGAAGATTCAAATACTGAGTGATCATACTTTAGAATGTTTAGTGCATAAATGTGTATGCTTATAGCACCTGCGTGTGCCTCTTTATGCTCTAAATAGGCAGATTATTATTATTATTATTTAGGTACTTATATATCCAGCTGTAGCCTAAATATGAAAGAATAGGAATTGACTTAGGAAATCCAATCCGATTGATTATTTTTCGTTCTAAGAATTGTCAACTAGGGTAATTTCTACATATGAAAAAAACAACAAACAAAAATTCCCAGCTCACTTACCAGCCAGCCTGCAACAGACCAAATTGACCTTGTCTAGCAGTTCACGTTAAACCCAAGGGGTTTAGCTTGCACACATTTGCAAATGTATGCCTAAGCTGCAGCGGCCACGTCACGGCACCCCTAACTGCAGTCCTAACTCTATCATTTTGACGGTCTCCTGAGTTGGAGCACACATATTAATGGGTAGATTACGGGCAGATTTGCCTGGAATGAGCCCACCCCTCCTTAAAGGTATAGGGACGCAGGCATTTGCACAATGGCAGCGAAGATATCCAGTGCGTCCCTTCATCAATTACCAACAGTACAAACAAATGGCAACTGCCCCAACCTATAACTGGCCTTTGCAGCAAGGAGCAAAACATGTCAATAAAACAACAAACAAAAATTCCCAGCTCACTTACCAGCCAGCCTGCAACAAACCAATTTAACCTTGTCTAACAGTTCACGTTAAAACCAGGGGTTTCGTTTGCACACATTTGCAAATACATGCGTAAGCTGCAGTAGCCACGTCACAGGACCAAAGGTATCCAGTGCATCCCCTCACCAATTACCAACAGTACAAACAAATGGCAACCACCCCAACCTATAACAGGCCTTTGCAGCAAGGAGCACTTGAAAGGGCGACGCATATAATATGCTTATGGCCCAGGAACCACTAGCGATTATGTCAGTGGTGGTATCTTCCTTCCTTACTGGCATTACTCCCTCCCTGGTCAAAAACTGCAGAATCTGCAATTACTCACTGGTTGGACTAGTGAAGGAGTGATGCCCTGTACACAAGACCGGAATTTCCATCGAAAAAAAGTTGGATGGTTTTTCCGACAGAATTCCGCTCAAGCTTGGCTTGCATACACATGGTCACACAAAAGTTCTCTGAACTTTCGAGCGTTAAGAACGCGGTGGCGGACAACACTACGACGAGGCGAGAAAAATAAGTTTAATGCTTCAGAGCATGCGTCAAATTGTTTTTTCCCCTTTTATGCGATCCTGATGCTGGTGAATTGCTGACTTTGACAGTTTTGCTCGTGCATCATAGGACTGTAGGTGTTGTGGATTCTCTTTTCTCTGGGGTAGTGGACCAAGAGGGTTATCCCCACAATAGAGAGACCCTGATCTCCAATTGGGTGATACTAATAAGAATTAAGGTGACCAGATTTTTAAAATGAAATCCGGGGACATATTATTTTTTTTTTACTAGTAATGGCGGCAATCAGCAACTCTCTCCCCTTCGCCGCCGCCCACCTCACAGCCTGTCAAGTCTTACTCTCTTGGCCCTGGCTACTACTGGGTGGGGAGAGTAGGAAGATCACTCCACCAGGGAGGGCAAGGAGATAAGCAGGCAGGCGGCTGGCTGGGACTTGAGCCAAGGCAGAAGAACATGCGAGCGGAGCTGAATGGGCATGCACCCAAAAGTGAAGAAATATTCCCTCCGCTTCGACCAGCACATGATCATCAGAAAGGAGCACAGATAATGGAAAAAAATACACCCCCCAAATCTAGTAGCAACAGCAGAGCGGGGGTGTGTAATTTAGATTTTTTTTTTTTATTATTCTGCACTGACTGTCTTTGAAATTTCCCCAGCCTCTGTTCAAATCCAATCCGGGGACAAAACCGGGGACAGACTTGGTCCGGGGACAGTGTCCTCAATCTGGGGACTGTCCCCGGAAACCGGGGATGTCTGGTCACCCTATAATAAGTGACTAAGAATAGAGGGAGACCCATGGAAGTACTGGCTGAAAAAAAGTGTGTGTGTGTTCAGAGAACCAGGACTGAGTGGTAAACCTCGTACACATGGTCGGACTTCCATCGGACTTTTCCGTGGTTTTTTGTCCGAACGGAGTTGGTCGGGAACACCCATAACTTACACACGCTCGGACTTTTCTGCAAACTTTCCCAAAACTTTTTGCAACATCACGTGGTTTTTCTGCTCTTTTCTGCTCTTTACTGCCACCCTTTGGTCAACTTCTGCTATTGTTGGTTGATTTTAACATTAGTTGTTTTGTCCATCGGACAAAAGTCCGATGGTTTTCTGTACACACGGTCGGACTTTGCTCCATCGGACTTTTGTTGGGCAAAAGTTTGTCCGTTTGCAGACCCAACATTTGTCCGATGAAAACAAGAAAAAAGAAAAAAAAGTTTGTCCGATGGAGCGTACACAAGGTCGGATTGTTGGTCCAACTTGCTCAAAATGAAGTTTGTTGGCCAAAAGTCTGACCGTGTGTACGGGGCTGTAGTATGTTAGTCAGGCTTTTGGAGGGTGCACGGTGGACTGTGGGGTTGTGCAGTGTGAGCTGTCATGCTGCAGTGTATCAGGCCAGATTCCTTCTAATGTGCCAGTCTTCCTCCCCCGCATGAAGAGCTATGGGACTGACACAGTTAAGTGTTAATTCAGTGTTATATGGCCATCACCTCATGAGACTGTTACTATAGTTAGGGAAGCATGCTTTCCTGTCAGTAGTGTGTTCCAGCAGTTGGCCCACAATGAAAGTAAACAGGAGCAAGAGTAGCGTGTCTATCATACTGAAGCATCTGTTCAGTATACAGTATGTGTGCTTCATTTGTAAATTGCTATAACATTGTTAATCATGGAGGTGACCAATCTGGAGAAAAGCAAGGGTACCTGTCGTCACACCTGCAGGATCCTTAAAGGGCAAAGGGGGCTCTGACTCCAGGTACATGAGCAAAGGTCTATCTATACCTCGATTGTCCACCAACAGATTTCCTCCTGGTCCAACCAAAATAGACCAGGTTGTTCGAAAATCAGTTCATGTCTTTGGTCTCCTTCAAGAAAACATGGTAGCTGCTATAGCCAAATTTTCATTCAGAAGATGCGACTTGTCTTGTTATATTGGGGACAATACTTCAATATCTGACTGGTCTATAGTTTCCAAGAATATATTTTGGCCCTTTTTTGAATATTGTTATCACATTTGGTTTCCACCAATCAACTGGTACCATTCCAGTCAGTAAGCTGTCCTTAAAGGGTAAGTTCACCTTTACAGAAAATCTGTAAGGTGAACTTACACTGGACCCCCTCCCCACCCCCCTGATCCCGCTGTACCTGAGGTCAACAATCACCTGCTGTGACCCATTCAGTCGCCGCTTCACCAGTCTGGGGGATTTGAAATCCCTGCGGCTTAATCTTCTAAAGGTACCTCATAATGGTACATTTAGAAGGCATTCTAATTGGTCGGCGCCGACCAATCAGAACCCGCCTTGCCAATCCTGTCAATGGGGATTTCAAATCCCTGGACCTGTAAAGCGGCGACCCAATGTCTGACATCGGGTGATCACTGGCCGCAGGTACGGCGGAACTAGGGGGATGGGAAGGGGGTCCAGTGTAAGTTCATCTTGCAGATTTTCTGTAAAGGTGAACTTACCATTTAGGGATAGCTTACTGACTGGAATGGTACCAGATGATTGGTGAAAAGCAAACGTGATACCAATATTCAAAAAAGGGCCAAAATATATTTTTGTAAACTATAGACCAGTCAGATATTGAAGTATTGTCCCTAATATAACAAGGCAAGTTGCATCTTGCATCTGTCCAGACATCTTCCACCTACCGACATCTCGTGCGGCGGAGTGAGGGACGGAAGACCGGGACAGCGGAGGGATCGTGTACTGGAGCATCAGCAGCGGAACCTGCCAGGCGGACTAGGCCTATTTGGGTGAGCGGGCACCTGCCCAGGATATCATTAACTACTTGATAGGCCTGTGACTGTTAAGGCCCACCATCACTAGAATAGTGCGACACGCACCAGAACTTAGTGCATCGTGTGATAGTGCGCAGTTTAACGTTGGCATTTGCACCGCATAAAAGTTACACTCCCAAAAGCATTGCGGGAGTCCAGTTTTCCCTTCAACCCCTTTGGATTCCAATTTGTATGTGCACCAACGTTTTGCTAGCAAAGACTCCTACCACTGAGGAACTTGTACATTAAATTTAGTCAGGCCTGACTAGAACTGACGGGACACAGGGTGGTATTGCCCACTAGGGGGAGCTCGCGAGCAATACAGTTCAGCCAAATAATTAGACATTAACACTGCAAGTTAAGATGTATTGTCTGATAGCCATTATTTCTTTTTTTATTGACTCCCGCAGGGCCCTGCAGAGTCAACTGTATGTATAACCAAGTAAAGTTCACCCTTGGTTAAGTGCAAACCTGTGTGCAGTTTCTCTGTTACCTTGTGGAAGGAGAAGTCGCCATTTCAAGGTAACAATTTATATTACAATTTTACTGTGGGGTGGTTTTATTGTGTTCCCCAGCAGTTGTGCCAAGGGAGGATTTGAGCCAATTCCAAGGGGTTGATAAGCAGAACGTAGGCCCAACATCTAAATCAGCAGCTCTTACGGGGGTAGTGCTACACTTCTCTTTTAACCATGGAAGGTTTTACCCCCTTAATGACCAGGCCATTTTTTTCGATACGGCACTGAGTCCCTTTAACTGACAATTGCGTGGTCGTGCGACGTTGTACCCAAACAAAACTGATGTCCTTTTTTTCCCACAAATAGAGCTTTTTTTTGGTGGTATTTTATCACCGCTGCGGTTTTATTTTTTGCGCTATAAACAAAAAAAGACAGACAATTTTGAAAAAAAAAAAAAATAATTTTTTTTTTCTGCTATAATACATATCCAAAAAATATATATAATAAAACAAATGTATTCATCAGTTTAGGTCAATATAAATTCTTCTACATATTTTTGGTTATGTGTATATTAATTGGTCTGCGCAAAATTTATCGCCTCTACAAACTGTGGGAAAGATTTATGGACTTTTATTTATTTGTATGTTTTTACTGCTAATGGCGGCGATCTGCGATTTTTAGCGGGACTGCGACATTGCGGTGGACAAATCTGACCCTAAGTGACACTTTTTGGGGACCAGTGACATTTATACATTGATCAGTGCTAAAATAATGCACTGATCAATGTATAAATGACACTGGCAGGGAAGGGGTTAACACTAGGGGTTGATCAAGGGGACAACACAGAGATGGCTGTTCCCGATCACTGGAAACAGTAGATCTCCATGATGTCTCCTGTCAGAACGGGGATCCATCTTATTTACATAGGCAGATCCCTGTTCCGCCTCTGTGCACCATGATCGTGGGTCACTGGCGAACATGCAGCGGGTGTGCAGCAGGCGCGCCCACAGTGTCACATGCACGGACCGCCAAGTACGGCGGTTTGTGCTATCGAGCCGATCTGCAGTCGTATATATACAGTGGCTGGTCAGCAAGTGGTTAAGGTAAAGAAACTTCTACCCTTACAATCACTTTAAAAATTGTAACAGTTATCATTCAAGTCAAGCTTTGAATTAAACCATAATTTCTTTTACAGACAAGGAAGCTGCCATCTTAGCTTCTGTTTGATCTGCAATTGCCATGGTGCTGCACATGTGATCAGCTATGACACCAGCCATTTGATGGCTTGACAGTTCGGTTGTGAGCTAACATAAGCACACTGGCAACTGTGACAGTTAACCATTTAAGGCATGTCTTGAATGTAACTGTTTTGGCAAACCATTAAATCAGTGGGTTTAGTTCCACTTTAAGGCCCCCATACACAGCTCGAAATTTCAAACCGTGGGTGGCACACAACCTAGCATCAGTGGCGGCTGGTGGTATTTTCTTTGGGGGGGGCGGCAAACCTTAACACCCCCCAGCGGTCGGTCGGACGGTGGGCGGGTCAGGTGCACTTACCCCATCTACACAGCGATTCACCGACAGCATCCCTTGCTCTTCGGCGGTGGCGAGGCCTCTCCCTTCCCCTGCTCTCCACGGGCATCAGCGGCTGCTGTTTCCTCCCTCCTCCTCGGCGGCCAATTGGGACTCTTCTCTTTTTGGCCAAATGGAAAACGGGTTTCAGACCTGCTTCTGATTGGCCGGAATGAGGATCAGTGTTACAACGGCGAATATTCATTCGCCCGTTGTAACACCTGGGTGGGCTCATGGCGCAACGCTCTGCGCTCTAAGCCCACCCTATTTTGAAGCCTATTAGAGCATATGGCCCTAATCAGGTGCTTCCAAAAAACACCCCCGCCACTGTAATTCAGACGCCCGGCATCCTGAAAGGGGCCGGAACGCCTGAATTGGAGGTGGCTGCGGCAGCCATGGATAGATTCATGCTATGCATGAACCTATCCATTATTCATATAGAGGGTGGCGTGGAGAGAGGGGGCGGGCCACCACTGCATAGCATTCTATGTTCTTTTATGCTCAACACCAAATTAACTGATCTTCACAAAGATTTAAAATGACTCACCGCATCAGTAAATGTATTACTGAAATATGTTATGGAAATCTTGTAATAAAGCATAAAATTACACACTACTTAATGTGCAATTTAAACATAATAGAATAGAACAAAATGCTGCTAACAGATTGTCTTTATTGTGATGTTAGCCCTGAGGTGAGCACATCACACAGTGCAGAAAATTCAATTTACATTAGCTTACCCAACATAGGACTCAGCCTAAATGCTGTCTATTGTGTTCACATGTAAGACACTATTATACACAGGACACCACTCAGGGATATACAGAGAATGAAGCAGCACAAAAGTCTTTGTATTGTTCTGTGCGCCACTAAATGCTCTCAGAATATTAGACAGTGTGTGTCAGGGCTATTATTTATATTGTTCGAAAGAAAATGCGAAAACTGCCCCCCCCCTTTTAATCACTGTACAAAACAGTAAAATATGGCTCAAATGTAGCTCTGCCCCACATATTATAATAGAATTGAGATGTAGAGGAACTTATATTGATATCTATGTAAAAACAGGAACAAAAATGTAATAAATTGTATGTTTGCAGCTTACCTGCCCTTAGATGTAACGGCTGCATTGGTTTTATTTGATCAGGCTTTATTTTACCCAGCAATTCTGCCAGTAAAACACTTCCTGTCTTAGAGTGACAACGTTCAGTCACTGTACTACATCTATGAAGAAGCAGCATTTTCATCCTTAAAAAAAAAACAACAGGCGGCGCTAGTTTGTAATCCTTGTACCAATACCTCTGGCTAGTAATATAAATTCAAAAATACATACTACTTATGTGTGCAACTGTAAACCTTGAAAACATGCTGAGTATCAAAAAACAATAATGATAATCTAAAGTGCAATGATCTATATAACAATATATATCAGAAATGACATCGCTGTAGAACAATATCAAGAATGACATCAATCGCTGCAGAACAATAATATCAAGAATGACATCAATCGCTGCAGAACAATAATATCACAGCTCTACATGCAATTTTTTTTACATTAAACATAAAGTGCAATTACTGCATAAAAAAAATGCAAAATACAGCAAAAGTACGTTTTTTGGAAGAGAGGCATGAAGAAAGCCATTGTTGAAAGTAAGCCATAAGAAGTCCCGTTTGCGAGAAGCCATGTGGGGGACAAATGTGGAAGAAGGTGCTCTGGTCAGAGGAGACCAAAATTTACGTTTTTGGTCTAAAAGGAAAATGCTATATATGGCAGAAAACGAACACTGCACATCACCCTGAACACACACCGTCCCCACCGTGAAACATGGTGGTGGCAGCATCATGTTGTGGGGATGCTTTTTTTCAGCAGGGACAGGGAAGCTGGTCAGAGTTGATGGGAAGATGGATCGAGCCAAAAACTGGGCAATCTTAGAAGAAAACCTGTTAGAGTCTGCAAAAACTTGAGACTGGGGTGGAGGTTCACCTCTCAGCAGGACAACGACCCTAAACATACAGCCAGATCTATAATGAAATGTAGGAGAAGCGGTCAGAGTGGCCCCAGCACTTCCTTTCCCTTGCCTCCTAAGGTAGGGCATCTTATTGCTGTATTCACTTCAGTGTCCCGTGTGGGGGGGGGGGGGGGAATCGCTGCTGCCATCTCCTGCAGGGGGGGATTGGTGTTAGTTTGCCACTCCCCCCAAAATATTGAGCACCAGCCACCACTGCTGTTTTAGTGTCACTGTGTCCCGCAAAGTGTCAGTTAATGTCCAACTATTCGTTGCAATATTGCAGTCCCGCTTTAAGACGCTGATCGCTGCCATTACTAGTATAAAAAATATAAATAATAATAATTAAGTAACATTTGCGCAAACCAATCAATATATGCTTATTGGGAATTTTTTTTACCCAAAAAAATATGTAGCAAAATACATATTGGTCTAAATTAATAAAGAAATTTGATTTTGTAAATTTCTTTTATTGGATATGTTTCATAGTGGAAAATAAAAAATATATTTTTTACCTATTATACCGCAAAAAAATCAAAACCCAGTGGTGATCAAATACCAAAAGAAAGCTCTATTTGTGGGGAAAAAGGACATAAAAATTATTTATGTACAGCGCTGCATGACCGCGCAATTGTCAGTTAAAGTAACGCAGTGCTGTATCGCAAAAAATGGCCTGGTCATGAACAGGGTTAATCTTCTGGAGGTCAAGTGGTTAACATGTAATAAAATAAAACATATGCACTATTGTAGATGTTTATGACAAATATTATACAACATATATTGTTAGAAAATTTTCCTTTTTTTTGAGAGCATTAATTGGACACATGGTGCACATAAAGGACCTGACTGCATGCTGAACAGAAGACACCAGCAACAGACGGCTTTCTTTAAAGGTCGCAGTGAGAGGTTAGCTGCAGCCTGCTTGCCCTGAAGCATTATCGGAGAACCTAATACCTGGGCAACTGCTGAGGGTATTGGATAGACCTCTGTGTGATTCCTCAAGCAGGCCGCTGCCGTAGCGATTTGTGCATCAAAGAGCCAAGTTAAAAGTGACAACAGCGTCCAGATTTTTATCAGGCAGCCTGTGGCAATAGTAATAAGCTGTTTGGTTTGCAGGTAAAAAGCTCTATTATGAACAGATGGCCAGCTAGAAGTTATGCACAGTTTGCACCTTTCATCTGAGTCAGGGGATATAGTAGAAATCATCAAAGGCAAGGGCTTAATTGATGGCAGAGCTAAAGTCACCATCAAATACTCAGATCACTGATTCCTAATTGTGTATCTGTAATGGGAGCAGAATAATAATAGTCATTGTAGTAATTAACTCACTATAGGATGTAATGGTTGACTTAAAGTGAACCTGTACTTTGCCTGTTTAGGGTAAAGTAACAGGTTTGCTGGATAGACTATGCTTCCCAATCCTTTTCCAGAGCATCTCCCAAATCCCTGATCAATTCCCTGTCAATTCAAGATTAGGGTGTACACAAAATGCTTACCTATCATTCAGTAACGGATGGCATCCTAGTTCTTGATGTGCATAATTTTTCCTGCAATGCTGTGTTCTCACTGCAAGTAATGCAATTCTCTTTTCATTATTATTATATTTTTTTTAAAAAGGATTTATATAGCGCCAACAGTTTGAGCAGCGCTTTAGACAATACAGCAACAATACGATTCAATACAAGAGGTTTACAATCCTGCAAGCTTACAATCTAATAGGAATTTCATTAAATACTCTCCCCCTTACTTCTGGCTTTGTGACGTCCAGTGACATCTAGGCCCTTCCTACCCAATCTGGCTGTCATGAACCCACTGTAACCTTCTGGCTTCATGTCCCTGCTATCAGCAGCAGGGACTGATGCTAGTTGCAGAATTCAGTACTTCCAATCATTCAGTACTTCAAAACCCTAGAAAGTCAGATCGATTCACAGGGGGTACATTAAATCCTGTCTGAAATTTGAGAAATTGAATCTTAGCAGTGAATACCATTAAAGTTTATGTAGGGTAGGTAGGGGCAAATCCTGCTGTAAGGCCCCATTTCAGGCATTTTAGCGCTACAAATAGCAGACATAAATAACGCCTGAAATACTCCTGCCCCAGTATTCTCAATGTGAAAGCCCGAGGGCTTTCACGCTGAGGCGATGCGCTGGCGCGAGAAAAACAAAATCTCCTGCAAGCCGCATCTTTGGAGCGGCGAAAGGAGCGGTGTGTATACTGCTCCCTTACCACTCCTTCCCATTGAAATCAATGGGACACCGCAGTAATACCGCCCGCTGTAGCTGCAGTTTGCGGGCGGTATTAACCCTTTTTCGGTCACTAGCGGGGGTTAAAACCGCACCGCTAGCGGTAAATACGATGGTATAGCGGCGCTGAAAATCGCGCCGCTATACTGACACCGCACCTGCCCGTCCCAGTGTGAAAGGGGCCTTATAATCTGTTCATCTTTGGGGCTAATAGAGAAATTGTCAGAAAAGGGTACAAGGATCTGGGTGGGTACTGCAATGAGGCACATTTAGCAAAAAAATAAAAAATGTAATACTTTACATTGGGGAGATGTCCTTTTATGTGGCTTTGAGTGTAACATGGAAAAAACACCAAACCTTTATATTGCATGCTTGGGAGATGGACAGAATTAGCAACACTGTCATCTGGCATCACATACTTTGGATGTGAAATTGATTTATTAACTTTTTACATTTAGCTTTGTTTAAATACAGCAGCAGCACCCCAGTATGATTTATTTTAACTTGGAAAAAATGTTTTTTATGTTTTAAGTGTTGGCTGCAACACTTGATTTTTTAAAAGTGTTAATAGGCCTCAACTTTGTTCATATTGGCCAGTGACAAAATTATTTAATAGTATAGATTGTGAGCTCCTTTTTGCAGTACCGCTCTGCATTGTCTTAGATGATTATTTAAATGTTAAAACATAGTCCACAAAAACAATTCAATACCACAACCCCAAATTCCTAACCCCCCTGCCCATCTTATCTTCAAATTTCCCCCCAAAAAATCAGAATTTAGATTTGGGGTATGTGTTTGTTAGAAATTGACAAGCGTCAAGACAGTACACCAGCAGTTAAATAGGCAAGACAGGTTTATCCTGCAATAAAAATGAATCCAAGAGACAATAGCTACCAATATTGTTCAGTGTTTGGACAGTATGTAAACAACTTGGTTGGTCCCATTATAAGAGCGATGGACAAGGCAGATTTAATTTTGAACTCAACATTAGAGTATATTAATTAAGAGACAATAGTCAAACATTTTGAACAGTGGCCGGACAGTATGTAAACAGCTTGGTAATGCCGCAATAAAAGAGGGACAGGGAATTCAGTTTTTATCTTGCAAAAAACATTTGAGTGTATTATTTGAAACACAATGGCCACAAATATTTCAGAGGTCCAGCTGCAGAAATATTGTGTGGTACCTTTAGGCTGGGTTCACACTAGTGCGACACGACATCTGTCCTACTTTGGATCCGACTTTGCCCTGCGACATGAAGCCGACATATGTCCGACTTTCAATGAACGGGGATCCGACTTGGATCCCCGCCAATAGCAGACACTGTGTATGAATCTTGAGGGGAAACTCCAGGCCAAATTTTAAATAAAAAACCGGCATGGGTTCCCCCTCCAGGAGCATACCAGGCCCTTGGGTCTGGTCTGGATTTGAAGGGGAACCCCTACGCCGAAAAAACGGCGTGGGGGTCCCCCCAAAATCCAAACCAGACCCTTATCCGAGCACACAACCTGGCAGGCCGCAGGGGAAGAGGGGGGGACGAGAGAGCGGCCCCCCCTCCCTCCTGAACCGTACCAGGACGCATGCCCTCAACATGGGGGGTTTGGTGCTCTGGGGCAGGGGGGCGACCTGCGGCCCCCCCACCCCAAAGCACCCTGTCCCCATGTTGATGAGGACAGGGCCTCTTCCCGACAACCCTGGCCGTTGGTTGTCGGGGTCTGCGGGCGGGGGGCTTATCGGAATCCGGGAGCCCCCTTTAATAAAGGGGCCCCCAGATCCCGGCCCCCCACCCTATGTGAATGAGTATGGGGTACATCGTACCCCTACCCATTCACCTGGTGGAAAAAAATTGCAATAAAAAAAACAAACAGCTTTTTAAAGTATTTTATTGCACAGCTCCGGGGGTCTTCTTCCGACTTCGGGGGTCTCCGGTGTCGTCGCCGCGCTCTCCGGTTTTCTTCTGCCGGGCCACCGCTAACTTCTTTAGCTCTTTTGCTAGCTGGGCCCGGTCTTCTCCGTCTCCGTCGCCTTCTCCCCTCTTCTCCTCTCCGGTTCTTCCTTTCTTCTTCCGGGCCTCCGCTAACTTCTTTTAGCTCTTTTTCTAGCGGAGGCCCGGTCTTCTCCGTCGCCTTCTTCTTCTCCCGCTATCCGGTTCTTCTCCCGGTTCTTCTCCCGCTTCTTTCTTCTGCCGGCCCCTCCACTAACTTCTTTAGCTCTTTTGCTAGTGGAGGGGCCGGTCTTCCCGTCGTCGTCGCCGTCGGCGTCTTCTTCCCTCTTCTCCTCCTCGATGTTGACTCGTCGCTTCCTCTCGCAGTAATGCTAAATCTTCGGTCCGCAGAGATTAATATAGGCTTCTCATGACGTCACAGTCACATGTTCCGGGGCACATGGCCCCGGAGCATGTGACTGTGACGTCATGGGAACATGTGACTGTGACGTCATGAGAAGCCTATATTAATCTCTGCGGACCGAAGATTTAGCATTACTGCGAGAGGAAGCAACGAGTCAACATCGAGGAGGAGAAGAGGGAAGAAGACGGCGATGGTGACGACGGGAAGACCGGCCCCTCCACTAGCAAAAGAGCTAAAGAAGTTAGTGGAGGGGCCGGCGGAAGAAAGAAGCGGGAGAAGAACCGGGAGAAGAACCGGATAGCGGGAGAAGAAGTTAAGGGTCTGGTTTGGATTTTGGGGGGGACCCCCACGCCGTTTTTTCGGCGTAGGGGTTCCCCTTAAAACCCAGACCAGACCCAAGGGCCTGGTATGCTCCCGGAGGGGGAACCCATGCCGGTTTTTTATTTAAAATTTGGCCTGGAGTTCCCCCTCAAGAGCAGCACAGCACAAGTCGCATGCCAAAGTCGGATCATGCAAGACTGCGGTTCGACTTTGATCCGACTTCAATGATAGTCAATGGGCTGAAGTCGGATCAAAGTCAGACCAAAGTTGTACAGGGAGCATTCTCAAAGTCGGACCGACATGTGTCGGACCAGTTAAGACGGCTCCCATAGGGAAACATTGATTTTCACACGTCATGCGACATGAGCTCCCAATGTCGGAGCGTTTGTCGCCCCAGTGTGAACCAGGCCTTAGGGTGCCTGGGCACCAATATTGTCTTGAAGAGGTGTCAGTTTGTCTGAAGCATTATCATAAGGAGTTTTCTAATCATTCGAAATCCAAGCATGGTTAATTTTATTATAAATGAGTCAGTCCACACTCTCTGTCCTAAAGAAATCCTCTCTTTGGAAAGCACACTGGCTGTAGGCCAAGCCAGAAGCCCCAGCACATACTGTGCTGTATAGCAGCCATTCTGAGTTCTGAGGACCACAACTTTGTCCTGCAAGACTGTTGCCATTATATACGTAAATCCTGTATGATAATAATAAAAAATTAACAATAAAATAAAGCTATTGCAGCCACCACATCTAAGAAATGGTAAGCTGCAGTATATTACATTTTTTTGTTTTAGGCCCCTTTCACACTGGGGCGGTTTGCAGGCTATTTTGCCAAAAATACCACCTGCAAACCGTCCCTAAACAGTGGCTGCTGTTTCTCCAGTGTGAAAGCCCGAGGGCTTTCACACTGGAGCGGTGCGCTAGCAGGACGGTAAAAAAAGTCCTGCTAGCCGCATCTTAGGAACGGTGTGTTTACCGCTCCTCCACTGCTCCTTCCCATTGAAAGCAATGCAGAGGCGCATTTCCGGCGGTATTAACCCCTTTTTGGCCGCTAGCGGGGGTTAAAACCGCACCGCTAGCGGCCGAATACCTCTGCAATTCCGAAGGTATAGCGCTGCTAAAAATAGTGGGGCTATACCGCCACCGCACCCACCGCCCCAGTGTGAAACCAGCCTTAGGGTTTAAATATGTTTAAGTTACATAGAATGGCTGTATTCCCTGCTTAGTAGTGCAGCAGAGTGGTTTTACTATACTATTTCTGTTTCTCAATATAGATCTAAAAAACCTGCTCCTATCAAATGAAAACAATACTGTGAAGCCAGAGACACCAGACTCTACAAATCATTATATGAATTACAGGCATAAAAACCTAATGACTTGAGATGTGTACTCACATTATAGTATTCTCTTTAATTTATATGTAAACCCAATCTCTTAAAATCACATATAATATTAATGTGTTTTTTTTAATGTAATTTTGAATCTTTTTAGATCTGGAGAATTTCTTAAAATAATATTGGGACATCATGTAGTCCAAGCTAGAAAGATTAAAAAAAAAAAAAAAAACGTAAAAACAGGATTTTATTTAATAAAAATGGCAATTACTTACACAGTGATTTTGCAATCCAAATGTCGTTCAGTTTACATCTACTTTAATTCAGCAAGTCCAAAACCTCATCATTGTTGTCACAGTGGCTGATTTTGCTTTTCGCCCAGTTAGCCATACACAATGTCGAAGCCGCAGGCCATAATAAATAGACCTTGAATAAAAGAACATCCTAAACCTAAAGTAAACAAAACAAAATGAGATATTTAGCAGTACAAGTAGGCCATCCCATTTCATAGCCCCGTTTACACACTATGTTAATGAGTTAATACCTTCCACATTGCAGGATTAAGGGTAGAGGTTAGGCCACAGAAAACAAATTGAGGATACTGGCGTGTAAACTTCAGCCTGTCGTTTACAGGGCAAAAATTGATTATGATAAAACCTATTGGTATGTGTGAGGCCTCTTTCCCTGGTGTCTCATTAATTGTCACAGTTGAAAGAGTCACTCTGTCCTGGTGATAGCTTGAGCAGCTGGGCCTTGTTTACCAGAAAACACTTCTCTGATAAGATGATGCTGCCTTGTAGAAAAAGGCCAAAGACAAAGTAAACAGTCAATGTAATGTGTATTGTCTTCTCTGTCCTGGAATTTACATGTCCATTGATACACTCAGCCAAATCTCATTCAGACTTGCAACTTGCTATATGTAGGTTGGATTGACTGTTTGGATATTATGCATAGTACCTTCTAAAGCTGGTCATACAGAGCAGGCTGAAGGAAAAAAAAAATTAACAGATTCCTCCTAACAGGCTTAACAGCATTAATGGTTGACTATTATATTCTGGCAACTGCTAGTGATTGAATGCAGTCGTTGTTCAACCAATAATTCGGCCACCCAATAGACAATGGTTGACAGAGCCAACCATTATTCAATTATAGCACATTCCACCACTGCCAAAAACCCACTTTATCCTCTGTAGTCTCACTGGCCAACCAGGTGCTAAAACCCAGGAGCCCGCTGTTATTACTGCACTTGGTTTTAAAAAAAAAACATGCCGCAAACCAATGATATCTTAGAAATCCAATCAATTTACTAAAAAAAGATAGTTCAGACACACACTGCAAGCCTTCCTATTTTGTATTGTGTAACATTGGTATCATGTTGCTATGAGGTGGTATAATTTCTGTAAAAATAAATGTAATTGTTTTCTCTTTTTGCACCATTATCGTTTGATTTCATTTTATATAGACAAAAGGTTTAATCACTTATAGTAAGCATTTAAGCGAGGTTAGGAATACCACCGTAACACACCTCAAGCTACAATGCCAACACATTTCATCCATGACCGGCATCAGAGGGTTTAAAGTGTAATCCCTCACCTTGTAAAATAACCCTTTCGGTTTAAAGTATAAATGAAAGGCAAAACCTTTATATATACATATAAAAAACATTAGAAATACCTTTTTTTCCCGTTATATAAGTCAGTGTTTCTCAACTCCAGTCCTCAAGGCGCCCCAACAGGTCAAGTTTTCAGGATTTCCATCATTTTGCACAGGTAATTTGATCAGTTTCACTGCCTTAGTACCGTATTTATCGGCGTATAACACGCACCGGCGTATAACACGCACCCCAAGTTTAGGAGGGAATTTTAAGGAAAAAAACTTTTAGGAGGGAAATTCAAGGAAAAAAAACTTACATTTAAATGCAGCATGCAGCCTTGCCCAGTGTCCATCTGCAGCCTTGCCCAGTGTCCATCTGTCCATCTGCAGCCGTGCCCAGTGTCCATCTGTCCATCTGCAGCCGTGCCCAGTGTCCATCTGTCCATCTGCAGCCTTGCCCAGTGTCCATCTGTCCATCTGCAGCCGTGCCCAGTGTCCATCTGTAGCCTTGCCCAGTGTCCATCTGTCCATCTGCAGCCGTGCCCAGTGTCCATCTGTCCATCTGCAGCCGTGCCCAGTGTTCATCTGTCCATCTGCAGCCTTGCCCAGTGCCTTTGCGATCGTGTCAGTCCCGGCGGTTTTTAAAATTTGGCGCCGATTTCTGTGGAGAGGAGCGAGCGGGGCCGAGTGTACTTCGGCTGGACTCGGCTCCTCTCGCAGTTCCGCCCATCTCCACTGACTGCGCCGCTGACGGAGAAAGCCGAGTGTACTTCGCCTAGACTCGTGTCTGCTCACAGTCACAGGCAGGACTGCGAGAGGAGCCGAGACTAGGCGAAGTACACTCGGCTTTCTCTATGTCAGCGGCGCAGTCAGAGATGGGCGGGACTGCGAGAGGAGCCGAGTAAAGCCGATTGTACTTCGGCTCGGCTCCGCTCGCTCCTCTCGCTCGTTTTCAGCAGGGGAATTCGACGGAGTATCGGCGTATAACACGCACCCACGATTTTCCCCTGATTTTAAGGGGAAAAAAGTGCGTGTTATACGCCGATAAATACGGTATTTGCCACAGCTGAGGGAAATCCTGAAAACATGACCTGTTGGGGCGCCTTGAGGACTGGAGTTGAGAAACACTGATATAAGTGATCACATTCCATCTGTGCTCAGCTGCATAAGAGCTAGGGGAGGAGAAGCAGCAGCATGGCTGACCTCTGCAGAGAGACCACTGCTTCCACACACAGTGCAAGGGTCCTTCTCTATAGCATGCTAACACAGGGTAGACTTTACTACTCAGCCTAGGGCTACTTTCTAATTTAAAAAAAACATATTGTAAGACTTTGGACATCTTTTGTTTTGTTGCAAATTCAGTTGGACTTCACCAAATCAATAAATGAATTTTGTATATGTTCATTTTAAATACCCCATGTAAATCAACTTAAATACTCCCATTAAGGAAGATCTCCACATTCACCTGTCTAGAGAAGGACAAAGAGAATTGGAAAGAGCTTTCACACATGACAGATGAGCTTAGATCTATGAACAGATAGGGGGACAGATTGGTTTAGCCTGCATGTGCTTTGTGAACAGAGTGGTACTTTCCAAGCACCTTTTTCACTTTTAAATCTAATAAGTGCAGTGAGTGGAATCACCTTATCAGATTGCCCTTCATTTCCACAACAGTATTTCATTTCAGAGTTCAAAAGAGACTACATATGTAGAGATAAAACGGAAGACTAAAGTCCCTACAAACAGGCTCATTTTCTGCAGCATCTGTACTCACAGCCACTCCAGGGAATTGCAGTTGGCGATAATTAGGATAGGGTAGCAATGCCACATGTCAAATATTCCCTAGCTGTGTCATTGTTCTGTTTTCAAATTTCAATTATAAAATATTCATTACAATTAAATTACACAAAGTGAGATAAGCAAATCTCAGCAAAATCGCTCTTCAGACAATTGCAAGATTTGCTTCACCAGATGGATATTCACAATTGGTGACATATAGCGAGGGCTTTTTTGAACTACCGTACTTTCTAGTTTAATTTTGCAATGCCCATCATATAGGAGGAACCCGATGTGCAGAAAGTGTGTGAGCACTGGCATCCCACATCTTACTATTAACCTATAGTCAATGGCATGCACAGAATTCAATAGGAATCCTGCTTTACTTTACCTAAAGATGGTGGAACACATGTTGGATTTGATATGTCCCCTACATTGGAACCCCTTACTTATTTATTATTGGTATTTATATAGCACCAACACTTTATGTCGCAATTTACATATATATTAACCACTTCAGCCCCGGAAGAATTTACCCCCTTCATGACCAGGCCGTTTTTTGCGATACTGCACTGCGTTACTTTAAAGAGGAAGTAAACCCTGATGGGTTTTACTTTCTACTTATTTCCCTGCAAAGGTAAAGCATAATGGGATCTATGCATCATTTACCTGAAACCGAAGCCTGCAATGTCACTGCTGTCTCCACTAGCAGCGAGCGTCCATCTTCACCCCTCTTCCTTCCGGCGCCGCAAACTCCGGCTCTGTGACTGCCCGGTTTTGCGTGACATCACTCGTGCGGGAGCCGCCATTCACAGCATGACCTCCTTTAGAAAGGGCATGCGTCGTAGACATCGGCGCACGTCTCTATTGTTTTCACGTCTCTATATTTTCCAGCCCCTACAGGTAAGCCTTAATCCAGGCTTACCTGTAGGTAAAAGTGGTTGTACAACCACTTTAACTGACAATTGCTTTTTTTCCCCACAAATAAAGCTTTCTTGTTATTGTGGTATTTGATCACCTCTGCGGTTTTTATTTTCTGCGCTATAAACAAAAAAAGACAGTCAATTTAAAAAAAATATATATATATATATTTTACTTTCTGCTACAAAACATCAATTTAGGCCAATATGTAATCTGCTACATATTTTTGGTAAAAAAACAAACAATAAGCGTATATAGATTGGTTTGCGCAAAAGTTATAGCATCTACAAACTATGGGATATTTTTAGGATTTTTTTTACTGGTAATGGCAGCGACCAGCGACTTATAGCAGGACTGCAACATTGCGGTGGACAAACCAAACACTAAGTGACACTTTTGACACTCTTTTGGGGACCAGTGACACTTAGTGATCAGTGCTAAAAAATATGCACTGTCATTGTACTAATGACACTGGCAGGGAAGAGGTTAACATCAGGGGCCATTAAAGGGTTAAATGTGTCCCTAGGACAGTGATGGCAAACCTTGGCACCCCAGATGTTTTGGAACTACATTTCCCATGATACTCATGCACTCTGCAGTGTATCTGAGCATGGTAAATGTAGTTCCAAAACATCTGGGGTGCCAAGGTTCGCCATCACTGCCCTAGGGGGTGTTTTCTAAGTGTGGGGGAGGTGCTTTAACTGTAAGAAGACAGAAATCAGTGTTCCTGCTTGGCAGAAACACAAGATCTCTGTCTTCTCCTGTCCCAGAACGGCTATCTGCATTGTTTACATAGGCAGACGCCTGTTCTGTCTGTCTTGGGAACAATCGGCAAGTCCTGGCAGACATCCGCCGGACCCGCAGATTGGCTCACGCTGTGTCCATTTACAGCGGAAGCGGGTCGCCGGACACACGCTTGCGCGCCCAAGACCCTGAAGAAATAAATCACGTAAGGTACGTGATTCTTGCGCTAAGGGGCCGCCATACTGCAGTATATGTAGGTGGGGCGCTCCTTTAATGGTTAAACATTCACATCAGTCCTTGGTTGCTAACTCACCTTTATACATACAAATACTGGGGCCAATTCAGAGAGGAGCCAATTAACCTACTAGCATGTCTTTGTAATTAGGGAGGAAACTAGGGGAAAGGAACGCAAACACAAGGAGAACATACAAACTCCACACACTTACAACATATCAAAAAAAAATATTATAAAGGACATGCAGTACATTTACTGTTACATGTGATAAAACAGTATGTATTGGTGGGGAAAACATGTTTAGCCTCATTGAAGGACGCAGATTACAGAGAAAAGAGGAGAAAAAATGCAACAAGTTTATAATTTGCATTGTTCTGTTGGTGGTTATAAAATAAACATAAGCATCTGATTGGTTGGGAATATCTATCTATCTTTCTTTACATCTTTGGTTGCTTTAACATAAGCAGCCAGGGGGCAGGAAAAACAGGTGGTTTTTAGTGTTCCCCAACCACCCACCTACAAGCAGACATGAAGTACATGCAATTTTACCACTATATGCAGAGTTTGGCAAGCAAGATGCAATGTAAAATTGCAGGTGGGCAATAATAAAGAAGGAAAAAATGTGACATTAGGAGGCAGTAGTATCATACCTGGATGCTAGCATAACTCCTTTCACCGCCCATTATAAAGCATTCCAATACAGATCACTTTTCAGGGGTGGGGGAGCAGTAAACACTACGACTAGTGTGAAAGGAGCCTTTAAAGTGGAGCTAAAGGCACACAAACTTAAGCTGGCCATACATGGTTTGAATCTCAAATTAATATAAGGGCGAGCTGAATGTACCAAGTTGATCGATCAGTCAACTTTGGTAAAACCAGCCTGCCAGTTTGTCTTGCGATTATTGCTAGCGGCTGGCAATGATCACTGTCTTCTCCCAGCAGGGACAGCTTCCCACCCCCGCCACTCCCCCCCCCCCCCCCCCCAGAAGACAATTGCTGATTCCCCTGTCAATACCGTCTGTGTTCATGGTGGAATCGTGCAAATTTATTTCCGGCAACCTGTGGTTTCAGGAAAGAAATTCACACTGTGCATGGCCAGCCTTAAGCTGGCCATATGTGCAAGTAAAAAGTGTAGTGCTAGAAATGTGCAAGTTAAATCAGCCTTACAAAACCTTATATAGGCTGAGTGATCAAAACATTGAAGTGTAAAAATTCTGTCTCTCGTACTAGAGAGTACGACATATAAATGTCAACCGTGATTACATGTAAAAGACCTCATGCGCTATAGAATCGCAAAAAAAGGTCACACACCCTAACAGAAAAATGCTAACAGTGATGATATAAAAACATAATATCATAAACAATATAATGAACTCAAATGTGATCTTAATTCATAATTTGAACATGAATGTGAAAACATAAATATTGTGTCATTGGTGACTTTGTTAAGTAGCACAAACCAAGGTATGACCCTAGATAAGTGAAAAGCAAACACAGTACTGATTCCAATTGTGATAGAGACTGAGACAAATGGGCAGACTGACCATTCAGACACTCTGGCACTGCCCGAGGGCCCCATGCCACTAGGGGGCCACATCAGGGTTGCCAGCCTCAGTAAAACCAGGGACAGTACATAAAAATCTGTGTTTTTTTACATCTGTCCCTGAAATGTCCCTTACCGACATCCTTTTGGTCTAAAAATCCCAAGATTATAGCTGCCTCGCCTCTCCAGTACCAGTACAGTATGTATACTGTGTGTGTGTACTGTGTGTCTGTATGTGTATTCTGTGTGTATTTATACTGTGTGTGTATATTTTGTGTCTGTGTATATACTGTGTATGTATACTGTATGTGTGTGTGTGTGTGTCTATAGTACTGTGTGGCTCCATAATCTATTGCCTGGGGGCCCCATAATCTCCTACTGCCCAAGGGCCCCATGAGTTGTCAGTCCGCCCCTGACTGAGACCGTGTTAGTCCATGAGGTTAGGGCCTCAGAGTAACATGAGAAAAACACACTGTTGCTGCAGATGGCTGCCAGTCTCTTGGATAGATGTGATATGTAGTAGATAAACACACCCGGGAGTCCTTCACCTTCAAGGGATGGGGGAGAGAAAAAGGTACTCTTACCCGAAGCAATGGACCTAGCTCACCATACGGCGATGGATCTATCAGGCATGGCACCGTAGACGTTGAATCAAGTTCCGTGGACAAAAGATTTAGTCGCCTTCTCTGTGAACCGGTGGTGAATTCAAAGTGCCACTGATTGTAGGAATGGATAATACTCCAAACAATGGGCAATTGTAGACCCATCTATCCAAAGTGTGTTTCCTTCAAATGATGGTGTTAGATTCCAAGTATAAAAAAAGAGAGAAAAAAGCCTTAGCAGCTCTCCCAGACAGGACTTGTCTGTTCCCCAGGTAGTAAGCTGGCCATACACCATACATTTTTTTTCTTCAATTTTCTTTAGATTTACCTTTAACTGTGTAGCGCAAGGGCATGCCTGATTGCATACAAATTGAAAGTGTTTAGGTTTGACCTCATATTATATGGTTTGGTAAATCTAAAGGGAAGTTGTTCAAGAAAATTGTATAATGTATGGCCAGCCTTACTTTAGTTCCAATGGTTCGACACCTGTGAGGTCCCTTTTAGGTGTGGGCATTTTCTCACTGGGTTCTTCTGGGTGCCGATTTTCAACTATTTTGATTGGCTGGCGCGGGATGACATCACTCTCGTGCATGTGCAGCTTGGTGTACTTGCTGCAGAAGATTGAAAATAGGCAGGTGAGGGTACTTTGCATGTCTCTGCTTGTACGTATTTTTATTTAATTTTTTTACATTTAGTTTTGCTTTAATTAAAATAACAACTTTGTATGGGCTTAGCATGTATGTCAGTTGTAAACTGATTTTTTTTTTATAATTTCAGGGCTGCAAGCTGGCAACAGTCATTGTTTTCTGGAAAGAAAATGTCGCTCAGAATAATATGATTGTCGGTTGTTTTGTCATATTAGATGGCAATCATTAATTTAATGGTAACCATTACCAATGCCTTGAACACATGGTGTATGGGAAGAGCAGAATATGACAAATTACATAATAATCCATAATGCTCATGTTGAGTAGAAACACATCCAAGAGGTCACTTGAAATCTCCTGAACTTGATGCAGAGCCTTTTCCAGAAAAGAGAATCTCCCCTTCCTCCGACTGACTGGTCCATGTTAGAATAATGACTTAACCTGTTAATGAGATTTCACTAAGACAAGAAGCTCATAATTTATTGAGGTCATACATTGACTGAATGGGGCAAATTTGCATTTGACCTCTCAGCTATACAGTGGGGTTATAGGAAGCTCTGTCTTGAAAACGATGATTAATAGATATGGCAGCGATGCCGCCGTAATCTGTTTTATGACAGATGAGTTTAGGGAGCTGTGAATTCAAAATATACAATGGTAAGAGACAGTCATTTACATAGAGGAATACAGCAGGCATGCGGATTTTGTAAACTATTTGTCCATGAGCCCAACTTAGTAGATAGAATCTTATTGACCTATTTACATGTTAACCACTTCAGCCCCGGAAGGATTTTCCCCCTTCCTGACCAGGTAATTTTTTTGCGATTCGGCACTGTGTCGATTTAACTGACAATTGCACGGTCGTGCGATGTTATACCCAAACAAAATGGATGTCCTTTTTTTCCCACAAATAGAGCTTTCTTTTGGTTTTATTTGATCACCTCTGTGGTTTTTATTTTTTGCGCTATAAACAAAAGAAGAGTGACAATTTTGAAAAAACACAATATTTTTATCTTTTTGCTATAATAAATATCCCAATTTAAAAAAATAAATAAAAATCTCCATTAGTTTAAGCTTATATGTATTCTTCTACATATTTTTGGTAAAAAATAATCCCAATAAGCGAATATTGATTGGTTTACGCAAAAATTATTGCGTCTACAAAATAGGGGATACATTTATGTCATTTTTATTATTATTATTTTTTTTTACTAGTAATGGCGGTGATCTGCAATTTTTATCGGGACTGCAAAATTGTGACGGACACATCGGACACTTTTATGGGATCAGTGACATTTTTACAGCGATCATATCTAAAAATAGCCACTGATTACTGTATAAATATCACTGGCAGGGAAGGGGTTAACACTAGGGGGCGATCAAGGGGTTACCTGTGTTCCCTATGTGCGTTTCTAACTGTGGAGGGGAATGTGGCTGACTAGAGGAGGAGAGAGATCGTTGTTCCTACTTAGTAGGAACGCACGATCTGTCTCCTCTACCCTGACAGAACCAGGATTTGTGTGTTTAAACACACAGATCCCGGTTCTCGCTCTGTCACAAGCGATCGCGGGTGCCCGGTGGTCGTCGCGCCCACTGGTCACGCACATCGGCTCCGGGGACATGCTGCAGGCGCGCGCCTGCTACAGCATCTTAAAGAGCCTACGTTCAGCTACGGCGGCTCGCCCAGGGAAGCCAACCTGCCGCAGTATAACTGCAGCGGCTGGTCGGGAAGTGGTTAAAGTGGATTTTCAACCTCAAATACATTAACCACTCCCCCCCTCTGCACAAAAAGTGCTCTTTTTTTAACAAAAATCGATTAGCCCTCTGCACAAATAGTGCTCTATTTTTAACAAAAATTGTTTATCTTTTTTTTTTTCTAAATTGTCCAGCCCCCCCCCCCCCCTTGCACATCATTCACCTAAAAGAATGAAGAGAGGGTGCACCAACCTTGCGCATTACCCAAGTATTAATTAATAAAATCAAAATGAAGGAAACATACAAACAAGTGGATTATAAAAGCACATCAGAGTCCACAATGGACAAAAAGCAACCAGGTCACCAGGACTGTGTCCAACACGCCGGAGGACTTCCAGATGGCTCATGCGTTCCGAGGGGTGATCCCGTCTTCCTCAGAGCCAATCTGTGATACTGCATTTCCACATTAATTTAGCAAATAGGTCACATCACATGTTCTGAAGACCCATCCCATAAATAGGTGGAGATGGGAGTGGTCAGAAACCAAGCCACATCTTTGTGTGTGATGGCACATGGATTGAAGACCACAGTGAAAATGCTAATTGTGTCGGGCCGCACAAGGATGTGGCTTGGTTTCTGACCACTCTCATCTCCACTTATGGGATTGATCTTCAGAACATGTGATGTAACCCATTGGCTATATTAATGTGGCAATGCAGTTTTACAGATGCTTCACCAAACATTCGCTAGCAGTGAATCAATCACTGTCATTTAACCGCTTCAATACAGGGTATTTTCACCCCCTTCCTGCCCAGGCCAATTTTTAGTTTTCAGTGCCGTCGCACTTTGAATGACAATTGCGCAGTCATGCAACACTGTACCTAAATGAAATTTATGAATAAATAGAGCTTTTTTTTGGTGGTATTTGATCACCTCTGCAGTTCTTACTTTGTGTGCTATAAACAAAAGAAGAGTGACGAGTTTGAAAAAAACACAAGATTTTTTACTTTTTGCTATAATAAATATCCCAATTTTTTCCTCAGTTTAGACCGATATGTATTCTACATGTTTTTGGTAAAACAAGTAGCAATTAGCGTATATTGATTGGTTTGCACAAAAGTTATAGCGTCTACAAAATAGGGGATAGATTTATGGCATTTTTTTTACATTTTTTTTTTTTACTAGTACTGGCGGTGATCTGCAATGTTTACCGTGTCTGTGACATTGCGGCGGACATATCGGACACTTTTGACACATTTTTGGGACCATTCATTTATACAGTCAAAGCTCCTGTCACTAAATAAAATGGTTAGCTTACAGTCCTGTTTACACCTTGCTTTTGCTTGGTGCTTTAATTAGGCTTTGGTGGGGCTTAGATGGGGCTTTGATGAGCCTTTAGTGATGCTTTGTGGGGCTTCGATGAGGCTTCAGTGGAGCTTTAATTGGGCTTCAAGCGAGCTTTGCCATAGACTTCTATGGAGGTTTTGAAGACGCTTTGAAGCAAAGCCAAAGCAAAGGAAATCAAAGCAAAAGCAAGGTGTAAACAGGACTGTAAGCTAACCATTTTATTTAGTGACAGGGGCTTTGACTAGTGTTCAGAGAGCTTTAACAAATGCTGTCCGAAGCCTTGTTTTGAAGCAAGTGTAAACTAGCCGTTAATGTATGTTGAAGCCGAAGCAAGTGTAAATGTTTGTAGTGTTACAGAACAGTATCATTTTCACTGAGATCGTCAGTGGAATTGTATTCTGGCATCAAGTTTTTTTGGATGTGTAATTGATTTTTTAACGTTTGTATTTAGCTTGGCTTAAATACAGCAGCACACCAATCTGATTAATTTCCACTTTAAAATGCTTTTTTTTAGGTTGTTTTGGCTGTAACACCTGATTTTTTTCCAGCAGAACAGGCCTGAATTTAACAGTGCAAATAGCAGCCACAACAGAAATAAAATCTATGGATTTTACTCTTAAAAATGTAAAGCTAATGCCCTCAACTTTGTACAAGTTGGCCAGTGGCAAACATCTCGACATCAAACATCTTTTTTTAAGTACTACGCTACATTGTCTTAAAGTGGTAATAAAGCAAAAGTTTTTTTTTTTTCAATAACAACAAAAAAAAAACGTATGACGGAATGCAAGTTCCCACTATGAAGAGATGACAGCTGAGTGTTTCTGTCCACTATGCAATCTGATTGTATATTGTGTATTCAGTGAGAAGGGTGATCACTGATTGATTGCATTTCATTTAAAAAACATGCAGCTGGAAATGGGTGGATAGGTAGGAGGGTAGATGATGCAGGGTGTGTGCTAATGAGGTCAGCTGGTCAACTCCTTCCTGTGTCATGACCTATAGTCTGACCAGGAAGTAAGGCAAAACTAATGAATACGTTTAATGAGGACAAGTGAAGTAAGTGTCTGTAGATTTAATGGAAAGCTTTATTGTTTTTGCAAAAAAAAGTACATTAATGCTATATTGGTACATAGGGGAGCTGGAATTTAGAAAAAAAAAAGTGAACTTATCTTTTAAACTTTACTGGTGAGTGTATTTTATTGATTATATCTTTTAATAAACCTATTTTTTTTTATTGCAGCAGAACATTGTACATTTTTGCTTGTATTGTTTCAGTACTGGGGTATCCCTGACTTAAAAGAGAAGTATGGGTTTTATTTATTTTTTTGATTCAAACTAACCTTGGTGAATGCTCCATCTGCCCCCCGCCGTCTCTGCACTGAGAACCGAGCCACGAACACCGCCGATGGCTCGTTTCTCACTCCTCCCAGAGAGGAAAGCTGCTGACTGTCAGTCAGCGTCTTTCCTCTCTGCTTCTCCACGCTCATTGGAGCACTGAGCCATGGAGGGGCGGGGAACGGCTGTCTCAGCGGCTCGCTGAGACTGCCATTAATCAGGGTAGCTGGCAGATCCAGACTTGGAAGTCGTGATGATGCGCTGCCCCGATTGATCACAGTGACGTCAGCGGAGAGCAGACTTCATACCGCTCTCCACTGAAAATGGGTCACAGGAGTGCAAAACGAATTGCACTCCTGTGACCCAGAGGAGACACCCAGTCTAAAAAGCTCAGGCTGGACTTCTCCTTTAAGAAGCTGCAGGACCTGGGTTTCACCTATCACAATTGAATAGCTTATTATTGACTCTTAGCTCAGAGTTGGATTAGGAGGACTCAACTGCTGGCTTGAACTTGACAAAGACTTGTTTTGTGTGCAACTGTTATTTTCTTTTTGCTTAATATATAATATGTACTGTACATCTGGATGTTGATACCTATAGGTTCCCACATACACTGAATGGTGAAGGCACAATCCAACCACTTATTGACACAGCCATGACACAGCCATGCCAATGTATATCTCATCATAGCTTCAAGGAGGGGAGATGGGCTGGAAGAGAGGAGAACAAAAACAAAAAGAGTCTTGTAGCGCTAAAACCGGCAGCAATATGTAAAACGTAATGTCATATGAATATAAGTCTTAAAAAACTTGCCCCCAGTGCAGCTGGCAACCTCCGGAACAAGGCAATCTCGAAACAATTATATACAATCCAGCGCTCAAATGGTGGCAAAAATGATTAAATGTAACTTGGTGATCAAATAAAAATGATAATTTATTGATTAAAATGCATGCTGAAAATTGATTAATGTATTTGATTGGATGGAATCAAAAATACAAAGTACAATAACCTTCAAACTGGGATCAGACAAAAATCTTGATCAGTATTGAAGCATTAAAAAACGCATAACAACCAACACCGCCAGCCAAAGGGTTAAGATGTGCAAGTGTGCTGAATAAATCTGGTTGTGATGACCAGTTGGATGGAATGAGCTTGGTGTTGATCAAAGTTACTGGATGTAACTTGCACTATCCTTGCCGTCAGTAGAGATTTAAACCTGTATCCATAGATGCAGTCTTTCACAGCCTAACATGTTTCGCGCGCATGCGCTTTGTCAAAGGTGCCTCACCTTTGACAAAGCGCATGCGCGCGAAACATGTTAGTGTGAGGACTCTCCGACACTACAGGAGCCCACTATCCCGCCAGCCAAGTCTGCACATCCCTCCTGCTCCTTGCCCCCGTCTTGGTGTTTCTTCCGGCCGCCAGTTGGAGAGCGCAACAGCTACATAGCCGCATAGAGCCGCTGATCATTCCATCTCCTGCCTGCCTGCACAGCTGGTCTGATTGCGATACAGGTACAAGTACTTGCAGAGTATGTCACATCTCTTTTTGGTCTTCCTGGTCTCCACGGCTTTTGTATTTCCATCCAGCCATAGGCTGTGAAAGACTGCATCTATGGATACAGGTTTAAATCTCTACTGATGGCAAGGATAGTGCAAGTTACATCCAGTAACTTTGATCAACACCAAGCTCATTCCATCCAACTGGTCATCACAACCAGATTTATTCAGCACACTTGCACATCTTAACCCTTTGGCTGGCGATGGGAAAACTGCAGAGGAAAAAAAAAGCCGCGATTCCATGCAAGAAAAATTAGTGCATGTTCTAATTTTTCTCCTCGTGATTCTCGGCGGTTTTCTCGTCCAAGTGAAAAAATGACAGTTTTCCCGACGAGAAAAATGGTCGTGTACGCGGCATTAGAATGAAAAAGTGAGCTTGCATATTAAAGGGACGATCTTTTCAGCTTTTCCAGATATACATGTAAAAGAGATCAAATTGATGTAAACAATCGATGTGTTCAATGGTAAAAAAAAATAAAAATCCTTTCTGCATACAGTTTGCATATTCAATATGGTATTATATATATGGACATTAAAGTGGTTGTAAACCCACTTAGACAACTTGCACCTACAGGTAAGCCTAGGTTAAGGCTTACCTGTAGGTGCAAGAAATATCTTCTTAACCTACATGGTTAAGGAGATATTTACTATAAAGCGATGCGCCGATGACGTCACGCGCATGCGCACTAGCGGGCTGGCTTCATTGCCGGTTTTCTGAATGGGCTCTTGCCGGCCCGAGCGCGCATTCGTGTGACGTCATCGCCACTCCGGCCAATCACAGCGCCGGAGTGGCGATACACTGACATCCACGACGAGACATCGAGCCAAGATGGTGGCGGAGGTGACCGAGGACCGCTGAGGGGGCTTCGATCTCAGATAAGTCATTCATAATGAGCTAGTATGCTATGCATACTAACTCATTATGCCTTTCTTTTGCAGATTTTTTTTTTTTTTAATGCCTTTACTTCCTCTTTAAGGCAACCTTAGTTAAAGTGGAAGTAAACCCTCCTATCATTTTCAGGCAAGGAAGCTGCCATCTTGACCTCTGTTTAATCTTCAACTGCCATGATGCTGCACATGTGATCAGTTATGACACCAGCCATTGGATGGTTTGACAGTTTGGTTGAGAGCACAACCAATGTGACAGTTGGCATTCCCGGCATGCCGGGAATGTAACTGCTTTTTGAAACTGTTAAATCGATGGGTTTACTTTAAAGAATAATTCCAGGCATCGGCATGTTATACATAATTACTTTCGTCCAGCTTCAACCAATGTAACTATGTATATACCCTACTTGGCTTATACCGATGAAAGCTGGAAATCACTGAAGTAGACACCGCTACAGACACTTGCTTCTGGGTACCATGCCGAACAGCTACTTTCCTGAATTGTATTTACAGTAGCTAGGCCGCTCAGCATGGGCGCCATTCAGAGAATACTTTGCATTTGCTGATAGAATGCAAAGTGTTTGCTAATTGAACTAGGTGGAGAGGTGGGGCAGTGATGTCACATTCTCCACCTCATATAATCAGAAAATGCTTTGCATTCATTCTAGCCAGCACAGTGGCAAAGTGGTTAGTACATATGCCTAGCAGCACTAGGGGCATCAGTCTAAATCCCAACCATGGCACTACCTTCCTGAAGTTTGCATGTTCTCCCTGTGCCTGCGTGGGCTTCCTCCTGCACTCCAAAACATGCTTATAGGTTAATTGGCTCCTGTCTAAATTGGCCCTAGAATGTGTATGAATGTGTGTTAGGAACCTTAGCTTGAAAGCTCCTTGAGGGCAGGAACTGATGTGAATGTACTGTATTTATGTAAAGCACTGTGTACATTGATGGTGCTATATAAGTACCTATAATAAATAAATAAAAAAAATCAGACAATGCTAGGCTTTCTCTGAATGGCACCCGTGCTGAGTGGCCAACCTTCTGTGTTCACAATGCAACAGGCCGGCTGCTCAGCATGGGACGCGGAAGCTAGTGGAGATCACTGGAGTAGCAGTGTCTATTTCAGTAATTTCCTGCTTCCAGGAGGATTGGCCAGGTATGGTATATACATACACTATATTACCAAAAGTATTGGAACGCCTGCCTTTACACGCACATAAACTTTAATCGCTTCCCAGTCTTAGTCTGTAGGGTTCAATATTGAGTTGGCCCACCCGTTGCATCTATAACAGCTTCAACTCTTCTGGGAAGGCTGTCCACAAGGTTTAGGAGTGTGTCTATTGGAATGTTTGACCATTCTGCCAGAAGCGCATTTGTGAGGTCAGGCACTGAGAAGGCCTGGCTCGCAGTCTCTGCTCTAACTCATCCAAAAGGTGTTCTATTGAGCTGAGGTCAGGACTCTGTGCAAGCCGGTCAAGTACCTCCACCCCAATATCGCTCATCCATGTCTTTATGGACCTTGCTTTGTGCATTGGTCCAAATAATTTGGCATGGGGGGATTATGGGTGGAGGGGGTTTTATGGTGGGAGGTTGTTTTTCAGGGGTTGGGCTTGGCCCCTTAGTTCCAGTGAAGGGAACTATTATGGCATCAGCATACCTAGACATTTTGGACAATTTCATGCTCCGACCTTTATGGGAACAGTTTGGGGATGGCCCCTTCCTGTTCCAACATGACTGCACACCAGCGTAATAGAGTCAAGGTTAGGCACATTTGACCACAGGTTCGATGGACACAGATTGTTATTGTCAGTGTCATGTCGAATCTCCTATCTATATTGAACTGTTGTTGCAACGAAAATGAAGCATTTGTTTATGTCGGATCTTTCGGTTTTCGGATTCTGCGCTTTTGTTTTCGTTTGTTAAAACGATAACGAAAATACCTGAAATTCGGACGAAAATGCATTCGGACGAAAACGAATGCACGTGTCTACTCAATATTGAACCCTACGGACTAAGACTGGGATGACATTAAAGTGCATGTAAAGGCAGGCATCCAAATACTTTTGGTAAAATAGTGTAGTTACACTGGTGCAAGTTGGACCAATTTAACTATGTATATGCTGATGCCTGGAATTAATATTTTCTCTTTGGCCCCTTTCACGCGGGCTGTCTGAACAGGTCCGCCTGTCAGTTGCTATCAGCTGCTTCCCGATCCTCTCTGCCAAAACCAGATGGATGGAGGTCCTATTTTTCATCCGTCTGGTGAATCGCATCGGATGAAAATGGACAAGCTTTCATTTTTATCCGATCTCCCCATAGAGGAGAGCGGGACTCTGTCCATCTCCGCTCTGCTCAGTAAGCGGAGACGGACCTGTCATCCGCCTGCTCAGTGGGGATCAGCGGAGCGATCCCCCACTGAGCAAGCGGATCCTGCAAAATGGAGGCGCCCGTGTAAAAGGGGCCTTTATATTCTCAGGCTCTGCTTCATGCATTGCAATGTTGCACTGTCATTTTATTTTACTGCCCCCTCCCACAATGCAAGTCTACTACTACTAAAGAAATAGAAAATGTTCATGTAGAAAAGTGAATGTCCTTGTAGTAATTGGTTGACACATTCAAAACAATGCACTCCATGTTTGGCTGTTATCTTATCTCAACTAATGTTAAGTAGAGAATAGAGTGTTTAGCTAAGTGGCTAGCATCTTAATCTGTACATTTAATACAAAAGAATAATAAAGCGCAAGCAAGTAAAAATGTTAAAATCACATGTTTTTTTTGTAAGCGTGGCAATAGCTAAAATACACTATACATTTCCTTTAGGGCCAGTTCACACCAGTATGCGGTGCGGGAAAGCCACGTTCCATGCAGGTTTCCAGTACCACGTTCAAAACACCCTGCACTTGTGATATGCAGAAGGTGTCAGTGTTAACTTAATGACACCCCAGTGCATTTGCCTGCTCTGGATCGCATGGTAGTGTGCATTTTGTAAAGTAGTGTATGCACTACTTTTTGTGTGGTCTGGTGTGATTTCAGCCCATTCAAATGAAATCGCACTACACTCGGATCGCATGTGAATGGATTCATGGTGTGAAGCGGCCCTGTCTGGAAGAGACACTACAATTGTTTTTTTGTTTTTTTAATCTAGTTGCTGTTTATACTTTTTCTTGGTTGCTCTTTTATGCGTGTAATACTTAATAAATATCTTCCTACTGCTGTAATCTTTCTTTTGCAAGCAGGTAAATATACATGTAGCACACGGACCCTTTTCTCCTGCCTACCTTCACTTTGCAGGGATAAAGGCACACCGTGCCACATGCCCGTATCCTCCTGGTATAAGAGGTTGAACAGTGTTCTTACAATTTTGGGTCCTGCAGCGAGTTACCTCCCTCCATTGGTTCTCGTCCCCAGAATATAGGGAAAAGTCTGTTCTTTTCCCCGAAAGAAGGCCAATGTCCAGACAGTGTTTAAACTCCAAACAGACGAGTTTATTTTATCTTGCTTGAAACAGATTTGGGAATAGGTTGAAGATAGCAACAAAAGCAGGTAGGGATACGCAGCACCCAGTTACCCTATTCTTCACTCAAGCCTGAGTGCGAATTGCTCACCCGGATAGATCCCTCTCACAGTTCTAGCAGCCATAGTGAAGCACAAACAGTTTCTTTAATTTAGTCCCCTTCACGGACAAGTCCAAGAGATCCTCTGCCACAGAATCCTTTAGTTACTGAATTAAAACTTTGAAACCCCCATAGAATAATAGAGACCATAGGTGCCAATGGGACACACTACAGGAGCTATACTGCAACTCACGAATCCTTCCCTCTGATAGGCAACCAGGCCTCTCCTTCACCGTGAATTCCTTCACCGATCCATCGGACAGGTCCTCCCCCGGTTTCCTCTCCTTCAGAGCGGGCCACCCTCACACGGGTTCCCTGGGACTTCAGTGTGTTGGTTGTAGACCCAGTTGAAAGTACTGGGCCTACCTGGAACTCTGTAGCCTCCGGCTAAAGGTGCCCAAGACTCCTCGACCAGTTCACGCACCCCAGGCCAACAAGGCTTCGACTTTGCCACCATGGGTCCTCCTTGGAATCCCCCTGGCACACCACCCCAATGGGGCACACTCCTCCCTAGATCATGGCGTCTGCCCTTTATGCACCCTCTCCCGGCATGCACAGCAGGCCGGACTCGCCCACCGCACGGTAGCCGAGAGAGGACACACAATCATACCACAATGCCACCCGTGGTTCAACCCGAGACCTGGGCAACAGTGCCACCACAGGCCCAGGGAAACTATACACCAGGCAACAACATGGCAGAGCAGAGTCCATATTAAACAGAATTGTAAAATCTGAGCCATACTATTGCTTAGGCTGCCCCTAAATTTACAGCACAGCGACCCCATTTTTGGGGGTCCCGCTACATACAGTATGTTCACCGAATCATTAAAAAATGATATTGTCTTTAACCTGTCAAAAGTAATTTCATAAGTAATTTTCAGCATTTTTAAATGCAGCTTTCGTTAAAACTATGGTCATGCAGCCATGAAGGTCTTTGTTTGAGCACTTTTAGGCTGGGTTCACAACTAGTGCGATCACAGATATTGCATGTGCTTTGCACCGCATTGCTGTGCAGATCACATGCGATGTCTGTGCGAAACTGTTTTCACACCAAAAGGGTGGAAGACCCTTTTTTCGTCCGCGCTCAAATCAGATCGTATAGTATGTACCAGGCTTAAGGCTGGCCATAGATTAAATGTTTTTTTTTTTTATGTTTTTTGTTTAGCCATTGGGCCAATTTTTTTTTAAAATTAACAGATTTCCTCATCCACACAAACAAGGTGGATGGAGGAATCCTCCCCGTGTGCCATTGTATTCTGACAGCAACACATTCTCTGCTGTCAGAATGCACTGAAAAGCAGCTGCAGCTTCTGACCAACAAGAGTTTTCCAGTATTCTTGTTTGACAGATGTCAATCTAATGATCAACGTCTGTCGAGCAGGAACAGCCATAGATGGATGGAAATTGTCTGATCCCTGCTGAACTGACCAAATTTCAGCTTGAGTTATGGAGACTGTATACAAAGTTTTTTTTTTTGTCAACAAAATTTTCCAATAAAATAAAAATAATAATATACAATTTTACATATTTAGCAGACTAAAAAATACCATATCTTTCTTTGAATGTTTATTTTTTTAACGCCAAGGGAAATAAATGAAATGCTTTACAAAAGCACTAAACAATGCCTGGTAATGCTGGAATTTTTTCAGTGGATCCCACGCAAGTATTCAAGACATACACAACTGTTAGAGTATTATTATAATATTGCTATAAAATGAATTGCCATTCTTCCCAGGTAGCTGACAGCTACTTGAATGTTTCTCATTAACATAGTAAGACAGAGTAATTTACAGCCTATACAATTTGACTAATTCATATGTGAATGGAGTTATTTTCTGTGTAATTAAGACAGAGCACTGGGCTGCCAGGTCTTACTATTTCACAGCGGTCTGGAATTCCTGGGACAGTGAAAGCAGAGGGACACGGTGGTGGCTGCGATGACCTTGGTTGGTTCCCACAATTCAGCCTTCATAAAATGGCATCCGTGCCGCCCTTACCGGGATGGTAACAATTTTATTGCGATTTGTATGTGCTAATTAATTGACCTGCCATTGTAGCCTAGAAGCAGTTTATGACGAATGGTTCATTGTTCCTGTTACCAGTCACTGGACTGTTAAACCAGAACTGAAGGAAATTAATGTGACACTTAGCCAAATAAAGAAAATCTATACCATTCCCTGCTTGCATGGCAAATTTAGTTACTATATGCAAAAAACAAAAAAATATATTTTCAGATGTATTTTTGATGCAGTCTTAAATGGCCTTTAAATTGACACTAAACTCTTGTTTAGAAAGAAAAAATTCTATAGTGTGTATTCCTAACTTTAAAAAGTCCCTTCCTCAAAGTCTCCAAATTTCTTTCTTTTTTTTTGCTGCTGTGATCTGACATCCTGTTAGAGAGGGTGGCTACGTTTATTCTCTATGTTTATAATGTATGTACAAACGTAGCCACCCTCTCTTGCTCAACCCTGATATGGACTGGCGATTTTAGTTTATGAACTATGGGATGTATAATATGCATAGAGCAGTGCACATGACCACAGGGCCGGTGCTACCACTAGGCAAACTAGGCAGCCGCCTAGGGCGCACTGCTGCCTAGGGGCGCCCAGACACTGGTTTCCCTCTGCGTCTGCATGCTCTGCAGGCTGCAGCATGTAACCAACTCAGTCCCAGGCAGCTGCTCCATCTGACCGGTTGTGTAATTAGAGACGCATCACAAAACTAAAACCAGCGCTAGAGGAAGCCAATGCTTCCTGTATAGCGCTGCCTCCTGTCACATGGTTAGGGCAAAGAGGATGGAGTCAGGGGTGGAGCCAATGGATCCAGAAAAATGTGTATATCCAGGGCGCTCCAAGCATTTGAATCCTGACAGATAAGGTCTGTATTGGAGAGGGTAGCAAATCTTCACACACTTTAGGCATCACTCAGGGAGACAAGCAATCTCTAATGGAAACAGAAAAACAAACAAGGTGCCTCTAAGTGCAGAAGTATAAAACTTTTAATATCCCCTAAAAGGGTTAAAAACACTTACAAGACAGTGGATGAAACAGGCATGTAGCAGGTAAGTGCGTCCAGGAGATGTTCCAGTGGCAGGGCAGTCCCAGTCTGTGATGGTAAAGCTTCCAGGAAAGTCCACGAGATAACAGCTGATTGTGCTGTGAATGTTCAGAGGACACAGTAACGCTGGAGCCTGGGGATGATGTCAGAGGAAGCGAGACAGAAACCAGCATGGAACACAAATAGGAAGTGGACAGGAAGTGTGTCATAGAGGCGGGACGCGTTTCGGAACAGCTCATTGGTTCCTTCTTCAGCCAGTGACGCTAATGGTGGAGCCAATGGGGGTGGCAAAATTAGATTTCGCCTAGGGTGTCAAAAATCCTTGCACCAGCCCTGCATGACCACAACTAGTGTGCATTGCCGGCAGTACTGCCTGCAAAAAGCAGTATGCTGTATGAAGTTTGTTGCACAGTGACCACAGCAATATGTACACGCATGTCCGCTGGCAATGTTAATTTGCCAATGGGCGGTTGGGAAGCAGTGAAGACAGATCAACCATCAAGTTGAGTGACCAAAGCATCTGTCCTTTTATTTAATTCTCACACCCGTTTCCACCTGTGTGTGCACTACGCTTCTGGTTGGTTTGTGCTTAATCACATCTATTTTCCTCCAGGCTTTTATGTCTTTGACCCTACTGAGGAAATTTCCCTTATTTTGTGTCCAGGAGACAAAACTCTAAGAGGAGTGTTTTACTGTCCTCCTTTTCTGTCCAAAACAAAAAGTTAGAGTGGCTCACCCAAACAGGGACATTGACCGCATAAAAGCTTACAGAGGTTCTAAAACTTGTTTATTCTATCAAAAACTAGGGTGGAGGTCCACTTTAAGCAGCCATGCTGGATTTCAGGAACAGATATTTCCTGCATCTTGGCTTCTGTCCATACATAATTCTAATAAAAGTGGACTTTTTACTACATGCTGTTTGGAACTCTGCCAGTAATACATCCTTCTTTTAGTGTATATAACACATTTTCAGCTTCCATCTCAATTACATATAGTCTCCTTTTATCTTTTTTTTAAACTGGTGGTATACATCATCTGCAAGACCACCCATACTTTTCTATTCTCGCAGCTTAGAAGAGTTTAGACTTATGGCGTACATATAGGGACTGATTTACTAAAGGCAAATACGCTTCTCATTTTCAAAGGGAATTTTCCCTTAGTTTAGTGAATGAGGTGAAGCTATACTGGCTTCCATCATCCAATATTGTGCAAGCAAAATAAAAAATAAATCCTCCCCCCCCCCTCCCGCATTCACTAAGCTGAAGGGGAAATTCTTATGTAAAATGACTAGTCTATTTGGCTTTAGTAAATCAACCACATATAGTATTGTGATGGTGCTATTAAAAGACTTGTTCTACCCTTTTAATCTAGGCAGGGTTAGTATTTCTTACATCACATCCACATAGGCTGGGCACTTTTTGGTTTTACAAAACACAAGGGCACAGTATAAGCAGGGGGTGTGGTAAATAGTTATGGTTTCTAGAATGCACTAGTAAAATGAGAATTCAGCTATGGCTTCATGTTATAGACAAACCAGATGACTTTAGATCCTCTTTTTGTATACAGTGTCTTGAAAAAGTATTCATACCTCCTTGAATTTTTCCACATTGTGTCATGTTACAACCAAAAACGTGAATGTATTTTATTGGGATTTTATATGATAGACCAACACAAAGTGGCACATAATTGTGAAGTGGAAGGAAAATGATAAATGGTTTTCCAATTTCTTAACAAATAAATATGTGAAAAGTGTGCTGTGCATTTGTATTCAGCCCCCCTGAGTCAATACTTTGTAGAACTACCTTTTGCTGCAATTACAGCTGCAAGTCTTTTTGGGGATGTCTCTACCAGCTTTGCACATCTAGAGAGTGACATTTTTGCCCATTCTTCTTTGCAAAATAGCTCAAGCTCTGTCAGATTGGATGGAGAGCGTCTGTGAACAGCAATTTTCAAGTCTTGCCACAGATTCTCAATTGGATTTAGGTCTGGACTCCCACCTCCCACATGAGCTATGGATCTCTGCAGCTCCTCCAGAGTTACCATGGGCCTCTTGGCTGCTTCTCTGATTAATGCTCTCCTTGACCCACCTGTCAGTTTAGGTGGACAGCTATGCCTTAGTAGGTGTGCAGTTGTGCCATACTCTTTCTATTTTCAGATGATGGATTGAACAGTGCTCTGTGAGATGTTCAAAGCTTGGGATATTTTTTTATAACAGTACCCTGTTTTAAGCTTCTCCACAACTTTATACATGACCTGTCTAATGCGTTCCTTGGCCTTCATAATGCTGTTTGGTCACTAAGGTTCTCTAACAAACCTCTGAGTGCTTCACAGAACAGCTGTATTTATACTAAGATTAAATTACACACAGGTGGACTCTATTTACTAATTAGGTAACTTCTAAAGGCAATTGGTTCCACTATATTTTAGTTAAGGGTATCAGAATAAAGGGGACTGAATACAAATGCACACCACACTTTTCAGATATTTATTTGTAAAAAAAAAAATTAAAACCATTTATCATTTTCCTTCCACTTCAAAATGATGTGCCACTTTGTGTTGCTTTATCACATAAAATCCCAATAAATATATTTACCTTTTTGGTTGTAACATGAGGAAATGTGGAACATTTCAAGGGGTATGAATTCTTTTTCAAGGCACTGTATCTGCAAGACCACCCAAACTTTTCTTTTCTCTCAGCTTAGAAGAGTTTACACCTATGCCATACATATAGGGACTGATTTACTAAAGGCAAATAAGCTGCTCACATCCACATAGGCTGGGCACCTTTGGGTTTTACAAAGGGCGTAGTTGTAAGCAGGGGGTGTGGTAAATAGTTATGGTTTCTAGAATGCACTAGCAAAATGAGAATTCAGGTATGGCTTCTTGTTATAGACAAACCAGATAACTTTAGATCCTCTTTTTGTATATACTGTATAATACATTTGTCCTTGTCACCATTCTTCACAGTGGCATGCTTGTAGACTCACCATTATTCACAGTGACATGCTTGCAAACATAAGGAAATTGATTTACTAAAGGCAAATAGGCTGCTTACTTTGCAAGTGAATTGTACTTTGCAAGGGAATTTTCCCCAAGCTTAGTGAATGTGGTGATGCTATGCTTACTTCCATCATCCAATCATGTACAAGCAAAAATGCAGTTTTTTTTTTAATATTCCTTGCATGTAATTGGGTATTCAAACATGTTATCACACTCACTAAGCTCTGGTGCAAATTCCCTTGCAAAGTGAACTGCTTATCTACATTTAGTAAATCCAACCCCAAAATATCACTTTTCTAATTCCAGTGAGAGTTTTAGTACAGTAAATTGATTGGAATTTGATCATTAAAACATCAAGAACACATGCAAATGAGAAAATAAAAAGGTAAATAGTAATGCAATACTCTTTCCACATATATTTTTGCTGATTAGTACCTATTTATGGAACATTACAGAATAATTTCTGAATCATTAAAGTGTAAACCTGACCAGTGCAAAGCCAGGCAGCTAATCTCCTGCAACACTATTGCCGCGTACAGACGATCGGACATCCCGACAACAAAACCGTGGATTTTTTTCAGACAGTTTCCGACGGATGTTGGCTCAAACTTGTCTTGCATACACACGGTCACACAAATGATGTCGGAAATTGCGAACGTCAAGAACGCAGTGACGTACAACACGTACGACGAGCCGAGAAAAATTAAGTTCAATAGCCTGTGTGGCTCTTCTGCTTGATTCCGAGCATGCGTGGAATTTTGTGCGTCAGAATTGTGTACGCACGTTAGGAATTTCAGACAACAAGTTTTGTTGTCAGAAAATTTGAGAAACCAGCCGATGGAGCCTACACACGGTCGGATTTTCCGACAACAAGCTCACATCGAACATTTGTTGTTGGAAATTCCGACCGTGTGTACGCGGCATTAAGCTGGCCATACACCAGGAAAATTTGGTTTGAAGTTCATACAAAAATTCTGAAAAAGAGCAATTGATTTTGCCATAATTGAAGAACCTTGACATTTTGTCCAGACCTGCAAGTTGAATGGAATCCACAGGTTTCTTTTGTGCTTAGAACATGCGAATTACAATATGTAAGTTTTTTCCTGAGGGAAAAAACACATACGGTAATTTTGTTAATTTTTCTCATTCTGCATCTTCAATTGTGTCATCACGGTCAAAAAGATTGTCAATCTGTTCCAACTAACCATCAGAAAGTTGAGCAATACAGTGTTCAAAATTATTTAAGTAAGTACAGTATGTATATATTAAATGTGCTACTTCACATAATGTATGCGAAATAAAATATAAACCAAAACCAATTGAATAGTCAATATAAAGCACAATTCATTATTAGACGTCCGATACATGTGATGTGCAATAGTTCATGCCATCCGATCCAACAAAATGCCAAGTGTGGTGGCGATGGGGGGGTGGACAACAGCTATCGGATAAGGTCTTCAAACATGTTTGATAACTATTTGTCCCATGATGAGATGATCACCCAGAGTAAATAAATTGGAGATTGTTGCCTGATCAAGTTGAATTGTCTAGATAGGTTGACTATTTGGCCATTATAAATTATGTAAATGCAAACCCTTTAGTTTAGTTTCCTAAAGCACTGGGTTTCATTAATAGTTGTCATTTTTTTAAATAAAATACTTGTTTTTACCCTTTTCCAATTTTGCTGATCTCCTGCACCCTCTTCACAGCCACGTTCTGTCTACATGAGCTCCAGTGATAGCTGCATGGGACCTCTCAGGGTGGGCTTTCTTAACCCTATAAAGCTGTAGCCCTGCAACTGTGTTTTAAGGCAGGGGCAGACCTACTGATCACAATACCACCACGATCAGATGTCACAGTGGTCACATGATGGGGAGTCCGTCTTGCTAACTCCTGTTTATAACTAGAGACAGTTGGTGACAGCTCAGTCACTGTGCTGAAAGACCTCAACTGCCATGCCATATGTGCGCCATGTGGGCGGTAAGGCCCATCCTCCTTGCCACTGCATGTGGCTGCACTGGCTGGTACAGTGGCATCGCTATGGAGGTGCGGACTGCACTCGGGTTACACCCGCCAGAAGGTGACACCAGGGGCGGACTGGGCCAAGGGGCAGGCTGACAATGCCTTGTAAAAAAGCTGCACTGGTCTGGCAGGGGCGCGCTGACGTGGGCACTGGGGCACCTGCCTCGCATCAGTGTTCGGGTTCGTTCCACAGGCTGTTATCAGCTTCTCTGTGGCACCCTCCTCCTCGGCTCTGGCATTGTACACAGACAGGAGGAGGAACCGGGGAGGAGGGATACCACTGTGTGAGCCGCACTGATCTGAGGAGAGTGAGTTTACTATGAGTGGAGAGCTACAGGGGTGGGGGACACAGTGACTGGGAAGGGGGGTGGAAGGGAGCAGGTAAAAAAGAGTGTACACATGACATGAAGACATTTTTTGGGGTCGAGGGTAAGAGGATATGTACTGGGAGGTGCTTTGGAGGGGAGAGGACTTGTGCTAGAAGAGGGAGTGGATTTAAAATCCCATCAACTCACCTTCTAGCACAAGTCATCTCTAATCCCAGAGCACCCTCCAACATATATCCGACCCCCCCCTCCAACCTACCTTCTATTACAAGTCCTCTCACCTCCCAAAGCACCCCCCAGTACATATCAGCTCCCCCACCTCACCTTCTAGCACAATTCCTCTCCTCTCCAAGAGCACCCCCAAGCACATACTCGCCCCCCTCCAAAACCCACCTTCGAGCACAAGTCCTCTCCCCTCCCAGAGCACTCCCCAGCACATACTCGACTCTAACCCAACCCACCTTTTAACACAAGTCCTCTCCTCTCCCAGAGCACCCCCAGCACATATTCGACCCCCCCAACCCACCTTCTAGCACAAGTTCTCCCCCCCAGAGCACCCCCAGCACATATTTAACAGCCCCCCAACCCACCTTCTAGCACAATTCCTCTCCAATTCCAAAGTACCCCCTACATATCCAAAACCTGTGTTTTGCTTAACCATGCCTCTTAAACCCCTCCAAATGTAAAGTTTGACCACACCCACTTTTTGCCACAGGTCTCTGCCTTCCTTAAGTATTATATGGGAAAACATTTTTGAGACCATGTTTTACCACACCAGGTGACAATAACCCTAGTGACGCCACTAGGTCGGCAAAGGTGACAACAGAGAGTCATGCCTGTGTAATATGTGTTTAAACAGGCACTTGTAGTCTGTTTTGCAAGCCTGTATTACCAGGGCCGCCATCAGGGGGTACAGGCAGTACACCTGTAAGGGGCCCAGAGGTCCCCAGGGGCCCGGATGGCAACCCCCCCTTTTTTTTTGTAAGGGGCCCTTTTTTATGTATTTTTTTTATAAAAAAAAAAAAAAAAAAAAATTTTTGTAAGGGGCCCAGAGGTCTCCAGAGGCCCGGAGGTCCCCAGGGCCCCGAATGGCAACCCCCCATTTTTTTTTTTATAAAAATATATAAATATTTTTTATATACATTTTTTTTTTGTAAGGGGCCCAGAGGTTCAATGGGGTAGCACCTCCAAAACGCCCGCAAAACGCCGCAAAGAGGCGTTATTGCGGGTGTTTTTACCCCTTTTTCGGCCGCTATCGGGGATTAAAATACCCTTGCTAGCGCCCGCAAATCGTGGCAAAAAAACGGTATAGCAGCGCTAAAAATAGCGCCGCTATACCGCAAGCGCATCCAGCGCCTCAGTGTGAAAGTAGCCTAAATGGCCGAATCACCAGGTAGTCTTTAATAAAAGCTGCAGATTTAAAAATATTGGAAATAATTTTGAAATGACATGAATATGTTTTAAATGCATAAGTATATGTATATCTTATTGTTTTTTTGTCACTATTTCTTTTGTTTATTTTAAATCTTCAGATTAGTGGGGACTTTATCCTATATATGTTCAGCTGTGTTTCTAGTTTGTTTCCATTGTTGTTAAAGTGCCCTTTGATCTCCCTTCTATGCTTGGCTACCACCAGCTATGTGGTGCAGTTTAAATGTCAGTGTTCTGTCAGAGGCTTCTGACACTGAGCAAACATCTACAGGTCCTGCTGTGTCCCCACCTTTCACTGTCTGTATCCTGGTGCTTGGTAAGATCGGAAGGCAACAACAAGAACAGAATGATCTATATTTCTACAGTGTAACCACAATACAGCACACAAGAGCTGGAAAACTGATTATGAGATGTATTGCATAGATGCCAACATTCCCGGAAATGCCAAGCCATTCCTGCATCTCGGACCTCAGTCCTGATGATGCTTTGTCCCAGGCGATAATTTGGGATCACCCTTATTTGAGTTACTGCACATGTAACTCAATAAAGCATTCATTATGAGCCTTCATTACGGTGATTGGCCATGGGTGAAACGCGGGGTATGAGCAGACCACTTTGACAAGTGGGTAGGGTCTGTGCAGGACCACCTGGCCTAAGGTGGACTGTGGGTAGTGTAACCCTGTGTCCTGAGGACCTGACCCAAAATGTTGGTAAGTACATTGTATGCTATTAAATTTTGCAGATTGCAGTTAAACACCCTCAGGATGTTTGTTGAGCATTTAAAGCATGTGTATAGTCAAATCATTTCTTTTTAGTTTTGGATAGAGTAGGGAACTTGGATTAAATCCGGAGTCAGTTTATTTTATTCTGTCTGTGTCCCATTGGCAAGACTTTACTTCATGTTCTTATCACGGGAATGCATCACTAAGCAAAGGGAAATCTCTACAAAGTGAGAGGATTTCTGGCTGTTTAGCTGCCCATAGACGGATCAAAAACTCTGTTGCACAGGTATGTTGGAAAACTTTTGTCAATCAGCAGCTTTCAGTCAATCGCCTCATCAGTGTATTTTAAAAGTGGAGGAGTCCCACAATCAGAATACAATGGCACAGTGGGGAGGATTCCTCCATCCGCCTTACATGTGTGGATAGGGGAATCCATTCCTTTTTTTCTTAGATTAGCTCATTGGCTGATCCGTCTAAGGCCAGCCTTAAGCCCTGCTCAGAATATCATACAAAAAATCCTGCTTTTGAAGCAATCGTACGATAATCTGATCGTTAGTATACAGCTAACGAAGGGAGAAAAAACATGAAATTTTTTCTCAGGAAGTTTCTTTAATCAGTACACTTTTTACCCAAAAATACAATACAAATACATTACATCACTCCCGAATTTTTATTCTGTACGAGAATTTTCGTACTTTTGTAACCTATTCGTTTTCAGTATGGAAACTAGCATCCAATAAAAATGGGACGATGATTCACCGATAATCTTATTGTGTGTACTAGGCTTTAAGCTTACCCGTGTAGGTTAAAACCTAAGTGTACATCTCTATTGTCTCTATCAACAAGCATGCAGTATGAGGGCCTGCCTGATTGATTACAAATTGATTAAATAGTTTAGAGGGTCCTCATATTACATTGTTTTGGTAAATTAAAATCAAATACCCGACAGGGGTCCTACTCTATCCAAAATAAAAATAAAAAAGTTTTGTCTACACATACACTTTAGGATCAGAAGTACACTGATGAGGTCATCCCTTTGTTCACTACTCTCTCTCCTACAGTTAGCATGGGTTATGTCAGCCCGATTGGTTCCTAATACTGTCCCTCCCTCTGTTGCTGCACAGGGGATTACAGAAGGCTGATAGCAAGACAAATGTAGGACCTCATAACTGTTGCATTTAAAAACAAATGAATTATTATTATTATACAGGATTTATATAGCGCCAACAATTTGCGCAGCGCTTTACAACAACAGGGAAGACAGTACAGTCACAATACAATTCAATACAGAGGGATCAGGGGGCCCTGCTCCTTAGAGCTTACAGTCTAGAAGAGAGGGTCAAGTGAAACAAAGGGTAGTAGCTGTGGGGGATGATCAGGTGGACAAAATGAAAATACAGTTGTTAGGTGTGGGTAGGATAGGCTTCTCTGAAGAGGAGGGTTTTTAGGGATCCTCTAAAAGCTAATAGAGAAGGAGATAGACGGACAGATTGGGGTAAGGTGTTCCATAGGCTTGGAGAGGCTCTGGAAAAGTCCTGGAGACGAGCATGGGAGGAGGTGATGAGAGAGCTAGAGAGCAGGAGGTCTTGAGAAGAACGAAGAGAACGATTAGGTTGGTATTTAGAGACTAGGTCAGTGATGTAGCTGGGGGCAGTGTTGTGGATGGCTTTGTAGGTAGTTGTTAGTATTTTGAATTTAATTTGTTGGGTGAGCGGAAGCCAGTGGAGGGATTGACAGAGAGGAGAAACAGAGACAGAGCGGTCGGTAAGGTGGATGAGTCTGGCAGCAGCATTCATGATGGACTGAAGGGGGGTTAAAATTTTCAGAAGTAAGCCAATGAGGAGGGAGTTGCAGTAATCTAGGTGAGAGATGACCAGGGAGTGAATTAGGAGCTTTGTTGTGTCATTGGTTAGAAAGGGGGGTATTTTGGAGATGTTGCGGAGGTTGAGGCGGCAAGATTTGGACAGATTTGATTGCATTTGTTATTTTATAATATGTACCTGTAGTTTTTTTTCTTTACTTTCTAATTTTTATTGAAATAAAACTATAATAATCACAATTACATAGCAGTATGTCTGATATGTCAAGCCAGTACACTAGATGAAGAAAAAAAGAAAAGGTGGACTCCATCAATAAAATAATACAAGATATATTAACATTTAACTGATAGCAGTAACAGGATATATAAGAGTGCAGTCTATTATTAATTTATTTTTTCCTTGTTTAATATTTTTATTAGATTTTACAAGTAAATAGCAAATATACTGAACATTACATTCTGATCAAGAATAGAATTGTAAATAAATACAGTAATCACTAAAAATACATATTGAAAGAAAGGCAGTAGAGGATAAACCTCAGTAACAATTATATCAATACAAATAGAGGTATAAAAGATTAGAGCAATGAAGATAAGCAATATTCAGGATAGAATATCACGTCTCAAGACCAACCACTCACCCCCGAAGGGAGCAAGCTGTGAGCAGATGGGGGCTCGATTAAGTATGAGAGAATATGTAGGGCTATCCAGAAGGATACACCAGATGAACGTTGTCATACCTCAATTGTTTAGTGGAGACTTTCCTAACAAATCTTTAAGACACAAAGATATTAGTGATTGATAAAGTGAAACTTTAAAGTTATATATATAAGTCATGTAATGAACATCACATGTGTAAAAAATCTGCATTACACAGGTAACAAAACTAACCAAAACAGAAAGACAGAAGAAGTAAGAGAGAAGAAGAAGAAATATGGGAGAAAAGTAAAATTTATAGAAAAGAAGGTATGGGTATAGGAAAATAGAGAAAAAGGTGAAGGTTGTCTCTCCGGGTGGCGGTCCAGTCAGATCAAGGCCCCGTTTAAATATTATATTAATAGATAAATATTAAAGTATTTCAAAGAGGCATCAACAATAGTTGATCAAAATCTGGGGGTAAGAAGTGTTTAATCCATGGTTTCCATATTTTATTATATGTTGCAATGTTGTCATCTTCAATAGCAGACATTTTGGAAAAGATAAGGGCTCTGTTAATTCTATGTTTAGTTTCAGCCACAACCAAAGTTTGGGTTTTCCAGGCCTTAGCTATAGATTGTTTAGCCGCCGTGGTGAGATGTAGTAGTAATTTGAATTGTGACTTATTCAAATTAGGAGGTTTGAGGTTGAGGAGAGCCAGTGCCGGGTCTGGCGGGATTGGTATTTCCAAGGCCGTAGAGGCCATGTGAAATATTTTACTCCAGAAGGATTGAACGATTGGACATTGCCACCAAATATGGAACTGCGTGCCCGGTTCAGAACAGCCTCTGAAACATAGATTTGGGTACGAGGGGGCAAATTTGGCAATCCTGGCCGGAACCAGGTACCATCGAGAAAGGACCTTATAGTTTGTTTCCAACGCAAAACAGTTTGGCGAGGAATGCTTAGTAGCTGACCATATAATATCCCAGTCACTTTTACTGAATGTTCTATCCATGTCGTGTGCCCATTTAGTCGTATAGGATGGTAAAGTATCGTCGGATGTGGAATTGATGCGTTTATACAAAAGTGATATTAATCCTCTAGCATGGGGATCACTGTTACAGATACGTTCAAATTGAGTCATTTGGGTGAGAGGGGATCCCGTATCAACGAGGGGTGTATAAAAGTTCTTAATTTGTAGATAGCGGAAGAGCTCCTTCATGGGGAGTTTGTATAAATCACATAATGTTGGGAACGTAAGAATATCATTGGAGGAAACTAGATTATGGAATTGAAGTAGGTTTCTTCTGGACCAAGCTGCAAATGATAGGGGAAATTTCCAGGCGGGGTAAAATGAGGGATTTCGAAGAAAAGAGAGTAGAGGGTTATGAGTGGATTGTAGGCTTTTTGTGGATCTATATTTGTCCCAGATAGCTATAGAATGTTTGGTTACAGGGTTAGATAAGTTTAGTCTATCTTTAGGAGCTAACCAGAGCAAATTATTCACAGAAATGGGGTCAATATCCACTGATTCAATCGCTACCCATAGAGGGGATTCTATTGTAGAATGGTATTTGGGGAGTTGTGCTAGCTGAGCAGCAAAGTAGTATGAGGAAAAGTTAGGAATTCCCAGACCACCTTTCAATTTATCAAGATAAAGAGTCGATCTAGGTATACGGGGCTTTGTAGAGCCCCATATAAAAGCCATCACTCTCTTTTGAGTGAGCCTCAAGAAGTAAGGAGGTATGTGTATGGGGAGAACTCGGAATAGGTAAAGGAACTTTGGTAAGATTGACATCTTAGTAGCATTAATCCTCCCAATCCAAGATAAAGGAAGAGAAGACCATTGTTTCATCAGATTAGTAGTTGACTTCAATAAGGGTAAGTAGTTAGCTGAAAATAGGTCGGATATAGAAGAAGTGAGTTGGACTCCAAGATATGAAATATGATGCAATTCCCAATTGAAAGGTAAAGACGTTTGAGCTTGTTGTAACTCAGATGGCGAAAGGGAAATATTAAGGGCATTAGATTTGGCATGATTAACACACAAACCAGAAATCTTTGCAAACTTGTCTAAAGTATTTACTAGATTTGGGGCTGAGACGTGGGGATGGGATAAAAAAATCAGGATGTCATCTGCAAAAAGACTCAATTTGTGGTGATGTCCACCTAATTCTACACCTTTGATATTAGGATTATTTCTAATAATACATGCTAAGGGTTCAATAAGTAGGGCAAAAAGCAAAGGGGATAGGGGGCAACCCTGTCTAGTACCTCTTCTAATATCTATCATAGCTGATTTGTAGCCCATATATTTAATATAAGCTTTCGGAGTGCTGTATAGTGAGGAGACCCAAGTTAAGAAATTTTCCCCAAAACCCCATTTTTGAAGAGTATATTGTAGATATGGCCAGCTGATTGAGTCGAACGCCTTCCTAATATCTAATGATATAAGGCAAGTTGGGATACGTCTTTTTTTGGCGGCATGAATTAATAAAAGTGCTCTTCTGACATTATCCCCTGCTTGACGCAAGGGCATGAAGCCAGTTTGGTCACGATGGATAAGTTTACCTATAATGCTATTCAATCTAGTTGCCAAGATCTTAGCTAGTAACTTAATGTCTAGATTTAAAAGAGATATGGGGCGGTAATTAGACCAAGAGGTAGTGTCAGATTTAGGTTTGGGAATCATTGCTATGATGGAAGTTAGTGTTTCGGTTTTAAACGAATGACCAGCTAATAAAGAATTTAAGGCTCTAGTCAATAGAGGCGTTAAAATCGAATCAAATTGTTTGTAGTATAGTGCAGAAAACCCATCGGGGCCCGGTCTCTTGTGAGGCTTCAATTCTTTAATAGCAGCTTTAACTTCCAAGGCCGTTATGGGACTCTCCAAATATTCACACTGTTCCGGTGTCATTGTGGGAAGTTTAACATCTGAGAACAAAGTGTCTGCTTTGTTTTTATCAAAGATTAAGCCAGAGTCATAGAGCTTAGCTAATTTAGATTGAAAGATGTCCAAGATCTTTAATGGGTTACTAGTGTATGCATCTCTGGAGGTTCTAAGTCGGAATGCAGCTTGTGAACGATCAATAGACTTGAGGCTGCGGGCCATTGGGGTATCGGGCTTATTGGCTTTGCGGTATAGGGTATGTTGCCGCTTGCGTAAGAGTTTGTCTGCCGAATCTGTCAGAAAAAGATCCAACTCAAGCCGGGCCCTTTCCAATTTAGTGTTTGTGTGTGCATTCGGGGTAGCTTGATGAGCCAAATGACAAGCGTTAAAATTTGCTTCAAGTTTGGTGAACAGAATCTTGCGGACTCTTTTAATAGATCTCGCCTTTTGTATCAAGCTGCCCCGAATAACAGCTTTATGGGCTTCCCATAATGTAAGGGCAGAGACATCAGTAGTGTCATTAAATGAGATATAATCATTAAGAGCCAGTTCAATATCTGAACGGTGTGAGGGGTGAGTTAGGATGGAGTCGTTAATACACCAAGTGGTGTCATGTGACCTAGGTATAGGAGAGGTAATTGTAGCAGTGACCGCACAATGGTCTGTCCAAGGAAATGGGATTATATTAGAGGATATTACTTCAGGGAGCATACTAGAGGGGAGGAAAATATGGTCTATTCGTGAAAAAGATTTGTGTGGATAAGAATAATGTGTAAAATTTCTGGAAGTTGGGTTAAGTTCCCGCCAGGTATCAACAAAATTAAAAGAAGTAAGTAGAGATTGGAAGGACCGTTTATGGGTAGGAGAGTTAGGAGATGACGGGGATTTATCCAAGAAAGGATAAATGGTAGTATTGGAGTCGCCACATAATATTATTGTTCCAAATTTATGTGATTCGATTAGTTGGAAAAGATGTGATAGAAAAGCTTCAGGACGTTTATTTGGGGCGTAATACGAAACTAATGTGACTTCAGTATCAGCAATAAAGCCTGTTAATAAAACATATCTACCCTCAGGGTCACATATTTGTGTATTAAGGGTAAATGGTGTAGAACGGTGGAATCCAATCAAGGACCCACGTTGCTTAGTTGTAGCTGAAGCTGCGTAGAATTGAGGGTAGGAGGAGGAAAGAAATTTAGGGGAGGCGTTATTGATAAAGTGCGTTTCTTGAAGGAAAATGATGTGAGCTTTTCTAGCTGAAAAGGAACGTAGAGCTTTAGTTCTTTTTTGTGGAACGTTGAAGCCTTGTACATTTAAGGACAAAATGTTTATGGGGGCCATGACATAGTAAGGGTAAGTTTCATATAAGGGTTAATGAAACCCATATTATGAGTTCGAACCGCCACCAAGGGAGACAGAAGAGGAGAAGAAAGGAAAGACAGAAAAGAAAGAATAAAGAAGAAACCAAATAAAAAAGAAGCCCTAATGACTGCAATTAGTGTCATAAAATAATGATGTACTAGTAGGGCGCAGGAACATCTCGGAGAGATAACAAAAAATCTCCGAGGGGTTCCATGGTCACCGACCGACTCCTGCATAATAGTAGCAGGAGTCAGGGGGTACGTAGGGGGCCGCAAGAAGTTCCGGAGGGAAAAACAACGCCGGAGAACACTTAAGTATTATAATAGAAAACATAAATAATTCTCTATCAAGAAGACTGGAGATGCAATAAACAAAAAAAGAGAGAGAAAGGAAGCATACCAACTTTGGGAAGTATGTTGAGTCAATTTCTAAATGAATGCGTCCATAAGGAGGCTGGAAAATATCAATCTTAACACTTGTGAAGCAAACCGTCAACGCAAGCGAAATAATTAATAAACAAGCTCGCAAATATAGAGGAAAGGGAAGGGAGAGAGGGAAAGAAAAAAAAAATGGAAATGTAATATAGACCTACTGGCTGACTAAAACAATAAATAATTACCCAAATTTATATTTCATAGGTACAATATAATATGCATTTAAATTACTAAGTGAGTGAGTGAGTGAGTGAATAACTTGTATAGCGCTACAAATGCGAACTAAATCGCCTCAAGGCGCTTTGCATCCAGTGACATCCTGACCCTTCAGAATAGGTGGGTCTTAAGTTTTTTCCTGAAGGCCCGGTGGTTTTCTTCCATGCGGATGTTGGTGGGTAGAGCGTTCCATAGCCGTGGTCCTTGGACTAAGTAGACATATTTGTCTGAAAGGGGACAAACACACAAAAAAAAAAAAAAAAAATGTAATATAGACCTTCTGGCTGACTAAAACAATACATTAATGCCCAAATTCATATTTCAGAAGTATAATATAATATGCATATAAATTACTAAGTAGACATATTTGTCAGAAAGGGGACAAGACAAAAAAGACAAAAAAAAAACACTTGTCTCAAAAATGTAAATGTAATATAGACCTTCTTGCTGACTGAAACAATAAGTAATTACCCAAATATATAGTTCATAGGTACAATATAATATGCGTTTAAATTACTAAGTAGACATGTTTGACAGGAAGGGGACAAACACGAAAAAAAACAAAAAAACAAAAAACAAAAAAAAAAACAAAAAAACAAAAACAAAAAACAAAAACAAAAAAAACCCCTTAAAAACACTTGACTCAAAAATGTAAATGAAATATAAATATTCTGGCTGATTAAAACCCTAAATAGAAACCTAGATTCATATTTCATAAGTACAAATTAATATGCATATATTATGTGCATATAGATTAGAGAAATAGATATTTTTGACAGAAACAAAACACCACTAAAGAAAAGAAAAAAAAAAAAATGGAGAACAGGATTCTAGTTCTCCAAGCATAGATAGTGCAATGCTTTTCAGAATAAAGCAATGGGGCTAATACCCTACAAAAGGGGAGAAACATGGATAAGATTAATGAGAAGTGAACAATCAGTCCATTGAGTCGACATTTATCGGTGCCTGACTATCAAAACGTCCTCTTTTATGAAGATTCTGTCTGGTATAGCCAGAGGGGTTTGGGTCCAGGTCGGTTTCATTTGGAGGTGATCTAGAAGCCGCACGTCTACGAGGTTGCTCCTTAGAGTTGGCGTGATCCATCAGGCCTAGATCAATTAAGGCTGATCGAAGTTCATCGGACGTGCGACAAGTATATCTGGTTTCCAAATATGTAAAGCGGAGAGAGAATGGAAACCCCCAGTGGTATATGATTTGGTGCTTTTGAAGTACTTGCAGCAGTGGTTTCATAGAACGCCTCTTAGTAACAGTTAGAGGGGAGAGGTCTGTAAAGAGCTGATATATTATTAATTTATTATACCTAACATTAATACAACGGGATCTATACTAGGGTTTCACATACATCTAATCCTCAGCACCTACTACTACAACTCACAGTGCATGATCCAGGATCATTAATATATCATCACAATAGTGATAATAAAGAAAAGGTAGCAAAGAAAAAAAATAGAGGGTCTGACTTAAATGACTTAGGCCCCTTTCGGATGAAAAACGGACATACATGTATCCCTATGGGACATCGGATGACATCAGTATCCGCTATGGTCCGTTTAGCATGACGGAGGAAAATCCTACTTTTCCATCCGTCTGCGGATCGGATGAAAACGGACAGACGCTCTGTTTTCATCCGATCCCCCCCATAGAGGAGAGCGGCGATCTGACCGGTCCGTTTCTGCACAGTGTGCAGAGACGGACAAGTCATCCGCCGGCTCAGCGGGGATCAACGGAGCGATCTCAGCTGAGCAAGCGGATGTTCACGGGGCAGATCATCACGGGATCCGCCCGTGTGAAAGAGCCCTTAAGAACCACAGCAACTCTGACTCAATCAATCCCTGTAGAAACAGAAAGAAAAATGGGAACATAGAGTAAATACTGCTGTAGCGGGTATGTACTTTCCCGGGTGTAAATTTGAACTTGGCAGAGACATCAGTGATGTGTAGTTCCCTAAAGCCCGGTGGGTGGCGCTGTCGCCCTGGGCTGGGGTTGAATCATTGCTGTGTGCTGTGCCTCCTTTTTGTCCTCCCTCAGCGGCGGGGGCAGGGAACCCACCGTGCTTGCTGGGAGAGGGTATAAAGGGGCCGGCCATCTTTGTCGCGGGGTCGAAGTCCCAAGCACCTTCAGCTTGTGGACGGTGGTTCGTGTCGGTCCTCTAGGTGGCCTAGGCCTAGAGGACAACCGGAGGTCGTGTTCCATCCCAGGCACCTTTAGCCTGGGGTGAGGTACTCGGATGGAGGTCCGGAGCTCAGTGCCCAACACTGAGTTCCGCGAGGGAAGGAGATCCTAGGGAACCCCGGGAGTGGGTACCCGAATCCGGAAGGCGCAATGGACCGCGGGGAGCTCCTCACTTGAAGACCCGGTGCAGCATATTGCCGGTGACAGGTGAGCCTCTCGTCGGAGACCGCCTGGAAGGAAATCCCCCCTCGTGCGGAGACCGCAACCCACTTTCAGGAAGGAAAGTGGAGAACCAAATTGTGTCTGGGCCTATTCGCATCCACACCTCCTTTCCTGTTCTGTTAACCAAGGGAGTTCAACTGTTTGTGTTCATTCGCAGAAGAATAAAGGAGTGTTGAACTTTAATGGTGTGGGGCTCATTTCCTAGCAGACATTGTTCAAGGTGACTCTTGGAGGGAGGATCCAGGTGCACAGCACTGACCCGAAGGTAATACAAGAACGTTGCTTAGACCGCACTGACACATGTGGTGGAAGCCAGGCGTGGTGTCCCCGCGCCCTCCCCTCTAAGATACCCCTAGACAAAAGAAAGACGAAACGAGAGAAAGAGGGGAGTGAGGAGGGCGCTACACTGCCATTATGAAGGACCATACCAGTCACATCAGAGACTTTCTGAGCCATATTATGCAAATAATGCGAAACCTGGAGCCAATAAAATGTCTATTTTATCTCTTAAGTATGTTTGTCGTCCATAAGCCCCTTCTCCATTAGAACGATGTACCCTATAAAGGCTCTTATTAAGCAAGCAGAACTCAAACTGGTTTACCCGGTGGAACTGACTGTTGTTTTAATCACACTACTGTTCAGTTGCAATTGATTAATTGACTTGTTGTCTCTTTTGAAAACCAGGCAAAATATATTTGCCCTAAGGCAAGACTTAGATATCCCACAAGACAACGAGTCAGTTGACTTTGATATTAACTATTGATGTCTGCTATGCTTCCCAAACAGTAATGTAACAGATATAAAAAATTTCAAGACACATAATACTACCATTTATTTTTAAAGGTAAAACATACACTTATGCCGCGTACACACGATCGGAAATCTGACGGAATATTGGCTCAAACTTGTGTTGCATACACACAGTCAAGAACGCGGTGATGTACAAGACATACGATGAGCCGAGATCAATGAAGGTCAATAGGCATTTCGGCTCTTCTGCTTGATTCTGAGCATGCATGTTTTTTGCCTGTCGGAATTGCATACAGACGAGCGGATTTTCCGATAGAAAAATTGAGAACCTGCTCTCAATCTTTTGTTGGTGGAAATTCCGACAGAAAAAGTCCGATGGAGCCTACACACGGTTGGGATTTCCGCCAAAAAGCACACATCGGACTTTTCTTGTCGGAATTTCCGATCGTGTGTACGCGGCAATAGATGCTGTCTTCCTTTTCTCAGTTTTGGCCATCAGCTTTATGTTCTTTCACAGGCTACAAATAAAACTGAGCGTTTTGAAGGTACCACATTAGATCTTTTGAGGGCTATACCAACCAATTATTAATAGGACCTGCTACTTAAAATGAATTCCACACACATTAAACAGGCTTATTTTGTGCATAGAAAACACGCATTACAATATGTATGATTTTCCCCTGAATAAAAAAACAGAATCACAGTTAGAATTTCATATAATAAATCATTTTTTTTCATCCAGTTCCTTCAAATATTGTCATCATTTTGTATGAAAATGATTGTAGATTTGAGACAACCAACCATTTGAAAATTGAATGAAGATTTTTTAAACTTAAAGTAGAACTATAAGCAAAACTTTTTTTTTTTCATTTTGGATAGAGCAAGGGAGGATTATAAACTCTGTAAGATTTATTTTCGCCATCTGTGTCCCATTGTGGAGATTTCCCTTCACTTCCTGTCCCATAGTCAAACAGGAAGTGGGAGGAAATCCCTGCAAATTAAGTGGATTTCTTGGAGGCCCCCAGGTCACCAGAACTAGTGTCCTCATTGGAAGATTTCCCCTCTATTACTTTTCTGGGGACAACCCAAAATTCTGGATTTTCTTTTATTTTCACTTTTAATGATAATGGTAAACAGGAAGAATAGAGAGGGTGAATATCCTTACAGGGGGCACAGACAGCAATAAAAACGAATCCCTCTCCACTCTATCCAACACTGTATCCTGGCCTAGGCCAACAAGGCCCAGGCCTAGGGCAGCACTTTGCAGGGGGGCAGCACGGAAAGAGTCCACGCCGGCTTGCGCTACATTGTAAGTGTAGCGCCAGTCTTATGGGGTGGACAGGGCTGAAAAGTGAAATTAGTCTAGCAACCCCATAAAGTGGCCGCACTGCTTCCGGTATGCAGGCGGCCAGCATTCTGCAGCTGTGGGGGGGGGGGCCCTTTTAATTTTGACTGTCCTATCATCCTGGACCACAAACCATTTTCACTCTGCTATATGTTTTCTGCTGCACCACTGGCATGGTTATATCTTCTTAGTCCTCTCCATAAAATTATCAGAAATTTGTGCTTAAAGTAGAACTATAGGCAACACTTTTTTTTTCATTTTGGATATAGTAAGGGAGGGATATAGCCCCTGTCAGTTTATTTTTCACCATCCCAAACAGGAAGTGAGAGGAAATCTATGCAAATTAAGGGAATCCATTGCCCCCCCCCCCCCAGGCCCTCAGAACTAGTGTCCCCACTCAAAAATTTCAGGGCGGGTCTTAAACAGCAAGGGGTGTGGCCTTGACAGGAAGGGGTGGATCATATTTAAATTAGGGGGTGCACGAGTTTAGTTAGGCCTAGGGCAGCACAAAACATAAATACACCACTGACTCTATCTAAACCTAAAAAAAAAGTTTTGTCTTTAGTTGTATTTTAAGCCAGACAAAGATAATTCAATTTTATTTTCTGCAACCACGGGTAAACACATTGGCATGTTTCTTTATGTAGCGCCCTGCTCCTATTGGGTAGGCACTATTTGTAAATTTAGTTGTCTGAGCTGTAGTTTAGCCCAGAATAATTGTGGGAAATTGCTGGTTTCTGTTCCAGTCCAGCTGTGTTGCGCATTTTCCACTTGGCCCTGGGTGTCGCTGTCACCACAGGTCAAGGTTGGAAATGCAACAGGCTGGATGTATTGAGTACCTCTTTCCCAGAAACGGCTCAGTGGGAGTGGTCCCCCCACTGTGCATTCTGGGAGAGGGTACTTAAGGGAAAGGCGCCGTCTTCCGGGTCTCTATGACCTGATGGCCCTCCTGTCCTAAGGTGTGCCGTAGCAGTTTCCTGCCTCGAGGCCGGCTGGCCCGAGGCCTCGTTACTGGAAGTAGGCCCAGGAGTTTCTGGGGCCTACTAGTCAGGGGTGGTCTTGTGCTGTCTTGCCTGCGGGGAGAAGCCGAGCAATTGGAGAAACCAGGGGAGGACTTTTCTCAGAGAGAACCTGAGCAAAAAGGCTGGTATCTCAGGAAGAGCCTGGAGACTCAATTGGAGGACGCATCCCGGCCAATCTACCTCACAGTGTTGCCGGATCGGCTGAAAGAAACTGGTACTGTGTAACTGTTCTTTGACTTTACAAAAAAAGCTATTGGTTATACAATCCTGTGGCAGAGGATTGTTTACCGACTCTAAGATTTTCTTCAAGTCTGTGGCAGAGACTATGACCGAGCACCGCACCGGCTGCTAGGTCAGTGAGAGAGGCCTATCCGGTGGTTGCTAGATCCAGGGTGGAAACTGTTTGTCCTCTGTATTAAAGAAGTACCCGTGATCCGCAAATACAAGGTACCTGAATCTCCCCTAATCCTCCATCCCTCTAACTGACTTTGTTAAATAAAAAAAACATTGCAAAAAGAGACTGTGTGTTGGTGCTGACATCTATGAACAACTCTTCAATGGAACCCCTATGACGGATATGGTAAACAGACAGGTAACGGCATGACCCAAAATTATAACCAGCAGCTCCTAGGGGGGTAGTGCTACATTTATTTCATATTTTTTGGGGGGCAAAATACATTTAAAGCATTAAATGCAATTTTTTCCAAAATGCATTTTGCCAGAATTTGCCTGATCACTTTGGAGTGTCTACTTTCCAAAAAAGGAGCCATTTTTTGGGAGTTTTTGCACTGTCCTGGCATTTTTATTTAACAGCAGGTATAGGGAAACTGTTATTTCAAGATTTTGGTCATTTTTTAAAACTATGGTTAATACTACAAAAAGAAAGCTCATAATATAGGTCTACGAAATTATATAAAAAATTCATTTGGGTACAGAGTTGCATGATTAGGTAATTGTTAGTCAAAGTATCACAGCACTGGAAACTGAAAAATGGTGTAGTACACATCAGTACTCAAGTAATTGTCTATAAGGTGACTGTGTACAGGTGATATGAGTTTTAGAAAATGTTCTGATGACATCAGCGGAGATGTAGGACCAAGCCAGCGAGTGCAATGACTGTGAAGTTTAGCTTCTCCTGAGAGCATACAAGAGTCCACTGATTTATACAGACAATGGAATGCATTGCTTATTCAGTGACCTCAAGATGCAGACGGAGCAACCACACTGGAATTCCAGGCCAGCACAACTGCATGTTTCAGTCTGCCAACGACAAGCTGTAACCTTCAAGACAAGCTTTGTTGAAAATGAGCATTTTGTGAAGACTTTGTAACAAGAAATATGACGGCCTCTCTAATGATGGTCTAAGGGGATGGCTGTAATTAAACGCCTTTAAAATCTAGTAGTTTACAAGCAGTGAAACCGGTCATTTTTCTTCTGCAGACAGCAAATTTCACTGGAATGCATGTTTAAAATAGTTTCAAAACTACTAACATATAAAGAGAAGTTGTTAAAAAAGATTTTGGAATGTGATGTTTTGTTCTCCTTACAACATTTAAAGTGCACCTATACCTAGAAATTAAGAACTCATCAGTCTTTTAGTATAGTGTGTGATGGGTCTTTAAATACATTGTAATAACTCTGGGCATGATTCTGTACAATATAATTATAGCACAAGTACAGGCACAAGCAAACCTTCTGCTCCAATCTGGCCCCCAGTTTATGTTGGTTAAGCTTGGTACACGCTGTTAGTTTTATTTTGTTCAACCCAGCGTGCTGAAGGAAAAAAAAACGAAGGTGCTCGAGAGGACCTCGCTGTACTAACTATCTGATGTAAGTATCCTCACTAAGCTGTTTTGTTTTGAGAGGGGGACTGCCTAGGGTGACCACGTGTCCCGGATTGCCTGGGTCAGTCCTGCATTTTGCAGATCTGTCCCAGGCACATTCATGCCAGGACAATACAGTGTCCCGGAATGAAACTGACACAGCCACCCCCTGGGCCAATCTGATGCCCCCAAAAAAGGCCGCCACATTACCGCTTTACTCACTGACAGTACTTGTCCTAGCCGGGAATGCCTGGAGAAGCACAATCCCCGCCCCCTGCTTCTGATTGGAGAAATCATAAATCCCGCCACTTGTGTCCAATCACTGAGCTGTGATTCGTTACAGCAGAAGCTGATTTTTGGGAAGGAAGGGTGTCCCTGAATGGTAGTTTGGAAATGTGGTCACCCTAGGACTGCCCCCTCTGCCAGAACACACCGGTCAGCACTCACACCCATTGGCTGCCAGCGCTGATTAGATGCCGATCGGATGCTGGTTTTCCAGCATGCCCTTTCGACAGAAGCCGGACATGTGGCCGGGTTCTGTCGGACAGGCTGATGTACACATCAATATCACAAGATAGCTGAGTGATACAGGTGTAGTATATGTAAAGCAGGAATGTCCGTCTTGAAGTCTCTCGAAGCCGTCCTAATACCGTAGCAGCCTCGGGCACAAGCTGTATTCTTAGATGGAAGTAGGAAGCGGCCGGATGCCGCCGTAACCAGCATAGAACGAAAGCTTTCAGCACTGTGGTCCCCTATTTAAGACACTGCCTGCATGGAGTTTGTATTCTCTCCAGGTTCTTGCATGGATTTCCTCCGAGTACTCTGGTTTCCTCCAACACTCCAAAAGACATGTTGATAGGTTAACTGGCTTTAGCCCAAAATTTACCCCAGTTATGATATTCTGCTAAGTAGCCCTTGGATGGCTGCCTCACTATCTGCCCCATCAGCACATAAAATGCTGTCCCTTCCCCAGGGAAAAAAGTGTTATATAAATTAAAATGGTTGTAAAGTCAGATATATGCAATACTTGTATCATCTCTGAAGGGGTGGGGGGTCAGCCTGTCAGTGCTCAGACCATACGCTGCACACTGAATCAAATTGGTCTGCATGACTGTCATCCCAGAAGGAAGCCTTTTTTAAAGATGATGCACAAGAAAGCCCACAAACAGTTTGCTGAAAAAAAACAGACTAAGGGCATGGATTACTGGAACCATGTCCTGTAGTCTGATGAGACCAAGATAAACTTATTTGGTTCAGATGGTGTCAAGCGTCTGTGGCGGCAACCAGGTGAGGAGTACAAAGACAAATGAGGGAACCATGAATGCCAACATGTACTGTGACATACGGAAGCAGAGCATAATTCCCTCCCTTCGGAGATTGGGCCACAGGGCAGTATTCCAACATAACGACCCCAAACACGCCTCCATGATGACCACTGCCTTGCTAAAGAAGAAGAAGTAAAGGTGATGGACTGGCCAAACATGTCTCCAGACCTAAACCCTATTGAGCATCTGTGGGGCATCCTCAAATGGAAGGTGGAGGAGCGCAAGGTCTCTAACATTCACCAGCTCTGTGATGTCATCATGGAGGAGTGGAAGAGGAATCCAGTGGCAACCTGTGAAGCTCTGGTGAACTCCATGCCCAAGAGGGTTAAGTCAGTGCTGGAAAATAATGGTGGCCACACAAAATATTGACACTTTGGGCCCAATTTAGACATTTTCACTTAGGGGTGTACTCACTTTTTTGCCAGCGGTTTAGACATTAATGGCTGTGTGTTGAGTTATTTAGAGGGGACAGTAAATTGACACTGTTATACAAGCTGCACACTCACTACTTTACATTGTAACAAAGTGTGATTTCTTCAGTGTTGTCACATGAAAAGATATAATAAATTATTTATAAAAATGTAAGGGGTGTACTCACTTTTGTGAGATACTGTATATGTGGACACATACAGGGGGTCCCCTACTTACGAACGCCCGACTTACGAACCCCTCCTATCTACGAACCGGGCGCTGCGGGGACCCTCTGCCGTTCTTCGCGGTCCATCTGCTGTTCTGTGCATGCGCAGCCAGACGGAGCCTCGGAAAATGTCGGAAATGTCCGTAATTGGCCGCGCATGCGCAGAACGGCATTCGACGGAACATCGGAAATGTCCGTAATTGTCGTTCTGCGCATGCACGGCCGACTTACGAACATTTCCGATTTACAAACAGGAGGAAAGTCCCTAACGGGTCCGTAACCCGGGGACCCCCTGAATTGTTTTTTAATTTTTATTCACAATATTTGTTATTTGTGTATGGACACATATTGATTTTGAATCCTTTTTATTGACATTATTTATATATCTGGATTGCGCGCTTATAATTTTTTCTACACCTACTATGAGCTGAGATATTCAGGCTATCATAAGCAGCAGCCGCCTTGTAATAATCCACTTTTTTGGGGGGTAAGCACAAATATATATCTTTTTACACATTTTAGAACATAGAAAGCGACAAATTACACTGCAACAGCACTATTCGTGCTTTAAAGGAACGGGAGCATTATTATTATTATTATATATTTTTTGGGGTTACAAACGCTTTAAATAATTAATTAATACATCAGTTAAGAATAACAATGAAAATTAAGATATATCATTTTAAAGAAAATGCAATCTTTTGTCAGCTATAGAAGTTATCCATGAAAAAAATTATACAAAACAGGTGTGTTTGATTTTGTAAACACAGTAAATTTGGACGTAAGCCTCCAAGTATAGTATCAGATTACATTGTGTGCAAAGGCTAGCTGTGTCCACCATATACAGAAGCAGGCTCGTGTTTCTGCACTCATCCAAAACATTTTTCTTTCAAGCTGTGTATCCAAATAATGAAAAAGTCAGGGGCAAACAGATATGTTTTTATTTTATTATTTTAGATATTTATTATTTATTATTAATATTTAAAGTCAGTGGTAAACAGATTTTTATTTTATTTTATTTATTATTTTAGATATTAGTATTTATTAATAATATTTAAAGTCAGGGGTAAATGCATATTTATTTATTTAGTTATTCATGTATTCATTTATTTTCTAAACTCTTTTTAAGCTCAGCACTTTATTTTACAAGGAAATACATGAGAATAATTTTATTTTTTTTGGTGAAGTTACAGCGACAAAAATGTCTATTCTGCAATATTTAACTTGCACATATACAATGTACCTTTAGTAACCCTCTCTGTCCACTTTTCTGAAGTGTACAGTCACTGGTATACAGATGGCTTGGGAAGTGGTTTGTTGATATTGATATGAGAAGTGAGCATTCTCAGTGTATAAATTTCATTCCAGGTTAGTGATACAGCACAGACCTCTTTCTTCAGAAACCAGACTGAGACTGTAACCTCAAACACTCCGCGCACCACCCCCACCCCTCCTCCACTTCCATATACACACACAGGATTAAGTTTCAGCTCCTTGCAAACATGCCAGGATGTTTTGTAAGATCCAGGAATTTTTAGGCATCTTGGGGAAGAATTCAGGAAACCAGGAAATCTGCTTATTCTTTATTTTATAAAGCCCCCCCGTCCATCTGTCAATTTTCATATTGCTTTATCCTGTAGGGCACACAGGGTAGGAGTTTCAATAGGTCAACCCAGACTTCCCTTTGGCCCAAAGATCTCATCTCTTCTTGGGAATTCCATTGTGTTTCCATGCCAGCTGGAAAATATAATACCCCCAGCATGTCCTGATTTGGAGATTCCTCCCAGTTGGGTATATCTAGTAAAGCTGCAGTAATGCCTTTTGGGTAAAGTGACCAGATTTTTAAAATGAAATCCGGGGACATATTTTTTTTTTTGTAGTAATGGTGGCAATCAGCGACTCTCTGCCCTTCGCCGCCGCCGTCGCCCGCCTCACAGCCTGTCAAGTATAACTCTCCAGGCCCCAGCTACTACTGGGTGGGGAGAAGAGGAAGGTCACTCCGCCGGCGCCAGGGAAGGCAAGGAGATAGGCAGAACCACTGTTCTCAGGTCCTGTAAAGAAGCCTGTGATTTTATGCTTGCTTCAATGACCTTGTACAGTAGGTCACTATCACCGGAGCTCATAATCATAGGTGAGAACAGAGATGTTCACAAGGGGAATAAATGTGCAAACCTTAGTAAAGCAAACAAAGTGCAAAATATATATATATATAGTTAAATAATATTGAATAGAAAGGCAGTCCATGTAAAATAATATTCCAAAAAAGTTCATATCAAAATAGCCACATCAAATCTATCACATTTGTAGATAGATTATTATATCTATCCTATATTTTTTTTATGCACTTTTGGGGTTAGCGCGGATCACCCACGTTTTACATGAGAACAGAGATGTGCATAGACTGATCCATCAACTACAGGTCTTCACAAGAAACGCAACTCATTGAAACAACATACTGTATGTTTCAATACCTTGGATTTATACAATGTTTTCTACATGGATTGTACCAGTCTATGGTAGGTAAGAATGGGCTGAATGGGTCTGTGAGTGCACGTGGGTCTGCGAGTGCACGTGGGTCTGCGAGTGCACGTAGGTCTGCGAGTGCACGTGGGTCTGCGAGTGCACGTGGGTCTGCGCGTGCACGTGGGTCTGCGCGTGCACGTGGGTCTGCGAGTGCACGTGGGTCTGCGAGTGCATGTGGGTCTGCGAGTGCACGTGGGTCTGCGAGTACCTGTGTGTTGTCTTGTTGGGTACCTGTGTGTTGTCTTGTTGAGTATTAGTGTCAGGAAGCTAGTTGTTTGGTAATTTGGACAGGGTATAATCCCCAATCCTCATTAAATTAGGTACGATGCCTGGCGGGTGTGGAGATGCGACTCTGTGTACATCTTGCGGCATGTATGCGTTCCTTGATCATACGATTGAGGGCGAATACTGCTGTGAAAAATGTAAGCACATGTGATTCTGAGGAAGCAACTGTCAGCACTGAGAAGACCCTCCATACTAAAGGAGAGCCGGGAACGTACCCGGCAGGTGCCAGAGGCGGGTGGAGACAAAGAGGTGCAGGCACTTGAAAATAGTAGATGTGTCTGAAATCGTCCCCGAAGTCTGAACTGACATGCGGGAATAAAATTGTGCGATTACAGCTGAACTTCCACAATTTCATTCCCGCTGTCAGTGTGAACCTAGGCTTAAGGAGAGGGCAGGAGAGGATGTGTCCCGTTAGATCATCTTTATTGCAGCTGAGCCTAAAGACCCAAAGCTGTTAACCCCCACAGTGACAAAAGTTCAGCAGCAGGAAGAGGACAGGGCAACACTGCAGTGAAGATTTCTACAGAATGCAGCAGCCTGCATATTGTGGTACTGTACATACTTAATTACATGTAAGTCATGTTACTAAAGCTGTAGAGAATACCAAATCTTTAGCTTTAAAGTGGTTCTAAAGGCAGAAGGTTTATTATCTTAATGCATTTTATGCATTAAGCTAAAAAACCTTCTGTGTGCAGCCGCCCCTTCAGCCACCCTTAATACTTACAGATAAATTTCTCCTGTTCTTAGCTGTGCTGTGGTGCTTAGCTGGGGATGTGTGTGTGTGTATCTCTCCCTCTCCTGGTTCTTGTCCAAATGATGTGTGTGATGCCGGTGGTCTTGCTGCCCTCTCTGGACTTGTGGGCGTCCTTTTAATCACTGAAAATGATACAAAGGAGAGGGCACAACGACCTACTGCATTACCAACATAATCATTTATTTAGAATTAAAAGTAATCTACAAGCAAAGTGGTGTACAATGAAGCCAACAGAACCTCAAGATCCACAGTCCTCAATCAGTGGTAAGGGAAGCCCTCATAGCATCTAAAGGCTAACACGTTTCGAGGGTCGAACCCTGTTCATCAGAGCCGAACTTAATACTTACCTGAGCCCCATCTCGATTCAGCAATGTTGCCCAAGAGCCTCAGCTAGCCAGGACTCTCTATCCTCATTGGGTGAGACAAAGCAGAGGGTGCCATTGGCTCCCACTGCTGTCGATCACAGTCAGTGAGCCAATGAGGGGGAGAAAGGGGCAAGGCCAAGCTGTGGCCCTGTGTCTGAATGGACACACAAAGCAGCAGCTTGGCTCAGATGCCCCCATAGTAAGCTGCTTGCTGTGGGGACTCGGCAGGAGAGAGGGGCCAGGAGCGCCGACAAGGGACCCAAGAAGAGGAGGATCTGGGCTGCTCTGTGCAAAAGTACTGCACAGAGCAGATAAGTATAAAATTAATTAGAAATAAAGAAAGTGTATATCCGCGCTCAGAATCAAAAACAAGCAGCTGTACACTATTCCCAGATACCAGGCACATGAAACATAAGTAAACAAAGTGCAGCGCTAAATGTGCAACTTAATAAATTAAAGTGCAAAAAGTGCTATAAAGTGCACAAGTCAATATAAACAATATATTTAAATATTATCAAGAACAAAGTCCATAATGAAAATTCATAAAAAAAAGTCCCAAGAATCCGTTGAGGATAAAGGATCCGTGTAATGAGATGAAACAAAGGAGTCACCAGCGTGTCACCCTCCACACAAGAACAATTGAAGGTTTACCAGAAAGCCAGGGACCCCCCTTTTTCAGGGGGTCATACAGCACTTTATTGGATCTCAGATCCATTCAGTAGGAGCCAATGCGGCCATGTGTTTCCTCTAGTATAGCCACGATGCTCAACAAGCTTGGTGCATGAAAAACATAAACTCCACATAGCGCAATACATCAGTGATCAGAATCATCCTCCCAGTCACAGAGCCTGGATTACACAGTGGGACCGGGAGGACCACGCTTGTTGAGCATTGCGGAGTGTTTCTGGAAGTTGCTTCCTGATCTACTTGGAGTTCTCCATTGCATACTGCTCGCGGCTATCCTAGAGGACGCACAGGATGCATTGGCTTCTACTGAGTGGATCTGAGATCCAATAAAGCGCTGTATGACCCCCTGAGTAAAGTGGTCCCTGGCTTTCTGGTAAACCTTCAATTGTTCTTGTGTGGAGGGTGACACGCTGGTAACTCCTTTGTTTCAACTCATTACATGGATCCTTTATCCTCAACGGATTCTTGGGACTTTTTCTTTATGAGTTTTCTTTATGGACCTTTTTCTTGATAATATTTAATAAATATTGTTTATATTGACTTATGCACTTTATAGCACTTTTTGCACTTTAATTTATAAATTTGCACATTTAGCGCTGCACTTTGTTTACTTAGGTCAGTATAACATGTTTTTTATTTTTAAACAATAAAAACCAAGACTTTAATATTACTTTAAGCTTGAAAGTTTCTGATTTTTTGATGAACGGCTCATAAAAAAGCCCAGGTACATTTGTTTACTCCTAGTGATGGCCCCAGAAGTTAAAGTGGTTGTAAACACACTTATGCAACTTGCACCTACAGGTAAGCCTAGATTAAGGCTTACCTGTAGGTGCAAGAAATATCTCCTAAACCTACACGGTTTAGGAGATATTTGCTAAAAATTACATGCATCGGTGTCTACGGCGCACGCACATTCATAGGGTTAATCCCATTCACAAATCCCGCTTAGCCGGATTTGACGGCCCCCGCACGCATGTGCGGAGTCACGTCTTCGCCACTCCGGCGGAGCGGCGCTGTGATTGGCTGGAGCGACGATACCCGGAAGTAACATTCCGGCTATCGCCGCAGCGAGACGAGGACAGCTTCGGGGGCCCCGATCTAAGGTAAGTGATGCATAATGAGCTAGTATGCTAGTCATACTAGCTCATTATGCCTTTGTCTTGCAGGTTGGTTTAGAAATTTTTTTTTTTTTACAGGGTTTACAACCACTTTAAGTAGAGTTGGGAACTCAAAGAAACATCATTCAGAAGATAGAAATGCTGGCAGCTATAGGGACATCCAACTACATTTAGCCGAGTGAGTTTACATGGAAAGTACGGTATTTATATTTGATCAAAGCTTAGCTTCATTAACTACTGGTAATAGTCTATATATCTTATAACAAAGTGTCATGCAATAGTCTGAAGGTATTATGTGATTAAATTGTCAAAAATCTGGTAAGGATTACATTTCATTGGATTTTAAACTAAGATATTGATAGACACTGATTTCCAGCTATTCTGCAATAGGATATAGACTATACATAGGTACTTTATGGGTTCAAAGGCATATTCTTCCAGTGGAGTGGTATGTGGAATGTGTCTTATTTTACAGTAAAGTTGCTGATTTAAATGTCTCTGTCAAATGCAAAGATAACCTCAGCAACTGGGAAATATAATGCTTTAGTACAGAGCTCTACCCCTGTTAATAGAATAGCATCATAAAATGTTAACGCTCCCTATTAGTGAAGTGGTGGTACAAATGAATCTGAACCACTTTACAACTCCCCTTTTTGTTGCTGACAAGTAAGCTGTAAATGGAAGTAAGTGTGTTCTTAAGCAGTAGGAGGCACTGATAATAAAGTACCAGGATAACATTTTAACATTCAAGCAATCTCTAAACCTCTATACCATTGCACTTGGAATAATGACACACATATGCAGAACATGCTCCTTAATTTTATTTTTCTAGGATAAAATACTGCATATCTAAAAGTCATGGGTGACTCTAACCCCTAAAAATCCTGAAATCATGTTATTGTCAATGATTACAGGATTCTATAGACACATTTACAAAAGGCATAGTACAACACTTTCTGTCTTCTGCACGCAGCATTGTCTGCAGATATTGGCAGAAGGCAGGTACCCTCCAAATATCAGAGTGGGCAAGCAAAATGGATTCTACTTATCAGATGGATTGAATGATCTACTTGGAAAGAAGCAATACTAAGGGGTTGATTTACTAAAGGCAAATAGACTGTAAACTTTGGAAAGTGCAGTTGTATTCTGCAGTTGCTCCAGAGCTTAGTAAATGAGCAGAAGCACTCTATCACACTAGCACGTGATTGGTTATTCTTTGCAAAGTCGAGTCTTACCTCATTTACAAAGCTTTGGAGCAACTGCACTTGCAGTCTATTTGCCTTTAGTAAATCAACCCCTAAGTCTCTCTCCATATAGGTCCTCTGTGAACTATTTATTTTTCCTGTGAGACCAAAATCCTAGATACTGATGGACCACCAAATAATACATTGGCACTGTACTTGGGGCTTGAGCAGCACTTGCCCTTTCTTTTTTGTTTTCCTCTTTCCCTCCTCTCCCCAATTAATGTACTCTATTTTCCATAGGCTTCCCTCGCTCACCATAGCCTTGTATTCCTTAAGTCTAATTTACTATTATTTCCTCTGTGATTCCCAGACAATTATACAGTAAAACTCCCTCATAAACAAAAAAATTTAGCATGATAGCTTTGATATAATAATTCAATGCTAAGAGATAATATTAGGGCTGTTACTGATTAAAATTTTCGTGTTCGATTAATCAAATTTTTTTTTAAAATCGATTAATCGACTAATTTCGATTAATCATAACGCACATACAGATCCAACTACTTTTAGCTGATCTCCTTGCAGGCCGATTCCCAGTGCAGCTACAAACCACTGGAAAAATGGATAGCAGGATACAAAAATCACACAAAGGCAGCGCTCGATGGGAATAGCATTTAAACTTTTATAGTCTTCAAGTAGGTAACAAAATAAATATTGCACTGGAGATAAAATCGATGTAGCTACATAAACTGTAAAAATGGTGCGAGTAATACCAAACGGTAGCAAAAGCAGTCATAAAAACATGTAGCTAAGTATGATACCGGTATAAAAATGTGTACAACGATACCACTGCTGAATCCAGATGAGGAGGGGTTAACATCAGTCTGTCGGCATGTAAATGTCCCGTGAAGGGAACTATCACAACTCCCAGTGGATGGCTGTAGAATCCCAGGTTGATAGAGGGAAGTGATAGAGGGAAGTATAACAGCCCTTGCGTGTGGCAGATAGTAAGGTCCCGCCGGCATGCAGATATGAAGGCACAGCAAAGGAGCCCTTCAGATGGACACAGCAAGCCCCGCCGGTGTCCGTGACGTCACCGGATCTCCGACAGAACTCCCTGAAGACCTGGAAGCCAGTGGAGAGGTGAGTACCGATCAAAACAATTTTGATCGATCAAAAAAATTAATCGATTAATCGAGGATTAATAGTTAATTTCCACAGCCCTAGATAATATGCTTAGAGATAATACATAGGTTTAACACCTTTTTAAGATATTTTTTTTAAATGTTTGTTAACTCAGTTGATGAAAAATATACTGATGTTGTATGGAATCTACATCTGATTTTGACTAATATACTAATATACACTGCTAATATTTTTGTAACACATTTCTGTACTCCGTATACAAACTAATAAAAGGAGATTAAACATAAACCTTTATACTGCTTCTTAGTTATGGGTTAAACAATAATACATGCAGAAGAGCCCTTGCTTTGAAGGTGGAATTTTGCTAAAATATTGAAAACGAAAACCCATGGGTCTTTGGGGCTAAAGGATGCATTGCCTTTGTAACCAATGAAGTTCATGATACATATAGACATTAAAGTATAATTAAAGGCAAAACTTTTTTTTTAGTTTTGAATAGAGTGGAAAGGGATTAAAACACTTGTCTTTTTTTTATTGCTGTCTGTGTCCCCGTTAGGGAGATTCACCCTCTCTATTTGCCCTCTTTACTATTATCATTGAAAGTGAAAGTAAAAGAAAATTCCACAATTTGGGTTGCCCCAAGAAAAGTAATAGAGGGGAAATCTTTTAACGGGGACACTAGTTCTGGTGCCCTGGGGGTTCCCCCAATGAATTCCTTCATTTTGCAGGGATTTCTTCTCACTTCCTGTTTGGCTATGGGACAGGGTGTGAAGGTAAATCTCTGCAATGGGACACAGATGGCAAAAGAAAATCTGACAGGGGTTATAACCCACCCTTACTCTATCCAAAATATAAAAAAAAATGCCTATAGTTCTACTTTAAATGAACATTGATTAACCTTACTTTGTTTCAGTTTGATTATTGCCATGTTTTGGGCACCTTGAAAGCGCAGAAGACACCCCTGTTCAGTCATTCTCTACAGGAAACTTTATAGGGTGCAATGGTATTTGCCCAAAGCCACACTTACTATTATATATATATTAATATGTAAGCCATTTAAAGATTTGGATATGGTAGGGAATAGGTAAAACCTAGATTGTAATCTCTGCTGAGCAGGGCTCTTAATCTTGTATTTTCTTGTATTACAACTGTTTTTCCTCCCTCTTATGTTGTAAAGCGCTGCGTAAACTGTTGGCGCTATATAAATCCTGAATAATAATAATAATAATAAAAAACAGATTTTTTTGCTGTATATGTGAGAAGACATCCTCTCTTAGATAGTTGTCACCAATCAAATTATAAATACGGATAGACATTAAAAGACCTGTTATAGGTGTCCTCGTTGAAATATTTCTCCTAACTTCTATTTTTGGTGATAGTTGAACCCACTAGTGAAAGAACACACTACTGATGTAGTGACCAGCAGGGAGAGGCCACAGTGTGCATTGAGGAGATGCACAGACATCCAACACACCATGAAAGTACTTGATGCTAAAGATCCTAGTGACATTTGTAAAAGTGAGTGTCAATGCGATTTAATGGAGGTGGTAATAGTAAATACAATACATTTTTTTATTAACACTGTTAATTAACACTAACACATTGACAAGTATATTCTAACAAATTACGGATTTTGCAGTAGGCAAATTGCAAAATTTCAATGAAATCTTCAGATTTTTGTGGATTTTTCAGGGAAATAAAAAACTCTCAAAAACCGAAAAACAAAAATGTTAAACAGGTGATACTCGAAAAATTAGAATATTGTGCAAATGTTCATTTATTTCACTAATGCAACTTAAAAGGTGAAACTAATATATGAGATAGACTCATTACATGTAAAGCAAGATACAGGCGGTCCCCGGTCTACAAACAAGATGGGGACTGTAGGCTTGTTCTTAAGTTGAATCTGTTTGTAAGTAGGAACATGTATATTTTTTAAGTGTAGCTTCAGCCAAAAAATCTATTTTTAAGCTTTTTGGATAAAATAGGGAAGGGTTGTCACCCCTGTAACATTTGTTTTGCTGTCTGTGCCCCTGTTCAGAAGATTTAACCTCACTTCCTGTCCCAATGACAATTGGATTTTAAAAATGTTGGATTGTTAAGGAAACATGGACTGGTGATAAAGCTTTCGTGGAGACACCTTTTTTCCCATAATAACTCTTACAGGAGAGAATTTCCCTTCCTAGGGGTAGATTTCATCTCACTTCCTGATGTCTCCCTCCGTCTGTAAGTAGGAGTCGTTTGTAAGTCGGATGTTTGTAAGTAGGGGACCACCGTGATTTGTCATAATTGTGGTGATTATGGCTTACAGCTCATGAAAACCCCAAATCCACAATCTCAGAAAATTTGAATATACCATGCAATCAATAAAACAAGGATTGTACATAGAACAATACCGGACCTCTGAAAAGTATAAGCATGCATATGTACTCAGTACTTGGTTTGGGTCCCTTTTGCAGCAATTACTGTCTCAATGCGGTGTGGCATGGAAGCTATCAGCCTGTGGCACTGTTGAGGTGGTATGGAGAACCAGGATGCTTTAATAGCGGCCTTCAGCTCTTCTGCATTGTTCGGTCTCATGTCTCTCATCTTTCTCTTGGCAATGCCCCATAGATTCTCCTTGGGGTTCAGGTCAGGCGAGTTTGCTGGCCAATCAAGCACTGTAATCCCACGGTCATTGAACCAGGTTTTGGTGCTTTTGGCAGTGTGGGCAGGTGCCAAGTCCTGCTGGAAAATGAAGTCAGCATCCCCATAGAGCTCGTCTGCGGAAGGAAGCATGAAGTGCTCCAAAATCTCCTGGTAGACGGCTGCGTTGACCATGGACCTAATGAAGCACAGTGGACCAACACCGGCAGATGACATGGCTCCCCAAATCAACACAGACTGTGGAAACTTCACACTGGACTTCAAGCATCTTGTAGTGTGTGCCTCTCTATTCTTCCTCCATACTCTGGGTCCTTGGTTTCCAAATGAGATGCAAAATTTGCTCTCATCAGAAAAGAGGACTTTGGACCACTGAGCAACAGACCAGGTCTGTTTTTCTTTAGCCCAGGTAAGACGCTTCTGACGTTGTTTGTTGTTCAGGAGTGGCTTGACAAGAGGAATACGACATTTGAAGCCCATGTCCAGGATCCGTCTGTGTGTGGTGGCTCGTGATGCCCTGACTCCAGCCTCAGTCCACTCCTTGTGAAAGTCCCCAACACTTTTGAATGGCCTTTTCCTGACAATCCTCTCCAGGCTGCGGTCATCCCTGCTGCTTGTGCACATTTTTCTTCCACACTTTTCCCTTCCACATAACTTTCTATTAATGTGCTTTGATACAGCACTCTGCGAACATCCAACTTCTGTTGCAATTACCTTTTGAGGCTTTCCCTCCTTATGGAGGGTGTCAATGATGGTTTTCTGCACAACTTTCAGGTCAGCAGTCTTTCCCATGATTGTGATTCCTACTGAACCAGACTGAGAGACCATTTAAAGGCTCAGGAACCCTTTGCAGGTGTTATGGCTTAATTAGCTGATCAGAGTGGGACACTTTGAGCCTAGAATATTGCACCTTTTCACAATATTCAAATTTTCTGAGATTGTGCATTTGGGGTTTTCTTGAGCTGTAAGCCATAATCATCACAATTATGACAAATCACCGCTTGAACTATCTTGCTTTGCATGTAATGAGTCTATCTCATATATTCGTTTCACCTTTTAAGTTGCATTAGTGAAATAAATTAACTTTTGCACGATATTCAAATTTTTCGAGTATCACCTGTATATTGAAGATTACCAACCTTGGATGCATACTTTATTTATTTTCTGCTAATGTTTTTGCCAGAAATATGCTTCTAGTTTTAGAATGATAGTACTCATTTGCTTTTCAGTACCAAAACTATAGGATAGATAGGACTACATCTATATACAACTATAGGATAGATGGGACTACATCCATTTACAACTATAGGATAGGACTACAAAACTCCATCCAGCTCCTATTGTCCATAAAATAGAGCAGCAGATACATAATTCTCAAGAGAAAAATATATGATAAGAATCAGTAAAGGCAAGAGAGCACAGGAAGCTCACAAGAGTTCTGGCATATCAACAGATTTTTTTTTTGAGCTTATGAAGTAGATACTGTATTACATGATGCTTTCAATGGGAAATTTAACAGATCATAGGAGACCAAATAAGAGACTTTCGGCTGTGGTATTATCAAGTGATTCACTCTGTGCAGATGGTAGAGCTAAGCTTACATTGCTGAATATTTTTCTTGTAGAATAATAACAAGAATAGAAAAGGTCACTGAGTTTCATTTTCCCCTTCCTCTTCTCTCTCTCACTTTTTTTTTTTTTTTCTCTCTTACTTTTTTTCTCTTCTTTTGATTTTTTCTTTCTGTGCCTGCGTGTTTGAGGATACAATGCCAGTTTTTTTCTGGTTAATTTACTTGTATCACTCTAGATCAGAGGTCTCCAAACTATGGCCTGGGGGCCAGATGTGGCCCCTTGCTTGCCTTTATCTGGCCCTTGGGGCGCTATTCTACCAACTGACACCAATGATAGGGCATGATTCCTCCTACTGACACCATCAATGGGGCACTATTCATTCCATGAAAACCAATGATGGTGCACTAATGCAGGGGCATATTCTACTCCCACTGGCCACAGCCCGGCCCCCTCTAAAGCCTGAAGGACAGTAAACCAGCCCCTTGCTTGGAAAGTTTGGAGACCCCTGCTCTAGATAGTAATATTTGAGGAAGGATATTAGGATGGTATAGAGTAAAATGCAATATGTTATTATGTATACATGTATTGTTTATGTATCATGTGATACTGCAAATTATGCATCCCTGAAAGCTGTGTTGTATTAAAATATTCATTGGAAATCTAACAAATATTTAAAAAACAGTAATTATCAAGGTATATTTTAACCACTCCAGAAGAATTACCCCCCTTCATGACCAGGCCATTTATTGCTAAACGGCACTGTGTTACGTGACAATTGCTCAGTCATGCGACACTGTACCCAAATAAAATTTATGTCAGTTTTTTCCCACAAATAGAGCTTTCTTTTGGTGGTATTTGATCACCACTGCTTTTTTAATCTTTTTTGTGCTATAAGCAAAAAAAAATAAAACATTTTGAAAATTTTTTTTTTTTTTACTTTCTGCTAAAACATATTCATTAAAAAAAAGTACAAAATCAAACTTCTTGATAAATTTAGGACAATATGTATTCTGCTACATATTTTTGGTAAACAAAATCCCAATAAGCGTATATATTTATTAGTTTGTGCACTGTTATAGCATCTACAAACTTTGGGATATATTTATGGAATTTTTATTTATTTATTTATTTTTTACTAGTAATTGCGGCGATCAGCGACTTATAGCGGGACTGTGATATTGCAGCAGACATTCAGACCCCCTAACTGACACTTTTGACACTTTTTGGGGACCAGTGACACTAATACAGTGATCTATGCTAAAAATATGCACTGTCAATATACTAATGACACTGGTTGGGATGGGGTTAAACATTTAGGGCAGGGATCTCCAAACTACCGCCCTCCAGTTGTTGCGGAATTACAAATCCCATAAGGCATTGTAAAACTATGACATTCACAGACATGACTAGGCATGATGGGTATTGTAGTTCCTGAACAACTGAAGGGTCATAATTTGGAGACCCCTGATCTAGGGTGATCAAAGGGTTAAATGTGTGCCAGTGTTTATGTGTACTATGTGAGGTGCTTTTACTAGGGGAAGTAATCGATTTTATTCCCTGCTTTGCGGGGACAGAAAATCGAATACAGAGCTCTGCCTTGTTTACTTAGGCAGACCCCTGTCCTGTGTAAATTCATGAGGATCGCCAGGTGCCGGCGGTAATCCATTGGCCGGCACACCCGGTGATTGACGTCTGCTGTGTTAAATCACAGCACGGCCAGGTCGCTGGCGGCGCACCCCCCCTACCCAGAAGCTTTCAATCACGTACCAGGTAGGTGATCTGGCGCAGCCAAGCTGCCTTGCCACCCTGCCGCTATATATCTAGGTTATATGGCTGGCAAGCGGTTAAACAGAAGAGATATTAAGCTTTGTGCAATTTTTTGATAATTAGTAGGGACAAATCAAATCTTTTTTGACCACAGTGACAAGAAATTTTGAAGGAGTGGATGGAAATCTTTTTTCAAACTAATTTCTAACAGTGTATGTGGTTTACATTCAGTAGAGTCCATTCTTCCAAAAAATAAACCAAATTTTGATGTATTTTCGAGGGACATTCTTCAAGCTGTCAAATGTACTAAGAATTTTTGTAAAAATATTATTATCAACGTTTATTTGAATAGCTACTAGTGTTCGACCAGCTTAAAGCGGAGTTCCAGCCGGTAAAAAAAAAGTCTGTACAAATACTGTAGCTGCTAACCTTTAATATAGGGACACTTATCTGTCCAGGGATCCTGCAATGTCGGCACCCCAAGCCGATTCGTCCATTGGCTGTGGGTGCAGGTGCCAGCATTGCAAGTAAGGGAAACCGGCTGTGAAGCCTTCAGGCTTCACAGCCAGTTTCCTACTGTGCGTGGGCGTGTCGTGCTGCACTTTCTGAATTGTTCTGTCGTCTTCTGGGACACACACAGGTCCCAGAAGGCAGCGGGGGGTAAGGAGGAGAAGCCGATGCAAACACAAAAATTACGTACCTCGATACAGCGAGGTAGGACGGAAGTCCAGCTTGAAAACAATAGAAAAAGTACAAAAGAGCTAAAAAAAAAAGGAAGGGGGTGGGGTGCTCAATTTTTCAAGATCTAGTTGCATTTTAGCCTGGAACTCCACTTTAATATACGCAAATTTAGAATGTTAAAGCCATAATTCTGGAGTTCTTCTTTAAGTGAGGATTCAAATCAGAGGGCATAGCTGCCCACCGCTGTGACAAAGTGAAATTCTGAAGCCCACTTATAAAGGTTCAATGAACATTCTGCCCTGTCAGGCAACTGACTTTCATCTTCCGCAGTCCAGTTCTTGTTTTGTTTAGACTGTAATGGAAGTACAAGGAAGGTATTAGAGTGTATCTATCATTATCAGACAGTGAAGTCATAAGTCAACATGCTTGAGTGAAAGACTTCTGAGCGATGGGTCAGTGACTAATGTATTCCTGCTAGAAGCTGTCATTTGATCTGAGAAAGAAAACTATAAGAAAGATGTAAAAACCTCACAGGCTTATGAAGATCTCCTCACACCAACAGACAAACCTATTACTGTGGTATCCAATGAAAAGTGCCCCGATCCTGGCAATCTCATCATTCCTCGATGTTGTCATGTGTCAGCTTATCTTCCATCTTGTTCATGAGTTATGATTATGATGTATTTCTACATGAAAAGCAGATACAGTGAGAGAAACTCTTTCTCTAGCCTCCAGTTCAAAACAATGAGGTCACTCATCGGCCTATCTGATATTCATCTTGCACAATCACTTTGAAAAATAAAACATATTCACTTTGAAGTGGTACTAATGGCTTCCATATAGCTCTGTTATCATAAAGGTCTTAATAATTCTACTGAATGATGTTATTTTATTTAAGTATTTCCATTTTGGTCTCAAAGAGACTTCAAAGATGCTGTTAGCATTTTGCTTTTCATCTAAATAAAGGTGGTAACATAGGAGTATGACAATAAATTTGTTTTTTATTAGATTGTGTAGTTTTATGGAGATTGTACATGCTCAAATGTTGTTATCCATCTTTGTTCCTGTCAACTGCAGTTTAATGGCCCCCCACACACACAGTGAAATGAACAGAGAGTGCACAGGCATAGTGTAAAATCCTCAATAAAAATTGAATTTTATTTAATATATTGTACTCACAAAGTACTTGTTAAACATGCAAATCACAACTCTTTCATAAAAGGTCTCTCGAACCAATACGCAAAATAGTCTGACCACAGAAATGCACATTCTCTACATGTTGCATCTTGGCCTATGCATTTCCATGGAGCCAACTCTTCCACACTGGGAATACCTTTAAATAGTCCTTTCATATCCCAACATGGTAAAATAAGCCACTGCCTTTCAAATAGAATAAAACCACATTATTTATTTATTACAGGTACTTACACTCACCAGCCACTTTATTAGGTACACCTGTTCAATTGTTTGGTAACACAAATTGAAAATCAACCAATCACATGGCAGCAACTTTAGGCAGCTTCACGTGGTGAAGACAACTTGCTGAAGTTCAAACCGAGCAGCAGAATGGGGAAGAAAGGGAATTTAAGTGACTTTGAATGTGGCATGGTTGTTGGTGCCAGATGGACTGGTCTGAGTATTTCAAAAACTGCTGATCTACTGGGATTTTCACGTACAGCCATCTTTAGGGTTTACAGAGAATGGTCCGAAAAAGAGAAAATATCCAGCGAGCCGAAGTTGTGTTCACGAAAATGCCTTGTTGATATCAGAGGTCAGGAGAATGGGCAGACTGGTTCGAGAAGATAGAAAGGCAATGGTAACTCAAATAACCACTCGTTATAACCAAGGTATGCAGAATACCATTTCTGAACGCACAACACGTTGAACCTTGAAGCAGCAGAAGACCAAACAGGGTGCCACTTCTGTCAGCTAAGAACAGGAAACTGAGGCTGCAATTCGCACAGGCTCACCAAAATTGAACAATAGAAGATTGGAAAAGTATTGTCTGGTCTGATGATTCTCATTTTCAGCTGCAAGATTCAGATGGTAGGGTCAGAATTTGGCGTAAACAACATGAAAATATGGATCCATCCTGCCTTGTATCAATGGTTCAGGCTGGTGGTGTAATGGTGTAGGGTATATTTTCTTGGCACACTTTTGGCCCCTTAGTACCATTAAGTATAGTTTAACCGCTCCTGGACCAGCCGCCGCAGTTTTACTGCGGCAGGTTGGCTCCTGTCAGGAATGGTGTCATTACTGGGCTCACCTGCTGGTGGCACTGTTGCTTTTGGCACCAGTGAGTGTAGTTCTGTTGGCCACCAGCGGGTGTCTCCTCACCAAGACTTTCTACCAGCCATCAAGCACACCTGATCTGGGTCTGCTGGACTATATAAACCCGCCCTTAACCAAAGCTCAGTGCTCCAGAATTCCTTCTGTAAGCCTGGTCCCTGCCTGAACCTGAACCTGATCCGTTTCCTGCCTTGTCCTGGACTCGGTTCCTTGTATCCTGTCCCCTGAGACCTGTCCCCTGATACCAGCTTCCAGCTCCCCCTTGCTGACTGCTCCCAGTACCTGGCCTTCTACTCCCCTTGTCTCTCGTCCCTGCCTTGTTTATATATGTGTGTTCCCTTTACTTGTATATGTTAGTTAGATAGTTAGATTAGGTTGTTTTGGGGTTTGCTGTGTTCTCTTGTATTCATTTCTTGTTTATGGTTTGCTGTTGTTGGATTTCACGTGTGTCTTTATCTTCAATAAATATATATATTTTCACTTACTCTGTTCCTGATTCCTTAAGTGCAGCCCAATGATCTGATCACCTGTATTGGATGTCTGTGTATAGCATCCCCGTGACAGCTCCCCTGGGCGAAGCGACGTTACCGTACGTCGCTTTGCCTTTTGGCCACTAGGGGGCCACGCGTGCCCGCGGCTCGCCGCTGGAGCCAATGCGAGTGCCCGGCAGTCACGATGCCCGCCAGGCTCCCGTGATCGCTCATGACAGAGCGAGAACCATGATCTGTGTGTGTAAACACACAGATCCCAGTTCTCTCAGGGGAGAGGAGACTGATCGTGTTTTCATTAGACATGTGCATTCGTTTTCGTCCGAATGCATTTTCGTCCGAATTTCAGCTATTTTCGTTATCGTTTTAACAAACGAAAACGAAAGCACAGAATCCAAAAACCGAAAGATCCGACATAAACAAATACTTTATTTTAGTTTTCGTTGCTACAACAGTTCGATATAGATAGGAGATTCGACGTGACGCTGACAATAACAATCTGTGTCTATCGAACCTGTGGTCGAATGTGCCTAACCTTAAAGTGGTTGTAAACCGTTTTTTTTTTTTTGACTAACCTGCAAGACAAAGCTATAATGAGCTAGTATGACTAGCATACTAGCTCATTATGTACCACTTACCTTCGATCGGGGCCCCCGAAGTCGTCCGTGTCTCTCCTCTAGCCGCATCCATCGCTGCGGCGATAGCCGGAATGTTACTTCCGGGTATCGCCGCTGCAGCCAATCACAGCGCCGCTCCGGCGCTGTGATTGGCCGGAGCGGAGAAGACGTGACTCCGCGCATGCGCGCGTGAGCTGTCGAATTCGGCTACGTCGTCGAATGTTGCGACCTAGCCGAATTTGTGAATGGGGTGACGTCAGCGTCGCCGCATTTACATACAAATATCTCCTTAACCGTGTAGGTTAAGGAGATATTTCTTGCACCTACAGGTAAGCCTTAATCTAGGCTTACCTGTAGGGCTTTGTTTAAAAAGTGGGTTTACAACCACTTTAACTCTATTAGTCCAAGATTATTCTACATAGGAGAGAAAAGATTCGACATTATAGAGAGAAAAGATTCGACATAGGAGAGAAAGATTCGACATAGGAGAGAAAAGATTCGACATAGGAGAGAAAAGATTCGACATAGGAGAGAAAAGATTTGTTATTATAGAGAGAAAAGATTCGACATAGAGAGAAAAGATCACTGCTGGAATTGGGTGGGGGAAGTAAAATAAAAATAAAGTTGATGATGAATGTTATTGGCTGATTGTAACCAAAGAGGAGGAGCAGTAAAATAGCTAGAATGACGAAGATTCGACAAAGCATCGAAAGTTAGAAGATTCGACGGTGCAGCAAAACTGTACGACGCTGCAATCGTACATTTCCGTTCAAATGCATCCGCCCATAGGCTATAGAAGAATTCTAATGCTGGTTGACTAGTAATAGTAATGAATAAATATAATTATTACTAGTCATACAACATTAGAATTCTTCTATAGCTTGTGGGCGGAACATTCGACCGGAAATGTATGATTGCAGCGTCGTACAGTTTCACTGCTCCGTCGAATCTTCTTTGAACATTCGACAGACACCATAAGCCTTCAATGACAGATTCGACCTTAATTAATTCAGATTTTCGGACGAATGCAATTTCTAACGAAAAACGAAATAAATAAAAACGAATTTCGGGAGTAACTAAATAAATTTATTTTTCGGACAAAAACGAAATTCCGAAACGAAATATTTCAGTGTGCACATGTCTAGTTTTCATACAATGTATGAACACCGATCTCTCTCTCGTCCTAGAAAGTCCCATCACCCCCACAGTTAGAACACACCTAGGGAACACATATAACCCCTTGATCGCACCCTAGTGTTAACCCCTTTCCTGCCAGTGACATTTATACAGTAATCAGTGCATTTTTATAGAACTAATATGTATAATTGTCAGTGGTCCCAAAAATGTGTCAAAAGTGTCCAATCTGTGCACCGAAATATCGCAGTTCCGATAAAAATCGCTGATCACCGCCATTACTAGTAAAAAAAAAAAAATGCCATAAATCTACCCCCTATTTTGTAGACGCTATAACTTTTGCGAAAACCAATCAATATACGCTTATTCGTGTTATTTACCAAAATATGTAGAAGAATACATATCGGCCTAAACTGATGAAAATGTTTTTTTTTTTAAATTGGGATTTATTTATTATAGCAAAAAGTTAAAGATATTGTGATTTTTTTCAAAATTGTTGCTCTTCTTTCGTTTATAGCGCAAAAAATAAAAACCGCAGAGGTGATCAAATACCACCAAAAGAAATCTCTATTTCTTCAGGTACAGCGTTGCATGACCGCGCAATTGTCATTTAAAGTGAAGCAGTGCCGAATCTATGCCCCGGAAGAAGTCCCTGCGAGTTCTTTTAAACTTTTAATTTTAAACTGCAGTTTTTATGCTTTATATGCACTGTGTATCCTATGTTGTGCACACTGTCTGAATAAAACACCTTTTAAAAGTTTTTTTACACTATTGGAAGCCCCCCTTTTTATTTCTTTTGGGAATCTGTTCGGGGGACATGACGTTCTGATCCAGTCATCTGGAGGAGCTGTTGGAGATAGATAGATTCCTTATACCACCGTTTCCCCTTGGCGCCAGGAGCTGACAGTTTTCTATGCTTGTTTGACCTTCCATAACAGAGGGTCCACCGTGTGGGGTAAGAGTACATACAGCCTTACTTTATGTTGGTGATTCACCTGGTGAGGGATACCATTTGGAGTTCACAGCACCCAACACTTTATTCAGCATATGTTTCAAGGAATTGGACTTATTAATTTATTTTGCTGACATTTTTTTGGACTTTACCATCCATCCACATTTATATTATGTTCACTTAGCGCAACTTACTTTGTATTCTATATATTGTATTAAGACCTATCCTTTCCCACTTGAGTGCTGGTGGTTGTTATTTGACCTCACGCAGATTTATATTATTGCCTAGGACAAAACTTTAGAGGCAAACAAACTTGTGTAAAGTGAACTTGTACCAGGACTTTGAGTACCAAACGGCTTATTTAAAGTTCTTCTACTGATTTTAGAAATATTTAACTATTTTAATGTCACAATAGCACTTTCAATAAGGAGTGCAATATAAAGTCATTCTTTTCAGTAATAGGTTACTGTGCTGAATGTAGGTAGAAAATAGCAAATAGTGAAAATTCCCATTTGCTTGAAAATTGCTTATAATGGGAAGAATGAGTGGAGTGTTTCTGCTGCTTGTGTAATAAAGGTTTACCTGCAGGACTGAAAATGTTTGTGGTTTTGCGTTTCCCTGCCATAAGGAACGGTGACAGAGGGGCTTTATTTATTAGGAGTGACTTATTATTCAGCTTTCAAGTTTATAAAAGCTCAAAAATAGAATATTAAATCATTGAAGTGATGGAAAAAATGATGAAATGTAAACAGACCTGTATAAAAAATCCCCAGAAGATGTCTAACAATTTACAATTTACAATTGTATAAACTATTGGCACATTTTGGGGCAAAAATGTAGACTTCAAAAATTTCGACTTAATAAATTGGTAAAGTTACCTACAAATTTGATTCCTATGGGTGATTTTCACCTTTGGCTAAATGAGTATAATGGAAAATAATTTGACTGGTTATACAGAAAGTTCTATATATAATGTCACAACAATGATATGTGAAAGCTATAATGTGTGTTTATATGGGCTAGTCAGTAGACCATCAATTATACTACAGATGTCTCGTAATGTTTCTAGTGAAATCAGTCATGTTTAGTGACATGTTGTCATGCATATGTATGTCTCATTCCCTTTTTTTTTTTTTTTTTTAGGAAAAGCAGACTAACTAAAAAATTGACCTAAGCAACAAATGGTAAAATCTGACTTTATATAGTAGAGTATTCAATGATTTATGAACACAGCAAAGGAATTTCAGTGCGACTGTATCCTGGTATTGTTGATAAGAGAATTCAATGCAATGTGAGTAAATATGTAGAATGGTAAGTTAAAGCCCATTCCCTTTGCTTGTAAACATGTGTCTGCCCTGTCTGTGTGAATCCTTGGGTTCTCCTTGTCTGCCACAGCCTAGATTCTGGTACTATCATATATCATTGGTAGAGCAAGATGTCCGTTAAGCAGTAGAGCCTGGAGACTAGGGATGGGCCGAACACCCCCCGGTTCGGTTTGCACCAGAACATGAGAACAGGCAAAACATTTTTTTAACACGCGAACACTGTTAAAGTCTATGGGACACAAACATGAAAAATCAAAAGTGCTAATTTTAAAGGTTAATATGCAAGTTATTGTCATAAAAAGTGTTTGGGGACCCGGGTCCTGCCCCAGGGGACATGTATCAATGCATTTTTTTTTTTAAAAACGTCAGTTTTTTCGGGAGCAATGATTTTAATAATCCTTAAAGTGAAACAATAAAAGTGAAATATTCCTTTAAATTTCGTACCTGGGGGGTGTCTATAGTATGCCTGTAAAGTAGCGCTTGTTTCCCGTGTTTAGAACTGTCCCTGCACAAAATGTAATTTCTAAAGGAAAAAAAGTCATTTAAAACTACTTGCGGCTATTAATGAATTGTCGGGTCCCGGCAATACAGATAAAAGTCATAAAAAAAAAGCCCGCACCAAAATAAAAAAAAATGGCGTGAGGTTCTCCCCAAAAATCCATACCAGACCCTTATCCGAGCACGCAACCTGGCAGGCCGCAGGTAAAGAGGGGGGGCGAGAGAGGAAACAGCGGGAAACCTGCGTTGCATCAAAGGGGGCGGGGTCACCAAAACACGCCACTGGGAAATCCCGGCAATTCCCCTTGCGTCAGAGGGGGGCGGGATCACATGTTGAGTGGCCCTGCCCTCAGCTACATAAGAGCTGGTGCCATGTCATTGGTCGGGTGCCTCCGGTCCGGTGGAGGCAGGATCGTGTGCGTGTTCCTCGCTGGAGTCACTGGAGATCATCCATCGCTGGAGAACGAGAATTGGATTACATCGCTGGAGATCGAGGATGGATTTATTGGATTACATCGCTGGATTCTTTTTTTATTTTTTTATTTTTAATAAAGGACTTTTTGTGAAATGGTAGGGGTACAATGTACCCCTTACCAATTCACATAGGGGGGGGCGGGATCTGGGGGTCCCCTTTGTTAAAGGGGGCTTCCAGATTTCGATAAGCCCCCTGCCCTTGTCCCCCACAACCACTGGGCAAGGGTTCTGGAAATGAGGCCCTTGTCCCCATCAACATGGGGACATGTTGAGGGCATGTGGCCTGGTACGGTTGAGGAGGGGGGGCGCTCTCTCATCCCCCCTCTTTTCCTCCGGCCTGCCAGGTTTGCGTGCTCGGATAAGGGTCTGGTATGGATTTTTGGGAGGAACCCCACTGCATTTTTTTTTATTTGGCACGGGGTTCCCCTTAATATCCATACCAGACCTGAAGGGCCTGGTAATGGAATTTGGGGGTGACCCCCACGCATTTTTTTATTTATCAATGACTTTCAATGACTTTTATCTGTATTGCCGGGACCCGACAATTCATTATATCCGCGAGTAGTTTTAAATGACTTTTTTTCCTTTAGAAATGTCATTTTGTGCAGAGACTGTTATAAACACGGGAAACATGCGCTACTTTACAGGCATACTATAGACACCCCCAGGTACAAAATTTAAAGGAATATTTCACTCTTATTGTTTCACTTTAAGCATTATTAAAATCACTGCTCCCGAAAAAACAGCTGTTTTTAAAACTTTTTTTTTGCATTGATACATGTCCTCTGGAGCAGGACCCAGGTTCCCAAACACTTTTTATGCCAAAAACTTGCATATTAACCTTTAAAAATAGCACTTTAGATTTCTCCCATAGACTTTTAAAGGGTGTTCCGCTGCTTTTCGAATTTGCCGCAAACACCCCAAATTGTTCGCTGTTCGGCGAATGGGCGAACAGGCAATGTTCGAGTCAAACTCATGTTCGACTCAAACAGATAGCCCATCCCTACTGGAGACAATCAAATACTATGAAATGCCAGAAGTCTACCTGAATGGGGACTGATATAGGTGGAAGACTTTGCCCAGACAATGGACCCTTCTTCTTGACTAGGGATGAGCTCGGTGTTCGAGTCGAACATACGTTCGACTCGAACATCGGCTGTTCGATCGTTCGACGAAGATCGAACGATTTGGGCCGTTCGCGCCTAATTCGAGTGACGCGAACGGCCCACAATGCACTACGCCATCGCAGTGTCATCCAGGCGCTGTGATTGGCCAAGCATGCACTGTGACCCCGCATGCTTGGCCAATCACAGCGCCGGCAGCGAGGAGAGCAATGATTGGCCACAGGCAGGATGCCTGTGGCCAATTATTGCTGAGGGTGTTTAGTACACGCCCCACACTATAAAAGGCCGCCAGCACGGCGGCCTAGTGTAGTGTGTTCCGGAGCAGGGAAAGAGAAGCATAGGCAGGGACAGTGACATTTTTTTTTCTTGCTTAACCTGGATTCCTTTAGTTTAGGGAAAGAGAAGGATAGGTAGGGAGAGTGTCAGTGTGTTTTACTGTGCTAATCCTTGTTTGTAGGGACAGGGAAGGACAGTGAGGGAAATTCTCCTTGTGCTATACTGTGCTAAAGCATTGATCATCAACCATCTTTAAAAAAACATTTTTTATAGGGACAGAAAACTATAGGTAGGGAGAGTGTCAGTGTGTTTTACTGTGCTAATCCTTGTTTGTAGAGACAGGGAAGGACAGTGAGGGAAATTCTCCTTGTGCTATAGTGTGCTAAAGCATTGATCATCAACCATCTTTAAAAAAACATTTTTTATAGGAACAGAAAACTATAGGTAGGGAGAGTGTCAGTGTGTTTTACTGTGCTAATCCTTGTTTGTAGGGACAGGGAAGGACAGTGAGGGAAATTCTCCTTGTGCTATACTGTGCTAAAGCATTGATCATCAACCATCTTTAAAAAAACATTTTTTATAGGGACAGAAAACTATAGGTAGGGAGAGTGTCAGTGTGTTTTACTGTGCTAATCCTTGTTTGTAGGGACAGGGAAGGACAGTGAGGGAAATTCTCCTTGTGCTATACTGTGCTAAAGCATTGATCATCAACCATCTTTAAAAAAACATTTTTTATAGGGACAGAAAACTATAGGTAGGGAGAGTGTCAGTGTGTTTTACTGTGCTAATCCTTGTTTGTAGGGACAGGGAAGGACAGTGAGGGAAATTCTCCTTGTGCTATACTGTGCTAAAGCATTGATCATCAACCATCTTTAAAAAAACATTTTTTATAGGGACAGAAAACTATAGGTAGGGAGAGTGTCAGTGTGTTTTACTGTGCTAATCCTTGTTTGTAGGGACAGGGAAGGACAGTGAGGGAAATTCTCCTTGTGCTATACTGTGCTAAAGCATTGATCATCAACCATCTTTAAAAAAACATTTTTTATAGGGACAGAAAACTATAGGTAGGGAGAGTGTCAGTGTGTTTTACTGTGCTAATCCTTGTTTGTAGGGACAGGGAAGGACAGTGAGGGAAATTCTCCTTGTGCTATACTGTGCTAAAGCATTCCTCATCAACCATCTTTGAAATCCTTGTTTTTTGGACAGTCAGGGAAATTGTCGTTGTGCTATTCTGTGCGAAAGCAATCATCCTCAACCATATTTAGAAATCCTTAAGTAAAGGGACAGAGAAGGACACCTGAAGGTAGCCCTTATTGCTTTTTTCCCATCTCCCTGCAGGCCATCCATTAGAATGTCTGGAAGGCAAACAAGGAGAGGCAGACAGTCAGGAGGCAATAAAAGAGGGCAAGCAGGCTCTGTGTCTGGGGGCAACAGTGCTGGTCGTGGACGCGGTGCATTGTCATCAGCACATGGCCATGGGACACGCTTGTCCTTCTTTTCGGCAGCTGGACATGTTGAGCCACATCATGCCGAAGACTTGGTAGAGTGGATGACCAAGCCCTCCTCCTCCTCCTCATCCTCTCTCACCCAGGCTCAGGGTACTGGCAAAGCAGCTGCCAAAGCGTCCTCTTCCCTGGTATCAATGTCAGACTCATCATCAGTCACTCCTTCCCTAGATCCACCATGTCCTCCTCCTGAGGAGTCCCCCGAACTGTTTGAGCACAGTGTTGGGTACATGCTCCAGGAGGATGCCCAGCGTTTCGAAGGGTCTGATGATGAAACCCAGCTACAGGAAGGCAGTAGCGTGAGAGCAGACAGAGGGGATGCTCAAGAAGGACACCAATCTGGCAGTCATGTTCCAGCAGCTGCAGCATACTGCCAGATTGGCTCCAGTGATGAGGAGGGAGGGGATGATGAGGTCACTGACTCCACGTGGGTGCCTAATAGGAGAGAGGAGGAGGAGGAGGATGAGGGGGAGGCACATCTCCAACTAGGCAGGATGCCCTTTGGTGGCCAGCGTAAGGGCAGTACACCGACGGAATCACACCGCAGAGCTCCGCCTGTGCAGGGCGCTGCCTCTGCCCGTCATTCAAAAAGTTCTTTGGTGTGGGCCTTTTTTGAGGCTAGTGCATCAGATCGCACAGCTGCTGTTTGCAACATATGTCTCAAGCGTATATCGCGTGGCCAAAACATCAGCCGCTTGGGTACCACATGCCTGACCAGACATATGTTGACCTGCCATGCAGCTCGTTGGCAAGCCTACCTCAAAGACCCACACCAAAGAACAAAGCGGACCTCTCCTTGCACCACATCAGCTGGGATCTCCAACCCCACTATAACTTCAGTCCTCTCTGAAACATGCACTGAGAGGAATGAAGGTGTAGAATTAGGTGTGTCACAGCCAAGTACTTGCGGCCACTCTGCTAGCAGTACACCGACGTCCGATTCTAGCAGGCAAATTTCCCTGCCCCAGCTGCTGGACCGTCGAAAGAAGTTCACTCCCAGCCATCCACATGCCCAGCGGTTGAATGCTAGCTTGGCTAAATTGCTAGCGCTTCAACTGCTGCCTTTTCAGTTGGTAGACTCGGCCCCCTTCCGTGAGTTTGTGCAATGTGCGGTTCCTCAGTGGCAGGTTCCCAAACGCCACTTTTTCTCACGGAAGGCTATTCCGGCTCTCTACCGGCATGTGGAAGGCAATGTCTTGGCCTCGCTGGACAGGGCGGTCAGCGGTAAGGTGCATATTACCGCTGACTCATGGTCCAGCAGGCATGGACAGGGACGTTACCTTTCTTTCACGGCCCATTGGGTCACTCTTTTGGCAGCTGGGAAGGATGCAGGACAAGGTGCAGTAGTGTTGGAGGTTGTTCCACCGCCACGCCTCCAAAATGCTACTACTGGTTGTGACACACCTCTCTCCTCCACCCCCTCCTCTTCTTCTTCCCCCATGGCCTCTTCCTGTGCTTTGTCCTCTGAACCAGCGGTGCTCTGTAGCCGTTCAAGGGGCTACGCAAGTACGCAGGCAAAAAGATGCCATGCCGTGCTTGCGCTGGTGTGTTTGGGGGACAGAAGCCACACTGGGGCAGAGGTCCTGTCTGCTCTGCAGGGCCAGGCCGAGAGGTGGTTGACGCCACGCCAGCTTAAGCCAGGAATGGTGGTTTGCGACAATGGCACCAACCTCCTCTCCGCCCTCCGACAGGGACAACTGACCCATGTGCCCTGTGTGGCTCACGTCCTTAACCTGGTGGTGCAGCGGTTCTTGGGCAGGTACCCGGGCTTACAGGATGTCCTGAGGCAGGCCAGGAAAGTCTGTGTGCATTTCCGCAGATCTTATAATGCCAGTGCTCGCCTGGCTGAGCTGCAAAAGGAGTTGAACCTGCCCAAGAACCGCCTTATATGTGACATGCCCACCAGGTGGAACTCAACGTTGGCCATGCTGCAGCGGCTGCACACGCAGCAGAGGGCCATCAATGAGTACCTGTGCGACTACGGCACCAGGACAGGGTCAGGGGAGCTTGGTTTTTTTTCTCCACGCCAGTGGGGCATGATCAGGGATGCATGCACTGTCCTGGCACCATTTGAGGAGGCCACGAGGATGGTGAGCAGTGACAGTGCATGCATCAGTGACACTGTACCTCTTGTCCACCTGTTGGAGCACACGCTGCGTGGAATAATGGACAGGGCACTTGAGGCAGAACAGAGGCAGGAAGAGGAGGACTTCCTTGCCTCTCAAGGCCCCCTTTACCCAGACAGTGTTCCTTCTGTCCCACCCATCGCACAGGAAGAGGAGGAGGAGGAGGAGGAGGAGGATTGTGTCAGCATGGAGGTGGAGGCTGGCACTCAGCATCATCAGCAGCAGTCTTTTAGGGATGATTTACAGTCCCAAGAAACCAGTGGACTTGTACGTGGCTGGGAGGAGGTGGCTGCGGATCATGTCGTCCTTAGTGACCCAGAGGACTCCGGACCGAATGCCTCAGCTAACCTACGCTGCATGGCCTCCCTGATCCTGCAAAGTCTGCGGAAGGATCCTCGTATTCTTCGGATCAAGGAGAGGGACCATTACTGGCTGGCCACTCTCCTTGATCCATGGTACAAGGGTAAGGTTGCGGACCTTATGTTACCGTCGCAAAGGGAGCAGAGGATGAGACAACTCCGGGAGGCCTTGCAGAAAGGTCTGTGCAACGCGTTCCCAGAGACTGGGAGGTTACAAACTCCTGGTCCTGGACAACGAGTTGCTGAGGCTTCGGCCAGTCAAAGAAGGAGCGGTGGGGAAGGTGGCCGTCTGACCGATGCGTTCAGACAATTCTTTAGTCCGCAGCCCCAAAGTATGATCGGTTCCAGCAACCATCGCCAGCGTCTGATAAACATGGTGCAGGAATATCTAGGAGCAAGGTCAGACTTGGACACCTTCCCCACCGAAAATCCTCTGGCTTACTGGGTCTTGAGGATGGATCACTGGCCAGAGCTTGCACAGTATGCAATTGAGCTACTGGCCTGTCCTGCATCCAGCGTTCTTTCGGAACGCACATTCAGTGCTGCTGGAGGATTTGTCACGGATCACAGGGTGCGCCTGTCCACCGACTCGGTTGATCGACTGACTTTCATCAAGATGAACCAGTCTTGGATCACCACCAGCTACCACACACCTGATGCTGATATAACAGACTAATTGATTTTAACATGTCACATCCCTTCAAGACTGATGCTGATGCTGAGTGCCTGTGCTGTTATGTTGACTGGCTATCCTCCTCCTCCGAGTCCTCAATGATACGATTGATGATGATAGCTTGGAAGATCATTTTTGTTTATGGGTACCGCCACCAGTGGCTAAGGCCCAATTTTTCAGCCCCTGTTTAACAGGGGCGTGTAATTACAATTTTTGAAGCAATACTTTGCAACAGGGCTCATTGCTGTGCTCCAAGTACAGTATCTGTGAGGGGTTGGAGTGTTGTGCCACCAGTGCCTAAGGCCCAATTTTTCAGCCCCTGTTTAACAGGGGCGTGTCATTACAATTTTTGAAGCAATACTTTGCAACAGGGCTCATTGCTGTGCTCCAAGTACAGTATCTGTGAGGGGTTGCAGTGTTGTGCCACCAGTGCCTAAGGCCCAATTTTTCAGCCCCTGTTCAACAGGGGCATGTAATTACAATTCTTGATCTAATAATTCACAGCAGGGCCCATTGCTGCACCCACCAAGAGTAACTCTGAGGGCTTACAGTGTTGTGGCAACGCCACCACCACCACCACCACGAAAGGCCCAATTTTTCAGCCCCTGTTCAAAAGGGGCATGTAATTACAATTCTTGATCTAATAATTCACAGCAGGGCCCATTGCTGCACCCACCAAGAGTAACTGTCAGGGCTTACAGTGTTGTGGCACCAGCACCACCATCAAAGGCCCAATTTTTACTACCACTGTTCAACAATTATATGTAATTACAATTCCTGATATAATAGTTGACAGCAGGGCGTTCCAGCACCAATCAAGAGTAACTGTGAGTGCTTACAGTGTTGTGCCAACACCAACAACTAAGGGGCCTATTTCTGCAGAGTATATACGGCAGGTCCCTACTTTCAAACATCCAACTTACAAACGACTCCTACTTGCAAACGCAAGAAGACAACAGGAAGTGAGAGGAAATCTACCCCTAGGAAGGAAAATTCTCTCCTGTAAGAATTAATATGGGAGAAAGGTGTCTCCTCTGTACTGATGCTTTATCACCAATCCTTGTTTCAAGAAAAACACCACATTTCAAAAACAGTTGTCATTGGGACGGAAAGTGAGGTGAAATGTTCTGAACAGGGGCACAGACAGCAAAACAAATGTTACAGGGGTGATAACCCTTACCTATGTTTTCCAAAAAGTTTAAAAATAGATTTTTGGGCTGGAGCTACACTTAAACAATGTACCTGTTCAAAATTACAAACACATTCTACATAAGAACAAACCTACAGTCCCTGTCTTGTATGCACCGCCTGTATACGGCTGTTCAGAGTATATAGGGCCTTTTTTATTTTGTGTGCAGTGTTACCCTTAATATCCATACAAGACCCAAAGGGGCTGGTAATGGGCTGGGGTAGGGGGGGGGGGGGGGTCATGGGGTAGCTATGCCATTTTTCTTAAAGATTTTCATCCATATTACCGGGACCAGACATTACATTAAAGCCGCAAGCAGTTTTAAATGGGTTTTTTTTCCTTTAGAAGTGTCATTTTGTGCAGGGACAGTTCTAAACACGGGAAACACGTGGCACTTCACAGGCATACTTTAGACACCCCCCAGGTACGATATTTAAAGGAATATTTGACTTTTTTTTTTTCACTTTATGCATCATTAAAATGACTGCTCCCGAAAAACGACCGTTTTTAACCACTTAACGACTGCCCACCGCCGATTTACGTCGGCAGAATGGCACGGACAGGCAGAATCACGTAGATCTACGTGATCGCCTTTGTGCAGTTGGGGGGTCCATCCGGACCCCCCTTCACTGCAGTGAGCGGCCGTTAAGTGTTCGGGAGCGATCAGGCATGAGGGGGCGGCCGCTCGATTCCGCCCCCCCCCTCGCGATCGCTCCCGGCCAATGAAATTGCTTCCTCCGCCATGTGATGTAAACACAGGCTGGAGGAAGTGATGTCATCTCCCTCGCCGCGGTCTTTTCGTTCCCGGCGCCGAGGAGTGAAGACAGAGGTTAGTGCTCCAACAGTCCACTGACACGTAGGTACACATAGGCACACAAATCACCCCCCAGTCACCCCCAGATCACCCCCCAGGTCACCCCAAAGCCCCCAATCACAGTGTCACTGATTGCAGTGATCATTTATTTTACTGATCACTGCATTTAGTGTCATCTGTGATTGTAAAAAGTTGCAAGGCAGTTAGGATTAGGCCCCTTTAGGTCCAGGGTAGCCCCCTAACCCCCCCTAATAAAGGTTTAACCCCTTGATCACCCCCCAGGTAACCCTTTCACCCCCTAACTTCAGCGTCACTAAGCGATTGTTTTTCCGATCGCTGTATTCGTGTCGCTGGTGTTTTAGATAGGCAGTTATTTTTTTTTTAGGTTCGCCGCAGGTTTTTATTGGTGTCAGGTACCCCCATATTTAACCTAATAAAGGTTTTAACCCCCTGATTGCCCCTAGTTAACCCTTTCACCAGTGATCACCATATAAAGGTTACGGGTGACGCTGGTTGATTAGTTTGCTTTTTATAGCATCAGGGCACCCGCCGTATATAACCCAATATGGCAAGACGAAGGTACACTAGTAAAGAGGCCTACGAGATTCTGAGCATGACAGATAGTGAAGAGGAGGTCACGTATCTGTCAGATTCAGGCTCAGAATATCTTCCCGTAGAAGACAGTGACGTCAGCGGCCCCACGTCAGATAGCTCTGACGACGAAGTTGAGGTCCCTGCTAAGGTCAGGCGTACCCGATCCCGATCTTCTGAGGTTGTTGAGGAGCAAGAACCGCAGGTCTCTCGTATCATGGAGCAGAGTAGTACTAGCGCCGCTATTCCTTCTGGTGAACTGGCAAGCACCAGCGGCCTAGTACAGCCTGGACGTACATCCAGCACTGCAGTAACACTTGGTGACGTGGCGAGTCCCATAAGTGCAGTTCAAGCTGGCGAGGTGGCAAGCACAAGTAGTGTCCCGCTGCCACCAAGAAGACAAAGGCAGGCCCGTCGTGCCCATACTGCCCTTCCTGCAGAATTCGCCTATCCTGATTGGGTCCCCACCACTTCTGCAGAACCCATACTTCCCCCATTCACTGCCCAACCCGGTATTCAGGTGGAAACAGCTGATTTTATGCCAATCGATTTTTATTCGCTGTTTTTCACGGAAGATCTCTATAGATCTATTGTGGACCAGAGTAATTTATATGCTGGTCAATTTATCGCCGCTAACCCCCAGTTGCCTAAAATTGCCAGAAATTGGAAACCAATTACGGTTTCCGAATTTAAGACCTTTCTGGGCCTTTCCCTCAACATGGGCACACATAAATTTCCGTCATTGCGTGCTTATTGGTCCACGCACCCAATTGACCACATGCCCGTGTTCTCTGCCTCCATGTCCAGGGCACGATACGAGCAGATTTTGCGGTTCATGCACTTCAACGACAATGAACTTTGTCGTCCACGTGGGGACCCTGAATACGACCGGCTCTATAAAATTCGGCCCCTCATAAACCACTTCAACGAACGTTTTGCAGCCTTGTTTACTCCCGATCAAGTTGTCTGCGTTGATGAGTCCCTGATTAAATTTTCTGGCCGCTTGTCTTTCAAGCAGTACCTTCCCAGCAAGCGTGCCAGATACGGGGTCAAGCTCTACAAGTTCTGTGACAGGGCAACAGGCTATGTAGTGAACTTTACGGTTTATGAGGGAAAAGACAGTCAGATTGAGTCGGTCAACTGCCCGGATTACATAGGGAGCGCTGGCAAGATAGTGTGGAACTTGGTGTCACCCTTATTCGGAAAGGGGTACCACTTGTATGTGGACAATTATTACACGAGCGTGCCACTGTTTAGTCACTTGTTTGATCATAAGATTGGAGCATGTGGCACCGTGCGACCTAATCGCCGGGGCTTTCCCCAGCGGCTTGTAGATGCCCGTCTTAGGCTGGGGGAGAGAGCCTGCTTGAAGTGTAATAACTTGCTCGCTATGAAGTGGAGGGACAATAAGAATGTTTTCCTTCTTACCTCCCTTCATGCAGACACGACAGTCCAAATTCGTACGGCGACTGGTGTTGTGGAGAAACCCCTCTGTGTCCACGAATATAACCAAAATATGGGAGGGGTGGACCTCAACGACCAGTTGATGGCGCCGTATCTAATTGACCGTAAGGCGAGGCGCTGGTACAAAAAAGTGTCTCTATCATTATTCCAATTGGCTTTGCTGAACGCTCATGTGCTATACAGAGCTTCAGGCGGGACGTTATCTCTTCTAAAATTCCAGAATGAGATAGTCACAGAACTCCTGTATCCAGGCGGTTCTGCACCTCACCATCCCCAACCAAATGCAGTAAGCCGGCTGCATGAGAGGCATTATTCGTATGTCCTCCCGAGTACCCCTACCCAAAGCCACCCCCAAAAAAGATGTCGTGTCTGTAGCAAGCGCGGATTTAGGCGTGACACCCGTAGTTTTTGTCCACTCTGTCCTGACAAGCCTGGTCTTTGCCAAGGTGAATGTTTTGAACGCTACCACTCAAAAGTGAAGTTTTAGCGTAGGGTACAGCATTTCACAGACTAGGACACACTTACACAGGGTCTCCCAAGATGCCATTACATTTTGAGAGACCCGAACCATTACAGTTGTAAAGTTACAAAAAAAAGTGTAAAAAAGAAAAAAAAAAACGTAAAAAACAAAACACAAAAAAAATATAAAATAAAAAAACCAAAAATAGTTGTCGTTTTATTGTTCTCTCTCTCTCTATTTTCTCTCTATTGTTCTGCTCTTTTTTACTGTATTCTATTCTGCAATGTTTTATCATGCTTGCTTTTCAGGTATGTAATTTTTTGTTTTCAGGTGCGCCATTCAACTGCAGCGGTTGCGTTAAAACATTTTTTTGCCGCGTACATACGGTCGACATTCCGACCGTGTGTACGCGGCATAACTTTTTTGCAGGAGGATGCCCCCATGCTTCGGCATATATATATTTTAGGCACAGGTTGCGTTAAAACATTTTTTTATTTTTTACTAGGTTTTGTTTTGGTATTTGCTTTGCAGGTATGGCATGGTAAGGTCCTACTGTTGTACTGTAATGTTACTTTGTTTTAATGTTAACCACCATTTGCTTAGCAGGTACGCCATTCAGTTGCAGCGCGGATCTATTTATCTTGACAGCAACAGCGTTTGCTCCCACGATACATAAAGCCGTGACTCCAACGCTGTAGGAGGTGATTTCACCACCACAGTTAAAAAAAAGAGCATATATGCCGAAGCATGGGGGCAGCAGGGGCGGAGGAGCGATTTTGCTCCTAATGCCGCGTATATACGGTCGAAATTCCAACGGAGGCTTATCCGTGGAAAAGTCCGACCGTGTGTACGCGGCATAACCTTTTATGCCGCGTACATACGGTCGAAATTCCGACGAAGGCTTGACCGTGTGTACGCGGCATAACTTTTTTGCGGGAGGATGCCCCCATGCTTCGGCATATATGCCCATCATTAGAAGTGGGTGGATGAAGGGAGGTATTCTAATGGTGGGCATACCCACCAATCAATCTCTTTTTTTCGTTCAGCCAATAGGCTGTATGAAAAAAAAGATTACAATACATGTCCAACAAGGACCAGCAACGTACTGGTATGTTGCTGGACTTTGAATGTTTATACCAGAATGATGCCTGCGGGTTTAGGTATCATCTTGGTATCATTCTTTTCAGCCAGCAGCCGGCTTTCATGTAAAAGCAATTCTAGCAGATAATTAGCCTCTAGACTGCTTTTACAAGCAGTGGGAGGGAATGTCCCCCCCCCGGATATAAAAAGCGCCATTGGGAAATTGGGAAAGCATTTTATCACACCGATCTTGGTGTGGTCAGATGCTTTGAGGGCAGAGGAAAGATCTAGGGTCTAACCCCCCAATTTTTTTCAAAAAAAGAGTACCTGTCACTACCTATTGCTATCATAGGGGATATTTACATTCCCTGAGATAACGATAAAAATGGTAAAAAAATAAAATATGGAAGGCACAGTTTAAAAATAAAATAAAAAAGCCAAATAAATAATAAAAAAAAAAAAAAAAAAAGCACCGCTGTCCCCCCCTGCTATTGCGCAAAGGCGAACGCAAGCGTCGGTCTAGCGTCATATGTAAACAGCAATTGCATCATGCATGTGAGGTATCACCGCGAAGGTCAGATCGAGGGCAGTCATTTTAGCAGTAGACCTCCTCTGTAAATCTAACGTGGTAACCTGTAAAGGCTTTTAAATGCTTTTAAAAATGAATGTAGTTTTGTCGCCGCTGCGCGTTTGTGCGCAATTTTAAAGCATGTCGTGTTTGGTATCCATGTACTCGGCCTATGATCATCTTTTTTATTTCATCAAACATTTGGGCAATATAGTGTTTTTTAGTGCATTAAAAATAAAAAAAGTGTGTTTTTCCCCCAAAAAATGCGTTTGAAAAATCGCTGCGCAAATACTGTGTGGAAAAAAAAATGCAACACCCACTATTTTAATCTGTAGGGCCTTTGCTTTAAAAAAATATATAATGTTTGGGGGTTCAACATAATTTTCTTGCAAAAAAAAATTTTCTTTCATGTAAACAAAAAGTGTCAGAAAGGGCTTTGTCTTCAAGTGGTTAGAAGAGTGGATGATGTGTGACATAAGCTTCCTAATGTTGTGCATAAAATGCCAGGACAGTTCAAAACCCCCCCAAATGACCCCATTTTGTAAAGTAGACACCTCAAGCTATTTGCTGAGAGGCATGTTGAGCCCATTGAATATTTTTTTTTTTTGTCCCAAGTGATTGAATAATGACCAAAAAAAAATAAAAAATGTACAAAAAGTTGTCACTAAATTATATATTGCTCAAACATGCCATGGGCATATGTGGAATTACACCCCAAAATACATTCTGTTGCTTCTCCTGAGTACGGGGATACCACATGTGTGGGACTTTTTGGGAGCCTAGTCGCGTACGGGACCCCAAAAACCAAGCACCGCCTTCAGGATTTCTATGGGTGTAAATTTTTGATTTCACTCCTCACTGCCTATCACAGTTTCGGAGGCCATGGAATGCCCAGATGGCACGAAACCCCCCCAAATGACCCCATTTTGGAAAGTAGACACCCCAAGCTATATGCTGAGAGGTATGTTGAGTATTTTGCAGATCTCGCTTTTTGTCACAAAGTTTTGAAAATGTAAAAAAAGAAAAAAAAAAGAAAAAAAAATGTCTTTCTTAATTTTCAAAAACAAATGAGAGCTGTAAAATACTCACCATGCCTCTCAGCAAATAGCTTGGGGTGTCTACTTTCCAAAATGGGGTCATTTGTGGGGGTTTTGGGCTATTTTGACATTTTATGGCCTTCAAAACTGTGATAGGTAGTGAGGAGTGAAATCAAAAATTTATGCCCTTAGAAACCTTGAAGGCGGTGCTTGGTTTTTGGGGTCCCGTACGCGGCTAGGCTCCCAAAAAGTCCCACACATGTGGTATCCCCGTACTCAGGAGAAGCAGCAGAATGTATTTTGGGGTGTAATTTCACATATAACCATGGCATGTGTGAGCAATATATCATTTAGTGACAACTTTTTGTACATTTTTTTTTTTTCTTTTTGTCATTATTCAATCATTTGGGACAAAAAAAAAAAATATTCAATGGGCTCAACATGCCTCTCAGCAAATAGCTTGGGGTGTCTACTTTCCAAAATGGGGTCATTTGGGGGGGTTTTGTGCCATCTTGGCATTTTATGGCCTTCAAAACTGTGATAGGTAGTGAGGAGTGAAATCAAAAATTTATGCCCTTAGAAACCTTGAAGGCGGTGCTTGGTTTTTGGGGTCCCGTACGTGGCTAGGCTCCCAAAAAGTCCCACACATGTGGTATCCCCGTACTCAGGAGAAGCAGCAGAATGTATTTTGGGGTGCAATTTCACATATGCCCATGGCATGTGTGAGCAATATATCATTTAGTGACAACTTTGTGCAAAAAAAAAAAAGTTTGTCATATTCCCGCAACTTGTGGCAAAATATAAAATATTCCATGGACTGAACATGCCTCTCAGTAAATAGCTTGGGGTGTCTACTTTCCAAAATGGGGTCATTTGGGGGGGTTTTGTGCTATTTTGGCATTTTATGGCCTTCGAAACTGTGATAGGTAGTGAGGAGTGAAATCAAAAATTTGCGCCCTTAGAAATCCTGAAGGCGGTGCTTGGTTTCCGGGGTCCCGTACGTGGCTAGGCTCCTAAAAAGTCCCACACATGTGGTATCCCCGTACTCAGGAGAAGCAGCAGAATGTATTTTGGGGTGCAATTCCACATATAACCATGGCATGTGTGAGCAATATATCATTTAGTGACAACTTTTTGTAATTTTTTTTTTTTTTTTTTTTTTGTCATTATTCAATCACTTGGGACAAAAAAAAAAATATTCAATGGGCTCAACATGCCTCTCAGCAATTTCCTTGGGGTGTCTACTTTCCAAAATGGGGTCATTTGGGGGGGTTTTGTACTGCCCTGCCATTTTAGCACCTCAAGAAATGAGATAGGCAGTCATAAATTTAAAGCTGTGTAAATTTCAGAAAATGTACCCTAGTTTGTAAACGCTATAACTTTTGCGCAAACCAATAAATATACGCTTATTGACATTTTTTTTACTAAAGACATGTGGCTGAATACATTTTGGCCTAAATGTATGACTAAAATTGAGTTTATTCGATTTTTCTTATAACAAAAAGTAGAAAATATCATTTTTTTTCAAAATTTTCGGTCTTTTTCTGTTTATATCGCAAAAAATAAAAATCGCAGAGGCAATCAAATACCATTAAAAGAAAGCTCTATTTGTGGGAAGAAAAGGACGCAAATTTCATTTGGGTACAACATTGCATGTCCGCACAATTTACAGTTAAAGCAGCGCAGTGCCGAATCCCAAAAACAGGCTTGGTCCTAGTGGCCCGAAATGGTCCGGGGCTTAAGTGGTTAAAACTTATTTTTGCATTGATACATGTCCCCTGGTGCAGAACCCGGGTTCCCAAACCCTTTTTAGGACAATAACATGCATAATAGTCGTTATAATTAGCACTTTAGAATTCGAACGTTCGCATCCATTGTATTTAATAGGGTTCTAATGTTCGTATGAACGTTCGGTCCGTTCGCGGGTTCTGGTGCGAACCGAACCCGGGGGTGTTCGGCTCATCACTATTCTTGACCTGTGGCTGGTTGACAAGTCAGCAACCTTTCCTTCCATGTTGTTTAGGCTTGTCTCTGTCTGGTATTTTGGTTTTGACCATGGACTATAGTCTCCGGTTCTTGACCCTTGGTTATGCTTTTGTTTTTGTTGTTTACTGATCACAATCTACTTTTTTCTAACTCTGTCTCAAAGAACATTTTAACCCCTAATTAGCATCCTGATGGTCTTCACACATATGGACTGTTATTTATTTACTTATTACAGGTATTTATATACTGCAGTCAATTTACACAGCGCTTTACATATGCATTATTCATTCACATCAATCACTGCCTTCATGGAGCTTACAATCTAAGGTCCCTAACTCACATTCATACATAGACATATTAAGGCCAAATTAGGCAGGAGCCAATAACCTACCAGCATGTCTTTGGAGTGTGGGAGGAAACTGGAGTACCCAGAGGAAACCCACGCAGGCGCAGGGAAAACACACAAACCTACAGTATTAGGCTGTTAGGGGCCCTTGTAGCTAGTTATTTTACTATGCATCTATCATTCCAGATACCTTTCACATGGGCGGAATGATACGGTCTACCTGTCAGTTTTTCAGGTGGACCCGATCGGACCCTCTAGTCTACTCTATGGAGCCGCAGGTTTTAACGGACACATGTGTCTGTTGACACCCGCCAATATCCGATCCGATCCTATCCGTCTGGCAGATCGGTTCAGATGGCAGTTGGGTGTAAGCAGACACGCGGTCCATTTACATTCGACTGCCCACAGTTGATAGTGGGCTGTGTCTTTGTTCATTTTGCATAAGTGGAGCAGATACGGACCAGCCATCTGCCTGCTCAGCGGGGATGAGGAGACAGATTCCCTGCTGAACAGAAGCCTGCCCCATGTGTAAAACACAAGAACAGGAAGCGCCTCTGGGTGCAGACTGTTTAAAAAGTTTATTTAAATAGAAAGGTTTGTAAAAACACTCAAATTTAAGTGGTAAGTTTGTGCATGATAGGGTCCCAAACAACCAGGGTCATCAGTGATATCTGTCTCTATGGAGCCGATGGATGTGCTGTCTCTGCAATCGTCTCTGTAGCCACAAGATGGTATACAGCCGGCAGCAGTGGATGGACATCAGAGCGAGGCTTGAGGAGCAGACTGTAATCCAGGCGAGGAGAGATGATGTCACTGGAATACACATTTGTAAGGAGCCTTAGTACTTTGGGCATAAACAGTAAAGGAAATTAAAAATTTAAAGCTTAATAACAGACAAAAATTAATGCAACTCTGTAATCATTTTCACGTGGTTAAATGTATTGCACATGGAGGCAATCAGGTGTACAAGGAGCATGCTGTTAGGAGGAGAGGGCAAAGTGACAGAAAGAGGACCCCATCACTGTGCTGCTTCACCTTTCACTGTCAATTCAAGGGGTGGGGGTGGGAAGGAAACTTGTAAGTGAAAGTGAAACTGCAGGCAGACAAAGATCAGGTCTCCTCCACTGTTAGACAAGGCTGTGCTGCTGGGCAGAACTGTAAAAATATCAGATCTGGATGGACAGAAATACAAATCCTTTGGCAGGTAAAACAGCTCAACTGTGTGTTTAGCCATTTCCCTGGAGTTCAGCTTTAAAAAAAATGCTGATTTAGGTCCTGTGGATCTTAAACCTGGCAGATTGGTTTTCCAATTTCTAGAGATATACGAATGTGTCCTGTTTAAAGAAGGAAATTACTGTAATTTATCTACAGTGACGGACATTTTGACTTATTTTAACCCATGTCATTTAACGGTTCTTCAGTGAGTGATGGAGAAGAGAAACCCTGACTCTGCTGCTGACTTTGCAGAGATCACACACAGCTTAGTAATTAGTGTCAACTTTACAACTGTCTTCAAAGATAAAGTAAGAGTTCTGAATTCCAAAATGTTGCACTATACTGCTGTATAACATCGCTCTGTAATGCTTATGTGACCAACACGGATCATCATAAGAATATGACTTTTGACAGCAACAAGTTATACTGATTGGGTATATTTCCTATAGAAAAAAACCGACGCAGTAGCAGCAATCTGACAGAGTAAATGATCTTTTAACTGTCAATTTCTGAACTGTGTTTGGGCAGAGACTCGTGGTGTAATGGTTAGCAAGCCAGGCTACCATTGCTGACAACCATGGGATCAAATCCCCATGGGGCTGCTACAAAAGACAATCTTTTTTTTTTGTGTCTAAACCCTGAGGACTGAAGTTGAAAAACACTGGGTCACAGTATCTTTTCAGATGGGGTCACAGTATATTTTCGGATGTGGGTCACAGTATATTTTTGGATAGGAGGTCACAGTATATTTTCAGATGTGGCTCACTGTATATTTTTGGATAGGGGATCACAGTATATTTTCAGATGGGGTCACAGTATATTTTCAGATGGGGGCCACAGTATATTTTCAGATGGGGTTCACAGTATATTTTCAGATAGGGGGTCACAGTATATTTTCAGATGAGGGTCACACTATATTTTCAGATGTGGGTCACTGTATATTTTTGGATAGGGGGTCATTTTTTTTCATTTATATTTTCAGTATAACTGGCTGCTACAAGAGCCAGTCTTTTTTTTGTGTCTAAACCCCCCCTACCACCCCTGCCTGTGTCTAACCCCTTCCCTAACACCCCTGCCTGCGTCTAACCCCCCCCTCTTCCCAACCGCCGCTGCCTCCGTCTTAACCCCACCACCACTGTTGCATGTAAATCTGACATCCTAATAAATTTAATTTTGGTTTTAATTGTCATGATATAAAATAATAAATGTGGGGGCCTTTTAATGGGCGTCAATATATTTTTGTGGGAGGGGGCGGTAGGGAGGAGGGGGCAGCATTTTGATCCTGGGCCCAGGCAGCACAATGTCTTGGGCCGGCATTGCCCCTATCCGAAAATATACTGTGACCCCCCATCTGAAAATATACCGTGACCCCCTATCCGAAAATATACTATGACCCCCTACCTGAAAATATACTATGACCCCCTATCTGAAAATATAGTGTGACCCTCATCTGAAAATATACTGTGGCCCCCCATCTGAAAATATACTGTGAACCCCATCTGAAAAAATACTGTGACCCCATCTGAAAATATACTGTGACCCCCTATCCAAAAATATACAGCGACCCACATCTGAAAATATACTGTGAACCCATCTGAAAATATACTGTAAACCCCATCTGAAAATATACTGGTGACCCCATCTGAAAATATACTGTGACCCCATCGGAAAATATACTGTGACCCCATCTGAAAATATACTGTAACCCCCTATCCAAAAATATACTGTGACCCACATCCGAAAAGATACTGTTAGCTAATGGTGCCCATAAAAATCAGATGACAGTTTCCCAGTATTATGGGCTGAATCTGTAGACAATCTGGTCTCTGGGATGACCACTACCAGCTAAGACTCAGCAGAGAAACCAGTGAGAAAAAATGTTGTCTAATTAATATTCTTCCCCCCATCTGAAAGCCAGTGCCATGGGAGACCGCAGCTCTCCTCCCGTCTTTTCTTTTTATAGGCTAAACACAAACCGTAGCACAATACAACCAATTATGTGTTAGCTAGTATGAAAAATAGTGGGGCAGTCAGAGTGTGCCCCGTCATGTCTATAGCAGACTTTAAGGAGTTCATATAAAGGCCCAAGATTGACAATAGTTGGAATGGCTCACAAAAATGTATTGCCATTTATGAAAATTTTAACCACTTCCCATCCCGCCTATTGTCAAATGACGTCCACAAGGTGGCTCTGCCATCCTCGGGCCTCCCGGCCGCTAGGGGACGCGCGCCGCATCACTCGGGTGCCGATGCGCGTGCCTGGCGGCCGCGATGTCTGCTAGGTACCTGCAATCGGTAGTTACAGAGCCAGGGACGTGGATCTCTGTGTGTAAACACAGAGATCCACGTCCTGTCAGGGAAATGAGAATGATGGTGTGTCCCTTGTACATAGGGACAACGATCGGTCACCTCCCCCAGTCAGTCCCCTCCCCCCACAGTTAGAATCACTCCCTAGGATACACATTTAACCCCTTGATCGCCCCCTAGTGTTAACCCCTTCCCTGCCATTCACATTTATACAGTAATCAGTGCATATTTATAGCACTGTTCACTGTATAAATGTGAATGGTCCCAAAAATGTGTCAAAAGTGTCCGATCTGTCCGCTGTCCTGACAAAAATCGCAGATAACCGTCATTACTAGTAAAAAAAAAAATCATAAATCTATCCCCTATTTTGTAGGTGCTATAACTTTTGCGCAAACCAATCACTATACGCTTTTGGCGATTTTTTTAAACAAAAATATGTAGAAGAATACATATCAGCCTAAACTGAGAAAAAAAAAGTTTTTTTTTTTTAAATATTGGGATATTTATTATAGAAAAAAGTAAAAAATATTGTGTTTTTTTCAAAATTGTCAGTGTTTATAGCACAAAAACCGCAGAGGTGATCAAATACCACCAAAAGAAAGTTCTATTTGTGGAAAAAAAAAAAGGATGTCAATTTTGTTTGGGAGCCACGTCACACGACCACGCAATTGTCATTCAAAGCGTGACAGTGCTGAAAGCTGAAAATTGGCCTGGGCAGGAAGGGGGTGAAAATGCCTGGTATTGAAGTGGTTAATAAGGCTTAAAAGATTTTACTTTGTGTGGGAAACATTGGAGAGAATTATTAAACAGACACTGATTTACTAAAACTGGAGAGTGTGAAATCTGGTGCAGCTGTGCATGGTAGCCAATCAGTTTCTAACTTCAGCTTGTTCAATAAGCTTTGACAAAAAAATAGAAACTGATTGGCCAACATGCACAGCTGCACCAGATTTTACACTCTCCAGTTTTAGTAAATCAACCCACTCTCACCTTGCCTATGTAAGAACAATAGACTGTGTCTGCAAAGGGCATCCCCAACCCCTTTACCTATGCTCTCTCACAGCTTCTTGCTATTACAGTATTTGTTGAGGCGAGGAGAGAGAGTTCATGATTGCGCTGAGTAGTCAACAGCCTTAAAGTGATACTAAAGTCTTGTTTTTTTTTCTATAAAAATAACAAACATGGTATACTTACCTTCTCTGTGTAATGGATTTGCACAGAGCAGCTCAGATCCTCCTCTTCTCGGGTCCCTCTTTGGGGCTCCTGGCCCCTCCCTCCTGTTGAGTTCCCCCCACAGCAAACAGCTTGTTATGGGGGCATCCAAGCCGAGTCACTGCTCCGTGTATCCATTCAGAAACAGAGCCCTGGTTCGGCCCCGTCCCCTCTCTCTTCTCATTGGCTAACAATTTGATTATAAAGAAAGAAAATACTGCGCTAATCTAAAATAGTGAATAAAAATAAAGCTGCTACATAAAATGTGACTAAAATTAATAAACATGGAATGAAGATGTAGCGCTAAGTGAAGAAATGAAGCCCAATGATTTGGGCCTCCAATCAAACCAAAGTGATAAATAATATCAATATAATGAGTCCATACAGTGTCCATAGAAATTTTTTTGTGTTGTGAAGAAAGAACATGTAGCACTGAAGGGTCATCACATAACTCTTGTAGAAAAAGAGAGGTAGAATACTCTTACCGGAACATTAGACCTGTGGTTTAGGCAGGTCAAATAGGCATACGAAATCCCAGTGGCACTCCTCATCGGTTAGTCTGGAAACTGGATCAGATGGGTCCCCAATGTAGACTGTCCAGTAGGCTCCCCGACTTGACAGCAGACTCTGGGTTTCACACCAATCCAGGTGGTCCTCCAATGGAACTGGAACCGCCACTCAGCAAGGAGACTCTTTACCACGGTGAATATTAGTAACCAGTGGCCAAAGGAAGCTATTACTTGACCAACCACCCATGTGAGGAGAAAAGAAGGGAAGGAATGCTCCAATGGTGCAGGTCAATGAGGATGCCCCTGTTGAAGAACATTTGTTCGAAACGCGTAGGGCTTGGTACACTACCTCATTCACTGCCCCTTTTTAAATGTTTTTATTGTTTGTGATCACTTTTATGTTGGTTGAATAAACCCTCATTGACCTGCACCATTGGAGCATTCCTTCCCTTCTTTTCTCCTCACATGGGTGGTTGGTCAAGTAATAGCTTCCTTTGGCCACTGGTTACTAATATTCACCGTGGTAAAGAGTCTCCTTGCTGAGTGGCGGTTCCAGTTCCATCGGAGGACCACCTGGATTGGTGTGAAACCCAGAGTCTGCTGTCAAGTCGGGGAGCCTACCGGACAGTCTACATTGGGGACCCATCTGATCCAGTTTCCAGACTAACTGATGAGGAGTGCCACTGGGATTTCGTATGCCTATTTGACCTGCCTAAACCACAGGTCTAATGTTCCGGTAAGAGTATTCTACCTCTCTTTTTCTACAAGAGTTATGTGATGACCCTTCAGTGCTACATGTTCTTTCTTCACAACACAAAAAAATTTCTATGGACACTGTATGGACTCATTATATTGATATTATTTAACAATTTGATTGACTGCAGCGGGAGCCAATGGAGCCGCTGCTGTGTCTCAGCCAATCAGGAAGGAGAGTCCCAGATGGCCGAGATAGGCTCAGGTAAGTATTAGGAGGGCTGAGGGGGACTGCTGCATACAGGAGGCTTTTTATCTTTAATGCATAGAATGAAGTAAGATAAGAAAACCTTCTGCCTTTACAACCACTTTAAAGTATAACTAAAGGCAAAACTTTTCTTTTAGCTTTAGAGCGGAGAGGGATTAGAACACCTGACAGGTTTTATTGCTGTAAGTACCCCGTTAAGAAGATTCATCCTCTAAATTTGTCCAGTTTACCATTATCATTGAAAGTGAAAGTAAAAGAAATTCACAAATTTTGGGTTGTCCCCAGAAAAGTAATAGAGGGGAAATTCTCCAATGACGACATTAGTTCTGGTGACCTGGGGTCCCCAAGGAATTCCCTTAATTTGTAGGGATTTACTCTCTTTTCCTGTTTGGCTATAAGACAGGAAGTGAAGGGAAATCTCTGCAATGGGACACAGATGGTGAAAAAAATTTGACATGGATTATAACTTTCCCTTACTCTATTTAAAATGAAAAAAAAAAAGTTTTGCCTATAACTCTACTTTAAGTGCTAATAAAACAAGAAATTGGTTGCACACTGGAACTCCAACTTATTTTGATGTCATCTTTATTGTCAACAGGGTCAGACAGATACAGGCAATGGTAGATGCGTTTCACAAGTGATAGCTTGCTTGTTCACAACAAAAAAACTACTACTTTAAGTGCTACTGTTGATGTTTTTGTCCTTTTATGCTGCATACACACAATCGGAATTTCCGACAACAAATGTTCGATGTGAGCTTTTGGTTATTCCGACCGTGTGTAGGCTCCATCGGACATTTGCTGTCGGAATTTCCGACAACAAATGTTTGAGAGCAGGTTCTCAATTTTTCCAACAACAAAAGTTCTTGTCGGAAATTCCGATCGCGTGTATCCAATTCTGACGCACAAAAATACTATGCATGCTCGGAATCAATTCGACACATGCTCGGAATCATTGTACTTCATTTTTCTCGGCTCGTCGTAGTGTTGTACATCTCCGCGTTCTTGACGTTCGGAATTTCCGAGCAACATTTGTGCGACCATGTGTATGCAAGACAAGTTTGAGCCAACATCCGTCGGGAAAAAAAAACACGGTTTTGTTGTCAGAAATTCCGATCGTGTGTACGCAGCATTACTCTATTCGCATCTGAGGTAATGAGGGCAATTAAAAAGGGTAAGTGGGTTGAGAATGGATGAAAATCAGTGAGGGTGCAGAGTTCTTTTGAAAAAGAATTGAGGGAAGAAGTTGATCAGATCTGGACCCATAATGCCTAGAGAGAGACGGGTAATTAATTGCTGTCCACAACAGGAGAGGCACCGGTGGAGCAATGCTAAACTCATGTCCAAAGTACCGTATTTTTCGCTCCATGAGACACACTTTTTCCTCCCCAAAAAATGGGGGAAAGTGCCTCTGCGTCTTATGGAGCGAATATTGAGCAGGAGTCGCCGCTGCTGCCACCGCCGCTCGCTCCGAGCACACACACAGGACACACCGCCCTCTCTCACACCAGCTAACCAGAAGCCGGCCCCGCCCAAGGCAATGCCACGTCGCCTCCAATCAAGGGCGAAGGCTAGCCCAACTGGTGTGACGTGAAAGTATGCTGTCACCAATTGCGGCCATCCCCATGACGTTTCTGGGAACGCCTTCCTCCCGGGCTGCTGTGAGCCAATGGGGGCAGAGGGAGGCAGGGCCAACTGCCAGCATGAATGGGATGCGCAGTGAGATGGAGAAGCGGCGTGTGTGGTATAATGCTGAAATATGCGGTATGTACATTATGGGAGGATTTTATGGGAGCATTTATGTGGAGATCATGCTAGGTGCTTCGATAGATGGAACAAGACACGGCTAACTACACTGTTTCTCACCTTTTCTTACTATTTCAATATCTTTTCTTGTATTATGACAGTGGTGTGTGCATACTGTGCTATATGTCCATAGGAACATGGGAGAAATCCTGCTATATATCTACACTGTATGATGGCCTTATAAGATCCAGTTACTCACTCATCAGATTATACTCACATAAGCACTGGTGTATCTTTATTTATTATAGGAATACCACTGGCTAACATACTGTCCACTGGCTAATGTACATTTTATTTGCCAGGCTTCTGTATGGGTCAGAATATTTATTTTTCTTGGTTTCCTCCTCTAAAACCTAGGTGCGTCTTATGGTCAGGTGCGTCTTATGGTGCGAAAAATATGGTAATATTCAGCTCATCATATATTTGAGAGGTACTGCAGAAAGTCTGATCAGCCTAAGGGAAGAGTGTATTCTCATGGGTGTGCTACCCATTTTCTACTGCTGTTGTGAGTTGCTAGTCAAGGGCATCGAATATAAAGACTTTTCTCTAAATTAGTAAGCCATCTCCCCCTTCCTTTTTGGTATGTGCCCACCAGTGTTGCCAACCTCCTGCAGCATTTTGTACTGACAAAACATGGACAATTTACTGACGGAGCACATTTCTTACTGACAACTTCCAAAAATGACCTTAAAAACAAAGACAATCAATATTTAAACAGTATAAACACAACATGGAAGCACTGATAATACCCATAACAAGTAATTTGATTGGTTTACACTTACAAAGGTCAACACAGCATGACAAATTATCAACCCCTGGTATTTACAGACAGTTGTAAAAATCACAGTATTTTACAAACTGTCTGTAAATTTACTGGTGTCCACTAAACCCAATAACCCTATGTTACTCGTATTACAAATGCACAGATTATGATTACCTAGGCCCCATCCATTCCCAATGATCCAAGAGCAGTTCCTTAGCCTGCATCTGCAGTAATTTCCCTCAGTGGTCTATGGTCAGTTATAATAATCACTCCAGGGTGCATATTTAATGCTTTCGCTGCTCGACCAATATTATCCTCGTTTCAGGTATATGCTTAATTGCACATTACAGACTTGAATTTTTTTTAAAGACCCTCAAAACTATATATTTAATAAATGCAGAGGACCTTTTGAATAAAGACACCAATCTGATGTTGCATCCTGATGTTTAGGCAGGGCTGCTATTAAATTTAGTTGACAGACGATAGTTGCCTTGGCCAATTTTTAGGAGATCAATTGATTTCCCCCTAATTCTGGACTTGCTGCACTTTTCTCTTCTGTCACTAGGTGGCACTGTAGATGGTGACATTGGATAAGACAAGGGCATAGCAAGGGCAGATTAGGAATGAATGGGGTATCTCAGCCAATGGGCAGAAATTTTCTTGGGTCCCTTGGCCTGCTAGGAGGGCCTATTTATTTGGGTAGTCAGGTGATCGGGGGTTCTGTGCCTCCTGGATGGCTGTCTGGGTGGGCGTGTGTCATGCTACCCCGGGCTTCTAGGCCGTAAGCCTGAGGCCTATGCTGGGCACATCTGGCTGCTAGGCTGTCTGAGAGCCTATCCAGAAGCAGGAGAGCAGCGTAGGGTTGGGACTGTTGGCTTGTAGTCCAACCAGAAGTAACGGTTCTGCCAGCCGGGGAGCCAGTTGTGGTCGGGGTAGAGGGGAAGCTTTCGCCACTAAGGGACCATCCACCTTGTTACTGGAGACTACTGTGAGTAAGCTGAGGCCAGTACCAAAGCAGACTTCTCACCAGCCGGGGATGGTGAAGTAGTCGGAAAACTTCAGCGAATGCCAAGCCAGGGACCCAGCAGGACAGCAGAGGTGAAGCTTGCAGCGCATCAGTGAGTGCCAAGCCAGGGACCTAGCGTGTCGGCAGGGGTGACGCTTGAAGAGTATTTGTGAGTGCCAAGTCAGGGACCCAGCAGGGAAGCGGGGGTGATGGGGTGATGCTTGAGGAAGATACTGAGTGCTAACAGTGGAAGAGCTCAGGGGATCGAGTGGCTATTGGATCTGAAGTCTAGTGAGAGAGACTGGGAGCTCGTTGAGTGAAGACCCACAGTGAGAGAGTGTGGGGAAAGCTGAGGAATGTTCGTGTTGCAAATAGTTGGATACAATTACAGTTAGTAACTTCTACAAGATTGTTGCCATAGAAGACAGCGTCCTACCTATACAGAAGTGGTGTCCAGTTGGAGGCCTTCACCTGTATGGCTGTATGCCTATAGAAGTCTTGGAGTCTGCCAATTAACATTGCATCTACCTAAGGGTGTCCTGGCCCTAACCCTCTCTCCCACAGTTCTGTTAAAGAGACAATAAATCTCTTTGCATTCAAAAAGTGTCTGGCACCTACCCTTTTCATCTTGCATTACACCCACCATGCCTTGTAACCTACTTTACACAGAAGGATGTCAGCTGTCTCTAACTCTGGAGGTCACCATTAGGCCTAAAGGGGCCCGGGACTTTACTACACTGAATTTATGTTGCATGATATTAGCACAAATGTGTACTAAATCTATATTTTATGTAACATTCTACTGCACACATGCACAGTATTATTGTATCAAGCCTTAAAATCATGTGTCTTGGAAATGTAAAAATGTAAAAATTGCTTATAAGTGGTGCATTAAAAACCTTGTGTGTGTGTGTATTTTTCATATTTTATTTTAATTTACCATATTATATTTTTCATCTTCTTTTTTTACTTATGTTTATTACTATCATAAAAAGGCTGACAAGCCCCCTATGTAATAATGCATAGGGAGTGACAGGCACTCTTTATGGAGACTTTAGAGATCCATTGGGTCTCTGCCCTGAGCACTTCCATATTCATTTAGCTTAAAAAAGATCAGTGAATGGAAGTTTGCAGTTCTCTCCTCCCGATGGATGGAGGTACGACTCTCATGCTGGCTTCTGTATACCATATAGCAGGGGTAGGCAACCTTAGCACTCCAGCTGTGGTGAAACTACAAATTCCATCATGCCTCTGCCTCTAGGAGTCATGCCCTTGATTGGCAGAGTCTTGCAATGTCTCATGGGACTTATAGAATCACCACAGATGGAGGCCGAGGTTGCCTACCCCTGTCATATAGTAAACCAAGAAGGACAAAGCTGCCTATACTAATGCCAACCCACCACCATTTTGTTTGCTGCTTAGAACAAAGAGAAATGCCAGGTACTGCCTGGTACTCCCTTTCCTTTCATATAAAAGCGATGGTGTAAGACATCATTGGAGGCATCGAAGAAGGGGGGATGCATGCATGTGCTATTGCACCCACAAAAATTCTGCTACCACCCCCATAGCATTGGGGATGCTGATATTCACAAAGGACAGCCCATCATTATAGTGAAACATAAAACAAATGATTTCCCCAAAGTCACAATTACACTTAGGTGCTCAAGTCGAGGTACTCTATTGGTGTTCAAACATAATGCTCAATCCAGTGCACCCCTCCTCAGATCGGGTAATCTGCAAACAACTGTAAATACACACACAGGAGGGTGAATACACCTAGTGCATTACCCCTGTGCATGCCCTCTTCCTCAGAACTCTGAGGAAGGGGGCATGTCCCCCAAAATGCATCAGCTTTCCAACCATATTGATGGCATCGCCTACGGCTGGAGTATATATATACTGTATATGTAAAGCCGGTTGTCATTTATGTTTGTGAGTATCCATTTGTCTTCATAATATTTATTAGAGTTGCATGGTGATAATGCACTAGGCGTTTGTGCCCGCCCTGTGTGTGTTTTTACAAAACGAATGATGGTAAAATGGTTTTCAATTTTTCTTCAAAATTTTTTTTTTTAGATGTCTTTGCTGGAAAACACCTAAGTAGCATGAAATTCAAACAGATGTGGCCTTTTATTTTCATAAAATAGGTTTAATCCTCTGGTTATCCTTTCTATCGTGAGCCGATGGATGTCCGGACCCGTCTTCTCCCCAACCATATCTCCAGTGACGGGGTCTATGGAACAGCTGTGCTGATAGAAACCTTCTCTGATAAGAGCACAGCCAACTGAGGCACTTAAGAAGCTGTCGTATAGAGTTACATTCCCATTATGCTTGCCTAATGTGTAACACTTGGAAATCTGCTCTGAGCACTATGTATGCTGTTGCCATTTTGACTGACACACCAGACTTTTTATTATTCAAAACCTTCTGGACTGCCAACTGTCAAGGGTTGCTAACATCTTTCAAAGAGCGATAGTTGTTTGGGACCAAATGTTTCCAATGATGTAACTCCTCATGTATATTTTGCTTCGTCCTGCTTAATACACATGTTTTGATATATCATGTAACCCTTTTGCTATAAAATTCCCAAGAAAGGTACGCTTTATTTTAAGTTTTTCTGAAGTTTGAATTTGCAAAGCAACTGTAGATTTCTGTAGAGATTAATAAAAGTTGATTTACTAAAACTTGAAAGTACAAAGTCTGGTGCAGCTCTGCATAGAAACCAATCAGCTTCCAGGTTTTATTTAAAAGCTTAACCTCCCTGGCGGTATGATTATGTCAGATTTTTGATGCTGAAAGCGGTACAATTGTTTCGCATGGAAATTTGGTGTTTTATATTGTAGGCCTTTAATTCTTATAAATAACTCACTTAAATCTGTCCAAACCAGAGTCTAGTAGACATCCCGGGTATGATAAATGAAGGATTGGACCGGGTGAGCATAGGGTGATGGCTGCTATTGCCAACTCGCCCACATGGACACCAGCAATAGGGATGTTGGGTGGATTTTTCTAGGCACTGATAACACAACAAAAATATTTTTCATATAAAAGTATATTTATTACATAAAAACCATACAATTAAAAACATTTGAGCCAAACCCCACAAAGGAAAACAGCTTGGTTGATAACGGGACCACCGTCACACATCTGTTTATGGTGGAGAGAGGCAAAAACCTCAACCGGTTTCACGGTTGGTACCGCTTCTTCAATAGGGTCTGTATAATACATAATATATACAATAAATGAACTAGCAATGACATATACATGTAACATATGGAGTTTGTGGTTGAGGTTTTCGCCTCTCTCCACCATAAACAGATGTGTGACGGTGGTCCCGTTATCAACCAAATTGTAATGTCCGTACCCATTTCGAGTGGGGACACTAGTTCTGAGGGCCTGGGGGGCAATGAACTCCCTAATTTGCATAGATTTCCTCTCACTTCCTGTTTGGCTATGGGGCAGGAAGTGAAGGGAAATCTCCGCAATGGGACAGGGATGGTAAAAAATAAACTGACCGGGGCTATAACCCTCCCTTACTCTATCCGAAATGAAAAAAAGAGTGTTCCTATAGTTCTACTTTAGGCACAAATTTCTGATAATTTTATGGAGAGGACTAAGAAGATATAACCATGCCAATGGTGCAGCAGAAAATACATAGCACAGTGAGGAAGGTTTGTGGTCAAGGGTGATAGGACAGTAAAAATTAGAAGCACCGCCCCCCCCCCCCCATAGTTGCGGAATGCTGGCTGCCTGCATACCTGAAGCAGTGCAGCTGCTTTATGGGGGCACTAGACTAATTTGCCTCTCTGCCCAGTCCACCCCATAAGACTGGTGCTACACTAACAGTGTAGTGCAAGCCGGCGGGGACTCTTTCCGTGCTGCCCCCCTGCAAAGTGCTGCCCTAGGCCTGGGCCTTGTTGGCCTAGGCCAGGATACAGCGTTGCATGAGGCACAGCAGACAGTAGCAATGTCAGTTGGGGGGGGGGGAGGGAGAGCTGGGCTGCTGTTAGAAATAATGAGGCCCTGTACAGCCTACCTGGCAAGGTCATCCCTCCAAAAATATCAGAAACTACACTAAATCATTACTAGCAGTCAGTCACAAACACAACATAACACAACATTTAGGTCTGGTCCCCACTGGCCGTCCCACCAAATCCGCCAACAAGCCATCCCACCAAGTCCTTCAGTGCCTCAGCCCCCCTCACACCTGTACGCTCTCAGCTCTCACCCGTATGCTCTCAGTCCCCCCTCATACCTGTATGATTCCAGCCCTCCTCACACCTGTACGCTCCCAGACCCCCTCACACCTGTATGCTCTCAGCCCCCCACACACCTGTAGGGTTCTCAGCCCCCCTCACACCTGTACGCTCTCAGCCCCCCTCATAACTGTATGCTCTCAGCCCCCACACACCTGTACGCTCTCAGCTCCCCTCACACCTGTATACACTCAGCCCCCCACACCTGTATGCTCTCAGCTCCCCTCACACCTGTACGCTCTCAGCCCCCCTCAAATCTGTATGATCTCAGCTCCCCCACACCTGTACGCTCTCAGCCCCCTCACACCTGTACGCTCTCAGCCCCCCCACACACCTGTACGCTCTTAGCAACTTTAGGTCTGGTCCGCACTGGCCGTTCCACCAAATCCGCCCACAAGCCATCCCACCAAGTCCTTAAGTGCCTCAGCCCCCCTCACACCTGTATGCTCTCAGCTCACACCCGTATGCTTTCAGTCCCCCCTCATACCTGTATGATTCCAGCCCCCCTCACACCTGTACGTTTTCAGACCCCCTCACACCTGTATGCTCTCAGCCCCCCGCACACCTGTAGAGTTCTCACTCCCCCCCACACACCTGTAGGGTTCTCAGCCCCCCTCACACCTGTACGCTCTCAGCCCCCCTCATACCTGTATGCTCTCAGCCCCCCCACACCTGTACGCTCTCAGCTCCCCTCACACCTGTATGCTCTCAGCCCCCCCACACCTGTACGCTCTTAGCCCCCCTCACACCTGTATGCTCTCAGCCCCCCCCCACACCTGTACGCTCTCAGCCCCCTCACACCTGTACGCTCTCAGCCCCCCCCCACACACCTGTACGCTCTTAGCCCCCCTCACACCTGTACGCTCTCAGCCCCCTCACACCTGTACGCTCCCAGCCCCCCTCATATATGAATATATGAGACACGTACACACACGCGTACACATTCAGACATGTACACCCAGAGACAGACATGTACACACACACACACACCCACCCACCCACAGACAGACATGTACACACACACCTACACACACACACAGACAGACATGTGTACACACACATACATGTGCACACACATACATGTACACAGCCACACCCCGCTTCACTTGTACAACAGCCCTTACTTGTAAGGTGGTCTTCCTGGTCCCAGCTCGTGTTTCCACATGTGGCTGAGACACAGATAGGAACTGCAGTCCAGAATACAGTACAGGCAGCACAGACGAGGGGTGCACATGCAGGACTTTGCCAGAGGTGGCAGCAAGGAGCCCAATGTAAGCTCAATGACACAGAGCAGCAGCAGCTGCAGACTTACACTTAAGCACCCACAGAGCTCCTCTGCACCCGCACCTGCCTTCTCCCATCCCCCGTCAGTCGACCGGGCCCTTTGAGACGCTTGGGCCTCTTACAAGTGTAGCGGCTGTACCCCCTGATGGCTGCTCTGAGTATATTTGTTTGTTTATGTGACTGGAACTGTGCGCAAGCAGCCTATGTGATGCTATGAGGATGCAGTGGCTGTATAAACATAGCCACAGGTTCTAATTTGACAGGTGAGAGCAGGTGTACGGTCCTGAACACACACAGTGTGTATTCAGGGCCACACACCCACATCTGCACACCTGGCAAATTAGAACCTGCGACTGTGTTTATACAGCCGCTGCATCCCTATAGAGTAACAGGCAGCTTCAGCCACGCAAACAAACACTCATTCACACTGTATGAGAACCTGTGTCAATCTGCCTTTTTTTTTTCTTTTTATAATTTTTTACAATTTTCTAAAACGATTTTTTATATTTTTTCACAATGCTGTTGGTGTACAGGGGCTTTAATCAAATCTCAGGGGTCTAAATTTAGACCCCTGATGTCTCACTTTTGAGTCAGAGCAAGGGGCATAGATCCCCAGTTCTTTCTCTGCAGCCTCAGCTGCCTTCGTACAGAGGTTCCTGTTCATTCATAAAACGAAGCGTAGCAAACCTAGTTTGCTATGCTTCAGTTGTGAATGAACACATTGAGTTATTGGTACAGATAATTTTCTGTGTTCATTTAGGAAAGGAAGGGGCTGGTAAAGATGACATACTATACTTACTGGCCCCTTTCCCCACTGCATGCAGCCAGTGGGAGGAAAGGAGGGAGAGGAAGGAAGCCAGAAGCGCTGGGGGGGTGGCACACAGTATGGGATGCACACAGCAGGGGGCACACAGCAGAGCGCCCAGGCAGCAGGGGGAAAAGGATGTGGAGAGCGAGGGTGATCGGTGGAACCAATCCCCCTGCAGCAGCTGAAAGCTGGCTTCTCCTCCTCACCCTCCCACCAACTTTCTGCTGCAGGGAAATAGGTTCTATCAATCACCTTCGCTGTCCACATCCTTTTCCCTCTGCTGCCTGGACCCCCCTTTTAAACTGATAGGACCCAGGCCCTGTACAGGAGGACCAGAGGACCAGTGGTACCCTCCGTATCGGCAGCCCTGGGGGGGGAAGGCTGATACATTCTGCTGGAGAGCTTGAGCTTGTGAAAAACAACAGACTTGCTGGCTGGCTCACCAGATGAAAATAGAAGAAAGCAAGCCTAAAAAAAGAAACAAATGCAGCCATCACATCTAAGGATTGGTAAGCTGCAATATAATAATTATTTGTTTTTGGATTTAATACTGCTTTAAGATAAGTGTAGCGGCCTCACCCCATCTCCTTTGTCTAGGGGTATGTCACACGACAGGGTGAGATGCGCTACGGCCCATGTCCTCCCCATAGCTGTGGGTGAGGTGAAGGCCAGCACCAGATATTTCCTCAGGCCTATGTGCTTTTGTCTGGAATACAGTCCTGCTGTGTCAACACTTCCCTCTGCTCCCATTAACCAGAGTTCCACACACCGATCACAGTCCAACTCTTGCTTTATTGTACATCTCACAATAAACAGTGCTTCAGTAGCCAACTGGTTGCGACTTGATAACATTTTGATACGGGGAATGAGCAGGTCGAGGCACTATCCTGGTTATTAACTAAACCACTGCGATCTCGCCAGCGGTTACTATAGCATTCAGCTAGAAAGGACTTAGAATCTGAGAGTCTCTACCAGCGACTCAAGAGAACGTAGATAGGAGTACCTTCGCTGCGTTGCGGCCCCTGTCAGGGGAAGATGTCCCTCCAAGGGAATTACCAGAGGCCCATCCGTCACTGGGTTGATGCTGCTCCAGACTCTCCGGATGGGTAAACTCCCCGGCCTCCTCACCTCAGACATGGGCCCCATCCACCTCAGGGACCCTCGGACGTCTCCACCCTCGCGGGATCCAGTCGAAGTCACTGGACCCCAGGCCTCCTAGTTTAGTACCTCACCCCAGGCTGAAGGTGCCTGGGATGGACTCCAACTTCATTCCGGTCAGGCCTAGGGCGCCTGGGCCTGAATCCGGAACCGCCCGCACCCAGACCTAAGGTGCCTGGGCGCGTGAAGAAGATCATCCGGAAGACCTCGTGGTTAGGGCGTCTCCCCCTTTTATCCCCTCCCATCGACACCACGGCAGGTTCCCCGCCCTTGCCGTACCATCTCCGGAAAGGGACAAAAAGGCTAGCACTGTAATGGCAAATCTACCTTGAGCCTCCAGGTACCCCGCCACCCAGAGGCCAAGGAGATTATTACACCATCCAATCCTCCACGAACACAAGTGGTCCACTATTCCCATACTTACACACCTGGGTGTCCCACCTAAATTTAGAGACCCCGCTACATACTCCCCCCTGTGATTTGACGCTGGTCCCCAGCGTCTGGTGCAAACCCATGTCTCCCATGGAGTGATGACACAAGCTTAGCCCCAGAGGCTATCCCTAAAATTTTGAACCTCAACCATACCAAGACCTGCTCAAGGGGAAAGGGAATATAAAACAATAAAACTTTTCCCTAAAAACATCTATCATGTACACATATACAATCCCTCCCATCACTGTCTAAGAACCACCCCACACTCAGCAGTCTTGACAGACAAATCTCCTGCAGAGGGAAAAAAAAACAACACACAAGGAAATCCACATCCTGACACTTTTTGTGTTAATTTGGAATGAATGGGTCCATCAACCAATAGACCCATTCGCTCCAATGAGTAAAGTGATGCGTGTGTAAAAAAAAAACAAACAGCCGTTGCACAACACTGCCACCTGGTGACAGTGCCGCGGTAATGACACTTGGTGCAATCTTCATTCTTCCTGCATCCCTACACTAATTCTACCCCAAAGTCTGTCTTTGAACTGTGAGGAAGAGAGAACAACAAAAAAAAAACTTCTCTCATTCCTCCTGAAGAGTAGAAAACAAAAGCCCAAATAAAAAAAAAAACTAGGGCACAGTTCGGATGCTCCGGCAGGAACACTTCTAGAAGATTGTAGGAAAGGAACAACAAGTGAGTCTCTTCTCACAAGTAGAACTTCGGGTCAGGCAAGAACAAGGGCTTCAGATGTCTATCAAAAACCTCAACTGAATAGTCAGCATCCTCACCATCCTTCCTGCAGATGCGCACCCTGTCTGCGTGGACATGGCGACCCCACATCCAGTCTGCTCTGCAGTCCCGAAACCCCTTCGACACGGATGGCGAACAGGACAAATATCTTCGTGCATGGGGTACTTTGAGCTTTTCCCAGACAAATTCGTCATACCATCTCTGGCGTATGACCTCAACTTCAAAAAGTAAGTCCCGAGGCAAGTAGGGATATTCCCACCCATACTCACGGGCGACTCTCTGTGAGAAAAGTCATTGCAATCTGGCCAAAGGAGGCATGGCTAACCGCTCACCTTCTCCGGGTTGAACGATGGCCTCCGGATGCCGAGGTACTTTCACTACCTCTAATGGCTTTTCTCTTGGTGCTTGTAGTGAGGCTCGCTGCAGCCCCGCCACCAAGACGGGCGATGTTGTAGATTGTGGGAAGGCACTTTGAGGACTAGACTTCCTCGTAGACTCCGGGGCTTGCACCCGGGGCGTGCTGTCTCCTATTGACATAGGGGAATCCTGCGGTACACGTAACACAGGCAATGGGCGTTTGTCCCAGCCCTTCCGATGAAACAGTTCATCAATCTCCCCGTCATCTCCACAATCTGACAGCGACTCTAGGTCGGAAGTGTCATACATCTCAGTGGGAAGGTAGTCTCTGGTAGACGTGGTACTACCCTCCCTTGCGGGCTCCACAGGCTGTGGACCCCTGACACCTCCAACCACCACCACAGTCCCAGCCCCTGGCTCACCTTGACCTTTTGTAGAACTGGGATGTCCAGGACTCTTCCAACCGGATCCATCCAGGCCAGGCAAGCGACGGGGTAAAGCTCAACCACGACCACCGACCACAGGAGGCCTGCACCAGACCAACTTTCCTCTTCGGAGGTGGGAGCAGAGAATCTGTGGTGACCGAAGCAGCATCCTCGGATTTTTCTCTCTCAGTCTCTGATTGGGCAGTCACATCGCCCTGGTCAGTGCGTACGGGAACCTCCGCAAAGGCCTGGATCTCTCCTTCTAGAGTAGCGGTACCTGTGAGGCTGTTGAGGCGAAGGGCCCGGGGCCTTACTGTGGATGGCTCCACCTCGAACAAGAACTCTTTGCATGCCTCGCAACGCCCGAATGGCTTCAGGTGGACCACCAGTCCCGAGCACCCGGGACAGATCACGCCGAGGGCCTCCGTGTCTCTGCATGAGTACAAAGCCAACTGCCCTCGGGGCCTGAGTCTTATCCCCGTGTCTGTAAGGGGAACAGCGAATGTAGTCATCTTCGTGGGGTAGGGAACCGGAATCCACGGGGAGCTTGAGGCCATCCCGACTATCTGCTGCTCCATCACGCACTGACCACGCGCCGAAGTCTCCACGTGAGTTCCTCCACATGGCCAGACTCCTCCCATCACTTGCACGTTTTCGCGGGCTTCCTTCAAGCTCCGCCCACGAACTGTACAGTCACGGGGTGCCTCATGGCGCAGTGCAATAAAAGCCCCCACATGTAGTACTTCACACGGCTGGACTCCTCCCTCTTCTCGCTCCTCTGCATGGGCCTTTCCCGTCCTAGGGTCATTTCCACGACTTTGAGCAGGGATGCACTTTGGCCAATCACATGGCCGACCTGCTCGGAACTCCTCCGGGCAGCAAAGTCCAGACACAGCCATTCTTTCTTCCAAAGTTAAAACACATATCATCCCGGACTCACGAGCCCACACGTGTAGCGGCCTCACCCCATCTGCTTTGTCTAGGGGTATGTCACACGACAGGGTGAGATGCGCTACGGCCCATCACATCTAAGGATTGGTAAGCTGCAATATAATAATCATTTGTTTTTGGATTTAATACTGCTTTAAGATAAGTGTAGCGGCCTCACCCCATCTCCTTTGTCTAGGGGTATGTCACACGACAGGGTGAGATGCGCTACGGCCCATGTCCTCCCCATAGCTGTGGGTGAGGTGAAGGCCAGCACCAGATATTTCCTCAGGCCTATGTGCTTTTGTCTGAAATACAGTCCTGCTGTGTCAACACTTCCCTCTGCTCCCATTAACCAGAGTTCCACACACCGATCACAGTCCAACTCTTGCTTTATTGTACATCTCACAATAAACAGTGCTTCAGTAGCAAACTGGTTGCGACTTGATAACATTTTGATACGGGGAATGAGCAGGTCGAGGCACTATCCTGGTTATTAACTAAACCACTGCGATCTCGCCAGCGGTTACTATAGCATTCAGCTAGAAAGGACTTAGAATCTGAGAGTCTCTACCAGCGACTCAAGAGAACGTAGATAGGAGTACCTTCGCTGCGTTGCGGCCTCTGTCAGGGGAAGATGTCCCTCCAAGGGAGTTACCAGAGGCCCATCCGTCACTGGGTTGATGCTGCTCCAGACTCTCCGGACGGGTAACCTCCCCGGCCTCCTCACCTCAGACATGGGCCCCATCCACCTCAGGGACCCTCGGACGTCTCCACCCTCGCGGGATCCAGTCGAAGTCACTGGACCCCAGGCCTCCTAGTTTAGTACCTCACTCCAGGCTGAAGGTGCCTGGGATGGACTCCAACTCCATTCCAGTCAGGCCTATGGCGCCTTGGCCGGAATCCGGAACCGCCTGCACCCAGGCCTAAGGTGCCTGGGCGCATGAAGAAGATCCTCCGGAAGACCTTGTGGTTAGGGCGTCTCCCCCTTTTATCTCCTCCCATCGACACCACGGCAGGTTCCCCGCCCTTGCCGTACCATCTCCGGAAAGGGACAAAAAGGCTAGCACTGTAATGGCAAATCTACCTTGAGCCTCCAGGTACCCCGCCACCCAGAGGCCAAGGAGATTATTACACCATCCAATCCTCCACGAACACAAGTGGTCCACTATTCCCATACTTACACACCTGGGTGTCCCACCTAAATTTAGAGACCCCGCTACATAAGGAAAGTATTATAGGATCCAAATATGAAGAAGAATGTTGGCATATTCCTTTGTTCTACATAAAGGCAGAAACAGGAAATATCTAAAGAAGATTGTGATTGAAGAATAAATTCTGCTGATATTGTAATGCAATCACAGAGCTTGTAATAGGGACTCACGAACAGTAGTTTTTGGGCTCTATGACCTCATTGGCCAGGCACAATGGCACCCCTCTTGGTTCTATCATAGTGCCAGCTTTACTCTTTACTGTTTATGGAGACTTTATAGAGCTATGATAAAACGCTTCCTCTTTTGAGTTGACAATAACCTTATTCCACCAAGGCCAGCCTCAGATTGATCAGATAATTTATTTATACATTATCACTAAGTACATAGCTATTAAGCTGACAATGATGCTTCGATTTTATATTTTTTCCCGTTATTGCAAGCTTGACCCAGATTCCTTTATGAGATAATGGAAGAGAAACAAAGCCAACTAAACCTTGCCATTCATCCAGCTTTAGGTTCTGGAAAGACATCCAAGGACAAGAAGAAAAGTACTGAAATCCACTTTTTATTTCATGGCAAGATAATATGCAGTTTATCTTTCCCTGCAGCTGTTCTTATAAGAACCTAATGCAGGGAAGAAGACTAGCTTGGCTCGGTCTGCATAGTTAGTTCTTTATTTTTAGAAGACCACTATACCTAATACACAAGCTTCTTAAAGTGGTTGTAACTTGCAACTTGCACTTACAGGTAAGCCTAGATTAAGGCTTACCTGTAGGTGCAAGAAATATCTCCTAAACCTACACGGTTTAGGAGATATTTGCTAAAAATGACATTGCTCCGTGTCTATGGCGCATGCGCGCCGTAGACAACGGCGCATTCATGGGGTTAATCCCATTCACAAATCCGGCTAAGTCCCATCATTCGACGACTTAGCCGGATTCGACGGCTCCCGCGCGCATGCGCGGAGTCACTTTTTCGCCGCTCCGGCCAATCACAGCGCCGGAGCGGCGCTGTGATTGGCTGGAGCGGCGATACCCAGAAGTAACCTTCGGGCTATCGCCGCAGCGATGGCTGCGGCTGAAGAGGGAGACGAGGACGGCTTCGGGGGCCCCGATCTAAGGTAAGTGATGCATAATGATCTATTATGCTAGTCATATTAGCTCATTATGCCTTTCTCTTACAGGTGGTTTAAAAAAAAAAAAGGGGGTTTACAACCACTTTAAAGTGTATTTAAACCCATTTTTTTTCAGTATGTTTGGCACAATTTCTGACAGTATGTACATTACTTAACCCCTTCCATACCGGGCCATAGCAGAATGACGCCGGCAGGAACCCTCTCTCCTTCCGGGTGGACGTCATATGACGTCCTGGGTTTGAGGGGGGATATCTGAATGATGCCTGCAGCTAGAGGCATCATTCAGATATCCTTTTTTTCAGCCGGCGATCCTGCGCACAATAAGAACGATCATAGCGGCGGTTCCACCACTTGACCGTTCTTATAAGCGGCGGGAGGGGACATCCCCCCCTCCCGCCGCCATCCTGTGCTTCTCCGGGCTCTCCCGTGCGATCGGGGACCCGGAGAGAATCGTCGGCGCCGGTGGTGGGTCACGTGATGAGCATAGAGATGACTGGTGACCAGATGGTCACCAGTCATCTCTATGATCGTCGGAGGCCCGGGCGCGATGTGATGACGTCACGCCCGGGTCCTCAAATGTAAACAAAGCCGCCATTGCGGCTAGTAAGTATGAGATCGGTGAAAAAAATGTCACTGATCTCATGCTTTCCAGCCTGGAGGAGAGATGTGGGGTCTTATTGACCCCGCATCTCTCCATAAAGAGGACCTGTCACACATATTCCTATTACAAGGGATGTTTACATTCCTTGTAATAGGAATAAAAGTGATCAAAAAAAAAAAAAAAAAGTGTAAAAAAAAAAAAAATAGTAAAAAAAAAAAAAAAAAAGGAAAATAAAATAAAAAAATATATATATATTTTTTTTAAAACGCCCGTCCCCAATAGCTCGCGCTTAGAAGCGAACACACACGTAAGTCCCGCCCGCATATGTAAACGTCATTCAAACCACACATTTGAGGTATCGCCGCGTGCGTTAGAGCGCGTGCAACAATTCTAGCACTAGACCTCCTCTGTAATTCTAACCTGGTAACCTGTAAAAACTTTCAAAGCGTCGCCTATGGAGATTTTTAAGTACCGAAGTTTGGCGCCATTCCATGAGTGTGCGCAATTTTAAAGCGTGACATGTTAGGTATCTTTTTACTCTGCGTAACATAAGCTTTCATATTTTACAAAAAAATTGGGCTAACTTCACTGTTTTGTTATTTTTTAATTCATGAAACCATTTTTTTCCCCAAAAAAAGGCGTTTGAAAAATTATTGCGCAAATACCGTGTAAGATAAAAAGTTGCAACGACCGTCATTTTATTCCCCAGGGTGTCTGCTAAAAAAAACATATATAATGTTTCAGGGTTCTGATTAATTTTCGAGCAAAAGAATGATGATTTGTATGGAAGTGGTATAAAAAGCCCTGTATGGAAGTGGTTAAAGAGTAACTCCATTTTTGTAGAGTAACAAGTATCCCCCCTGGGTGATCTTATCTATGTACTTTGCAAGGATTTTAACAAACTTTGTTGCAGATTCCTACCTTTTGTTATTCTGAAAAAATCCCTGTGTGTTTCTCTGTGTCCATGTGGGAAAGTAAATCTAATGAGAGTGGTTTCATAATTATCAATCAGCTGCAACAGCTGCTGGGCACTAATGAGGAAAGCTGCAGGGTTTGCATCCCTTTAGACGTGTTCCTATTTGGAGTATCTTACCAAAAATGTAATTTTTTTGCAAGGGATGCCGGAAATCTGACTTGTATCTTAGCGCAGACTTCTGGAAAAATTGGTGAGACAATCACACAAGCAGGAAATTGCATATCTGGGGAGCATTCTGTACACATTCTGTATACAGAACACCTCCAGGTAGCCATATTGCATTGCATTTTACAGAAAATTACAGAGCTGCAGATTGAAAAGGAAAGATCATTTTTAATAACATTAAATTACAATATGACTTGTTTCGCAATCGTATACGCTATATTATTTTTTCTTTATTTGCTATATTTTGTCCCTTTAACCACTTAACGACCGCCCACTGTAAATATACGTTGGCAGAATGGCACTGACAGGCAGAATCACGTACATATACGTGATTGCCTTTGTATAGTTGGGGGGTCCGATCGGACCCCCCTTCTTTACAGTGGGTGGTCGTTTTACCTTCGGGAGCGATCCGGCATGAGGGGACGGCCGTTCGATTCCGGCCCCCCCTCTCGATCGCTCCCGGCGAATGAGAGCTTCCCCTGCCTGTGTACTGTTTACACAGGCGGGAGGAAGTGATGTCATCTCTCCTGCGGCGCTCACATATACCGAGCGCCGTACAGGAGAAGATGCAGGTTAGTACACAAAACAGCACACTGACACCAGGACACATAGGCACTAAATCGCCCCCCCAGGCCCCCCCAGACACCCCCAGATCACCCCCCAGCCCCAAGTCACAGTGTCACTGATTGCAGCGACCATTTATTTAGTGATCACTGCAATCAGTGACATTTGTGACTGTAAAAGTGTCACTACATTTAGTTTTAGGTCCAGTGTAGCCCCCTAACCCCCCCCCCAAATAAAGGTTTAACCCCCTGATCACCCCCCAGATAACCCTTTCACCGCCTAGCACTGCCGTCGCTAAGCGATCATTTTTCTGATCGATGTCTTAGCGTCGGTGATGCTGATCGGTAGCCAGTAATTTTTTTTAGGTTCGCCGCAGGTTTTTATAGCGTCGGGTACCCCCATATATTACCTAATAAAGGTTTAACCCCCTTGATCGCCCCCCAGGTAACCCTTTCACCCCCTATCACCACTGTCACTAAGCGATAATTTTTCTGATCGATGTCTTAGCGTCGGCGATGCTGATCGGTAGCCAGTAATTTTTTTTAGGTTCGCCGCAGGTTTTTATAGCGTCGGGTACCCCCATATATTACCTAATAAAGGTTTAACCCCCTTGATCGCCCCCCAGATAACCCTTTCACCTCCTAGCACCGCCGTCGCTAAGCGATCATTTTTCTGATCGATGTCTTAGCGTCGGTGATGCTGATCGGTAGCCAGTAATTTTTTTTAGGTTCGCCGCAGGTTTTTATAGCGTCGGGTACCCCCATATATTACCTAATAAAGGTTTAACCCCCTTGATCGCCCCCCAGGTAACCCTTTCACCCCCTATCACCACTGTCACTAAGCGATAATTTTTCTGATCGATGTCTTAGCGTCGGCGATGCTGATCGGTAGCCAGTAATTTTTTTTAGGTTCGCCGCAGGTTTTTATAGCGTCGGGTAACCCCATATATTACCTAATAAAGGTTTAACCCCCTTGATCACCCCCCAGGTAACCCTTTCACCCCCTAGCACCGCCGTCGCTATGCGATCATTTTTCTGATCGATGTCTTAGCGTCGGTGATGCTGATCGGTAGCCAGTAATTTTTTTTAGGTTCGCCGCAGGTTTTTATAGCGTCGGGTACCCCCATATATTACCTAATAAAGGTTTAACCCCCTTGATCGCCCCCCAGGTAACCCTTTCACCCCCTATCACCACTGTCACTAAGCGATAATTTTTCTGATCGCTGTCTTAGCGTCGGTGATGCAGATCGGTAGCCAGTAATTTTTTTTAGGTTCGCCGCAGGTTTTTATAGCGTCAGGTACCCCAATATATTACCTAATAAAGGTTTAACCCCCTTGATCGCCCCCCAGGTAACCCTTTCACCCCCTATCACCACTGTCGCTAAGCGATAATTTTTCTGATCGCTGTCTTAGCGTCGGTGATGCAGATCGGTAGCCAGTAATTTTTTTTAGGTTCGCCGCAGGTTTTTATAGCGTCAGGTACCCCCATATATTATCTAATAAAGGTTTAACCCCCTGATCGCCCCCCAGGTAACCCTTTCACCCCCTATCACCACTGTCGCTAAGCGATCGTTTTTATGATCGTTGTCTTAGTGTCGGTGATGCCGATAGGTAGCCAGTAATTTTTTTTTAGGTTCGCCGTCAGGTTTTTATGTAGCATCAGGTACCCCCATATATTACCTAATAAAGGTTTTAACCCCCTAATTGCCCCTAGTTAACCCTTTCACCAGTGATCATCATATAAGTGTTACGGGTGACGCTGGTTAGTTAGTTTGCTTTTTATAGTGTCAGGGCACCCGCCGTATATAACCCAATAAAGGTTTAACCCCCTGATCGCCGGCGGGTGATATCAATTAGGTTGTAGCATCAGAGAGGGTCTGCGTCACACCCCAGGCAGCGTCAGGTTAGTGCCAGTAGCGCTAACACCCACGCGTTAAGCATACACCCCCCCTTAGTGGTATAGTATCTGAACAGATCAATATCTGATCTGATCAGATCTATACTAGCGTCCCCAGCAGTTTAGGGTTCCCAAAAACGCAGTGTTAGCGGGATCAGCCCAGATACCTGCTAGCACCTGCGTTTTGCCCCTCCGTCCAGCCCAGGCCACCCAAGTGCAGTATCGATCGATCACTGTCACTTGCAAAACACAACACACATAACTGCAGCGTTCGCAGAGACAGGCCTGATCCCTGCGACTCCAGTGCTGTAGGAGGTGATTTCACCACCACAGTTAAAAAAAAAAAAGCATATATGCTGAAGCATTGGGGCAGCAGGGGCGGAGGAGCGATTTTGCTCCTAATGCCGCGTACATACGGTCGAAATTCCGACGGAGGCTTGCCCGTGGAAAAGTCTGACCATGTGTACGCGGCATAACTTTTGCGGGAAGATGCCCCCATGCTTCGGCATATATAAATGGTGCATGTATGCCCATCATTAGAAGTGGGTGGATGAAGGGCGGTATTCTAATGGTGGGCATACCCACCGATCAATCTTTTTTTTTCGTTCAGCCAACAGGCTGCATGAAAAAAAAGATTACAATACATGTCCAACAAGGACCAGCAACGTACTGGTATGTTGCTGGACTTTGAATGTTTATACCAGAATGATGCCTGTGGGTTTAGGTATCATCTTGGTATCATTCCTTTCAGCCAGCGGCCGGCTTTCATGTAAAAGCAATCCTAGTGGCTAATTAGCCTCTGGACTGCTTTTACAAGCAGTGGGAGGGAATGTCCCCCCCCCGGATATAAAAAGCGCCATTGGGAAATTGGGAAAGCATTTTATCACACCGATCTTGGTGTGGTCAGATGCTTTGAGGGCAGAGGAAAGATCTAGGGTCCAATAGACCCCAGTTTTTTTCAAAAAAGAGTGCCTGTCATTACCTATTGCTATCATAGGGGATATTTACATTCCCTGAGATAACAATAAAAGTGATAAAAAAAAAAAATATGGAAGCAACAGTTTAAAAATAAAATAAAAAAGCAAAATTAATAATAAAAAAAAACAAAAAAAAAAAACACCCCTGTCCTGCCCTGCTCTTGCCCAATGGCGAACGCAAGCGTCGGTCTGGCGTCATATGTAAACAGCAATTGCACCATGCATGTGAGGTATCACCGCAAAGGTCAGATCGAGGGCAGTAATTTTAGCAGTAGCCCTCCTCTGTAAATCTAACGGGGTTACCTGTAAAGGCTTTTAAAGGCTTTTAAAAATGTATGTAGTTTGTGGCCAATGCGCGTTTGTGCGAAATTTTAAAGCATGTCGTGTTTGGTATCTATGTACTCGACCTAAGATCATCTTTTTTATTTCATCAAACATTTGGGCAATATAGTGTGTTTTAGTGCATTAAAATTAAAAAAAGTGTATTTTTTCCCCAAAAAATGCGTTTGAAAAATCGCTGCTCAAATACAGTGTAGAAAAAAAAATGCAACACCCACCATTTTATTCTGTAGGGCCTTTGCTTTAAAAATATATATAATGTTTGGGGGTTCAACATAATTTTCTTGCAAAAAAAAAAATGTTTTCATGTAAACAAAAAGTGTCAAAAAGGGCTTTGTCTTCAAGTGGTTAGAAGAGTGGATGTAAGGCTTCCTAATGTTGTGTATAAAATGCCAGAACAGTTCAAAACCCCCCCAAATGACCCCATTTTGGAAAGTAGACACCCCAAGCTATATACTGAGAGGCATGTCGAGTCCATGGAATATTTTATACTTGTTGGAATACTTGTTGACACAAGTTGTGGAAAAAGAAAATTTTTTTTTTTTTTTGCACAAAGTTGTCACTAAATTATATATTGCTCAAACATGCCATGGGCATATGTGGAATTACACCCCAAAATACATTCTGTTGCTTCTCCTGAGTACGGGGATACCACATGTGTGAGACTTTTTGGGAGCCTAGCCGCGTACGGGACCCCAAAAACCAATCACCGCCTTCAGGCTTTCTAAGGGTGTCAATTTTTGATTTCACTTCTCACTGCCTATCACAGTTTCGGAGGCCATGGAATGCCCAGATGGCACAAAACCCCCCCAAATGACCTCATTTTGGAAAGTAGACACCCCAAGCTATTTGCTGAGAGGTATTGTGAGTATTTTGCAGATCTCGCTTTTTGTCACAAAGCTTTGAAAATTGAAAAAAAAAAAGAAAAAAAAAAATGTTCTTTCTTAATTTTCAAAAACAAATGAGAGCTGTAAAATACTCACCATGCCTCTCAGCAAACAGCTTGGGGTGTCTACTTTCTAAAATGGGGTCATTTGGGGGGGTTTTGTGCTATTTTGGCATTTTATGGCCTTCAAAACTGTGATAGGTAGTGAGGAGTGAAATCAAAAATTTGCGCCCTTAGAAATCCTGAAGGCGGTGCTTGGTTTCCAGGGTCCCGTACGCGGCTAGGCTCCCAAAAAGTCCCACACATGTGGTATCCCCGTACTCAGGAGAAGCAGCAGAATGTATTTTGGGGTGCAATTCCACATATAACCATGGCATGTGTGAGCAATATATCATTTAGTGACAACTTTTTGTATTTTTTTTTTGTCATTATTCAATCACTTGGGACAAAAAAAAAAATTCAATGGGCTCAACATGCCTCTCAGCAATTTCCTTGGGGTGTCTACTTTCTAAAATGGGGTCATTTGGGGGGTTTTGTACTGCCCTGCCATTTTAGCACCTCAAGAAATGAGATAGGCAGTCATAAATTTAAAGCTGTGTAATATCCAGAAAATGTACCCTAGTTTGTAAGCGCTATAACTTTTGCGCAAACCAATAAATATATGCTTATTGACATTTTTTTTACTAAAAACATGTGGCTGAATACATTTTGGCCTAAATGTATGACTAAAATTGAGTTTATTCGATTTTTCTTATAACAAAAATTAGAAAATATCATTTTTTTTCAAAATTTTCGGTCTTTTTCCGTTTATATCGCAAAAAATAAAAATCGCAGAGGCAATCAAATACCATTAAAAGAAAGCTCTATTTGTGGGAAGAAAAGGATGCAAATTTCGTTTGGGTACAACATTGCATGTCCGCACAATTTACAGTTAAAGCAGCGCAGTGCAAAATTCTGAATTCACCTCTGGTCCTTTAGCTACAAAATGGTCCGGGGCTTAAGTGGTTAACCACTTGCTTACTGGGCACTTAAACCCCCTTCCTGCCCAGGCCAATTTTCAGCTTTCAGCGCTGTCACGCTTTGAATGACAATTGCGCGGTCGTTCGACGTGGCTCCCAAACAAAATTGACGTATTTTTTTTCCCACAAATAGAGCTTTCTTTTGGTGGTATTTGATCATCTTTGCGGTTTTAATTTTTTGCGCTATACACAAAAAAAGAGCGACAATTTTGAAAAAAACACAATATTTTTTACTTTTTGCTATTATAAATATCCCCATTTTAAAAAAAAAAATAAAAAATTTTCCTCAGTTTAGGCTGATGTGTATTCTTCTACATATATTTGGTAAAAAAAAAAAATCGCAATAAGCGTATATTGATTGGTTTGTGCAAAAGTTATAGCGTCTACAAAATAGGGGGGAGTTTTATGGCATTTTTATTATTATTATTTTTTTTTACTAGTAATGGCGGCGATCTGCGATTTTTATCGTGACTGCGACATTATGGCGGACACATCGGACACTTTTGACACATTTTTGGGACCATTTTTATTTTTACAGCGATCAGTGCTATAAAAATGTGCTGATTACTATGAAAATGACACTGGCAGTGAAGGGGTTAACCACGAGGGGGCGCTGAAGGGGTTAAGTGTGTCCTAGGGAGTGAGTCTAACTGTGAGGGGGAGGAGCTACCAGTGACACGTCAGCGATCACTGTTCCCGATCACAGTGAACAGTAGATCCCTGACGTGTCAATAGGCAGAACAGGGAAATGTCTTGTTTACAAAGAGATCCCCTTGTTCTGCCTTTGCCGACCACAATCATGGGCCGCCCGGAAACATCAAGTTCGCGGGACCCACGGGCGCACTCACGCCCGCTGGGCGGCAAGTTCAAAGGGACGTACAGGTACGCCCATTCGCCTGCCTGTGTCATTCTGCTGATGTATATTGGCGTGCGGCAGTCGGCAAGTGGTTAAACTTATAAAAATTATATATATTGCAGCTTACCAAATTTTAGATGTGATGACTGCATTGGTTTTCAGTTTTTTTTTGGCTTTTTTCCTCTGCTTTTACCTGGTGATCTGGTCATTAACACACCTCCTGTATTAGAGTGCCCCCACTCTGGATGAAGGAGCACAAGGGCACCTTTGGACAGCAGCATTCTCAGCCTGGGGGGTAGTAAGGGCTAGATATACTAGCAGATTTAGATGCACTAACAAATTGAAGCCAAACTACAGCTAATACTTTATAACCGGTTACAAAAAAAAGAAAAAAGAAGAAAGTGCCGCCTAAGTGCAGTATTACACAAACATTTAATAGCACACAGTTAAAAACACTTACAAGATGTAGTGGAAGTAAAAGCTTGTCACAATGAAGGAAAGGAGGGAGGGGTGTTTTTAACTGTGTGCTATTAAATGTTTGTATAATACTGCACTTAGGAGGCGTTTTCTTCTTTTTTTCTGCATACAGAGTTGGCTTGCTCTAGGATGGCTGCCGCAGGTGCAGTTTAGAATCATATGGACATTTAAGGACATTTCATGGACTCATTTATATTATCTATATATGTATACCACAGGAGCCGCCACACAGCCTTTTTGTGCGCTAATATCACTGTTTTTCTTCAAAAGCAGTTACAGCAAACAGTTTCTTCCTTTTGGGATAAAGGTTTTACACAAATAAATAAAAGACGATTATTGTAAGCACCCCTTCTAGCATTAAATGTTTTTTCTCATCTCTGTAACTGATACATTCTTCTGGAGAGCTTGTTCTTTTGAAAAAATACAGACTTTCTAGCAGGATCACCAGATAAAAATAGAAGAAAGAAAGGTTCAAAAGAAAATCTAAAGCCCCGTACACACGGTCGGACTTTTGCCCAACAAACTTCGTTTTAAGCAAGTTGGACCAACAATCCGACCGTGTGTACGCTCCATCGGACAAACTTTTTTTCGTTTGGTTTTGTTTTCATCGGACAAAAGTTGGGTCTGCAAACGGACAAACTTTTGCCCAACAAAAGTCCGATGGAGCAAAGTCCTACCGTGTGTACAGAAAACCATCGGACTTTTGTCCGATGGACAAAACAACCAATGTTAAAATCAACCAACAATAGCAGAAGTTGACCAAAGGGTGGCGGTAAAGAGCAGAAAAGAGCAGAAAAACCACGTGATGTTGCAAAAAGTTTTGGGAAAGTTTTCAGAAAAGTCCTGTGGTGTGTATGCTATGGGTGTACCCGGCCAACTCCGTTCGGACAAAAATCCACGGAAAAGTCCGATGGAAGTCCGACTGTGTGTGCGAGGCTTTAGAAATGGTAAGTTGCAATATAATTAATGTTGGCTTTTGGGTTTAATGCCACTTTAAAAAAACATTGTTTTTTGAGGAGAGCAAGAAAAGAAGGCACCTGAGCAGGGGAAATAATATGATCTTTTTCAATAGAAAATGTAGGTGTTCAGAATGTAAATACTTCTTCAATCACAAAATAATTCTAAACCAAAATTATATTTTGTATTTATTTATTGAACATTTTCTAGGAGAAAATGATCATGAACTCAATTAAAGTAACATCCATCCAACTGAATTGAGCCTAATGTCAAATATCTCAGATTTTACTGAGCTAGGGTTCTTTTATGTGTATGTTACATGCAGGGCTGTCTTAACCACTTCTCCATCGGGCCTATTCTGGCACTTCTCTCCTTCAGATAAAAATTATCATTTTTTTGCTAGAAAACTAATCAGAACCCCCAAACATTATATTTTTTTTAGCAGCCACCCTAGGAAATAAAATGGCGGTCATTGCAACTTTTTATCTCGCACGGTATTTGCGCAATAATTTTTCAAGCGGCTTTTTTGGGGAAAAAAAAACGGTTTCATGAATTCAAAAAGAACAAAACAGTTAGCCCAATTTTTTTGTATAATGTAAAAGATGCTGTTACGCTGAGTAAATATATACCTAACATGTCACGCTTTAAAATTGCGCACACTCATGGAATGGCGCCAAACTTCGGTACTTAAAAATCTCCATAGGCGACGCTTTAAATTTTTTTACAGGTTACAATTTTCGAGTTACAGATAAGGTCTAGTGCTAGAATTGTTGCTCGCCTTCTACCGCACGCAGCGATACCTCACATGTGGGGTTTGAACAGCGTTTACATATGTGGGCGGGATTTACATGGGTGTTCACTTCTGAGCGCGAACTACCGGGGACAGGGGCGTTTTAATTTTAATTTAATTTTTTTATTTTTTTATTTTACTGATTTTTTTTTTATTGACACTTTTTTTTTATTTTTTTGATCACTTTTATTCCTATTACAAGGAATGTAAACATCCCTTGTAATAGGAATCATTGTGACAGGTCCTCTTCATGGAGAGATGCAGGGTCAAAAGGACCCCACATCTGTCCTCCAGGCTGGAAAGCATGAGATAGGTGAAAAAAAATTCACCGATCTCATGCTGACAGCCGCAATTGCGGCTTTGTTTACTTCCGGGTACCTGGCGTGACGTCACAACGTCGCGCCCGGGACTCCGACCGATTCGTTCTCCGGGCCCCCGATGGCACGGGAGAGCCCGGAGAAGCACCGGATGGCGGCAGGAGGGGGGGATGTCCCCTCCCGCCGCCTATAAGAACGATCAAGCAGCAGAACTGCCGCTATGATCATTCTTATGGTGCGCAGAATTGCCGGCATGACAGAATGATATCTGAATGATGCCGGTAGCTGCAGGCATCATTCAGATATCCCCCCTCAAAGTCAAGGACGTCATATGACGTCCTTGGTGGAGAAGTGGTTAAAGAGCAAGTAAACCCTCTAAAACATTTCCTGAAAGACAAACCCCTGCAAAAGAAAGGCATAATGAGCTAGTATGCATAGCATACTAGCTCATTATGTGGCACTTACCTGAAATCGAAGCCCCCGAAGTCCTCCTCGTTCTCCTCCGCCGCCATGTCCCCTCGGAGCTTCTTCCTGGTATCGCCGCTCCGGCGCTGTGATTAGCCGGAGCGGCAATGACGTCACACGCATGCGCACCGTGCCGGCATGATCCCATTCAGAAAACCGGCATGATCCCATTCGTGAAGCCGGCCCGCTACTGCGCCTAAGCCATTGTCTATGGCGCGCATGCGCCGTAGACATCGGTGCAGTGTTTTCAGCAAATATCTCCTTAACCGTGTAGGTTAAGGAGATATTTCTTGCACCTACAGGTAAGCCTTAATCTAGGTTTACCTGTAGGTGCAAGTTGTCAAAGTGGGTTTACAACCACTGTAATGCATGGGCACCCCTGGGCAACCTGGTGCATGGGGCCCCCATCATAATCTTACATTACATCATACTTGCCCCCTGTCCCGGATTTTCTGGGACCGTCACACTTTTTACTAAGCTGTCCCAGGATGGGCACATCTCAGAACCTGTACTGTGCCCTCTTGATCCCAGTATTGCGCCCTCCTGACCCTCCCTGTACTGTGCCCTTCTGCGTCATCTTCTTCCCCCCCCCCCCACCACTGTGTCCTTTGTGTTGATTAGACTGTGATTTATGGCATGTTTTCTTAATGTTTGAAATCGATTTTTATTGAAAGTACTAATAAATATATGTTTAATTCTATTAACTATTTATACTTTAATTCTTTAGAGTATTTGCGTAAATTGGTGCAGGCTGATAGGGGCCCCAGTGCATTACTTTGCCCAGTGGCCCATGATGCTATTAAGATGGCCCTGGTTACTTGATGCTGTGTTCCATAAAGCTGTATTGTATTATAGTTTAACTTAAAGGGGTTGTAAAGGCGTTTTTTTTTAATCTTAATGCATTCTATGCATTAAGATAAAAAAGCCTTCTGTGTGCAGCAGTCCCCTCAGCCCCCCTCAGCCCCCCTAACACTTATCTGAGGTTCCTCTCTGTCCAGTGATGTCCACGAGTGTCTCAGCCGTCGGAGATTCTCCTTCCTGATTGGCTGAGACACAGCATTAGCACCATTGGCTCCTGCTGCTGTCAGATGCCCAATCAGGGAAGAGAGGGGGCGGGGCCAGGACAGGACTCCATGTCTGAATGGACACAGGGAGCTATGCTTGCACTGGGGGGCACTGAACAGGAGGGAGGGCCCAGGATCACAAAAGAGGGACCCAAGAAGAGGAGGATCTGGGCTGCTCTGTGCAAATCAACTGCAACAGGGCAGGTAAGTATAACATGTTTGTAATTTATATAGGGAAAAAAAGGAGCCTTTACAATCACTTTAACATATACATTTTATTATAATTTGACTGTCACTCCATTTTGTAGTAGTGAAAGTATGAAAAGCGCTTGTTTGGGAATCATATAATACCCTGCATGTTTTTAGGATAATTTATGCTTGACCAGGCATACACTTGCAGCATTACTATTTTAAACAAAACCATTTCATACAGTTACCCTTTTTCATGATATGTTTACAACATGTTCACATAAGCACAAAGTCATTCCTGCAGCTCATCCATGTCACCATGCAGCCTGTTCCCATTTGGAAGGGAAAGTTGGCTATCAGTGCAGCAGACAGTGTGGCACAAAACATTTTATGGAAGGCAGTAAAACATGACTGTTGCTTGTGTTCAGTCTTCATTTTCAGCTGTAAAATCTGAAAATGATTTACTGAAGTCGAGGGTTGAGGATTTTGTTACTGTGGTCAGCAAGAAAGGAAAAACAAATGCATCATAAATCCTCAATGTAACCTTCAAATTGAAAGAGAGAGCATTTTGTAAATGAAAATAATCATGAGGATGGTAATATACAGTCACATCTATTTAATTAAAAGTGTTAAAGTGTAACTCCAGTCCCATTTTTTTGCTTTTATTTATTTTTTATAAACTCAGGAAGGATTGGAGCCTCGTTTTTTTTTTTTTAATTATTTTATTTATAGAATTCAAATACAATAGTGGTATGATATAATCAAGATGCATCATGTAACCAGTAACCTTAGATGCGTAAGGGCTCACAGGTCCACCTTATATTTATTTATTATAGACTTATAATTTATCATTGAGTATATGAGTATATGCAGAAACTGATAACCAGTACAGCACTTAACATTAGGAACCATAACAGAAAATTATTAGCCAAATCCTTTGCCTGTGGTCTGTAATTTTGTATTTTCCAGGTAGAGAAAGGGGGAAAGGAAAAAATGGGTATAGTTACTAAAATGATGGATAGATGGAAGAAAGGAACATAGAGGGTTCAGTTATGAGGTAGGGGCAGGGGATAGATATAAAAAAGTGGGCATGAACAAGGGTAGAGGTCAATGGAGGGGGTAGGAGGAACAGGGGGCAAGGGGGGTAAGAAAAGAAAAAGAAAAAGGATCCGGGGTGAATGAGTCTGTATAGGGTGGGCAGGTATACCAGTACAACCAAACATACAGCAGGCACATACAGTATATAATATAAAAAGCAATCAGCGCACATATGACTAATAGAACTGCTGCAGCTGAACACTAATAGGTATATCACACAATGACCCAAGCAGAATATATAGAAAATAACAGTGCAGCGCAATAAATGTCCATAAATGGTCAACAATAATGAAAAAGAAATCCTGGAGAAATCTGGTAGTAAACTTCTTCATGCAGTATATAGCTTGTGTATCCAACGTAAGGAAAACCTGCTTACCGGAACAGATGGACCTTTCGAATGAACAAGAGGTCAAAAACACTTATTTTCCACCATGAGGGGAAGATGATCTCCGATGTAGAAAAGGATCCAGCAAAGTGGTAGGCACGACATCAAATGGAGATGATATGTGAAGAAAAAAGAAGGGTTGGAGACGTTCTAAGTGTAGACTGATAATATTTTAATCCAAAAAGATGGCATAAAAACACAGATAAAAAAGAGAGAGCACAACAAGAGCCAATGGGCACTAATGTTCTATAGTAAAATTAAGTGACAATCCAGAGTGTGTAGCAGCTGCTGATGTTGACAAATGACATACCAAGCACTGATAACAGATAGTCAGTGGTGCAGCAGCTGGTATAATTGGTCACAGCTGATTGATAAAGAGTGACACGCTAAGTGCTGGCAGCAAGATGTGCGTGTTGGAGCAGATAACTCCACAACAGCAAGTCCTTGGCAATGAAAACCAAATGTGTGATGATGAAAACGGACACTGTAAATCAATGTAAGCGGCGATGTGAGAGCCGCAAACACAGCCTGGGACAGACGTGGGTGACGTCACCGAGGTAAGCTCCTCCCCCGTACGCACGTTACGTCCAATGGGACTTCGTCAGCGGTGGGTGGAGCTTACGGTGTCACCCTCCGTCCTAATATGCTAACAGCCTTGCCATGTAGAGCGTTGTAGCGGCAGGACGGCCGGCAAACAGTGCCGGAAATGAAACCCTACACACAATTACAGTAAAGCACTGCTAGGCACAGGTTGATAGGTAGCAAATAAACAAGAATCCCTGTATATTGCATAGAAAATAATTTTTAAAAAGTAACAAACACCCACGGCTGTCCCATGCATGAAATATAATACAAAAAAAATAATAATGATTTAAAATTATATTAGAACAATTGTGACAATGCATAAAAATATATACCTAATGAAACAATTATATAAAGAATATGAAGTAATTATAGAAATAAGAGCGGGACCTCCTCTATTCCATAACAATATACAAAAATGAAAAAAAAAAAAAGGTACAATAAAATACTGATACAGAGCAACTAACTTATTTGTCAGAGAGTTGAGATCGAAGTTAACATTGAGGCCTCCTGGCACGAGTACCTGGGTCTCATGTATCCAAAAAGACTCTCGTTGGCTAAGTTGTCTGATATAGTTACCACCTCTCCAGTGGGGTCTTACTCTCTCTATGCCCCAAAATTTGAGGCATTTGGGGTCTCGGTTGTGAAAAAGGCGAAAATGTTTGGAGACATTGTGAGTTCTAACACCATTGATAATGTTATTCACATGTTCTCCAATACGGACATGAAGAGGTCTGGAGGTTCTACCAATGTAATGTAATCCACAGTCACATTCAAGGGCATAAACTACCCCATACAGTATATATATGTAGCACACAGATCCCTGGCCTCTGCTTACCTTCACTCGCAGAGTGGGACACACCATGCCACATGCCCAATATCCTCCATTTGCAGAGGGTGAGCGGTGTTAACAATGTTTTTGGGTCCTGCAGCGAGTTACCTCCTTCCCTTGGTTTTCGTCCCTAGAATGTAGGGAAAAGTCTAACTTCTCTCCTTAAGAAGGCCAATGTCCAGACAATATCAACTCCAACAAAAGAGTTTATTTTTCTTTGTTTGCAATCAACAGGGAAAGTTGAAGAGAGAAAATAAGTTGAATAGGGAGGTAGGTTCAGGCACACAACATCTATCTATATTCCTCGCCACTCAAGCCTGAGTGGGCCTTGCTCACGGGATAGTCCCCTCTCATGGTTCGAGCAGCCGGAGTGAAACACAAACAATTATTTTGGATTCATCCCCTCCAAGGACAGGTTCAGGAGATCCTCTACCACAGAATCCTTTAGTTCCCGAATTCAGAACTCTTTAGCGCCTGTAACTTTCAGAGACCATATGTGGCAATGGGGCACATTACAGGAGCTATCTTGTGACTTACAGAATCCTTCCCTCTGATAGGCAACCAGGCCTCTCCCAGAACAGTGACTTCCTTCACCGATCCCCTGGACAGGTCCTCCCCTGGTTTCCTCTCTTTCAGAGCGGGCCACCCTCCCACGGGTACCCTGGGATTCCGATGGTCTGATTGTAGACCCAGTTGAAGGTACTGGGCCTACCTGGAACACTGGAGCCTCAGGCTAAAGGTCCCCTTGACTTCTTGATCAACACACGCACCCATGGTCAGCAGGGTCAAAGGCGCGAGTCCACCACCAGGGGTCCCCCTGGAATTCTCCTCCCCCCTAATGGTGTCTGCCCCTTATGTACCCCCTCCCGGCATGCACAACAGGCAGACAACGCCCACCACACGGCCTCCGGGAGAGGACTCCCAATCACGCTACAATGCCACCTGTGGTTCGACCCGAGACCTGGGAAACAGCGCCACCCACAGGTCAAGGGGAACTATACATCCAGGCAGCACCACAGCACCACAGCAGAGCAGAGTCCAATTTAAAGAATCAGAAGGCCTGAGCCAAACTATTGCTCAGGCCACTCTCTAAATTTCAAGCATAGCGACCCCAAATTTGGGGATCCGCTACATATATATATATATGGGGGAACTGTTTTGTGAAGTGAATATGGTGGATGGTAGATGGAGTCCATATTCAGAGGAGGTTTTGTATTTGATTCAATAGAACCATGTTTTACTGAATCCTTTGTCTTGATACTTTAGTAAGGACATGAGGTCCTCAATTGTTATGATTTCATTCATTCTCATGAACTAGTGTTCAACTGTTGAAGGTGAGGAACTCTTCCATAAGGACATAATACATGCCACTGAGTAAATGGATAAGTAGAGATCCTTTGTTGGCTTTTCTAGATAGAGAGCGTAAAATAAAAATCTAGTGCAAAGGGGTTTCTTTGGAGAAAAAGTCCAGTTGCTTTGTGAGTAATCTGGATCACTGAGGACCAGAAAGGCATGAGTTTGGGACATGGCCAGGACACATGAAGCAATGTACCCTTGTCTCTGTTGGGTTATTAATCCTCTATTGTTGTGGGTAAGAACCTTTGTCTTTTTTTTCCCTGTTTTGGTGCCAACATGTCACCAGGAAAGAAAGCATGGGAAAATTTCCAACAGAGACAGGCTGAAATTTCAATGTTTTAAATATTTTATGCATCCTGTTTGGAGATTTTCCCTTAGTTCTTGTAGAGCATTAGGAGAATGAGAGGACCATGAAGCTTGATTCAGCTTGGAAATAATTTTTCTTTTTCACGGCACATGATAAAAAAGCATGTAAAATTATTACTGGAATAAATAAAGCTTTGTGACGTTGTCATCATTTTAATGCTACTACTCGTCAATACCCAGTTGACTGAGAACTACCTTTAAAAGTTCGATTCTTACTCCTGATTTCTATCTACTCTGGGATTCGGTGTTCCACTGATACAGTGCCTTGAAAAAATATTCATACCCCTTGAAATTTTCCACATTTTGTCATGTTACAAACAAAAAACATATTTTATTGAGATTTTATGTGATCTACCAACACAAAGTGGCACATAATTGTGAAGTAGAAGGAAAATGATAAATGGTTTCCCATGTTTTTTACAAATAAATATCTAAAAAGTGTGGCGTGCATTTTTATTCAGCCCCTTTACTCTGATACTCCTAACTAAAATCTAGTGGAACCAATTGCCTTCAGAAGTCACATAATTAGTATAGAGTCCACCTGTGTGTAATTTAATCTCTGTATAAATACAACTGTTCTGTTAAGCCCTCAGAGGTTTTTACAGAACTTTAGTAAACAAACAGCATCATGAAGGCCAAGGAAAACACCAGACAGCTGAGGGATAAAGTTGTGGAGAAGTTTAAAGCAGGGTTAGGTTATAAAAAAAAATATCCCAAGCTTTGAAGTTTAAAGTTTAAAGCAGGGTTAGGTTATAAAAAAATATCCCAAGCTTTGAACATGTCACAGAGCACTGTTCAATCCATCATCCGAAAATGGAAAGAGTATGGCACAACTGCAAACCTACATGGACATGGCCGTCCACCTAAACTGACAGGCCGGGCAAGGAGAGCATTAATCAGAGAAGCAGCCAAGAGGTCCATGGTAACTCTGGAGGAGCTGCAGAGATACACAGCTCAGGTGGGAGAATCTGTCCACAGGACAACTATTAGTCGTGCCCTCCACAAATCTGCCCTTTATGGAGGAGTGGCAAGAAGAAAGCCATTGTTGAAAGAAATTAATGAAAAAAAGGGGGGGTGAATGGCGCTGCCGCCATTCACCCCCCTTTTTTCCTTCATATCACTCAAATACTTAGACCCTGGTCTCAGGGACTTTGAGGGAGGCAGCAGCTGATTTACGTCCTGAGCGTGGACATATTTATTTACTAATTGTTTAAAGAAAGCCATAAGAAGTCCCATTTGCAGTTTGCGAGAAGCCATGTGGGGGATACAGCAAACATGTGGAAAAAGGTGCTCTGGTCAGATGAGACCAAAACAGAACCTTTTGGCCTAAAAGAAAAACACTATCTGTGGTGGAAAACTAACAATGCTCATCATCCCGTACACACCATCCCCACTGTGAAACATGGCGGTGACAGCATCATGTTGTAGGGAAGATTTTCTTCAGCAGGGACAGGGAAGCTGGTCAAAGTTGATGGGAAGATGGATGGAGCCAAATACAGGGCAACCTTAGAAGAAAACCTGTTAGAGTCGGCAAAATACTTATTCAAAGCATATTCCAGACCTAAATCCAATTGAGAATTTGTGGCAAGACTTGAAAATTGCTGTTTACAGACGCTCTCCATCCAATCTGACAGAGCTTGAGCTATTTTGCAAAGAAGAATGGGCAAAAATGTCACTCTCTGGATGTGTAAAGCTGGTAGAGACATCCCCAAAAAGACTTGTAGCTGTAATTGCAGTGAAAGGAGGTTCTACAAAGTATTGATTCAGGGGGGCTGAATACAAATGCACGCCACACTTTTCACATATTTATTTGTAAGAAATGTTGAAAACAATTTATCATTTTCCTTCCACTTCACAATTATGTGCCACTTTCTATCTCATAAAATCCCAATAAAATGCATTTACGTTTTTGGGTGTAACATGACAAAATGTGGAAAATTTCAAAGGGTATGAATATTTTTCAAGGCACTGTACATATCTATTACTCCCTGTCCAGATGACACATTGTCAACAAGACAGGAAGCAAGTGAAAAATTCCCCAATCGAGCCACAAAAGGGCAGTATCAACTGAAATTGTTTCTCACCCATTCCCATGTTACCCAAACATTGTTATTCAACAATGTTACCCAAACACTAGAGTAATGCCGCGTACACACAATCAGAATTTCCGACAACAAATGTTTGATGTGAGCTTTTGGTCAGATATTCCAACCGTGTGTAGGCTCCATCGGACATTTGCTGTTGGAATTTCCGACAACAAATGTTTGAGAGCTGGTTCTCAATTTTTCCGACAACAAAAGTTCTTGTCGGAAATTCCGACGCACAAAAATCCTACGCATGCTCGGAATCAATTCGACGCATGCTCGGAATCATTGTACTTTTCTCAGCTCGCCGTAGTGTTGTACGTCTCCGCGTTCTTTTTTTCCAAGCAACATTTGTCCGACCGTGTGTATGCAAGACAAGTTTGAGCCAACATCCGTCGGAAAAAAAACCCACGGTTTTGTTGTCAGAAATTCTGATCGTGTGTACGCGGCATTACAGTTCAAAGAAGAACTCCATGAAGTTTTTATATCTGAATTGCCCCTTAGAAAATCCTGACTGAAGTTATAGAGTCGCTGAAATGGGGAAAATGCATCAACATTTTTGTGTCCTCCCTGCACCTACTGTGCTTATTAGTTTGGGCAGCTCAAAGTCATGCAAAAGTAGAGGAAATCTGGCATCCCTTGCTGTCCTACAGACATTAATCATTACTTCAGTAGCTAGACGGTACTGTATATGTAGCAAGTATTTTACTGCAGTTTCAATAGAGAAAATACACTCCATGAAAATGCTAGTGGTCACACAAAACCCTTCCATTAATTTCATAGAGAAAAGCCATTACTCATATAGGCAGTGATGTAAGTAACTGAGTTAGAATAAACGGAGTTACGTAAGGCAGTTACTTTAGAGGGTAACGAGTAATCTAACTGATTACTCTTCCCCTCATGGTAATGCAGTTGCCATTACTTGGGCAGGCGTTACCCCAATTACATCTAAGGCCACTAGATGGCAGTAGTGTAATTCCTCCTCTCCTCTATGACTGGGTCTCATGTCACGCCACTGACAGCAATCACGCTGCTCCCCGCGGCCCCTCCTCTCTTCTCGTCCATCCCCATTTGCTTGTGACATCATCTGGGATGGACGAGAAGAGAGGAGGGGCCGCTGGGGAGTAGCGTGACTGCCATCAGTGCCACGACATGAGCGAGAACTTATTACACACGCTTCCTGTGCTACTCTGCATGGCTGGTAAACAATGTGCTATGTGCCCTGCCCTGATGTGCTATGTGCCCCACCCTGATGTGCTATGTGCCACATGTCCTGATGTGCCCTCATGTGCTATGTGCCCTGTGCCCCATGCCCTGATGTGCCCTGTGTCCCATGTCCTGATGTACCATGTGCCCCATGCCCTGATGTGCTATGTGCTATCATGTGCCCCAATGTGCTGTGCGCCCCGATGTGCTATGTGCCCTCAAAAAAAAAAGTCAGTTACTTTGCTGAGTAACTAATTACTTTTTCAATGTAGTAACTGAGTTACTAACGCAATTACTTTTTGGGAGAAGTAATTTTTAACTGTAACTAATTACTTTTTTAAAGTAAGATGACCAACACTGCATATTTCAGCAGGTACAAAATATATCTATAGCATAGTCAGGAAAATATTGCCACTTTGGCTGAATCTAAAGTTCACTTCTGAAATAATAATTATGGAAATACCTACAACTAGCATGAAGGATAAGGTCACCTAATAATAAACTGCCCCAGGGTGTATTAAATAGGCCATGTATTGCTTAGATTCATAACACAGGTAGTAGATAGAATTTCTGTTAACTCATTTTACAGTTAAATGCTTTTAGGAAAGCCAGTCTTATACCTATATTTAGTAAAATCTATCTTTAGAATTTAGAGCAGTCACATTTTTCGCAATATATATCATTTGGATCAATGAGTACAGGAGGTGGCTAACAAGAGGAAAAGGACACAATATCATCCAGACCATTGTTAAATTCTTGTGTTGACAAATTAGAACAGGCACTGATAAACTTACTTAGGCAATAAATAAGTCACCTTTATCATATTTACCAGTATGTTATTTGACTGATATACTGGACCACATAAACAATAACTCAAGAGAATTTACAATAGGTCTTCTCTAAAGCAAGCATTTACAGATTTGACATTCCCTCAAAATCATAATACTATTGTGAAAGCCGGCCATAGATGGATCGAATCTCAACTGGTTCAGCAGGGACCGCCTGAGATTCCATCCATCTATGGGCAGGCTGGTTGTACTGACGATCCACAGATCAACACCAGTACAACCAGCCAGTTGGATTTTGTTCATGTGACCACTGCTGGCAACTATACCCACCAGCAGTGATCTTTGCTTTTTGCCAGTAGGGAAGACTCCCCGCTGAAAGAACACATTAGCGCCACGAGAGGGATTCCCCTATCAACACTGATTGTGTTAATGAGACAATTGAGCAATTTTGGTGAAAGGAAAGAAAATTGCGCAATCTATGGGATGCTTAAAGTGATTGTAAAGTCTTGTGTTTTTTTTTTTTATTAAAATAACAAACGTGTTATACTTACCTGCTCTGTGTAGTGGTTTTGCACAAAGCAGCACAGATCCTCCTCTTCTCGGGTCCCTGGCTGGAGCTCCTGGCTCCTCCCTCCTGTGAGCGCCCCCCACAGCAAGGAGCTTGCAATGGGGGCACCCGAGCCGCAGCTCCATGTGTCCATTTAGACAAGGAGCCGCGGTTCGGCCCAGCCCCCTCTCTCTTCTTGTTGACTAACTTAGTTTGATTGACAGCAGTGGGAGTCAATGGCACCGCTGCTGTGTCTCAGCCAATCAGGAGGGAGAGGCACGGATGGCAGAGGCACTCACGGACATCGCTGGATCAAGACGGGGCTCAGATAAGTATTAGGGGGGCTGAGGGGGGCTGCTACACACAGAAGGCTTTTTATCTTAATGCATAGAATGCATTAACCTCCCTGGCGGTATGATTCTGACAGATTTTAGGTGCTGAAAGCGGTACCATTATTCTGCATAGAAATTTGGCGTTTTATATTGTAGAAAAAAGGGAACGAGTAGTGCAGCGCTAAAAAAAAATTGATTATGAAAGATATTAAAAATTGATGACTTGAACATTAAAATAAAATATTAATAACCCCATAATGAGTGTGAAGGGATTTATATGTGATCTGATAAACCATCAGCAGTGAAAAAAATTATTTTTGGTGAGAAAAATTAATTGGTTGAGTGGTGAAAAAGAGTAAAAAAGAAAACTAAGACAAGGTTCCAGAATAAAAAATGAATAAATATTTTAAAAACCAGGGATGTGAGGGGAAAAAAATAAAATAGTGAATGAAGGAATAATGACAAAAATTTGCAAATATGTTATATCGAAAATACAAGAAAAATTGGTTGAAAAATACAAAAAAATTTGGCTATAGTGGCTCAATACATAAAATTACGTGATAAAAAGCAAAAACAGAAAAAAAGGAGTCCCATAAACTGATAATGATAAAGTTCCAAAAAATTATATTCCAAGTGAAGATAGAAGTGATGAACCAAACTTCCCAAACTTCCCAAAAGAATGTGAAGACTTCAGGTGTGTCACCCTGGTGGTGGATGGTCTGCTTACCAGATTGCCTTGACTGTGTCAAACATTCTCGCCCAGCGCAGGGAATAGGTTTCCCCAGAACCTTTGTGTCTCCACGATGGCTGTATGGTAATGGAAGTCTTCAGGAACTCACATGGAAGAAAATAAATATGCCCATAGTGTAGTACGTAAAGCCCAGTGCTTTATTAAATGAAAAAATTGCACTTACAATAAGGTAGACACAGTATAGCGGTAATGGATGCGGCATCTCGATAATCCTGTGTATGTTCGTTCCTATGGCGTCCGCGGCACCTCCTCTCGGTAAGGTATTGCGTGATCACGTCAGCGGCCTTCACTTGGAATATCATTTTTTGGAACTTTATCATTATCAGTTTATGGGACTCCTTTTTTCTGTTTTTGCTTTTTATCACGTAATTTTGTGTATTGAGCCACTATAGCCTAATTTTTTTGTATTTTTCAACCAATTTGTCTTGTATTTTCGATATAACATATTTGCAAATTTTTGTCATTATTCCTTCATTCACTATTTTATTTTTTTCCCCCCACATCCCTGGTTTTTTGAATATTTATTCATTTTTTATTCTGGAACCTTGTCTTGGTTTTCTTTTTTACTCTTTTTCACCACTCAACCAATGAATTTTTCTCACCAAAAATTTTTTTTTTTCACTGCTGATGGTTCAGATCACATATATATCCCTTCACACTCATTATGGGGTTATTAATATTTTATTTTAATGTTCAAGTCATCAATTTTTAATATCTTTCATAATCAATTTTTTTTTTTGCGCTGCACTACTCTTTACCTTTTTTCCACTATAAATAAGTTTTTTGTACTGAACTTATGGTGCTAGCAGCTGTTCCTTTTTTATTTTTTCACAGTTAATTCATTTCTTAAATTGTCATCTAGCGCAGCGTTGGCCCTAGGGCTTCCCGTTTTCCGTTTTATATTGTAGGCCTGTAATTCTTAGGAATAACTCACTTAAATCTGTCCAAACCAGAGTCTAGTAGACATCCCGGGTATGATAAAGTTCAAAAAACAAATCATAAATTATAATATAATAAATAACTATAAAATAATTATAACAAATAATAAAATAATAATAATAAAAGTGTTTCAGTGTTTGATGATGAATTTCCCCACAAATCGCTATCGCTCAATTCTGCAAGTGATTCTAATTTATTATCGCTGTTTTCTAGCTGGTCAAAAACCACTTTTGATGTAAATGGACACTTTTTGGTTGCTATGGACAATCTCCAGTTTCCAGGCAGAAAGAACAGTTTTTATAATATAAAAGTGCATGCGGGACACTGGACAGACCACTAGGGACAATGGGGATGTGTAATTATTTAATACAGTACTGTAATCAGTAAGATTACAGTGTACTGTATGTATACTGTGTTTTTTACTTTTTGAATTTGGCGCCGAGCTCCGTTCCCGTGCGTCGGAACGCTCGCAAGGAACGTAGCTCGGCGGCACTCGGCAGTGTGGATCGAGCGAGGAGACAGCTCGCTCACACAGCAGGGACACATCGCAGGATCCAGGGACAAGGTAAGTAACTTCCCCTGTATCCTCCCCTGTATCCTGCAATGCAATCCCGAGTCTGGCTCGGGGTTACCGCTTTAGGTACTGAAATCTTATCCCGAGCCAGACTCGGGAATACTGCTAGGCAGGTTAAGATAAAAAACCTTCTGCCTTTACAACCACTTTAAAGGGTCTGTAAACCCTCAAGGTTTTTCACCTTAATGCATTCTATGCATTATGGTGAAAAACCTCCTGTGATGCCGCAGCCCCCCAGAGCCCCCCTTTTACTTACCTGAACCCGGTCTTTCCAGCGAAGAGGACGAGCACACCAGTTCCAGCCGGTGTCTCGGGTCCTGATTGGATAGATTGATAGCAGCGCAGACATTGGCTCCCGCTGCTGTCAATCAATTCGAAAGATGCAGGAGCCGTGAGGCGAGGCCGAGTCCTGCTGTCTGTGTCAATGGACCAAGCAGCAGGACACGGGAGCGCGCCCGCACGAGTGCCCCGAGGGAGAGCGGCTCTCTAACGGGGCACACGAGAAGAGAAGGAGCCAGGAGCGCCGCTGAGGGACCCCAGAAGAGAAGGATTGGGGCCACTCTGTGCAAAACCAACTACACAGAGGAGGTAAGTATGACATGTTTTTTTTTTTTTTAAACAAACCTTTACATATCCTTTAAGTCATCAAGACTGCCTAGTGGTACAGCAGGAATGAACCAAAATTTGAGCCATCCATGGCCAGCCTTAGTATACATGATCTACTTTTACAGCCCAGACTTCTTTTACACGTGACCATATGGTAACCGAGTCACAATAACCCTTTTGTAACCAATATGTCAGTGGCAGTGATGGGATGTAAATAAATTAGCTAAAAGTCTGTTTATATTGTAGCGGGTATTTAAATTTAAGGGAAGCATCTGGGTGGTAGTGTAACCCAGATAGGCTGATTATTGTTGATGGAGGACTCTGGTGGTGTGAGGTTCCCTGGGGTCCGAGGGTGGCGCTGTTGCCCTGGGCCGGGGGTTGAACCCTCACTGCAAGACTGTACTATTTTTGTCCCTTTCCGGCGGTTGTGCAGCGAGGCAGGGAACCTGCTGTGACGCTGGGGAGAGGAGATAAAGGGGGCGGACGCCCTGAGTTCAGGGTTCAGAGTCGGAGGACACCGCCGCGCCCAGGCACCTTTGGCCTGGGTGCGGGCGTTCCGGAGTTCCGGGCCCAGGGGCCCTTGGCCTGGCCGGAGTGGGAGATGGAGTCCATCCCAGGCACCTTTAGCCCTGGGGTGAGGTACTATTGAGGAGGCCTGGGACCCAGTACCTTCGACTGGGTTCCGCAAGGGTGGAGGAGTCCGAGGGGCCCTAAGGTGTTGGGCGCCCGAATCTGAGACGAGGAGGCCGGGGAGTGTAACCCTTCCGAACAGCCCGGTGCAGCATTTGCCGGTGACGGAGGGGCCTCCGTTAACTCTCTCGGAAGGATGTCTTCCCTCTGACTGGGGCCACAGCTTAAAGAAGGTAACTCCTGTTTCATGTTCGTCAGAGTTGCTGGTAGGGACTCAGAGAAAGAAAGAAATACATTCACAGCCACTGTGCGCCATAACCGTTGGTGATCTCTCAATGGTTTGGTTTGATTGAGGGATTGTGCCTTGACCTACTCCCCACCTGTACTGAACTGTTAGTTAGTCACAACCTGTCTGTGCTAAGTGACGATTTATTGCTGCTAAAGAATAAATAAGAGTTGGACCTTTTCAGTGGTGTGGAACTCGGGTTACTGGGAGCAAAGGGGGGTTAGTTAGAGGAAAGACTTGACACCGGGTTATACACACGACCCGATGGTAAAAATACATTCGGGCCTTCAACCTCTATCCAGAAGAGGACATGGGCCATGGTGGATCTCATCCCTCCTCCCAGGTTCCCCTAGACAAGACAGCAAGCCGAAAAGAAGAAGGGGTGAGAGGGGTGAGCCCCGCTACAATATTTTTTCTGCAGACTGCTGGTTTGAATATTTCTACATGCTGAGGTAGGTGATGATCATTTTCTGATTGACTCCGCCCTTCATGTGACCTGAGCTCCTGGGTGCATGGGGCCTCCATGAAGTGCATCTCCCCTGGGTCCTATGAACCCAGAGGTGTTCAGTTCTGAGCACTTTCAGGTTCAGAGCTGTCAAAACAGCTTGTGCTCAGTCAGCTTCAGCAGCGTGACATTAGGGGTCTAATAGAATCCATGATGTCTCCCTAAAGAGAACCTGCCATCTGCACTATGCTATCACATAGAAAGCTTATCAGACCTCTTGTCATAGCAATAAAGTTAAAGTGTCACTAAATCCAGGACCCTGCATTCACTATATGTGGTCTCCGCGACCGTGCCCGCGGGACCCGTGGAATCGATGTCCGCCGGTGTCCCGCGATCGGGTCACGGAACGGTAAAACGGGGGGATGCCTTTGTAAACAAGGCATCTCCCTGTTCTTCCTAGTGACAGGACACTGATCGTCTGCTCCCTCTCATCGGGAGCAGCGTTCACTGTCGTGTTACAGTAAGCCCCGCCCCCACACAGTTAGAACACATCCCTAGGACACACTTAACCCCTTCCTAGCCCCCTAGTGGGTAACCCCTTCACTGCCAGTCACATTTACACAGTAATCAGTGCATTTTTATAGCACTGATGGCTGTATAAATGTGAATGGTCCCAAAATAGTGCCAAAAGTGTCTGATGTGTCTGCCATAATGTCGCAGTCACGATAAAAATCGATGATCGCCGCCATTACTAGTAAAAAAAAAATATTAATAAAAATACCATAAAACTATCCCCTATTTTGCAGACACTATAACTTTTGCGCAAACCAATTAATAAACGCTTATTGCAATTTTTTTACCAAAAATATCTAGAAGAATACATATCAGCCTAAACTGAGGAAAAAATTAGTTTTTTTTATATATATATATTTTGGGGATATTTATTATAGCAAAAAGTAAAAAAAAAATTGCTTTTTTTTCAAAATTGTCGCTCTATTTTTGTTTATAGCACAAAAAAAACAAAACACAGAGGTGATCAAATACCACCAAAAGAAAGCTCTATTTGTGGGAAAAAAAGGACGTCAATTTTGTTTGGGAGCCACGTCGCACAATTGTCAGTTAAAGCGTTGCAGTACCGAATCACAAAAAGTGGCCCGGTCATTTGGCAGCCAAATAGTCCGGGGCTGAAGTGGTTAAAACTTGACATGTTTGATGACATGTTTGATCTATTTATGCAATGCAACCTCATATTTTTATTTTAAATTGAGTGTTATATTTTGTTTGTGTGCACTAAAACCACTTTGAGTGTATTTTTTACTGTAATATAGACTTGATAGTAGCAAAATTATTGTGTGACATAAAAATTGCAACTGCCATTCTGCAGGATCTCTGCTCTTAGAAAATATATAATACTTTTGGATGTTTTAAATAATCATCAGGCCTAAAATGTGCATTTTATCATATGTGCAAAAAAATGAAAATCAAAAAGGCTCTGGCAGTGAAAAAAATATGAGCAACTAAGCAGGGGTCAAGTCCTGGGGAAAAAAGTGTGGGAACTCCCACCCAAGATCCACTCCCCCACCAAAAAAAAAAAAAAATGATACGCTCAAACACTGCCTTAGGTAGGTTAGGTTTTTAGCCTCTGCAAACTTACTTGTTGCACAAGGCTCCTCGCAGGTCTTGGCGGCAGCAGCAGCAATCTCCTCTGCTCTTTCATCCCGCCTCCCGGCTTGTGAATGACATCATGCCAGGCGGGCAGGACTAGGAGGAAGTTTGATCCGACATACAGGGAAGTGACTGCATACCCGCACCGCTCTGCCTCTGCTGCAGATATAAGAGTGTACCCCCCCATTAGTGCAGACCCCCAGGACAAACCCCCCATTAGTGCAAATCCCCCATCAGTGCAACCCCCCATTAGTGCAAACCCCCCATTAGTACAGACCCCCAGGACAAACTGTCCCAATAGCACAGACTCCCCCCCCATTAGTACAGACTCCCCCCATTAGTACAGACCCCCCAGGACAAACCCCCATTAGTGCAGACCCCCAGGACAAACCCTTCCATTAGCACAGACTCCCCCCATTAGTACAGACTCCCCCCATTAGTACAGACCCCCCAGGGCAAACCCCCCATTAGTGCAGATCCCCCCAGGACAAACCCCCCCATTAGTACAGACCCCCCAGGACAAACCCCCCCATTAGTACAGACCCCCCCAGGACAAACCCTCCCATTAGTACAGACCCCCTAGGACAAACCCTCCCATTAGTACAGACTCCCTCCCATTAGTACAGACCCCCCTAGGACAAACCCCCCCATTAGTGCAGACCCCCCAGGACAAACCCCCCATTAGTACAGACTCCCCTAGGACAAACCACCCATTAGTACAGACCCCCCCAGGACAAACCCCCCCACATTAGTACAGACCCCCCAGGACAAACCCCCCCACATTAGTACAGACCCCCAGGACAAACCCCCCATTAGTACAGACTCCCCCCAGGACCACCTTCCCACCCCCTCCATTGCTACAGACCCCCCCAGGACAAACACCTCCCCTCCCCTCCATTACGGTACATAAAAACACCCGGGCAGCAGCTGGAGAGTAGACAGTCAGTGTGCAGCCACGCCACCCGAGTGGAGCACAGATCGTAGCAGGCAGGAGTTTTTTTAGACACAGAGAGGAGGAGGAGGAGAACACGTGTCAGGCATGGACCGCCCCCCTCAGCGACGTCACTGAGCGGCTAGTCTCTCTCCACACAGAGACAGCCGCTCTGATCCCTGGCTGCTTCAATCTCCTCCTCTGACAGGAGGAGGGAGGGGGGACGGGCTTATGCTAGGAAAACACAGCGACGGCGGCGGCCGCCGGGGAGAGCCGCCTCTCGACACAGACAAGGAGAGGAGGAGGATGGATGGGAGCACTCTGGCGCTTCAGCGCCCCCACCTCTGTGGCGCCTGGGTGAACTGCACCTGCGTAGGATCGGCCCTGCCTGCAAAGGGAACGGCGTTCCTGCTGTGAAAAAAGTGCAGGGACGCCATTTCCACGCGTTCCCGCAGGACTCGAGCCCTGCAACTAAGGTATTTCTTGTTCATTTTAGACAGTTTTGGTGAAACAGTCTTACAACCTTGTTGCTTTCTTCATGTGTCTAGCTTCAGATACGAATACCTACTAAATTCCTCTGATGAATCAAAAGCTATTAACATACAGCTGTGAGCACCAATTAATCATATTTCTTCATACATCATCAAGCAGGAAAAGAATGCAAAACATCAACACTTGGGGGTAGTTTGATGATATGTGAAAGAGAGAAGATTCCCTTGTTGTTCTTCCTGGTTAATGGCCCTTGATAGAAAACCTTAGCATCAGGATCATAAAATGACATATAACTCCTTAAGTGCACCCAAATCTGATATTTCAATTTTTAGCATATGCTGGAGATTTAAATCACCTGATATTTTTTATATCTATCTGTGACTCTATTGGTGAGATCTCTACATTTGTGTTCCCATGTCTAGACACCTGGTAAGAGCATTTTGAGTGGTTGTCACTCTCCCTGTTGACTCTTTCTATTTATTTTATGGAGAATGCAACACGGAGTGCTGGAACCCACAAAGGTTGATGGAGACATCCAAAGCCCTAGCTGGCAGAAACAGAGCAGGGCAGGGAGAGCTTAAAACTAGAAAATCCAAGAGGCCCGGTGCTGCTTCAGCCCAACGGGGACCTTGTATAACTAGAATATCCGGGACCTTGTACAACTAGAATATCACTTTTGGGTAAACTGACCCTCTAATGTTTACTTCCCCATGACAGATGAATGTGGAATAAAGCTCGTAATGCAACTATATATGAAGTATTTTTATCTATTAAAATCAACCTCTTTGACCTCATGAATAGGTCTATTATCATCTAGTAATTGGACCTTTCAGGCCTGGTTCACACTGGTCCGACAAACGCTCCGACATTAGGAGCTCATGTCGCATGACGTGTGAAAATCAATGTTTCCCTATGAGAGCCGTCTTAACTGGTCCGACACAAGTCGGTCCGACATTAAAAATGCTCCCTGTACTACTTCTGTCTGACTTTGATCCTACTTCAGCCCATTGAATATCATTGACGTCGGATCAAAGTAGGATCCTTGTCCTAACCATCCGACATTTGACATCCGACATGGTGATTACAGCAGCAGTAAAAGGAATTTATCTCACCCTGGGATTGTTTTGATTGGTCAAAGGACAAGTCAGACTAGCACAATGTCGGATCAAAGTAGTATCCTGTTCATGAATGTCGGATGGATGTCGGACCAATGTAGGATCAGGCTGGGTTCACACTAGTGCGACACGACATCTGTCCTACTTTGGATCCGACTTTGCCCTGCGACATGAAGCCGACATATGTCCGACTTTCAATGAACGGGGATCCGACTTGGATCCCAGCCAATATCAGGCACTGTGTTTGGTATGAATCTTGAGGGGGAACTCCAGGCCAAATTTTAAATAAAAAACCGGCATGGGTTCCCCCTCCAGGGGCATACCAGGCCCTTGGGTCTGGTCTGGATTTGAAGGGGCGCCCCTACGCCAAAAAAACGGCGTGGGGGTCCCCCCCAAAATCCAAACCAGACCCTTATCCGAGCACACAACCTGGCCGGCCGCAGAGGAAGAGGGGGGGACGAGAGAGCGGCCCCCCTCCCTCCTGAACCATACCAGGCCGCATGCCCTCAACATGGGGGGTTTGGTGCTCTGGGGCAGGGGGGCGACCTGCGGCCCCCCACCCCAGAGCACCCTGCCCCCATGTTGATGAGGACAGGGCCTCTTCCCGACAACCCTGGCCGTTGGTTGTCGGGGTCTGCGGGTGGGGGGCTTATCGGAATCCGGGAGCCCCCCTTAATAAAGGGGCCCCCGGATCCCAGCCCCCCACCCTATGTGAATGAGTATGGGGTACATCGTACCCCTACCCATTCACCTGGTGGAAAAAAATTGCAATAAAAAAACCACACAGCTTTTTAAAGTATTTTATTGCACAGCTCCGGGGGTCTTCTTCCGACTTTGGGGGTCTCCGGTGTCGTCGCCGCGCTCTCCGGTTCTTTCTTCTGCCGGGCCTCCGCTAACTTCTTTTTAGCTCTTTTGCTAAAGGAGGCCCGGTCTTCTCCGTCGTCTCGTCAGGCTCTCCGTTGTCCTTCTGCCGGCCCCTCCACTAACTTCTTTAGCTCTTTTGCTAGTGGAGGAGCCGGTCTTCCCGTCGTCGTCGTCTGCGTCTTCTTTCCTCTTCTCCTTCTCGATGTTGACGCGTCGCTTCCTCCCGCTGTAATACTGGCTCTCCGCTCCGCTCCGCATTAATATAGGCTTCCCATGACGTCACAGTCACATGTTCCCATGACGTCACAGTCACATGCTCCGGGGCCATGTGCCCCGGAACATGTGACTGTGACGTTATGAGAAGCCTATATTAATGCGGAGCGGAGAGCCAGTATTACAGCGGGAGGAAGCAACGCGTCAACATCGAGAAGGAGAAGAGGGAAGAAGACGCCGACGGCGACGACGGGAAGACCGGCTCCTCCACTAGCAAAAGAGCTAAAGAAGTTAGTGGAGGGGCCGGCAGAAGGACAACGGAGAACCGGACGAGACGACGGAGAAGACCGGGCCTCCGTTAGCAAAAGAGCTAAAAAGAAGTTAGCGGAGGCCCGGCGGAAGAAAGAACTGGAGAGCGGGAGAAGAACCGGAGAGCGGGAGAAGAAGAAGGTGACGGAGAAGACCGGGCCCCGCTAGCAAAAGAGCTAAAAAGAAGTTAGCGGAGGCCCGGGAGAAGAAAGAACCGGAGAGCGCGGCGACGACACCGGAGACCCCGAAGTCGGAAGAAGACCCCCGGAGCTGTGCAATAAAATACTTTAAAAAGCTGTGTGTTTTTTTTATTGCAATTTTTTCCACCAGGTGAATGGGTAGGGGTACGATGTACCCCATACTCATTCACATAGGGTGGGGGGGCCGGGATCTGGGGGCCCCTTTATTAAAGGGGGCTCCCGGATTCCGATAAGCCCCCCACCCACAGACCCCGACAACCAACGGCCAGGGTTGTCGGGAAGAGGCCCTGTCCTCATCAACATGGGGGCAGGGTGCCAGAGCACCAAACCCCCCATGTTGAGGGCATGCGGCCTGGTATGGTTCAGGAGGGAGGGGGGGCCGCTCTCTCGTCCCCCCCTCTTCCCCTGCGGCCGGCCAGGTTGTGTGCTCGGATAAGGGTCTGGTTTGGATTTTGGGGGGGACCCCCACGCCGTTTTTTCGGCGTAGGGGCGCCCCTTCAAATCCAGACCAGACCCAAGGGCCTGGTATGCCCCTGGAGGGGGAACCCATGCCGGTTTTTTATTTAAAATTTGGCCTGGAGTTCCCCCTCAAGAGCAGTACAGCACAAGTCGCATGCCAAAGTCGGATCATGCAAGACTGCGGTCCGACTTTGATCCGACTTCAATGATAGTCAATGGGCTGAAGTCGGACCAAAGTAGTACAGGGAGCATTTTCAAAGTCGGACCGACATGTGTCGGACCAGTTAAGACGGCTCCCATAGGGAAACATTGATTTTCACACGTTATGCGACATGAGCTCCCAATGTCGGAGCGTTTGTCGCCCCAGTGTGAACCAGGCCTCAATGTAGGACTGATGTCGCAGAGCAAAGTAGGATGAAAGTCGGATGAATGTCGTGTCGTATCAGTGTGAACCCAGCCTCAAACCTCAAATTCTTCAGGTGTTTCCAATTAAGGCCATGGTAACTTCTACAGCAGGGTGTCAAACTCAATTTCATTGCGGGTTGCATTATGGTTGCCTTAAAAGGGTATCTGTAAGACTCTATAAATGTATCTACTCTAAGGCCCCTTTCACACTGAGGCGCTTTGCAGGCGCTATTGCGCTTAAAATAGCGCCTGCAAAGCGCCCTGAAAAAGCCGCTACTTCGTATTCAGTGTGAAAGCCCGAGGGCTTTCACACTGGAGCGGTGCGCTTGCAGGAGGATAAAAAAACTCCTGCAATCTGCATCTTTGATGTGCGATAGGAGCAGTAAAAATACCGCTCCTATAGCGCCCCTGCCCATTGAAATCAATGGGGTAGCGCCTCCAAAACGCCTGCAAAACGCCGCAAAGAGGCGTTATTGCGGGCGTTTTCAACCCTTTTTTGGCCGCTAGCGGGGGTTAAAATCCCTAGCGCCCGCAAATCGCGACAAAAACAACGGTATAGCGGCGCTAAAAATAGCGCCGCTATACTGCCAGCACATCCAGCGATTCAGTGTGAAAGTAGCCTTAATCATAAGTAATAATTTAAGACTTAAAGCGAAGGTCCACACAAAAAGTGAACCTCCGCTTTTCGGAACCCTCCTCCCCTCCAGGGTCACATTTGGCACCTTTCAGGGGGGTGCAGGTACCTGTATAATACAGGTATTTGCACCCACATCCGGGAATAGACTCCCGCGGGAGTCACGCCCCTTCGCGTCACCCTCCGCTGTCTTCTGGGAAACACACTGGTCCCAGGAGACAGCGGGGATCAGTGAGAAGGCGCCGCATGACTCACGCATGCGCAGTAGGGAACTGGGCAGTGAAGCCGCAACGCTTCACTTCCCAATTCCCTCACCAAGGATGTCGGCGGGGCAGCCGAGAGACGAGCGATTTTTCGGCTTCGGCTGCCGACATCCCGGGCACCCTGGACAGGTAAGTGTCCATTTAATAAAAGTCAGCAGCTGCAGTATTTGTAGCTGCTGGCTTTTAAGATTCTTTTGTGGGACCTCCACTTTAAGCTGTGAAAGGCAGGAGCAGACACATTCCTGTAGCAGATGACGCAAGTCTAAAAATGAGGGTCACACCGCTGGTATCATCCACAAGAAACTTTATTGGAGACTGCTCAGATATATCTAATGTCCCCCCCCCTACCACCAGAAGTCAATAGTCCCCCACCCTCCCTTACATCACAGTGCACCCCCCTTACCTTGTGCTGCTGCCAGGAAGAAGCTGGGTTCATAGCTGAGAAGCAGAAAGTGCAGAGTCTGGAGGAAGACCAGAGGAGGGCTGGAGTCAGCTGCCAGAGTCTGCTGAATGCTAAGACCAGGGGAGGCGGAGACTAGGGGGTAATGCAATGTCACAGAGAGATGATCTGTAGGAGGAGTTCTGTCCTCCTCTCTGCTGCCAACTGCTGAGGTAAAGTGGGGGTGGAGATGAGGGAGGTACCGCAGCTGCAGGAGGGGGTGCAGGGGCATCATGAAAAAATGGCCGGGCAGGCCGGATTTGGCCCGCGACCTTGTGTTTGACACATAAGTTCTATCAACAGCATACAAATATATTTTAGACAGTTGTGTGCTTCCAGTTTTGAAGGTCCTTTTTGTTTCAGGCACTGTACACAAAGCCAGGGGCATTAAGCTTGGAATGATGAGTTTGGTGTGAAGGAACTCGAGTGGCTTTCATATTCATCCTGACCTTAACCCTACTGAGTGACTGGTCTTCTTATCCAACATCAGTATCTGATAACACGATTGATTTTTCTGACTAAATGGGCATGAGTTCTCACAAATAAATGTTTGTAGATACAGTAGCCTTCCCAGAAAAAGTGACAGCTGTTATAGCCACAAAGGGGAACAATTCTTTATTGATGGTCGTGTGTCTGCAATATTTTAGCCACATAGTGTGCGTGTAAGTAATGGTGGTATGACATGCCTGGTACTTGGGCTTTTTATTTGCTATATGGTCACCCATATTGCTTCCAATTTAGTTTTCAGATCTGGATAGATGAACTATAATATATTTTATTCACTAGCTGTCAGATACAGTATGTGCAAGCTGTGCAATATCACAGAAGTAAAAGATGGCAAGGCAAAGTTTGGTTACATGGTATATATACCACAAAGAAAGAAGACACCATGGGAAATACCATGTTGTTGATTTTAAAAAATAAAAGAGGACAGATTTCCAACTGACAAAAACACATTTTGCAGGTAAATAGGGATGAAGTAAAAAAAAACAACAGAAACAGAAAATGACAATAACAGTGAAAATATTGATAGTGACCGCAAACTAATAAATGCCAGAAGGTTTATAGCATGATGGTCTTTCTAAGCAATTCATTCAGTCTAATATAAAGTGCACTGTACGGAGATGTGTTGCCAGTTTTAGCCAAGTACAGCTATATCTACACACATCGGAGCATGAGAGGTAGGTTGCATAACTCAGAATTTCTTACTAAAAGAAATTTACTCATAATCTGGAGCAGTTGTGCATAATAGCCATTCAGCTTTTAAAGGATCACTAAAGAAATATATATATATTTTTTAAAATAACAAACATGTTATACTTACCTCCACTGTGCAGCTCGTTTTGCACAGAGTGGGCCCGAACCTGGTCTTCTGGGGTCCCTCGGCGGCTGTCTCGGCTCCTCCCCGCAATCACTCACCACCTATATGCGAGCTCTCTCGCATGGTGGTGAGTGATTGCAGGCGCGCTCCTGTGATACAGCCAGCGGCTATTGCCGCTCACTGTATCACTCCGCCCCGCCCCCCGCATCATTGGATGTGATTGACAGCAGCGCGAGCCAATGGCTGCGCTGCTTTCAATCCATCCACTGTAACCAATCAACGGCCAGGCTGAGCGGCGAAGAGGATGTCGGGGGCGAGCGCGGGACTTTCGAGGGGTCAGGTAAGTAAAAATGGGGGGCCTGGGAGCGGCGGTATTGTCAGATGTTTTTTCACATTAATGCATAGGATGCATTAAGGTGAAAAAACTTTTTCCTTTACAACCCCTTTAACTTCAGCTTGTTCAGTTAAGCCTTGACAATATATGATAATAGGTTACAAGGTATTCTATGAAGCTTATTTTAGCAAACTACAGATTAAAAACAGAAATCTACTTTTCAATTAATTTGGCATCATCACTGCAACAGAAAGTATTGTTAAGCCCTGTACACACGATCGGTTTTACCGATGAAAACAGTCCGATGGACTTTTTTCATCGGACAAACCGATCGTGTATGGGCCCCATCGGTCTTTTTTCCATCGGTGATTAAAAATAGAACGTGTTTTAAATTTATCCGATGGAAAAAAAACGATAGCAAATTCCGAACGTCTGTGTGGAACTCCATCGGAGAAAAAACCCAAGCATGCTCAGAATCAAGTCGACGCATGCTCAGAAGCATTGAACTTCATTTTTCTCGGCTCGTCTGAGTGTTTTACATCACGGCGTTTGGGACGGTCGTATTTTCGACTGATGGTGTGTAGGCAAGACTAATGGAAGTCAGCTTCATCGGAAATCCGATCGTGTGTACAGGACTTTACTTGATGGATCTCCAGGTAAGAAACTTTGCAACAGCTTCAAAAAATGATCTGCTGAAGAAAGCAAAAGAGAGACATGATGCCAAACACAATGAAATATAGATTTGAGTTTACATACATAAAGTGACACTAAACTCTAGTTTAAGAAATGCTATTTAAAATTGCATTATTAAAGTGGTTGTAGACCTCTGACATGATTAAAGCATACCCTTCTATGGTGTGTACTTGCCTCAATCCAAAAGCACCCAGGAATTGAATCTCCCCTGTTCAGAGGCCCTATCTTGGGTGGAGGCACTGCCAAGTTTGTTATAAAACCCACTCTTCACTAGCAAAGGTACTAGTTCTCCTATTTACCTACAGGTTTAGCGCAATATCCTATTCAAGGCGGGCCATTTATCAAAATCCCTGCAAAAGAGATACTTGGGATACCGGGAGGGACTTGGGACTATGAACTATGGGATTGGAGTGTGCATAGAGCATAGCTCATGACTACGACTAACATTCACTGCTCATTCCAAACAAAAGCAAGGGGAAGAGGAGAGGTTTAGGAGCTCACAAAGCACATTACAAGGAGGCAGATAAACTCAGTAAAGCTGGTCATAGGTGCAATTTGTGATTTTCGCTTGATTCCCCCATCAACACAGTCAGTGCTGATGGGGGAATTCCTCCCGCAGAGCTATTGTGTTCTCCCGATGGGAGGGGGGGCACAGAGAGGGAGCTGTCCCTGGTAGGAGAACACAGTGATTATTGCTAGTGGCTATGGCCGCTGGCAATAATTGCATGTAAAAATCGAGCTTGCTGGTTGTACGCAAGTTGATGAATGGATCGACTTTGGTACAATTATCCTGGCCACAGATTGTATGAATCTCGGCTGGTCCCTGCTGAACCAGCTGAGATTCGAACCATTTATGGCCAGCTTAATCCCTTTGCTTCAGGCACCTCCCAGCCCTTTAACCACTTGCCTACTTTCCTTCCAGTCAAGGCCAAAATTCAGCTTTCAGCACTGTCGCACTTTGGGTGTTGCATGACTGCGCAATTGTCATCCAAACAAAATTTTCATAATTTTTTTTCACACAAATAGAACTTTCTTTTGATGGTATTTAACCACCACTGGGTATTTCTTGCTAAATAAACAAATAATGTCCGAAAATTTGAAAAAAAAAAAAAACGTTTTCATAGTTTACAAACAGGTAATTTTTTTCCCTTCACTGATGGGCACTGATGAGGCGGCACTAATGGGCATTGATGGGCACTGATAGGCTGCAATGATGGGCACTGATTAGGTGGCACTGATAAGCACTGATGAGGCTCTGCACTGATAGGCGGCACTGATGGGCACTGATAGGTGGCACTGATGGGCACTGATAGGCAACAATGATAGGCAGTACTGATGGGCATTGATAAGCGGCACTGATGGACACTGGTAGGTGGCACTGATGAGCACTGGAAGGCGGCACTGATAGGTGACACTGATGAGGAGGCACTAATGGGCACTGATTGGCAGCACTGGTGAGCACAGATTGGCAGCACTGGTGGGCACTGTAGGGACTGTACTGATAATCAGGAAAATGATAATCAGTGCCCTGATTATCACTGTACACATCATTTTTAGAGAAGCCGGTTATCGGCTCTCTTCTCCTCTCCTCATGCTGTCAGAATGAGGAAAGGAGTGCTGATTACTGTCTTTTATTTACAACCATGATCATTTGTGATTGGACACAAATGACCATGTGGTAAAGAGCCACTGATTGGCTCTTTACCTCAGTCTGTTATCAGCAGTGTCCTCCAGATACTGTGATCACAGAGCGTGACGCCCGCACCCAGCAGCAGGCATCTGGCAGGTGCAATCATGGGAGACCGTCTGGATGGCCTCCCAGAACTAGCCATCCACGCTGTAGCAGTCATTCGGCTATAGCGTGATCAGCAAGCGGTTAAGGGATTTCAGATGCCAGGAGGTGGGGCGGGGTTTATGATCATGTGACCATCATTAATGGCTGTCACGGCGGTCACATGATCGAAAAGCTCCTGATCGCAAGGGCACGCACTCTCGGTACAGCTGTTTCTGCTAATTGGTATGCAAATATGTGGCCTCTCGGCCACCAAGGCCACCAGGGCCCATTTGTGTACTGTCTGCGCGTGGGGGTTAGGAAACTATTTCATGAAAAATAGGTACATAGGTAGTTAATGTGTATGGATTATTTTTGGAATATAAGGATATTGTTTAGTGTCACTTTAAACTAAGTTTTGTAGATTTATAACTAGCAGTTCACCAAATTAATTTCGTTTTATGCCTGCAGCTGCTTTGTAATTATAGAAGATATACATTGCGATCATGCATTTTATAAAATGAGTTTTTTATTAAACCCATGCCGTGTTTTTCTCATTCTTTTTACTTGTAAAGGAAGACAAACTGTTAACACCCGCAAGTTTTATTTATGAACCTCTTCCAATCTAAATTTAGAAAAGTTTGAAAATATTTGGTGTAACTTTGACAAGTTTTGTGTTGTCCTATGTTCAGTTTGGACTTTTAGTTTACTAAAGCGTCTGTCATTATTTGTTTCTTGTTTGTACGATTACTGCAGCCAAAAATCTGTCAAGGCAACTAAACAACACACTGCAATGGGCACGAGGATTTTTCATTAACCTAAATATTTTCCATATGAATGTTACAGCTAAAAATAAAAGTCAAACTCTCAACAGACTTTTCCCTTTCTTTTGTTTTTTGGATGTTTTGTTGCAAAGGTTTAGTCCACATCATTTAAAAACAATTCATTTATAAATAAGCACATGGATGTTGTGATTTTCCAACAACACTTGCTCCTGTAGCCGAGTGCCCCTTTACTTACCATGCTTAGATGCAAGCACAAGGCTCCTTTAACTCCTGTTCCCACAATTTTTTAGGTCCCACAAGCCCATGGGCTTCTAGACATGTTCAGGGAATACATGTTTCCATCCTCTGCCACTCAGAGAGACCACTCCTTATGGAGGAGAGGTGGATGGGCATGTTATCTGGTAGTTCCAGCATGCAGGCAGCCAGGCAGGGGCCTAAAAGCACACAGCTTCTATGGAAGACCAAGTCACTGCAGGGAGTACTGCTCCAGATGCCACCAGAGTACTGCACTTCAAGTGGGGTTTCCCTGTATCTCCAGCCACCCTCCTGTGGTATTATAGCCCTAGGACTGCTCCAGCCATGTGCCTGTGGTGCCAGAAGAGAGGTCACTTCAGCTGTTCGCCTGTGTACACAGGCCTACCCTCGACTTCACTGTAAATAGACACTTGCAGAGGTTAAGCACAAGTAACTGTTTTTGTAGAGTGTTGTTTACTCATATAGTGGTTGTACGTGTGGCTAAAGAACCTTATAGAGGCCGTGCTGTACTGTACTGTCACCTAGTATCCCTATTAATTTGCAGAGAAAATACCTCCTTTTTTTTAGCTTCATGATCAGTTTAACATTGTTCTATAACTTTTTTGCCCTATTTAAATTGCTAATCCTACATATTCCTGGCTGTATTCCTACCCCAACAACTACCCAAATACACAGGGTCAAGTCAGAACTTTGATGACTAGGTCAAGAAATTGTTGGGCCTGATCTGATTATATGGGATCTGTCACGTACCTGACAGGTGAGCCTAACGTGCAGAGGGAGGCCTCTCGTACAGCCTCAGCTTGGAGACCACTGATGTTGTACCAGTGGCCACAAGAGCGTGGTGATGTAAGGGTGCCTGTACAGTCTTCCATGTAGCTGGTGTGCGTCACCAGGATGGACCAGATAGCTGGACAGCAGGTGTTGGCAGGAACAGCAGACCCTAGGCTGGTGGCAGCAGGTAGCAGGATGCAGTGGGAATAGCTGGTGCAGGAAGACTGATGGCCCACGATAGGGGATGTTCCAGCAGGAGCCAGGCAGGTGCATGCAGGGCACAAGAGACACAGGATGCCTAATCAGACAAGCTGGGTTGGTAACAGACGGTCAGATGCAGGCATAAACGTCAGACAAGGAATGGTCAAAGTACAGGCCAAGATCAGCAACACGAGTTCAGGCAGATAAGCATAGGGCAGAGGCAAGCTGGGTCTAATACAGAAGTAAGTAGGATCCAGGATCAGATTCAAGAACACAGGCACAGCTTCAGATCAACTGCTGCACTTATATATGCCATTTGGCGCCAGCGTTAATGGCGAACACACGCGCGCATGTACATAGGCGTGCACGCTTCCGTACGTACATTTGTGCGCATGCACACATTCGTGTCCCTGTGCCTGGCAAGATGGGCACCTGCAGAATCAGACCTGCACATTTCCATCTGCCTCTGAGCATCAGCTGCGCTATGACCAGCACGTCCCTGACAGGATTCCATAAACCAAGCAGGCATAAACAGCCATTATTGCTTTAGAGGGAAAAAAAACATGAGGGTTGATCTTGCACCTCCCAGCAGAAGACCAGGATTCCCTTAACAAGATAGTTAACCACCTAGAAGCACTGGACAGCTTCTCTGCTGGGTCCCTAGCTTGGCACGCAAGATGCTTCTCAATCTTCACCCCAGTGGCCTGCTTGGTCCCTGGCTTGACACACAAGGCTGCCTGCTTGGCGACCAGGAGATTAAGTGTATTTTATATACTGGCTCCCTACCCTGCCAGTGCCAGTGATACTTTTCTTTTTTTATATTTAAATCTTTTATTTTTATTTGGAAAACAACAACAGTGATACTTTTTTTGAGAAGAGCACCAGCACAGATACACCATAGATCTCATTGACAACCGCCAATGAGCTCCTCATAGAAGTAGCCAGGATGACCTGGATGAAAGCGGAGCTGTGGCGGCACGACCTTGGCCAGAAGGGCATAGTGGCCACACCCACCTCTTTCTTGCCCAGTTTACTTTTGTAAACTACAGAACACTTCCCTGATGTTATGGATATAAGGAAAGGGCACTTCCTCTCCTAAAGTGACAATGCTACTGTTCCATAGATACAGTATGGGGAAAAAGTGTTGGTGCTCTAGAACAGGAAGCATCTCATTGTTGTTGTTCAGTCATCTAGGCTTTTCTGCCCTCCACTGTCTCCCGGAGCTTGCATAACTTCATGTTCATTGTTTTGATGATGTTATCTATTCATCTTGTTTTCTGTTGTCCTATTCTCCTTTTTTCTCTCATGTTTCCCAGCATCAGGGTCTTTTCCAATATTCGAGTTTCAGCAGGATCTGCCTGTCTTGTGAATATTCAGAATTGATTTTCTTTAAGATTGACTGGTTTGATCTTCTTGCCATCCAAAGGACTTTCGAGAGACTTCTCCGACACCATAGTTCAAAAGCATAAATTCTTCAGCGTTCAGCCTTCCTTATGGTCCAACTTTCAGAGCCATAGATTACTACTGGGAATACCATAGCTTTGACTGTACGACACTTTGTCGGTAGAGTAATATCTCTGCTTTTTATAATGTAGTCTAGGTTTGCCATTGCTTTCCTCCCAAGAAGCAAGCATCTCTTAATTTCATGGCTACAGTCACTGTCTTCTGTGATCTTGGAGCTTAGGAAGATAAAATCTGTCACTGTTTCCATTTCTTCTCCTTCTATCCTTCTATTTGCCAAGGAGTGATGGGACCAGTCACAGCGTGTTATTAGCAGGTGAAAAAAAAGAAGAAAAAAAAAATAGAGGACTGATGTCTAAGGACTGAAGACCTGTGGTATATTACATTTTTGGCCAGGTTTGGAGGTTCTAATGGGTTTAGAAATTCAGGTGGATAGTAACTTTTGCAAGTTTGCAAATTGTATCAATGAAATAACCAGTTACACTATCTCCTGTAAAATATTCGAGAAGCATATGATTGATTTTATTACAGATTTGATTCGTGGGTGTTAATAAAGAACGTTGACAGTCTGCAAGATTATTTTTCCTACTTTAAATAAACTCAGGCAGTACAGATGACTTGAGAAATGTGGAATGTTTATCCCCAGAAAATCTACAGCTAAATTGTGTAATGTGGACTTTTGCTGTAGCAAAGACTACCACAGGTGGTAAATGTTCTCACGCCTCGTGCTTCAGCCTGCCAGGTAACAATACATAAATCAGATGGAACAACCTTTTGGGTAACATCCAAAGATGAACAAATTAACAGTTGGCACTAAAAACATTTTGTAAGTGTTTCGTGCAGATTACAAGAAACATATTTCAAGATTACGTGATGGATCTGTCACTCATCTGTACTTAATTATTAGGCTCCACTCACTTTTGTCATCTTGTTTATACAGTTCCATGATGTAACACAAATGTCAAAATGCAAAAACATAGGTGGATTACATCATTCAAGGGACTTCTTAATTTCAAGCCTTATCGCTATTGTTTTCCTTCAACAAATTCAGTGTTTACTAGAGGTGACGTTTAGTAGTACCAATACTTGGTACAAGTCTCTAGGGGCCCATTCATACTGGGCTTTCAAAAAGTGCAACAGGTGTTACCACACGGCTCTTTGTGCATTGTGCTTCCATAAATTTTTATATGACACGCCAATGCACCTACGCAGGTCACCACAATGCACATGCATATTACAGCAGGGAGAATAATTATTTGATCCCCTGCAGATTTTGTAAGTTTGCCCACTTACAAAGAAATTAAGGGTCTATAATTGTTTACACCATAAAGTATCCGCATACGCAGATGATCTTTTATTCTGCCTTACTAAACCTGTCATATCTATGCCAAACTTACTAAGAGAATTGGACCAATATAGTGCACTGTCCAATTTAAAAATGAACATGTCCAAGTCAGAGGCAATGGGTGTATCTATGACTACGACTCAAATTAACGCTTTAAAAATGAATTTTAAGTTTAGATGGACCTATATGGGCATCAAATACCTGGGCACGTTGATCCCACCTAAATTGGACCAAACCTTTGAGTTGAATTTTCCACCTCTACTGAGTAGAGTGAAAGTCTAAAGCCCTGTACACACGATCGGATAACCTATGGATTTTCGTCCGATGGATTTGACCATCGGAAATCCGATGAAACTGTTTTTCATCAGTCTTGGCCACACACCATCAGTTAAAAAACCGACGGCAAGAAAACGACGGCACGTACAAAACGTACGACGCGCTATAAAAGGGCCGAACAAATCTAATGGCGCCACCCCTTGGGCTGCTTTTGCTGATTTCGTGTTACCGCGTGTTAGTAAAAGTTTGGTGAGAGCCGATTCGCGCTTTTCAGTCTCCGTGCTTTGCAGATTGTTTCCTGGTGTTCAGTTTGTGCTTGTGGGTTTGTATTTGTGATTCAGTGCGTGCAGTCAGGTCGTTACTGCCTTGCAGTGCCTTCTTGGCCGTTAGTTTACTGTTTTTCAGGTCGTTCTTCTCAGGCCTTGCTGTTCCACGGTGCGTTCTGTTTGAGTGCGTTCTGACCAGCCGACCGGTTTAAAACCATGTTTGAAGTGCGTTCTCGTTCTTGAGCTCGTGCTGGCTTTGGGCTTGGTGTTGCAGTTAACACTGTAACCCGAGTTCAGTCTGTGAACAGGGTGAGGATGAGTTCATGGACTAAGAATTGGTTGCTCCAGCGGGACCAATTCTCTCATATGCCTCTGCTGCGGGAAATCCATGAGAATAATCCTGATGATTTCAAGAATTATCTCAGGATGACGGACCCCGTATTTCACCGTCTGTTGGATTTGCTGTCCCCCTATATCACGAGGCAGGACACTGTGATGCGCCAGGCCATCACTGCCGAGCAGAGGCTTATTGCCACGTTGAGATACCTGGCGACTGGGAGAAGCTTGCAGGACCTCAAGTTCTCAACAGGCATCTCCCCCCAGGCTCTCGGGATCATTATCCCTGAGACGTGTTCGGCCATCATTCAGGTCCTGCAGAAGGACTATATGAAGGTAATTTTGCTCCTTTAACCTCACATTATATGTTTTTATTGTTTTAGAATCTTCTTATTTTTCCCCTCCTAACCCAAATTTGCCTTTTTGTAATATCCTGGTAATGTCCCCATTTTCCCCATGCATTTTTTTTACCTGTAAATGCCTTTTTGGGCTCTACATGCCTATTTCCCTTCACTAACCTCTCCAGCATGCTATCGTGGGCGCAAACCCAGCTAGCCTTCTATTTTCCTTTTCCTTTTTTTGGGGCCATTGCCTGCGTAGTTTGACAACCCTCCCCCCCCCCCTAAAGATGTAAATCATTTTTTAGTTCTCAATCAAGCTCAGCAGAGTGGTCGAGCCTTTTTTTGGATCCCCCACAATCACCTTAGCCCCCCCCCTTAGATTCTTTTAGAATGTCCACTCAGCGGGGGTGAGGCATCTGCTAAGTGGGCCTTTGTTTATTGGTAGGAAATACTCCCCTAAATAATAATGTTAGAATGATGTTGGTCAACAATGTTTTTGCGTGTAAGCTGCTTGCACTGTAAACATAAACCGTACTAATGTCTTCTTTTTGTTTGACTCCACAGTTCCCTAGCACATCACAGGAATGGCTGACTGTGGCCTCCCAATTTGCCCAGCGGTGGGATTTCCCCAACTGCGGAGGGGCAATTGATGGGAAGCACGTCCACATAGTGCCGCCACCCCGTTCGGGGTCATACTATTTTAACTATAAAGGTTTTAATAGCATAGTGTTAATGGCGGTGGTGTCGGCACGGTACGAGTTCCTGTATGTGGACGTGGGGAAGAACGGCCGGATGTCCGATGGCGGAGTATTAGCAGAGACGGAGTTCGCTCACCGTCTGCAGGCTGGGGGTCTTGCACTGCCTCCAGATGCAGAGAACGTGGAAGGGCTACCGTTCGTTTTCATTGCGGATGAAGCTTTTGGACTAGGACCACACCTCATGCGGCCGTTTCCCCAACGCACCCTCACTCCGGAGAGGAGGGTTTTTAATTACCGGCTGGCCAGAGCCCGGAGAGTTGTGGAGAATGCCTTCGGGATAATGGCCAGCCGGTTCTGCCTGTTCCAGACAGCTATAAATTTGGCGGATTATAAACTCAACAACATTGTGTACTGCTGCTGCTTGTTGCACAATTTTTTTAAGGAAATTCTCCACAAATTATGTGTCATCAGTTGGGTCTGAGGCCGGTCCCTCTGAACTGATAAATATGACCGGCCTCAGAACTGCCCGTACTGGCTTGGCCCCCCAAAGTGCCCATGAAGTACGTCAGAAATACGTAGAGTACTTCACGGGTAGGGGGGCCATCGCAATGCCAGACCACATCTGACCTTTGATTTTACCTTTTTTAAATAAACAAAAATATTTGATTTACTACAAACTTGTGTTGTCATTCTTTTATTTGTGGTTTATGTGTCTCCCAGGTTCTAGTAGTGCCAAGTGTATTTCTCCTTAGTAAATAGCCTCCAATCTCAGAGGTAAAAACACTCATTTTGCATCTTCAGAACCGCTATTGAGCATAGAAAGAACAAGGCACACCTTTTTCGACTTCCCAAATGTTTTTATTGATTGCAACACAGTTTTGTTTTTTTTTAGAAATATTTTTTTTTGTTTTTTTGTGCGGCTTTTTTAGCAGAAACATGCATGGGTCAAAAGCCACATTTTTTTTTATGAAAAAGTAATAAAATAACACAGTGAAAAGTACAAACAGGAGATGGGGTGATGTTACCCCTGATCCATCCCAAATGTGAAGAAACACACTTTCTTTTTGGGGCTCAAATGGGTATCTTCAACATGATCCCATGGCTAGGGTAAACATGTGCTATCTGCCATCATGGGGGATCAATGGACGTGCTTTGGGGGTGAAAACCCTTCCTCTCCCCTACTTGTGGAGGGAGGAAGAGGTTGCACCACCAAAACAGGGACATAGATATCCTGTGATGGCAGATAGCACATGTTGAGTCTTCAGTGTGTGCATCCTCACATTTGGGCTGGTGGAAATCCCATAGAAAAATTCCGACACATAACAAAACACAAAAAAAGGGGGGGTCACACTATTCTCCCCAAAATATTTATCATGTTTTTATATTTTTGCTCAATCACAATCATTCTCTTTCTCACAATGTCCATTTCGCTACTGCATTCCATGATTTCCTGAATGATTATTTTGGCGCTGGCCCTCGAGAATGGAGGATTTGGACTTCCTGACACACCCCCACGTTCAGTCCCTAAAAAGAAACAAATATTTTAAAACTATGCAGGCCTACATCTGTATTTACCTTGAAGTTGTGGTGACAGACACTGACCTGTTGTGCTGATAAGCTCCACCTCTCCTTCCTCCACCTCCCCTTCCTCCACCTCCACTTTCTCCCCCTCCGCTTCCTGAACCTGCTGAACTTAGTCTGCTTTGGGATCTTCGGGGAGTTTCTGTGGTGTTGGGTTCCTCGTCTCATGAGCATGGTGTCCTCCCACTCTCCTCTCCCCTATGGAAATAGCAAAAAAAAAGGAACCTTTAGCACACAAACTTTTTAGGCCTGAAAATGGATTCTCAATGTTTTAAAGTGCGGTCCAAATGATATGTGGCCCTGAGTTTCAAGATGAACATATGAGATCTTGCAAACTCAACAAAGCAACATGTTATTTTGGAGGACACTCACAAATACACTTGGATAACCACCAAGGTATCCACTGGACCACCTGTGTGTGACACCGTTAAGAAATTGGATCATGTGGCCCAGAGTATAGTATCTTGCTGAAGAACAAAAAAGAGTACACAACTGCTGGAGTGTCATCTCCTTTACCCAGAATACAGTTTATCCTTTCATTCACATTCTAAATTTCCTTACAACACATCATCTAGCCAACAATGTGTAGATAAACATTGTTGAAGTAAAATGAGGCATGCCCACATGTAGTTTACGTGGATATGTGCCAAACATGTTTGGGGGAAGAGCAGCAATAATTTTTTCAACACATTTAGCGGACTCTCCACTTAACATAAAAGTTTAGATTTTAAAATGTGAAACCAGTCAAGCCAAGCACATGGTGCAAAACATGGAAGAATACATATTACAATGTGAAAGAACACAGTAAAATAAACTTACTTTTTTCAATGCTTTTTATAAGCTTCCTATACTGCTCCGGCTCCCTGAGCTTCAGGTCTGACCACCTTTTACGGAGTTGTTCCTTGGATCTCCTGACCCCATATTTTTTATAGAGAGTCTTCGCAACTTTGTCCATAATTTGTGACTTCCGGAGATTAAGGGTGTCGTATGGGCCATGCTTGCCGTCAGAATCCTTCCTCCGCAGAATGTCCACCATCTCCGCCATCTCAGAAAAAGACATATTAGTCGCCTTGTATCTTTTTTTACTGGATCGGGACGTTTCCGCCTCCGGGCTTTCCTCGTCGGTAATTTCTAATAAAGAAGCCACCTGTGTCTGCGACATGTCGCCGTCTCACACTGTGCGCCGATCGTTAAGGGGCGGGGAAATGCTGAAAAAGTCCGTCATGGGCGAGCGATGAGGGCGGAGTTACACGCATGTGCAGGGTATAAAAAGGGGAAAGAAGTTATTAGGGATGCGCGGAGTAAGGACGACCGGAAGTGAAGCAACGAAGTGAACTAAGGTAAGAAGGGAACTCGGGCCTGCAGTGGCCTATAATGGTTCATGATTGTAAAGGGCAATATTGTGATAAGTTGAGGAGAATCAATTCTGATCCTTTTCTTTTTTTTACATTTTTTTTACTTGATGATCCAAAAAGATGCATAAACTACGAGAGCCGGAGGTGATGCTGATTTTTATAGAAAAATATAAGGAACAGCGCAACCTGTGGGAACTGAAACACCCTGCGTACCACAAAAGTGATGTACGTCGGGCAACTATTACCAAATTAGCAGAGGATATGAAGCCATGAATCCCAGGTGCAGACTACACTATGATCAATAATAAAATCAACAACCTGCGTAATTCCTATAAAAAAAAATACAAGGAAGTGCACCAGTCAAAGAGATCAGGAGCAGCAGCCGACGATGTAGTAAAGCCCAAGCTGTGGTACTACAGACATCTTCAATTTCTGGATGACCAGATCGAGGCCAGGGAATCTATTTCCAGCCTTCCCTCAACCCTTCCTTCCACCCTTCCCTCCAGCGTTCCTTCCACCCTTCCCTCCACCCCTGCAGAGGCGGAGGAGGAGCCTCCCGAGCTAGAAGAGCCAGATCTTCGCATCTTCAGCCAGGTATAGTATTTTTGATCATAATTATTGTCCACTAAGTAATATTTTGTGGTACTGTTTGGATTAGCCATAAATTATATCATCCCCCCCACCCCAAAAAAAACAAACCAGTAATGAGATCAAAATTCTGTGTGATAGATTCCCCAAATAATCCAATTTTTCATTTTATTTTAAAAACAGGATGAGGCAAGCCAGGAGGAAGAGGGTCAGGAGTGTGGCAGGCAGGAGGAGGCAGAGGTGAGTGTCAGCCAGGAGGAGGCAGGGCCAAGTGGGACTCAGCAGGTCCCCAGGCCTAGTGGCAGCACCGTCTCCCAAGTGGCTCCCCTCCACGTCAGACCGCCAAAACAACGGCGGATGACACAAGTGGAGGAGGAGTCACTAAAGATGATTCAGGAGGCTGCTGCCATTATGAGGGCCCCCCTCAAACCTACAGAGGGATTTAGAACCTATCTTGCAGATAAATTGCTCAGAATGGAGGCGGGACAATGGGCCCTTTGTGAGCACCTTATATATATGGCCGTACACATGGGGGCGAGGAGGCTGCTGACTGAGGCCACCCATATCTCGCAGCAGGCCAATCCCTCTCCTCCTTCTCCTCCTCCTCCTGCCACATCACCACCCACAGTGGCCCAGCCTGCAAGGGTGCGTGGACGGGGCCGTGGAGAGAACGCTGCAGGGAAGCGTGGAAGAAAGGCTACAGGGAAGAGCAGGAGGTGATTCCCTGGCCTCGAGCTGCTCATCCAGAAATTGAAGGTTGATGGAGTACCACAGCTTGGGATGATGTATGTCTTTGGCTGCTGCTCCTGATTTCATGCTGTTGTTGATTTTATTATTGATCATAGTCAGGTCTGCATTTGGGATCTAATGACTTCATATTCTCTGCTAATTTCTGAATAGTTGCCCTTCGGTTTTTGTTTGTTTTTTTTCCGAAATAAAGGGACCTTTGATTTCAGCCAACATACATGCCTGATGTGTTTTTTTTTGAAGTAGCAATAAGATTTAATAAATACAATGTGTAATTAATAACAAGGGACACCAACCTCCATGAGTAAAAAATAAAAAAAATATGTTGTTCGGAGAAATTGACACACCAAAAAATGCACCACGGATTTTAAGACAAAAAACAAAAAAAAGGTGTAATTTGTGAGGTCGGCCTTGAAGAATTAAACGAATTATTCCTAAGATCACAAGAAAGAAGAAAGACATACGTTTCTCCGAACTCATGAGAAAGATCTGCTGCCGAAATTACATTTTAAAGACCGTTCTAAAGCAACAAAACATGCACTACATTAAACGAAGCAATAACTTGCAGAATGACGAATGTGCTCTCTCCATTAGGAACGCTAGTTTTACCAGAACGAGCGCTCCCGTCTCCTAATTCAGTCTGAGCATGCGTGGGTATTTTACCCGATGGACTTGCCCATAGACGATCGGAAATTCCCGTTTTTTATCCATCGGAAAATTTTAAAACAAGTTCTATTTTTTCCAACCGATGGAAAAAAGACCGATGGGTACCATACACGATCGGTTGGTCTGATGAAAACCATCCATCGGACGGTTTACATCAGTCAAACCGATCGTGTGTACGGGGCTTTACTTTCGAAATGGCATCAGGGCCTTTTCTCTTGATTCGGTATATGTAACATAATAAAAATGTCAATATTGCCTAAATTTTCCAATCTCTTTCAAACTCTTCCCATTCATATACCCCCAGAATACTTTAAACAGACTAATAAGATGATAACTGAATTCATTTGGGCCCATAAAAGGCCCAGAATTCAACGCCGTCTAATGACTATGCCTAAACAATATGAGGGGGGGTAGCGGTACCAGATATGCAGAAAAATTATCAGGCGGCTCATATGGCGCAACTAGTAGACTGGTGTAGGCATACAAGCTTTAAAATATGGCCAAAGATCGAGCAATCACAGTGTGAGGTCCCATTGCGTCGTGCCGTTTGGTGCTTTGGAGACCTGAGTTCAGCTCTCAAAAAGCACCCAACCTTGGGCCCTACCCTGCGTATTTGCTCGCGAATATGCTCTACCACTTTATTGTCATCTGTCAACTCCCCCCTGTACCTTATTGTAGGGAATCCTCGTTTTCCCTCCGGGACTACAGGAGGGACCTTTCAGGAACCTCTCAGACTCACAGTGTTTTCAGGCCTCGCATTTTATACAAACAGCGACCGGGACATGGCCCTCATTACCTGAACTAACCTCATCCAATGACCGTTTCGGTCTTGACTTCTGAAGTGGAGCTCAGTTGCGACATTTCCTTAACACTCTTCCACCTCCGGACACATTTCAATGAACATTGACACCCTTAGAACAAATATGTGAGTGGACGGGGCCTTGCTCTCACTTAATCTCGCAAATGTATGCATTACTGGTTGCCCCCCAAGAGGACTATGTCACTCCATATATAAGGAAGTGGGAAATGACATTAGACAGGACGTTCACCCAGGCACAACATAGGCAGATAGTAAATCTTGTGTTGAAATCTTTATTATACACAAGAATCCAAGAAACTAATTTTAAAATAATGACAAGATGGTACCGTACACCCTCACTACTTAATAAATTCTCCCCGGAGATTCCAGGCAAATATTGGAGGTGTCAGGAGGAAACTCCACGTTCTTTGGTCCTGCCCAAAACTGGAGTACTTCTGGAGGTCGATACGGCGGATAGCACAGAAATTTACTGAGTATTACCCCCCAGAAGATCCAGCCTTATTTTTGTTACATGTCTCAAACATACCGGGGAAAACATATAGTAAATAAATTTTGCGCCATCTTATCAACGCTGCTAGATCATGTATCGTATGGCAGTGGAGAGATACGAGCCCTCCCACAATTCCCAATTCTTACATAAGCCACACGAATTGAAGAGGTTAATAGGATGGAGGATTTGTTATTATCGGCTCAAAATCTAAAGGAGACATATTTAGAAACTTGGGGCCAATGGAATACATTTAAATTCTCGGAGAAAGGGAGCTCCCTCTTTGCTCCTGAGAGTATTTGAAAAAGAGAGATGGCCTTAGGGGTGCCCTCACTTCCCTGGATGATGGTATAGTAAACTTACCTTTACCCCAGGTGCATTTCCCTTTTAATTCTGACTCCCCCTCCCCTATCAGTGTCTTTTTTTTTTTTTCTCTCCTTTTCTCTTTCTATAATTTTTCTCTTTTTTTTTTCCCCTTAGAGGGCTTTTTACTTTCTCCTTCTTCCTCTTCAGATATGTAGAGGTTTTTCTTTTCAGTAAGGTATGTTGTCAGGGCATACAAGAGAAGCAGGTCTAACAGAAGACAGAATGGGGACTATCCCAAATAACTAGTTATTATTTTTTCTGTGGATGTATTTAAGATAGGAGTAATACTGTTAATTGGATTTTGAATGGATTTGTTGGAGCTCATATGATTGATGGATTAATGAAATTGTTTATTTCTCTGTATGTATGACAATTAAAATAAAGAAATTATAAAAAAAAAAAAAAAAGGGTCTATAATTGTTATCATAGGTGTATTTTAACCACTTGACAACTGGGCACATAACCCCCTTCCTGCCCAGGCGAAATTTCAGGTTTCAGCGCCGTCACGCTTTGAATGACAATTGCGTGGTCGTGCGACGTGGCTCCCAAACAAAATTGACGTCCTTTTTTTCCCACAAATAGAGCTTTCTTTTGGTGGTCTTTGATCATTTCTGCGGTTTTTATTTTTTGCGCTATAAACAAAAATAGAGCGACAATTTTGAAAAAAACACAATATTTTTTAATTTTTGCTATAATTAATATCCCATTTTTTTTTTAAAAACCTATTTTTTTCCTCAGTTTAGGCCGATACGTATTCTACATATTTTAGGTAAAAAAAAAATCGCAATAAGCGTATAGTGATTGGTTTGCGCAAAAGTTATAGCGCCTACAAAATAGGGAATAGAATTATGATTTTTTTTAAATTATTTTTTTATTTATTTTTTTACTAGTAATGGCGTCGATCTGCGATTTTTTTTTTGTGACTGTGACATTACGGCGGACACATCGGACACTTTTGACACATTTTTGGGACCATTCACATTTATACAGCGAACAGTGCTAAAAATATGCACTGATTACTGTATAAATGTGACTGGCAGGGAAGGGGTTAACCACTAGGGGGCGATCAAGGGGTTAATATGTTCCCTGCTAGATGTTCTTACTGTGGGGGAGGGGACTGACTGGGGGAGGTGACTGATGGTTGTCCCTATGTACAAGGGACACACCATCCGTCTCCTCTCCCCGACAGGACGTGGATCTCTGTGTTTACACACAGAGATCCACGTCCCTGGCTCTGTGACAGCCGATCGCTTGTACCTGGCGGACATCGCGGCCGCCAGGCACGCGCATCGGCACTCGCCTGACACGGCGGGCACAGTTTTTCCCCGACGCACGCCAGCGGTGGCGCGCATCGCGGAAGTAAATAAGAGGACGTCCATAGACGTCCTATCAGCAATTGACGACCGCTTTGCGGATGTCTTTTGCTTATAGCCCGGGCGCGAAGTGGTTAAATGATAGAGACAGAATATCAACCAAAAATCCAGAAAAAACACATGATACAAATGTTATAAAATGAGTTGCAGTTCAGTGAGTAAAATAAGTATTTGATCCCCTACCAACCAACAATAATTCTGGCTCCCACAGACTACAGTATTTGCTCATGTGGTACACAGATTAGTCTTAAATTAGTCATTTTAAGAAGATGCTCCTAACGACAACTCATTATGTGTATAAAAGACACCTGTCCACAGAATCTCTTTCTTCCATTCAAACCTCACTATCTTGGGCAAGACCAAAGACCTGTCAAAGGACATCAGGGACAAGATTGTAGACCTGCACAAGGCTGGAATGGGCTACGAGACCATCAGCAAGAAGCTTGGTGAGAAGGAGACAACTGTTGGAGCGATTATTCGCAAATGGAAGAAATACAAAATAACCATCAATCGCCCCTCGGTCTGGAGCTCCATGCAAGATTTCGCCTCATGGGGTGAGGATGATCATGGGAAAAGTGAGGGATCAGCCTAGAACTACACAGAAAGAGGCTTGTGAATGATCTCAAGGCAGTTGGAACCACAGTCACCAAGCAAACCATTGGTAACACAATATGCCGCCATGGATTGAAATCCTGCAGTGCCTGCAAGGTCCCCCTCCTGTACATGTACAGGCCCATCTGAAGTTTGCCAATGAACATCTAAATGATTCAGAGAAGGATTGGGAGAAAGTGCTGTGGTCAGATGAGACCAAAATTGAGCTCTTTGGCATTAACTTGACTAGCTGTGTTTGGAGGAAGAAAAATGCTGACTATGACCCTAAGAACACCATCCCTACAGTCAGACACGGAGGTGGAAACATTGTACTTTGGGGTTGTTTCTCTGCTAAAGGTAGATGCTGACTTTTTCTGCATTGAGGGGCCAATGAACGGGGCCATGTATTGTAAAATCTTGGATGAGAACCTTCTACTCTCTCTCAGCCAGAACACTGAAGATGGGTCGTGGATGGGTCTTCCAGCATGACAATGACCCAAAACATACTGCCAAGGCAATAAAGGAGTGGCTCAAGAAGAAGCACATTAAGGTCATGGAGTGGCCTAGCCAGTCTCCAGACCTTAATTCTATAGAAAATTTATGGAGGGAGCTGAAATTTCAAGTTACCAAGTGACAGCCAAGAAACCTTAAGGATTTAGAGAAGACCTGTAAAGAAGAGGGGACCAAAAATCCCTCCTGAGATGTGTGCAAACCTGGTAACCAACTACAAGAAACGTCTTATCTCTGTTCTTGCCAACAAGGGTTTCTCCACCAAGTACTAAGTCATGTTTTGCTTGGAGATCAAATGCTTATTTTACTCACTGAACTGCAACTCAATTTGTAACATTTGTATCATGTGTTTTTTTGGGGGATTTTTGGTTGATATTCTGTCTCTATCATTTAAAATAAATCTATGATAAAAACTATAGACCCTTAATTTGTTGGTAAGTGGGCAAATGTACAAAATCTGCAAAGGATCAAATAATTATTTTCCTCACTGTATGTCAATTAAAATCTGCACGGTGGCATGACAGCAGCCCATTCAAAATGAATAGTGGTGCGAAATAGTGCTGGTTAATGCATTTTACTGTATCAGCACAGCCTGAATCGTCCTCAAGACTTTTTAATTACTTCTGTCTGCCAATTATACATATACAAATTTATTGAGCACCCCTGAATGTGGGACAACCTTTATTAATGTCATTTTTAAAAAGTGATTTTGCATGCCCCCTAGCGCACGCATGATCACTGTGCTGTAAATGCACTGTCCATAGGTGTTAATAAAACTGACTCTATATCACGCGAATACTATGAACAATCACAGCATCACACAATGTATGCAGAGTGAGAAGGAAGAAAGTTTCCTGATTGCAGCCAGAACCAGTGTAAATTAGTACCAGTGTCATCCAGTACCAAAGCAGTGCCATTCACCCCTCTACTGTAATTCACTCCTCCTCTACAATAAATGTCAGTGATCTGACCTGTATATTAACCCCTCACCTCCCTTATCCTGCACATCTGCACTTTGACCCCTCCATCCCCATCCTCCCACTTTACACGACCTGTACATTAACCCCACACCTCATGATTCCTCTGTGAATTACCTATACTTATCATGGGTTTAGTGCACCAATACCAAGCTCCATTTTAAACTCCCACAATGTTGCCATGCATTTCACTTTTAAACAATAGTGACAAAAAATCAGACCACCCTGGGATGTCTATGTACCAAAAGATGTAATTTCATTTTTTTTTGTAGTGCCCTGGTATTCTTATCTTCTTTATAACAGAAAATAAGGGAAACTTTTTTATTTTATTTTTATTTAGATTTTTTTTCCCTTTATGTAGTAAAAAACTAAAATCCTACCACCAAAGGAAGATCTATCTGTCACTAAAAGATAATGTAGTGGGTATTTAAATTTAAGGGAAGCATCTGGGTGGTAGTGTAACCCAGATGCACTGATTATTGTTTATGGAGGACTCTGGTGGTGTGAGGTTCACTGGGGTCCGAGGGTGGCGCTGTTGCCCTGGGCCGTGGGTTGAACCCTCACTGCAAGGCTGTACTCTTTTTGTCCCTTTCCGGCGGTTGTACAGCAGGGCGGGGAACCTGCTGTGAGGCTGGGGAGAGGAGATGAAGGGGGCGGACGCCCTGAGTTCAGGGTTCAGAGTCGGAGGACACCGCCGCGCCCAGGCACCTTCAGCCTGGGTGCGGGCGTTCCGGAGTCCTGGGCACAGGGGCCCTTGACCTGGCCAGAGCGGGAGATGGAGTCCATCCCAGGCACCTTTAGCCCTGGGGTGAGGTACTATTGAGGAGGCCTGGGACCCAGTACCTTCGACTGGGTTCCGCAAGGGTGGAGGAGTCCGAGGGGCCCTAAGGTGTTGGGCGCCCGAATCTGAGACGAGGAGGCCGGGGAGTGTAACCCTTCCGAACAGCCTGGTGCAGCATTTGCCGGTGACGGTGGGGCCTCCGGTAACTCTCTCGGAAGGATGTCTTCCCTCTGACTGGGGCCACAGCATAAGAAGGTAACTCCTATTTCATGTTCATCAGAGTTGCTGGTAGAGACTCAGAAAAGGAAAGAAGTACATTCACAGCCACTGTGCGCCATAACCGTTGGTGATATCTCAATGGTTTAGTTTGATTAAGGGATTGTGCCTTGACCTACTCCCCACCTGTACTGAACTGTTAGTTGGTCACAACCTGTCTGTGCTAAGTGAGGATTTATTGCTGCTAAAGAATAAATAAGAGTTGGACCTTTTCAGTGGTGTGGAACTCGGGTTACTGGGAGCAAAGGGGGGTCAGGTAGAGGAAAGACTTGACCCTGGGTTATACACACGACCCGATGGAAAAATACGTTCAGGCCTTCACCTCTATCCAGAAGAGGACATGGGCCGTGGTGGATCTCATCCCTACCCCCAGGTTTCCCCTAGACAAGACAGCAAGCCGAGAAGAAGAAGGGGTGCGAGGGGTGAGCCCGCTACAATGATATACAATTTACTTGGGTACAGTGTTGCGGCTGAGTAATTGTCAGTCAAACTGTCACAGCGCTGAAATCTTAAAATTTGCCCAGACAGGGAGTGACTGCACCGAAGTCCTGGGTCTGGAAAAGGATCTTGTTATCGCCCTCACTAAGGATCTACCTGCAGCTGTTGGGTGGCAGACAGCTCCTGGGACACTGTGGGTAAGGACCTTGCTGGGGACTATTAGTTGGGCAAATTCAAGATAGGAGGTTGCTATTTGTACTGTTGCTGTAGGTTCCTATATACCCAGGGTCGGCAACCCGTCGATCGCGGGCTACCTGTCGACCGCGATTAGGCGTCAGGTAGACCGGGAACGGGTCTGCGCCGCCGACCCCTGCCTTCTCTGCCCTCAGCCTCCCCTTTCGCACCTTCAGTCCTCCTCTCTCTCCTCCCAGCTCTGCCTCTGCTGCTGTCATCAATGTACAGCGGGGAGTGAGAGGCAGCACAGCTAAGGATGGAGGGCGGGGGGAGGAGCTGGCCAAATTAACTTTTCAAGTTACCCGCAGGTGATTGGTTGCTAGGTCCTAAGCAACCAATCACCAGCTTGTTAATATGAAAAGTCACTCTGCCAGCTCCCGCCCCGCCCCCCTGTCCAGAACTGTGCTACCTCTCGGTCTCCTGTGTGCACAGGTAGGATGCTATGGGAGGGAAGGGAGGAAAGAGGACACTACTGCGTTTGTGTATGTGGGGGGGGGGTGTTGTGAAGGGGGCAGTAAATACTGCTATGGACAGGGCCATCCCCATAGCAGTGTCCCCTACCACCCTTCACAATTCCCCCCCGCCCCATCCCCGCATTCTGAGCGTAATGCACTCCTGATACCGACATTCCGAGTGCAACGCACTCCTGATTCCTGCATACCGAGCGCAACACACTCCTGATCCTTGTATTCTGAGCGCAACACACTACTGCTCCCTGCATTCCTGAGCGCAACGCACTCCTGGTCCCTGCATTCCGAGTGCAACACACTCCTGATCCCTGCATTCCGAGCGCAACACACTCCTAATCCCTGCAATACGAGCGCAGCGCACTCCTCCTAATCTCTGCATTCGTAGCATTACGCACTCCTGAACCCTGCATTCTGAGGGTAGCACACTCCTGAACTCTGCATTATGAGCATGACGCACTCCCAAGCCCTGCACTCTTTTGTAATACTTTTGTTTTTTGGTGTCCACTGCGTTTGCGATCTACATTGGGGTTAACAATGTCTCATCACCCACAGTAGATCACAAAGGCAGTGCGTTCTAAACACGGTGCAGAAAACACACATGGAAAATGACTTTCTGGCATCGCGTTCTGGTGTGAACAGGTCCTAACACTGTGCCCGGTGATCTTTGACTTCATCAGTGTTGTTCAAGTAGATGTCCATCTCTCCAAGGTTACCTACCCCTGCTATATACACTGTCTATTCCTTACTACTTCCAGAAAAGCTACTCTTGGAAGATTAGAGAGAAGTTTGTCCTCCTACTGTTGTTACTGATCATTTTGGAGTATCCTGTAAACCTAAGCCCCTCTTCTTTTGAAGTTTTTCAGCAATACATACTAAAAAAGGCATCCTCTAGACTGAGCCTTTATTGTTGGTGTGTGTGTAGGACTGTGTTTGTGTGACTGGCAGCCTTTATACTACAAAGGGAGACCTGGGCATATTTTCAGTGGCCCCTCTGGGGGTAAGCTCTACAATACAAAGGCATACAGTGTTTTCAAAGATCACTACATATACAGTAAAATCACATACAATAAAAAAAAAGAGAGCATCCTACCTGTATGGTCTTACAAGCTCAAGGATAAGTACAGTAGCTAACAAAAATCAATAATTAACAAAATATGAAAAGCTTATATAAGAAACTTCCAACCAATTGGTCAGAACCCTACTTAGTCACTAGGGATGAGCTTGGTGTTCGAGTCGAACATACGTTCGACTCGAACATCGGCTGTTCACTCGTTCGGCGAACAACGAACGATTTGGGCCGTTTGCGCCAAATTCGAGTGACGCGAATGGCCCACAATACACTGCGCCATCGCAGTGCAATCCCGACGCTGTGATTGGCCAAGCATGCACTGTGACCCTGCATGCTTGGCCAATCACAGCGCCGGCAGCGAGGAGAGAAATGATTGGCCACAGGCAGGATGCCTGTGGCCAATTATAGCTGAGGGGGTTTAGTACATGCCCCACACTATAAAAGGCCGCCAGCGCGGCAGCCTCGTGTAGTGTGTTCCGGAGCAGGGAAAGAGAAGGATAGGCAGGGACAGTGTCATATCTATTCTTTGCTAAACCTTGTGTGTAGGGACAGAGAAGGATAGGCAGGGAGAGTGCCAGTGTCATATTCTTTGCTAAACCTTGTGCGTAGGGAGAGAGAAGGATAGGCAGGGAGAGTGTCAGTGTCATATTCTTTGCTAAACCTTGTGTGTAGGGAGAGAGAAGGATAGGCAGGGAGAGTGTCAGTGTCATATTCTTTGCTAAACCTTGTGTGTAGGGAGAGAGAAGGATAGGCAGGGAGAGTGTCAGTGTCATATTCTTTGCTAAACCTTGTGTGCAGGGAGAGAGAAGGATAGGCAGGGGACAGTGTCAGTGTCATTGTTGCTAAGCCTCCTGCACATTATACACCTGAATCTAGCCCGTATTGCTGTGTTTTCCTGGTGTGTTACACTACCAGGCATTTGCAGCACTTACAGCGGACGTAGTGTGCCTCCTGCACATTATACACCTGAAGCTAGCCCGTATTGCTGTGTTTTCCTGGTGTGTTACACTACCAGGCATTTGCAGCACTTACAGCGGACGTAGTGTGCCTCCTGCACATTATACACCTGAAGCTAGCCCGTATTGCTGTGTTTTCCTGGTGTGTTACACTACCAGGCATTTGCAGCACTTACAGCGGACGTAGTGTGCCTCCTGCACATTAAACACCTGAAGCTAGCCGTATTGCTGTGTTTTCCTGGTGTGTTACACTACCAGGCATTTAAAGCACTTACAGCGGACGTAGTGTGCCTCCTGCACATTAAACACCTGAAGCTAGCCCGTATTGCTGTGTTTTCCTGGTGTGTTACACTACCAGGCATTTGCAGCACTTACAGCGGACGTAGTGTGCCTCCTGCACATTATACACCTGAAGCTAGCCCGTATTGCTGTGTTTTCCTGGTGTGTTACACTACCAGGCATTTGCAGCACTTACAGCGGACGTAGTGTGCCTCCTGCACATTATACACCTGAAGCTAGCCCATATTGCTGTGTTTTCGTGGTGTGTTACACTACCAGGCATTTGCAGCACTTACAGCGGACGTAGTGTGCCTCCTGCACATTATACACCTGAAGCTAGCCCGTATTGCTGTGTTTTCCTGGTGTGTTACACTACCAGGCATTTGCAGCACTTACTGCAGGCGTAGTGTGATTTCTGCAAAATATACTCCTGAAGCTAGGCCGTATTGCTGTGTTTTCCTAGTGTGTTACACCAACAGGCATTTGCAGCACTTACAGCAGGCGTAGTGTGATTCCTGCAAAATATACTCCTGAAGCTAGGCCTTATTGCTGGTTTTCCCATCTCCCTGCAGGCCATTAGAATGTCTGGAAGGCAAACAAGGAGAGGCAGACAGTCAGTAGCCAATAAAAGAGGGCAAGCAGGCTCTGTGTCTAGAGACAACAGTGCTGGTCGTGGACGCGGTGCATCGCCATCAGCACGTGGCCATGGGACACGCTTGTCCTTCTTTTCGGCAGCTGGACGTGTTGAGCCGCATCATGCCGAAGACTTGGTAGAGTGGATGACCAAGCCCTCCTCATCCCCCTCATCCTCTCTCACCCAGGCTCAGGGTACTGGCAAAGCAGCTGCCAAAGCGTCCTCATCCCTGGTATCAATGTCATCATCAGTCACTCCTTCCCTAGACCCACCATGTCCTCCTGAGGAGTCCCCCGAACTGTTTGAGTACAGTGTTGGGTACATGCTCCAGGAGGATGCCCAGCGTTTCGAAGGGTCTGATGATGATACCCAGCTAGAGGAAGGCAGTAGTATGAGAGCAGAGAGAGGGGATGCTCAAGAAGGACACCAATCTGGCAGTCATGTTCCAGCAGCTGCAGCATACTGCCAGATTGGCTCCAGTGATGAGGAGGGAGGGGATGATGAGGTCACTGACTCCACGTGGGTGCCTAGTAGGAGAGAGGAGGAGGATGAGGAGGAGGCACATCTCCAACGAGGCAGGATGCCCTTGGGGGGCCAGCGTAAGGGCAGCACACCAACGGAATCACACCGCAGAGCTCCGCCTGTGCAGGGCGCTGCCTCTGCCCGTTATTCAAAAAGTTCTTTGGTGTGGGCCTTTTTTGAGTCAAGTGCATCAGATCGCACAGCTGCTGTTTGCAACATATGTCTCAAGCGTATATCGCGTGGCCAAAACATCACCCGCTTGGGCACCACATGCTTGACCAGACATATGTTGACCTGCCATGCAGCTCGTTGGCAAGCCTACCTTAAAGACCCACACCAAAGAACAAAGCGGACCTCTCCTTGCACCGCATCAGCTGGGATCTCCAACCCCACTATACCTTCAGTCCTCTCTGAAACCTGCACTGAGAGGAATGAAGGTGTAGAATTAGGTATGTCACAGCCAAGTACTTGCGGGCACTCTGCTAGCAGTACACCAACGTCCGATTCTAGCAGGCAAATTTCCCTGCCCCAGCTGCTGGACCGTCGAAAGAAGTTCACTTCCAGCCATCCACATGCCCAGCGGTTGAATGTTAGCTTGGCTAAATTGCTAGCGCTTCAACTGCTGCCTTTTCCGTTGGTAGACTCGGCCCCCTTCCATGAGTTTGTGCAATGTGCGGGTTCCTCAGTGGCAGGTTCCCAAACGCCACTTTTTCTCACGGAAGGCGATTCCGGCTCTCTACCGGCATGTGGAAGGCAATGTCTTGGCCTCGCTGGACAGGGCGGTCAGCTGTAAGGTGCATATTACCGCTGACTCATGGTCCAGCAGGCATGGACAGGGACGTTACCTTTCTTTCACGGCCCATTGGGTCACTCTTTTGGCAGCTGGGAAGGATGCAGGACAAGGTGCAGTAGTGTTGGAGGTTGTTCCGCCGCCACGCCTCCAAAATGCTACTACTCGTTGTGACACACCTCTCTCCTCCACCCCCTCCTCTTCTTCTTCCTCCACGGCCTCTTCCTGTGCTTTGTCCTCAGAACCAGCGGTGCTCCGTAGGTGTTCAAGGGGCTACGCAAGTACGCAGGCAAAAAGATGCCATGCCGTGCTTGCGCTGGTGTGTTTGGGGGACAGGAGCCACACTGGGGCAGAGGTTCTGTCTGCTCTGCAGGGGCAGGCCGAGAGGTGGTTGACGCCACGCCAGCTGAAGCCAGGAATGGTGGTTTGCGACAATGGCACCAACCTCCTCTCCGCCCTCTGACAGGGACAACTGACCCATGTGCCCTGTGTGGCTCACGTCCTTAACCTGGTGGTGCAGCGGTTCTTGGGCAGGTACCCGGGCTTACAGGATGTCCTGAGGCAAACTAGGAAAGTCTGTGTGCATTTCCGCAGATCTTATAATGCCAGTGCTCGTCTGGCTGAGCTGCAAAAGGAGTTGAACCTGCCCAAGAACCGCCTTATATGTGACATGCCCACCAGGTGGAACTCAACATTGGCCATGTTGCAGCGGCTGCACACGCAGCAGAGGGCCATCAATGAGTACCTGTGCGACTATGGCACCAGGACAGGGTCAGGGGAGCTCGGGTTTTTTTCACCACGCCAGAGGGGCATGATCAGGGATGCATGCACTGTCCTGGCACCATTTGAGGAGGCCACGAGGATGGTGAGCAGTGACAGTGCATGCATCAGTGACACTGTACCTCTTGTCCACCTGTTGGAACATACGAATAATGGACAGGGCACTTGAGGCAGAACAGAGGCAGGAAGAGGAGGACTTCCTTGCCTCTCAAGGCCCCCTTTACCCAGACAGTGTTCCTTTTGTCCCACCCATCGCACAGGAAGAGGAGGAGGAGGAGGAGGATTGTGTCAGCATGGAGGTGGAGCCTGGCACTCAGCATCATCAGCAGCAGTATTTTAGGGATGATTTACAGTCCCAAGAAACCAGTGGACTTGTACGTGGCTGGGAGGAGGTGGCTGCGGATCATGTCGTCCTTAGTGACCCAGAGGACTCCGGACCGAATGCCTCAGCTAACCTACGCTGCATGGCCTCCCTGATCCTGCAAAGTCTGCGGAAGGATCCTCGTATTCTTCGGATCAAGGAGAGGGACCATTACTGGCTGGCCACTCTCCTTGATCCACGGTACAAGAGTAAGGTTGCGGACCTTATCTTACCGTCGCAGAGGGAGCAGAGGATGAGACAACTCCGGGAGGCCTTGCAGAAAGGTCTGTGCAACGCGTTCCCAGAGACTGGGAGGTTACAAACTCCTGGTCCTGGACAACGAGTTGCTGAGGCTTCGGTCAGTCAAAGAAGAAGCGGTGGGGAAGGTGGCCGTCTGACCGATGCGTTCAGACAATTCTTTAGTCCGCAGCCCTAAGGTATGATCGGTTCCAGCAACCATCGCCAGCGTCTGATATACATGGTGCAGGAATACCTAGGGGCAAGGTCAGACTTGGACACCTTCCCCACCGAAAATCCTCTGGCTTACTGGGTCTTGAGGATGGATCACTGCCCAGAGCTTGCACAGTATGCAATTGAGCTACTGGCCTGTCCTGCATCCAGCGTTCTTTCAGAACGCACATTCAGTGCTGCTGGAGGATTTGTCACGGATCACAGGGTGCGCTTGTCCACCGACTTGGTTGATCGACTGACCTTCATAAAGATGAACCAGTCTTGGATCACCACCAGCTAGCAAACACCTGAAGCTGATATAACAGACTAATTTATTTTCAAATGTCACATCCCTTCAAGACTGATGCTGATGCTGAGTGACTGTCCTGTTATGTTGACTGACTATCCTCCTCCTCCTCAATGATTCGATTGATGATGATAGCTTGGAAGAACATTTTTATTTCTGGGTGCCGCCACCAGTGCCTAAGGCCCAATTTTTCAGCCCCTGTTTAACAGGGGTATGTAATTAACATTTTTTATGCAATGCTTTGCAGCAGGGCTCATTCCTGCACTCCAACTAGAGTATCTGGGAGAGGTTGCAGTGTCGTGGCACCAGCACCAGTGCCTAAGGCCCAATTTTTCAGCCCCTGTTTAACAGGGGCATGTAATTACAATTTTCAATTTTCAAACATGTTCTAATTTTTCTCGTCGTTTTTTTCGACATGTTTTCCACGGCAGTGTTTCCCATAGGGAAACACTGCCGCGGAGCCCACAGACGGTCGTTTTTCTCGGCAAGAGAAAAAATGACGTGAAAAACGACCGTGTGTGGGGAACAAGCCGTTCCCTCGTTTTTAATGACATTATTCACGGTGGTTTTTTAACCGCCGTGAATAATGATCGTGTGTACGCGGCATAAAGCCCAATTTTTCAGCCCCTGTTTAACAGGGGCGTGTAATTACAATTTTTGATGCAATAGTTTGCAACAGGGCTCATTGCTGTGCTCCAAGTACAGTATCTGTGTGGGGTTGCAGTGTTGTGGCACCAGTGCCTAAGGCCCAATTTTTCTGCCCCTGTTTAACAGGGGCATGTAATTACAATTCTTGATCTAATAATTCACAGCAGGGCCCATCCCTGCGCCCACCAAGAGTAACTGTGAGGGCTTACAGTGTTGTGTCAACACCACCACCATCACCACCAAAGGCCCATTTTTTCAGCCCCTGTTCAACAGGGGCATGCAATTACAATTCTTGATCTAATAATTCACAGCAGGGCCCATTCATGCGCCCACCAAGAGTAACTGTGAGGGCTTACAGTGTTGTGGCAACACCAACATGTAAGAGGCAAATTTCAGCAGAGTATATAGGGCAGGCCCCTACTTTCAAACATCCAACTTACAAACGACTCCTACTTGCAAACGGAATGAGACAACAGGAAGTGAGAAGAAATCTTCCCCTAGGAAGGGAAATTCTCTCCTGTAAGAGTTAATATGGGAAAAATGTGTCTCCTCTCTACTGATGCTTTATCACCAATCCTTGTTTCAATAAAAACCCCACTTTTCAAAAACATTTGTCATTGGGACGGAAAGTGAGGTGAAATGTTCTGAACAGGGGCACAGACAGCAAAACAAATGTTACAGGGGTGATAACCCTTCCCTATGTTTTCCAAAAAGCTTAAAAATAGAATTTTTGTCTGGAGCTACACTTAAACAATGTACCTGTTCAAAATTACAAACAGATTCTACATAAGAACAAACCTACAGTCCCTGTCTTGTATGCACCGCCTGTATACGGCTGTTCAGAGTATATAGGGCCTTTTTTATTTTGTGTGCGGGGTTCCCCTTAATATCCATACAAGACCCAAAGGGGCTGGTAATGGGCTGGGGTGGGGGGGGGGGGTAATGGGGTAGCTATGCCATTTTTCTCAAAGATTTTCATCCATATTACCGGGACCAGACATGACATTAAAGCCGCAAGCAGTTTTAAATGGCTTTTTTTTTCCTTTAGAAATGTCATTTTGTGCAGGGACAGTTCTAAACACGGGAAACACGTGGCACTTCACAGGCATACTTTAGACTTCCCCCAGGTACGATATTTAAAGGAATGTTTGACTTTTTTTTTTTCACTTTATGCATCAATAAAATGACTGCTCCCGAAAAACGGCCGTTTTTAAAACTACTTTTTGCATTGATACATGTCCCCTGGTGAAGAACCCGGGTTCCCAAACCCTTTTTAGGACAATAACATGCATAATAGTCGTTATAATTAGCACTTTAGATTTCGAACGTTCGCATCCATTGTATTTAATAGAGTTCTAAAGTTCGTGCGAACTTTCGGTCCGTTCGCGGGTTCTGGTGCGAACCGAACCCGGGGGTGTTCGGCTCATCCCTATTAGTCACTCAATGTCTGTGGTTTCTTTAGACACTCTGAATAGTGGGTATTTAAAATATGTAATTGGAAGCAGCTTGGCTACAGGTATTAGAACAATGGTTCAGTTTCATTCACGGCTATTGAGCAGGTCAATTCTAAATCTTATTTCACTGGACACAGACCAAAGTTCTTCCTGGGGATCCCAGGGAAATCTAACCATAACCAGGAAATATAACCTTTTTCATATTTTGTATGTCCCCAGGAGTCTCTAATCAGTTTAATATACCTAGAACAGATTTAGCAGGACCCAATACTTTGCCATAATAAATGGGCACATGTACTTCTAAGAAATCCAGGACCTTGTGGTCTTAGTAGAGTAATTATACTTGCAAAAGATCAACATTAGCAAATAAGTTGAGTACCCTGTGCTGTATGGTGTTTCCAGCACATATCTCTAGATCAGTGGTTCTCAACCTGTGGGTCGGGACCCCCTCGGGGGTCAAATGACAATTTGCCAGGGGTCACCGAATCTTGGGCTGTTCCTGAAGCCTGCACCGCTCTCCCAGCCTTTTTGCGGCCGCCCAGCAGGGCTGTACCTGGAGCCCGCAGCCATCCATTCAGTTCACGGCATGGCTGGGAGGCAGAGACTAGAAGTCAGCTGACTGGTGAGGAATATAAAGTGGGAGGGGCTGGAGGAGACCCTATCTCCTGATTTTGGCATAGGTGTCACTGCTGCGAGACACGACAAAGTCAGAGACACAGTGAAGCCGGAGACGCAGCGAGTAACACTACCTGTGATTAGAGCTACCATTAAAAGTCCCCACTACAGTTCTCAGATCAGCAGATGACCTTGATCAAGAGCACCCAAGTTGGCTGATCAGAACTCCCCCCAGCACTGCCACTGATCCCACCCCCCACTAGTACTGCCACTCATCCCAACTCCCCGCCAGCACCGCCAATCATTCCATTCCCCCACCCCTCCACCAAGGAGTAAGAGAAGGAAAAATAATGGAGAATACATGGAAGGGAGAGGAAAAGAGGGGGAGGAACAAAGAAAAAGGGAGAGAAAAAACAAGAAAGACAGCTAGAGTGGGATGGGGATAAAAAACAAGAGATTAGGATAGAGAGATAAAAGGGAAAGAAAGGAGAACAAAAAGAAAGAGTGGTACATCCTAAAATGTACCATAAGGGGTTTTAATACTGTACAAGTGGAAGGGACTCAGGGTGCTGACAACTCACAACATTTTTTTCTGGGACCCCTTTACACATAGTTTGAAAAAACTGTATTTAGCGTGAGTGTTGTTCCTGTACTTAAAGGTTTACTTCTTGTTAAAAACCCTGCATGGGTTCCGCCACTCTGTCTAATATACACCACACTGAGCCACTCTTTGTTGCCCTCTGCCACACTAGGCAATGTTGACTTGAATTTTTCAGCCAGGCTCCTGTGCTATAGTATGGTTCCATGTTGCATCTCAAGTCAGTGTGGAGGCATACTAGACGGGACTCTAGGAGGAGGGTTAATAGGAGATGTTTAACGTAAAAATAAACACTTTTGTATGACATTCTAAACAAGTACCAAATCCAAACAGAATGGAGGCACACACCAATGATGTCCTGGGTTTCCAGTTTAGTTTTTAAGCAGACTAAGGTAGCAGCCAGCACACACTGCACTGCACACCTACCACCACAAACCATGCCACAGATGGGAGGTGTGCAGGTGTGCAGTGCAACGTGTGCTGGATGTCATCTTAGCTTGCTTAATAAACTAAACCTGAGTCCCAGGACCTCATTGGTGAACACCCTGTTGTTTCTATTTGCAAGCAGCATAGAGCAGAAGCAGGCTCCTGGGACTTTCTGCAGCCACCACCAAATGGAGGAGAAAATGGGATGCTTTGGAGCGGGGGGGGGGGGGGGGACACATGCTTACGTGAAGTACCAAATCCAGTTATTATCACGTACAAGCCTCATAAAGTAAACTAAAATATCCCCTTGCTTTTCCTGGGTGAGCTAATTTATTTGTGCTTCACATGCTCCCTCCCCCAGGCACTGCAGATCACAGTGGGAGGGCTTCAGCGCCAAAGCCAGTGCTGCCAATCCAGAAAGTAGTGGACAGGAGGTGTGGCCTGGTTCTGATTAACATGCTATAAGCATGGTAATCAACAGTGACAATGCTGAGAGCCACGCCCCTACCAACATCTTCTCAGTCCACTGTAGTGCAAGAGGGCAGAGCTTGTATGAGGATGGCAGCTCAGGAGCAGTGCAGCATCATTGCCACCCTATCACTGGAAGCTGCATTAGGTGGATTTCATTTGAGGATTAATATGGTTTTGTGGGACTTTGTAAGTGCAGTTGCACTTACAGTATACTTTAACCACTTGCTTACTGGGCACATATACACCCTTCCTGCCCAGGCGAAATTATAGCTTTTGGCACTGCGTCACTTTGAATGAAAATTGCGCGGTCGTGCGACGTGGCTCCCAAACAAAATTAACATCCTTTTTTTCCCACAAATAGAGCTTTCTTTTGGTGGTATTTGATCATCTCTGCGGTTTTTATCTTTTGCGCTATAAACAAAAAAGAGCGACAATTTTGAAAAAAAAACACAATATTTTTTGATTTTTGCTATAATAAATATCCCAATTTTTTTGTAAAAAAAAAGATTTTTTTCCTCAGTTTAGTCCGATGCGTATTCTTCTACATATTTTTGGTAAAAAAATATCGCAATCGCCATTTATTGATTGGTTTGCGCAAAAGTTATAGCGTTTATAAAATAGAGGGTAGGTTTAAGGCATTTTTATAAAAAAATTTTTTTTTTATACTAGTAATGGCGGCGATCAGTGATTTTTTTCGTTACTGCGACATTGCGGCGGACACATCGGACACTTTCGACACTATTTTGGGACCATTCACATTTATACAGTGAACAGTGCTATAAAAATGCACTGATTACTGTATAAATGTGACTGGCAGGGAAGGGGTTAACACTAGGGGGCGAGGAAGGGGTTAAATGTGTTCCCTATTAGTGATTACTACTGTGGAGGGAGGGGAGTGACTGGGGGAGGTGACCGATCTGTGTCCCTATGTACAAGGGACACAGCATCGGTCTCCTCTCCCTGACAGGACATGGATCTCTGTGTTTACACACACAGATCCATGTCCTTGTCTCTGTACCGGCCGATCGTGGGTACCTGGCGGACATCGCGGCCGCCAGGCACCCGCATCGGCATCTGAGCGACATGCCGGGCGCGCTCGCGCGCCCCCCAGTGGCCGGAGGAGCGGAGGCCGTAAAAAGACAGCCTCCCGGATTTCTAGAGCCACCTTGTGGCCGTATTTTGTACATGGCCCGGGTCTGAGGTAGTTAATTGACTGCTGCCACACATTTTTTTTTTTTAAATGAGGCCAAAGGAAAAATATAGTGTACTTTCAGTGAGTATACTGTATCTATTTTATGGTAATTCCAAGTGAGCAATTTTGCTGACTTAACATCCAAGGGGTGCATAGAAAGTGCTGGCTACTTAAGGCTGGGTTCACACATATGCGAATTGGATGTGGTTTTCCCCGCATCCAATTCGCATGACAGCCGGGTGTGACCGGCTCCCAATGGAGCCGGTTTGCACAGGTCCAAGGCAGCCGCTGTCTGTATTCAAAAAGGGTCCGATGTGTCTTTGGGTCCGATTCAGTTGCAAATTCAGGCTAAAATTCCAACCTGAACCGGGGAACAGAGACACACCGGACCCCAGGCATGAACCCGCGGCCGCACATGTCTGATACACAGGCATTGACAAAATTGATCTGGTCAGACCAGATCTGCATCTTAGACCATGAGACCCTCTGGATCCAACTGGGTACAGATACAAAAAAGCAAAAATGTCTTTTCCTTTTTTCAAGTTTATTTCTTCTGGAGAAGGAAACATTAAAAGTACAAATTTTGACAGATACCAATTTTGAAATAATCAAAAAACAAATAATTCAATGCCGTGCCAAAACGAGCAGAATTATAAAATGAACAAATACAAACATGAATGCATATCATGTAAGAATAATAATTTACCAGACTTGCAGTTTGTATATACAGTATACCTGGCAACATGGCCATATTGCAGTGTACTTTTGAAATTGTAGCAACCTGGTGAGTCTGTTTGTAGAACCTTTTTTGAGAAATAGATTTGACTTCCAGTCAAAGTGTTCTTCCTGTGGTCGGTGAGTATATATTGACCCTGGGTCTGTCTAGTTGTTAATAGCATGCTGTTTTGCTTCTCTGACATGCTATTTTCAGTTACAGAAGTTGGCACAAGTGGTTTCAAACTGGAGAATTTATGTCTGTGATTATCTATAGTAACACATTAGCACAGTAGAGTTTTCATTTTCTGTTGTAAATTCTAACTTCTGTATTCATCTATTTTTTAATTATAGTGTAATATCGTGCAAAGTGTAAAGTTTGGTCCAGTCCTGTTTTACAAATAATTATATATATATAGGGACCAGTTAGGAAAACTGAATTAGACCACCCATTGTCTTTTCCATAAATCATGAGAACATGGACTTTTTTTTAGCATGGAATATCTGAATTGTCAGAAAAATTGGAAAAACAGATATTCAACATATGGTCACATATTCTTTCATTTTGGTAAACAGAACTATTTAAAGAAAAATGCAACTTTTTGGTAAATTACCCTTTTAGAACTAGTTTAATAAGTGAATTATTTCTCGATTTTCCTTTTTAGAGTACTACACAGCCTACCTCCAGTGGCCATCACTGCTGTGGCTTCACCATTATCGGGTTAATAATCCTGGTCAACAAGTGAAGTACCACAAAAGTTCCTCATTGAAAGATGATAATTTTATTCCTGCTAGGAGTCTTCTGGCATAATAGGCACAGCAACAGGATCATGAACTACAATGTGTACTCTGGAATGTACCAGACTGTCCTAGTATCAGACATTGACCAGAGAAGAAAACTTGGTGAATGTAAAGATGTATAGGAAATGCTATAAGTAGAACCCATGATGGAGGCACAATTTATATTTTAGAGAGTTATTGCTTTCTAATTAGGGATGAGGTCCATGTTTGCCGTTACCCTAAGTTCATTGTGAATCTGCGGAATTTGCAAATTGAGAACTTTTGGATTAGAAATTTGCAGGTTTGCCACCAGCAAAATAAGGAACAACATACACTATATTGTCTAAAGTATTGGGACGCCTGCCTTTACACACACATGAACTTTAATGGCATCCCAGTCTTAGTCCGTAGGGTTCAATATGGAGTTGGCCCACCCTTTGCAGCTGAAACAGCTTCAACTCTTCTGGGAAGGCTATCCACAAGGTTTAGGAGAATGTCTATGGGAATGTTTGACCATTCTTCCAGAAGCGCATTTGTGAGGTCAGGCACTGATGTTGGAGGATAAGGCCTGGCTTGTACCCTCCACTCTAATTCATCCCAAATGTGTTCTCTTGGGTTCAAGTCAGGACTCTGTGTAGGCTAGTCAAGTTCCTCCACCCCAATCTCCCTCATCCATGTCTTTATGGATCTTGCTTAGCGATCTGGCCAGGATGTCCGCAATATAAACACTGTAAGAAGAGGTGCCTCCTACCCTATTTAGGGGTTTGGGTTTGGCTCTACTAAAAAGCCCCCAAACTGAAGGATACCTGGTATACTGACACAAGGCTTTACGCGCATTGCTGGGATTGGGGTCTTAGTTTGACGTACTGTATATGTAGAAGAGACAGATTTTGTCCTTTGTGAGAGATGATTATACTAACTGCGATATCGACTTTTGAATTCCAGTGGCTGACCCTATGGCTTTCCTCTCCCTCAGCACTGTACTTTGACCAACTCGCATCCCTAATAGTAGCTTGACTGTGTTGGGGGTGAGAATTTTTCCCCTCTTCTTAAATCCAGTTGTCACAATATGAAATTCATAAGTCTTTACATCCAGAAGTCGATCTATTTGGAAGGATCAATCTTGATTCCTAGTATGTTTTATGTGATGTGACTCTATATCCGGTTGCAAGGTCCATCAGCACCTACCCAGTATGTCCTGAGGAAGTTATCAAATTGCGAAACGCGTTGACAAGCAAGCATGGAGGAGTTCATGGACCTAATCATTTGATATATATATATATATACATTATTTATTTTTGTATTTGTTACGAACATTGTTATACTCAATTCAAGGATCCATACCTCCATGTCTGTTCTATTGGGTACCTGTTGACCTTGTCAAGCTATAATAGGGTGTTGTTGTTTGTTACATGTTATTTTAATCTTTTTGTAATAAAATTTATACTTTTATAAATTATTGCCTCATGAACGTCCGCTTTCCTTTGATAGAATTATTTTCAAAATGTATTCAATCCTTTTATATTATTATGGTTAACACTCAGCCCACCTTTTTGCAAAGCCAAACACTGAATTCCAGCAGCCATGGAAAAAAATGCTCCAGGTTACTTAAATATCTGCAGGGAGGAGTGTATGGTTCATATGTCCCTAATATTAGACACCAGCTGGTAACCTTTTGGGAAGGGGGCACAGACTCTAGACTGACACCCTCATGAGACCCTCTTTAGACACTGGGCTTGTAGAAGAAAGCAATGCAAACTGCAGTGCATAAGAACCAACTGGATTTTAAACTAATGAAGACTAATAATCTAAAAATGAAATGTGACTGGTTGTTATGCACTGCACTTTGCATATTGCTCTTTGCTCTTCTGAAGTAGCTAATACATTGTACCGGCTCGGATTGCTGAATACAGATGCTATTGTAAACATAATTATCAGCTCTATCTACCTCATTATCAGCTGCTGATCTGCAAAAGTTGAAGGATAAGCAAAAGATGGAATAATTAACATGAAGAGTATTTGTGACTGCCCTTGTCAGCTGTTTCTAAAGCTGTTCATAGACTATGTTTGTACATAATGTAAGGACGTGTCAGCCTACAAGCACAGGGACCTAAATTCCCAACAGACACCCTTAGCTCCAACTTAGTGATAAATCTTTTATCCAGGGGCTGTCAGCTAGGGATGAGCTTCGTGTTCGAGTCGAACATACGTTCGACTCGAACATCGGCTGTTCGATCGTTCGACAAAGATCGAACGATTTGGGCCGTTCGCGCCAAATTCGAGTGACGCGAACGGCCCACAATGCACTACGCCATCGCAGTGTCATCCAGGCGCTGTGATTGGCCAAGCATGCACTGTGACCCCGCATGCTTGGCCAATCACAGCGCCGGCAGCGAGGAGAGCAATGATTGGCCACAGGCAGGATGCCTGTGGCCAATTATTGCTGAGGGTGTTTAGTACACGCCCCACACTATAAAAGGCCGCCAGCACGGCGGCCTAGTGTAGTGTGTTCCGGAGCAGGGATAGAGCAGCATAGGCAGGGACAGTGACTGTTATTTCTTTCTTGCTTAACCTGGATTCCTTTAGTTTAGGGAAAGAGAAGGATAGGTAGGGAGAGTGTCAGTGTGTTTTGTGCTTGTGCTATAGTGTGCTTAAAAAAAACATTTATTCTAGGGACAGAAAACTGTAGGTAGGGACAGTGTCAGTTTCTTTCACTCTGCAAGTCCTTGTTTCCAGGGACCTGGAAGGACAGTGAGTGAATTGTCCTTGTGCTATATTGTGCTTAAAAAAACATTTATTCTAGGGACAGAAAACTGTAGGTAGGGAGAGTGTCAGTTTCTTTCACTCTGCAAGTCCTTGTTTCCAGGGACCTGTAAGGACAGTGAGTGAATTGTCCTTGTGCTATATTGTGATTAAAAAAAACATTTTTTCTAGGGACAGAAAACTGTAGGTAGGGAGAGTGTTTTTTTTCTTTCACTCTGCAAGTCCTTGTTTCCAGGGACCTGGAAGGACAGTGAGTGAATTGTCCTTGTGCTATATTGTGCTTAAAAAAAAACATTTTTTCTAGGGACAGAAAACTGTAGGTAGGGAGAGTGTTTATTTTCTTTCACTCTGCAAGTCCTTGTTTCCAGGGACCTCTAAGGACAGTGAGTGAATTGTCCTTGTGCTATATTGTGCTTAAAAAAAACATTTATTCTAGGGACAGAAAACTGTAGGTAGGGAGAGTGTCAGTTTATTTCACTCTGCAAGTCCTTGTTTCCAGGGACCTGGAAGGACAGTGAGTGAATTGTCCTTGTGCTATATTGTGATTAAAAAAAACATTTTTTCTAGGGACAGAAAACTGTAGGTAGGGAGAGTGTTTTTTTTCTTTCACTCTGCAAGTCCTTGTTTCCAGGGACCTGTAAGGACAGTGAGTGAATTGTCCTTGTGCTATATTGTGCTTAAAAAAAAATTTATTCTAGGGACAGAAAACTGTAGGTAGGGAGAGTGTCAGTTTATTTCACTCTGCAAGTCCTTGTTTCCAGGGACCTGGAAGGACAGTGAGTGAATTGTCCTTGTGCTATATTGTGATTAAAAAAAACATTTTTTCTAGGGACAGAAAACTGTAGGTAGGGAGAGTGTTTTTTTTCTTTCACTCTGCAAGTCCTTGTTTCCAGGGACCTGGAAGGACAGTGAGTGAATTCTCCTTGTGCTATATTGTGCTTAAAAAAAACATTTATTCTAGGGACAGAAAACTGTAGGTAGGGAGAGTGTCAGTTTATTTCACTCTGCAAGTCCTTGTTTCCAGGGACCTGTAAGGACAGTGAGTGAATTGTCCTTGTGCTATATTGTGATTAAAAAAAACATTTTTTCTAGGGACAGAAAACTGTAGGTAGGGAGAGTGTTTTTTTTCTTTCACTCTGCAAGTCCTTGTTTCCAGGGACCTGTAAGGACAGTGAGTGAATTGTCCTTGTGCTATATTGTGCTTAAAAAAAACATTTATTCTAGGGACAGAAAACTGTAGGTAGGGAGAGTGTCAGTTTATTTCACTCTGCAAGTCCTTGTTTCCAGGGACCTGGAAGGACAGTGAGTGAATTGTCCTTGTGCTATATTGTGATTAAAAAAAACATTTTTTCTAGGGACAGAAAACTGTAGGTAGGGAGAGTGTTTTTTTTCTTTCACTCTGCAAGTCCTTGTTTCCAGGGACCTGTAAGGACAGTGAGTGAATTGTCCTTGTGCTATATTGTGCTTAAAAAAAACATTTATTCTAGGGACAGAAAACTGTAGGTAGGGAGAGTGTCAGTTTATTTCACTCTGCAAGTCCTTGTTTCCAGGGACCTGGAAGGACAGTGAGTGAATTGTCCTTGTGCTATATTGTGATTAAAAAAAACATTTTTTCTAGGGACAGAAAACTGTAGGTAGGGAGAGTGTTTTTTTTCTTTCACTCTGCAAGTCCTTGTTTCCAGGGACCTGGAAGGACAGTGAGTGAATTGTCCTTGTGCTATATTGTGCTTAAAAAAACATTTATTCTAGGGACAGAAAACTGTAGGTAGGGAGAGTGTCAGTTTCTTTCACTCTGCAAGTCCTTGTTTCCAGGGACCTGTAAGGACAGTGAGTGAATTGTCCTTGTGCTATATTGTGATTAAAAAAAACATTTTTTCTAGGGACAGAAAACTGTAGGTAGGGAGAGTGTTTTTTTTCTTTCACACTGCAAGTCCTTGTTTCCAGGGACCTGTAAGGACAGTGAGTGAATTGTCCTTGTGCTATATTGTGCTTAAAAAAAACATTTATTCTAGGGACAGAAAACTGTAGGTAGGGAGAGTGTCAGTTTATTTCACTCTGCAAGTCCTTGTTTCCAGGGACCTGTAAGGACAGTGAGTGAATTGTCCTTGTGCTATATTGTGATTAAAAAAACATTTTTTCTAGGGACAGAAAACTGTAGGTAGGGGGAGTGTTTTTTTTCTTTCACTCTGCAAGTCCTTGTTTCCAGGGACCTGTAAGGACAGTGAGTGAATTGTCCTTGTGCTATATTGTGCTTAAAAAAAACATTTATTCTAGGGACAGAAAACTGTAGGTAGGGAGAGTGTCAGTTTATTTCACTCTGCAAGTCCTTGTTTCCAGGGACCTGTAAGGACAGTGAGTGAATTGTCCTTGTGCTATATTGTGATTAAAAAAAACATTTTTTCTAGGGACAGAAAACTGTAGGTAGGGAGAGTGTTTTTTTTCTTTCACTCTGCAAGTCCTTGTTTCCAGGGACCTGTAAGGACAGTGAGTGAATTGTCCTTGTGCTATAGTGTGCTTAAAAAAAACATTTATTCTAGGGACAGAAAACTGTAGGTAGGGACAGTGTCAGTTTCTTTCACTCTGCAAGTCCTTGTTTCCAGGGACCTGTAAGGACAGTGAGTGAATTGTCCTTGTGCTATATTGTGCTTAAAAAAAACATTTATTCTAGGGACAGAAAACTGTAGGTAGGGAGAGTGTCAGTTTATTTCACTCTGCAAGTCCTTGTTTCCAGGGACCTGGAAGGACAGTGAGTGAATTCTCCTTGTGCTATATTGTGCTTAAAAAAAACATTTATTCTAGGGACAGAAAACTGTAGGTAGGGAGAGTGTCAGTTTCTTTCACTCTGCAAGTCCTTGTTTCCAGGGACCTGTAAGGACAGTGAGTGAATTGTCCTTGTGCTATATTGTGATTAAAAAAAAAAATTTTTCTAGGGACAGAAAACTGTAGGTAGGGAGAGTGTTTTTTTTCTTTCACTCTGCAAGTCCTTGTTTCCAGGGACCTGGAAGGACAGTGAGTGAATTGTCCTTGTGCTATATTGTGCTTAAAAAAAAACATTTTTTCTAGGGACAGAAAACTGTAGGTAGGGAGAGTGTTTATTTTCTTTCACTCTGCAAGTCCTTGTTTCCAGGGACCTCTAAGGACAGTGAGTGAATTGTCCTTGTGCTATATTGTGCTTAAAAAAAACATTTATTCTAGGGACAGAAAACTGTAGGTAGGGAGAGTGTCAGTTTATTTCACTCTGCAAGTCCTTGTTTCCAGGGACCTGGAAGGACAGTGAGTGAATTGTCCTTGTGCTATATTGTGATTAAAAAAAACATTTTTTCTAGGGACAGAAAACTGTAGGTAGGGAGAGTGTCAGTTTCTTTCACTGTGAAAGTCCTTGTTTCAAGGGACAGAGAAGGACACCTGAAGGTAGCCCTTATTGCTTTTTTCCCATCTCCCTGCAGGCCATCTATTAGAATGTCTGGAAGGCAAACAAGGAGAGGCAGACAGTCAGGAGGCAATAAAAGAGGGCAAGCAGGCTCTGTGTCTGGGGGCAACAGTGCTGGTCGTGGACGCGGTGCATTGTCATCAGCACATGGCCATGGGACACGCTTGTCCTTCTTTTCGGCAGCTGGACATGTTGAGCCACATCATGCCGAAGACTTGGTAGAGTGGATGACCAAGCCCTCCTCCTCCTCCTCATCCTCTCTCACCCAGGCTCAGGGTACTGGAAAAGCAGCTGCCAAAGCGTCGTCTTCCCTGGTATCAATGTCAGACAAATCATCAGTCACTCCTTCCCTAGACCCACCATGTCCTCCTCCTGAGGAGTCCCCCGAACTGTTTCAGCACAGTGTTGGGTACATGCTCCAGGAGGATGCCCAGCGTTTCGAAGGGTCTGATGATGAAACCCAGCTAGAGGAAGGCAGTAGCGTGAGAGCAGACAGAGGGGATGCTCAAGAAGGACACCAATCTGGCAGTCATGTTCCAGCAGCTGCAGCATACTGCCAGATTGGCTCCAGTGATGAGGAGGGAGGGGATGATGAGGTCACTGACTCCACGTGGGTGCCTAATAGGAGAGAGGAGGAGGAGGAGGATGAGGAGGAGGCACATCTCCAACGAGGCAGGATGCCCTTTGGTGGCCAGCGTAAGGGCAGTACACCGACGGAATCACACCGCAGAGCTCCGCCTGTGCAGGGCGCTGCCTCTGCCCGTCATTCAAAAAGTTCTTTGGTGTGGGCCTTTTTTGAGGCTAGTGCATCAGATCGCACAGCTGCTGTTTGCAACATATGTCTCAAGCGTATATCGCGTGGCCAAAACATCAGCCGCTTGGGTACCACATGCCTGACCAGACATATGTTGACCTGCCATGCAGCTCGTTGGCAAGCCTACCTCAAAGACCCACACCAAAGAACAAAGCGGACCTCTCCTTGCACCGCATCAGCTGGGATCTCCAACCCCACTATAACTTCAGTCCTCTCTGAAACATGCACTGAGAGGAATGAAGGTGTAGAATTAGGTGTGTCACAGCCAAGTACTTGCGCCCACTCTGCTAGCAGTACACCGACGTCCGATTCTAGCAGGCAAATTTCCCTGCCCCAGCTGCTGGACCGTCGAAAGAAGTTCACTCCCAGCCATCCACATGCCCAGCGGTTGAATGCTAGCTTGGCTAAATTGCTAGCGCTTCAACTGCTGCCTTTTCAGTTGGTAGACTCGGCCCCCTTCCGTGAGTTTGTGCAATGTGCGGTTCCTCAGTGGCAGGTTCCCAAACGCCACTTTTTCTCACGGAAGGCTATTCCGGCTCTCTACCGGCATGTGGAAGGCAATGTCTTGGCCTCGCTGGACAGGGCGGTCAGCGGTAAGGTGCATATTACCGCTGACTCATGGTCCAGCAGGCATGGACAGGGACGTTACCTTTCTTTCACGGCCCATTGGGTCACTCTTTTGGCAGCTGGGAAGGATTCAGGACAAGGTGCAGTAGTGTTGGAGGTTGTCCCACCGCCACGCCTCCAAAATGCTACTACTGGTTGTGACACACCTCTCTCCTCCACCCCCTCCTCTTCTTCTTCCTCCATGGCCTCTTCCTGTGGTTTGTCCTATGAACCAGCGGTGCTCCGTAGCCGTTCACGGGGCTACGCAAGTACGCAGGCAAAAAGATGCCATGCCGTGCTTGCGCTGGTGTGTTTGGGGGACAGAAGCCACACTGGGGCAGAGGTCCTGTCTGCTCTGCAGGGCCAGGCCGAGAGGTGGTTGACGCCACGCCAGCTTAAGCCAGGAATGGTGGTTTGCGACAATGGCACCAACCTCCTCTCCGCCCTCCGACAGGGACAACTGACCCATGTGCCCTGTGTGGCTCACGTCCTTAACCTGGTGGTGCAGCGCTTCTTGGGCAGGTACCCGGGCTTACAGGATGTCCTGAGGCAGGCCAGGAAAGTCTGTGTGCATTTCCGCAGATCTTATAATGCCAGTGCTCGCCTGGCTGAGCTGCAAAAGGAGTTGAACCTGCCCAAGAACCGCCTTATATGTGACATGCCCACCAGGTGGAACTCAACGTTGGCCATGCTGCAGCGGCTGCACACGCAGCAGAGGGCCATCAATGAGTACCTGTGCGACTACGGCACCAGGACAGGGTCAGGGGAGCTTGGTTTTTTTTCTCCACGCCAGTGGGGCATGATCAGGGATGCATGCACTGTCCTGGCACCATTTGAGGAGGCCACGAGGATGGTGAGCAGTGACAGTGCATGCATCAGTGACACTGTACCTCTTGTCCACCTGTTGGAGCACACGCTGCGTGGAATAATGGACAGGGCACTTGAGGCAGAACAGAGGCAGGAAGAGGAGGACTTCCTTGCCTCTCAAGGCCCCCTTTACCCAGACAGTGTTCCTTCTGTCCCACCCATCGCACAGGAAGAGGAGGAGGAGGAGGAGGAGGAGGATTGTGTCAGCATGGAGGTGGAGGCTGGCACTCAGCATCATCAGCAGCAGTCTTTTAGGGATGATTTACAGTCCCAAGAAACCAGTGGACTTGTACGTGGCTGGGAGGAGGTGGCTGCGGATCATGTCGTCCTTAGTGACCCAGAGGACTCCGGAGCGAATGCCTCAGCAAACCTACGCTGCATGGCCTCCCTGATCCTGCAAAGTCTGCGGAAGGATCCTCGTATTCTTCGGATCAAGGAGAGGGACCATTACTGGCTGGCCACTCTCCTTGATCCACGGTACAAGGGTAAGGTTGCGGACCTTATGTTACCGTCGCAGAGGGAGCAGAGGATGAGACAACTCCGGGAGGCCTTGCAGAAAGGTCTGTGCAACGCGTTCCCAGAGACTGGGAGGTTGCAAACTCCTGGTCCTGGACAACGAGTTGCTGAGGCTTCGGCCAGTCAAAGAAGGAGCGGTGGGGAAGGTGGCCGTCTGACCGATGCGTTCAGACAATTCTTTAGTCCGCAGCCCCAAAGTATGATCGGTTCCAGCAACCATCGCCAGCGTCTGATAAACATGGTGCAGGAATATCTAGGGGCAAGGTCAGACTTGGACACCTTCCCCACCGAAAATCCTCTGGCTTACTGGGTCTTGAGGATGGATCACTGGCCAGAGCTTGCACAGTATGCAATTGAGCTACTGGCCTGTCCTGCATCCAGCGTTCTTTCGGAACGCACATTCAGTGCTGCTGGAGGATTTGTCACGGATCACAGGGTGCGCCTGTCCACCGACTCGGTTGATCGACTGACTTTCATCAAGATGAACCAGTCTTGGATCACCACCAGCTACCACACACCTGATGCTGATATAACAGACTAATTGATTTTAACATGTCACATCCCTTCAAGACTGATGCTGATGCTGAGTGCCTGTGCTGTTATGTTGACTGGCTATCCTCCTCCTCCGAGTCCTCAATGATACGATTGATGATGATAGCTTGTAAGATCATTTTTGTTTATGGGTGCCGCCACCAGTGCCTAACGCCCAATTTTTCAGCCCCTGTTTAACAGGGGCGTGTAATTACAATTTTTGAAGCAATACTTTGCAACAGGGCTCATTGCTGTGCTCCAAGTACAGTATCTGTGAGGAGTTGCAGTGTTGTGCCACCAGTGCCTAAGGCCCAATTTTTCAGCCCCTGTTTAACAGGGGCGTGTCATTACAATTTTTGAAGCAATACTTTGCAACAGGGCTCATTGCTGTGCTCCAAGTACAGTATCTGTGAGGAGTTGCAGTGTTGTGCCACCAGTGCCTAAGGCCCAATTTTTCAGCCCCTGTTTAACAGGGGCGTGTCATTACAATTTTTGAAGCAATACTTTGCAACAGGGCTCATTGCTGTGCTCCAAGTACAGTATCTGTGAGGGGTTGCAGTGTTGTGCCACCAGTGCCTAAGGCTCAATTTTTCAGCCCCTGTTCAACAGGGGCATGTAATTACAATTCTTGATCTAATAATTCACAGCAGGGCCCATTGCTGCACCCACCAAGAGTAACTGTCAGGGCTTACAGTGTTGTGGCACCAGCACCACCATCAAAGGCCCAATTTTTACTACCACTGTTCAACAATTATATGTAATTAAAATTCCTGATATAATAGTTGACAGCAGGGCGTTCCAGCACCAACCAAGAGTAACTGTGAGTGCTTACAGTGTTGTGCCAACACCAACAACTAAGGGGCCTATTTCTGCAGAGTATATACGGCAGGTCCCTACTTTCAAACATCCAACTTACAAACGACTCCTACTTGCAAACGCAAGAAGACAACAGGAAGTGAGAGGAAATCTACCACTAGGAAGGAAAATTCTCTCCTGTAAGAATAAATATGGGAGAAAGGTGTCTCCTCTGTACTGATGCTTTATCAGCAATCCTTGTTTCAAGAAAAAGACCACATTTCAAAAAGAGTTGTCATTGGGACGGAAAGTGAGGTGAAATGTTCTAAACGGGCACAGACAGCAGAACAAATGTTACAGGGGTGATAACCCTTACCTATGTTTTCCAAAAAGTTTAAAAATAGATTTTTGGTCTGGAGCTACACTTCAACAATGTACCTGTTCAAAATTACAAACAGACTCTACATAAGAACAAACCTACAGTCCCTGTCTTGTATGCACCGCCTGTATAGGGCTGTTCAGAGTATATAGGGCCTTTTTTATTTTATGTGCGGGGTTCCCCTTAATATCCATACAAGACCCAAAGGGGCTGGTAATGGGCTGGGGTAGGGGGGGGGTCATGGGGTAGCTATGCCATTTTTCTTAAAGAATTTCATCCATATTACCGGGACCAGACATTACATTAAAGCCGCAAGCAGTTTTAAATGGCTTTTTTTTCCTTTAGAAGTGTCATTTTGTGCAGGGACAGTTCTAAACACGGGAAACACGTGGCACTTCACAGGCATACTTTAGACACCCCCCAGGTACGATATTTAAAGGAATATTTGACTTTTTTTTTTTCACTTTATGCATCATTAAAATGACTGCTCCCGAAAAACGACCGTTTTTAAAACTTCTTTTTGCATTGATACATGTCCCCTGGTGCAGAACCCGGGTTCCCAAACCCTTTTTAGGACAATAACATGCATAATAGTTGTTATAATTAGCACTTTAGAATTCGAACGTTCGCATCCATTGTATTTAATAGGGTTCTAATGTTCGTTCGAACTTTCGGTCCGTTCGCGGGTTCTGGTGCGAACCGAACCCGGGGGTGTTCGGCTCATCACTACTGTCAGCCAGGAGTGTCTGCTAAGGCCACACACAGGCATTACAATTATCCTGGTTGCATTAAAGTGGTTGTAAACCCTTTTTTTTTTTTTTTTTGACTAACCTGCAAGACAAAGCTATAATGAGCTAGTATGACTAGCATACTAGCTCATTATGTACCACTTACCTTCGATCGGGGCCCCCGAAGTCGTCCGTGTCCCTCCTCTAGCCGCATCCTACGCTGCGGCGATAGCCGGAATGTTACTTCCGGGTATCGCCGCTGCAGCCAATCACAGCGCCGCTCCGGCGCTGTGATTGGCCGGAGCGGAGAAGACGTGACTCCGCGCATGCGCGCGTGAGCTGTCGAATTCGGCTACGTCGTCGAATGTTGCGACCTAGCCGAATTTGTGAATGGGGTGACGTCAGCGTCGCCGCATTTACATACAAATATCTCCTTAACCGTGTAGGTTAAGGAGATATTTCTTGCACCTACAGGTAAGTCTTAATCTAGGCTTACCTGTAGGGCTTTGTTTAAAAAGTGGGTTTACAACCACTTTAAGCAATTACTGTACATTATCTAAGTGCATGTTAGGTTCTACACTGGCTTCTCATTCCATTTCCGGCAATTAAGGAAGAACTCCATAAAATCTGAGCGCCACAAACCAAAAACGCTGTTTCATTTATTTTATTTTTTTATAAATCTGTTTTTATAAATGTTGTTATTTGATTAATTTTTAATATCCAAATCAAACTCCCCCACCCATCCACAACCCCATGTTTTATTTTGCAGAGAATTTACTTTGAACCCCCCCCCCAAGCATTCCTGGCTGTGGCCATCTTGAGTAAGAGCAGATGATTCATGTAGCATTTACTTCCTGGAATCCATCTGCCCTTAGATCAGGCATACCAGCAGGAGGGTGTGCTTAGCTCAGAAAACCCCTCCTCCCCGGCTGAAGACTCCTGGCATGTATGACATAATTTCCCTTGAAACTAGGAAGTAACTGAAGACATGTAGAAAAAGTTTAAGGCTTAATGTACACGGGACGCTTTGAAACCACTCCTGAACGATTTAACTTGACAGATAGTAACCGACGTTTAAAAAAGGTCAGTTTTGCCACATTTACATGCCGGGTTTAGCCGCAATTTCGTTTAGAATCTTTTTTTTTTTTTAAATAGTCAAAAATGTATCTCCTTTAAAAACACCTGTAAACTAAACATGGCTAAACAACGTTTACATGCGTTTACAAGCTGTTACTGGCATTTGGCATTTCAAATGCCTCTGAACATCCGTCCTGAATACATTTTTTTGGTTTCCAAAAAATGCTTCTAAACTAAAAATGCTTCTATACCCAACTGTGATATTCGAATGAAAATTCTTAGATAAGATTTTCGAAAGAAAATTCTTTTGAAATCCGACCCCTTACGCAGGCCATACATGGGTCGAATTTCGAAAGAATTTTCCTTTGAAAATCTTATCTAAGAATTTTCGTTTGAATTTCGCACCATTAGTGGGCTGCAGCAACAACCGATTTTCCTGCTGCCATCGAATTTGAGTAATCGGACATGTTGGAAAATTTTATGAAAAACAAACGATTTTCTTATCAATGATGGGAGAATCGTGCGAGAAATGTAATCGAAAAGGAAATGCGCATGTGCAAGAAAAGAAAATTCCCAGAAAGAAAAGAAGATTCCCAGCCACAAAAAATCTTTTCTGTAGCAACAGGAGGTGAAATTGAAGGCTTGGTTGGTCGAATTGCGAAATCAGTGGTGGCACCATCGGATCACAAAACACACAAAATTTCTGATTTTCAAAAGAAAATTCTTTCAAAGTTCGACCATGTATGGCCAGCCTAAGTGACACTTTTTTGGGGACCAGTAACACTAATACATTGATCAGTGCTAAAAAAATATGCACTGTCACTGTCCTAATGACACTGGCAGGGAAGGGATTAACAACAGGGGTAAACAAAAGGTTAAGGCTTCTTTCACACTGGGGCGGGGGGGGGGGCGTTATCAGTAAAGCTCTGCTAATTTTAGTGGCGCTTTACCGCTGTTAATGCGGCGCTTTTCGGCCGCTAGTGAGGTGCTTTTAACCCCCGCTAGCGGCCGAATAAAGGGTTAAAAGTGCCCGCAAAGCGCTGCTGCCGAATTGCTTTGCAGGTGCTTCCCATTGATTTCAATAGTAGGGGAGGTGGAGGAGCGGTGTATACAGCGCTCCCGCCCAGCCGGAAAGATGCTGCTTGCAGGACTTTTTCTAACGTCCTGCAAGCGCACCGCCCCAGTGTGAAAGCACTCGGGCTCTCACACTGGGACTGCAGGGGAGGCAATTTTCAGGCGCTTTACAGGCGCTATTTTTAGCCCAAAAGCACCTGAAAAACACCCCAGTGTAAAAGGGGTCTTAATGTGTCTTTAGGCGGTGCTTTCTAACTGTGGGGGGGGGGGGCTTGTGCTGTAAGAAGACAGAGATCAAAGATTTCTGTCTTCTCCTGTCACAAAACGGCGATCTGCTGATTGGCTCCCGCTGTGTCCAATCACAGCGGAAGTGGGTCGCCAGACCCAGAAGAAGAAATCACGTAAGGTACGTGATTTCGCGCTTAAGGGCCGCCCTGCTGCTGTATATGTACGTGGGGTGGTCCTTACGCGTTTAAGAGAAAAAAACACCTGTAAGACAATGGCATAATGCATTGCATACTAGCACATTATGACATTTTTACCTTAGAGCAAAGCTCTCCAGTGGCACGCTGTCATCGCTGAGAGGGCTGACATTTCCCCCCAGTCTTTCTTCCGGGTTTGCGGGCTCCGGCGCTGTAAGTGGCCAGAGCCATAATGACGTCACTCGCGTGCATGCGTGCAGAAGCCCTCAGTTCCAGCACGAAGCTCTGAAGGTCCGGCACGGTATGCTGGACCTTCAGAGCGCATATGCCAGTGAAGTCACCAGCTGCATCCAGGTTGAATATCTCCTAAACGGTGCACGTTTAGGAGATATTAATTTTACTTACAGGTAAGCCTTATTATAGGCTTTCCTGTAGGTAAGAATCACAAAGTTGGCTTTACTACCGCTTTAAGATTAAAATCGATTTCCCCCTGAAATATGGGACATGTACCATTCCTTTATTCTTCTCTACTGTCGCTGTTGTATAACACACCTGAGGATACACAGTATGCACAATACTACTAAGGTACATATTCTCAACTTGATTTTGGCTTCTGAGTTTTAGTAATGGCACACCCCACTTTGAAGTACACAATGGGGTTTATTTACTAAAGCTAGAAAGTGCGAAATCAAGCTCACTTCTGCATAGAAACCAATAAGCTTCTAATTCCAGCTTGTTCAATTAAGCTATGGTAATAAAACCTTGAAGCTCATTGGTTTCTATGCAAAAGTGAGCCTCATTTTGCGCTTTCCAGCTTTAGTAAATAAATCCCATTGTCTACTTAAAAGTGTGGTATTCCTGTATTTACCAGTCTAGACGTTTCAATATGGACTCTAGGGCCATTTTGGAGAGGGCAATGGTCTCTCTTGGTCTCTTTCTTGGAGCAAAGAGGTGGACCAATTTAGGATGGAAATAAAGTGGATGCATGGGAAGAAACCACAACCAAAAATGTGTATAAAAAATATTTGTGTGTATTTAAATCTGATCATGGCTTGAGATGAGCAAATTGACATCACCAAAATTGATTTTTGTTTTGGGAGGGGGGGGGGATTGCTAATTTCACCTCCAAATTACCTTTAGCCTCCAAATTTTCCATGCACACTGCTTGAAAAAAAAAAAATCACATGGCTTTGTTTACTAACTGATATGGTGACCCAAGCCTTTATTAATAAAGTTTTTAGTTAATAAACAAAGCCAATCCTTATGCTAATGATAACCCTCAGAGCCGGTTCACACTGGGGCAACACGACTTCCAGCGTGACTTTACAAGGCAACTTCAAGGCAACTTCGAGGCAACTCCGAGGCAACTTCGAGGCAGCTTCAAGGCAACTTCAAGTTTCCTCCAGGACAGGCGACTTTGCCAGTGGCCAATCAAACAATAATCAGCTCTGTGGGAGGGAGGGGTTTGCCTGAGAAAACTATTTTCTCTTCCTGTAAAGTTGCTTCAGTTAAGACACTGATCCGACTTTGGAGGCGACTTCCATTGAAATCAATGGGTACAAGTCGCCTAGAAGTCGCCTTGAAGTAGCACAGGAACCTTTTCTGAAGTCGGAGCGACTTCAGTAGTGTGCATAAAGACGGCTCCATAGACTAACATTACAGCGCGACTTGGGGCGTCTCGGGGCGACCTGAAGTCGGATCCTGAGTCGCCCTGGTGTGAACCGACTCTAAATCTTTGTTGATTTTTCAGATGGTATATAGGCACTGCAGAGTATGTGATGGTGAAAGATGACTTGCCAACGTTTGGGGAACAATGGAACAGAGCTTACAGTACAACATTCTATTACAATGCTTTCTCCGACATAATCTAAAAATACTATCATATAGGCATTTTATCTTAGATTTTTATAAAAAAAAATATATTTTTAGCTTTTTAATGATAAAATACACAAGTGTAGTATCTACAAGAAATGTTAGGTATTCCCATACTAAATGTTATAACCCCACGAGTGAATGTTTGAAAGATGATTTTTGTTGATTTTGTTCTCTGATTCATAATAAACTTGTGTAGACACATTGACAGACAGCATGGACTGGAGACTGAAGAACCTGCAGGAGAAAGGCGACTATAGGGGCTTATTATTAACACATAAACAAGTTAAAACAGGATGCACACGACAGCCTGCAGACACATCTCCATTCATGGAGACACTCAGCATTATCATGTGTACAGAGACTAGAAGAGAATCCGTGTGTCAGTCAGGATGTCTGGAATTCAAGTAGTTGTTTTCAAAGAATGCTGAACTGTGAATGTCATATGTGAACAGGCCAGGTAGACTGTACATAGAGCAGTTCTATCAGCGATACTTGACTTTGCAAAGTCGCTAAAAAAATTTAGAGGCGAAGCAGGGTTCAACCAATTGACCTTCGGAGGATTTCCCCCCGTCATGACCAGGCCATTTTTTGCGATTCGGCACTGCGTTATTTTAACTGACAATTGCACGGTCGTGCGACGCTGTACGCAAATAAAATGTATGTCCTTATCACAAATAGAGCTTTCTCTTGACGGTATTTGATCGCCTCTGAGTTTGTTTGTTTTTTGTGCTATGAACGAAACAAGACCGACAATTTTCACGACAAAAAAAAATATTTTTTACTTTCTGCTTTACAACATATCTAACAAAAGAAATTGAAAAAAAACAAATGTCTTCATTAATTTAGCCCAATATGTATTCTACCGAATATTTTTGGTAAGAAAAAAAAAATCCCAGTAAGCATATATTGATATTGATTTATAGCGTCTACAAACTATGGGATACTTAAATGTTACATTTTTTTTTTTTTTACTAGTAATGGCAGTGATCAGCGACTTATAGCGGGACTGCCATATTGCGGCGGAAATTCGAACACTGACACTTTTTGTGGATAGTGACACTAATACAGTGATCAGTGCTAAAACATATGCACTCTCACTGTACTAATGACACTGGCTGGGAAGGGGTTAACATCAGGGGCGATCAAAGGGTTAACTGTGTGCGTAATCAGTGTTTTAATACTATGTGGGAGGTGCTTTTACTAGAGGAAGAGATGAAATGTATTCCCCGCTTTGCAGGGACACAAATTTCATCTCTTCCCTTCTGTTTACATAGGCAGACCACCTTACTGTCTCTCTGCAGGATGATTGACGGGTGCCAGCGGACATCGAGTACACGGTACCCACCGATAGGCTCCTGCTGTGTGTAATCACAGCAGGAGCAAGCCGCTGGTGCACCCCCTACCTGGAAATGTTGGATCACATATATATACGTAATCCCGCGCAAAGGTGCCGCCCTGTACTAGAAAAACTACTATATGGCGTACCTTAAGTGGTTAACTAATATTTATTTAAAGTTTTGGATTACGCATTGAAGGTTTAAAGACTTATTTTTTACATTCTGTCTGTTTCCCCATTGTGGACATTTTCCATTATTCCTTATTCTTTTTGACAGTCGTCTTTAGAAGTAAGGGGTAAGCTCTATAATAGGGATGAGCATCAAGTTCGAGTCAAACTCATGTTCGACTCGAACATTGCCTGTTCGCACGTTTGCCGAACAGCGAACAATTTGGGGTGTTCGCTGCAAATTCGAAAAGCCGTGGAACACCCTGTAAAAGTCTATGGGAGAAATCTAAAGTGCTAATTTTAAAGGCTTATATGCAAGTTATTGTCATAAAAAGTGTTTGGGGACCCAGGCCCTGCCCCAGGGGACATGTATCAATGCAAAAAAAAAGTTTTAAAAACTGCAGTTTTTCCGGGAGCAGTGATTTTAATAATGCTTAAAGTGAAACAATAAAAGTGGAATATTCCTTTAAATTTCGTACCTAGGGGGTGCGTATGATATGCATGTAAAGCAGCGCTTGTTTTCCATGCTTAGAACTGTCCCTGCACAAAGTGTCATTTCTGAAGGAAAAAAATTCATTTAAAAGCACTCGCGGCTATAATGAATTGTCGGCTCCCAGCAATACAGAGAAAAGTCATTGATAAAAAAGAAAAAAAAATGCGTGGGGGTCCCCCCAAATTCAATTGCCAGGCCCTTCAGGTCTGGTATGGATATTAAGGGGAACCCTGCGTCAAATTAAAAAATAAATGACGTGGGATTCCCCCCAAATATCCATACCAGACCCTTCAGGTCTTGTATGGATTTTAAGGGGAACTCCACGCCAAATTTAAAAAAAAAATGGCGTGGAGTTCCCCCCAAAAATCCATACCAGACCCTTTATCCGAGCACGCAACCTGGCAGGCCGCAGGAAAAGAGGGGTGGACGAGAGAGCGCCCCCCCTTCTGAACCGTACCAGGCCACATGCCCTCAACATGGGGAGGATGCTTTGGGGGTCTGTGACCCCTCAAAGCACCATGTCCCCATGTTGATGGGGACAAGGGCCTCATCCCCACAACCCTTGCTCGGTGATGGGGGGGTCTGCGGACGGGGGGCCTATCAGAAACTGGAAGATCCCTTTAACAAAGGGGACCCCCAGATCCCACCCCCCCTTATGTGAATTGGTAAGGGGTACATTGTACCCCTACCATTTCACAAAGAAAGTGTAAAAATTGTAAAAAAACACACAGACACAGTTGGGAAAGTCCTTTATTAAAAATAAAAAAATAAAAAACCCATTCCAGCGATGCAATCCAGTGTCCCGCGGTGATCCGATGTCCAGCGCTGCAGTCTCCTCCAGTCTCCACTCCACACGAAACCCCCATGACGTACGAGGGGGCGGGGTCACCCATCACATCATAGGGTAAGCCCCAGCTTTCCCCGCTTGCCGGGGAATAGCCAATGACGTAGGCGGGATCCCGCCTACGTCATTGGCTATTCCCCGCAAGCAGGGAAAGCCGGGGCTTACCCCTATGATCTGACAGGTGATCCCGCCCCCTCGTACGTCAGACCCCGCCTACGTCATTGGCTGAGCGGACATGATGGGGAACGTGATTTGATTCCTCCACAGTGTAATAAATGAATAGACCCCACCCCTTCTCACGTTCCCCATCAGGTCCGCTCAGCCTTACACCCAGTGAAGGTGACCCCGCCCCCCTACATCATTGGCTGAGCGGACCTGATGGGGAACGTTAGAAGGGGCGGGTCTATTAATTGATTACACTGCAGAGGAATATAAATCACGTTCCCCATCAGGTCTGCTCAGCCAATGACGTAGGCGGGGTCTGACGTACGAGAGGGTGGGGTCACCTGTCAGATCATAGGCAGCCCGCCTACGTCATTGGCTATTCCCTGGCAAGCGGGGAACGCTGGGGCTTACCCTATGATGTGACGGGTGACCCCGCCCCCTCGTACTTCATGGGGGTTTCATGTGGAGTGGAGACTGGAGGAGACTGCAGCGCTGGACATTGGCTCAATGCGGGACACTGGATTACATCACTGGAATGGGTTTTTTCTTTTTTCTTTTTTTCTTTTTAATAAAGGACTTTCCCAACTGTGTCTGTGTGTTTTTTTACTTTTTTTCCACTTTCTTTGTGAAATGGTAGGGGTACAATGTACCCCTTACCAATTCACATGGGGGGGCTGGGATCTGGGGGTTAAAGGGGTCTTCCAGATTCCGATAAGCCCCCCGCCCGCAGACCCTCGCAACCACCGGGCAAGGGTTGTGGGGATGAGGCCCTTGTCCCCATCAACATGGGGACATGGTGCTTTGAGGGGTCACAGACCCCCAAAGCATCCTCCCCATGTTGAGGGCATGTGGCCTGGTACAGTTCAGGAGGGGGGGCGCTCTCTCGTCCCCCCCTCTTTTCCTGCGGCCTGCCAGGTTGCGTGCTCGGATAAAGGGTCTGGTATGGATTTTTGGGGGAAACTCCACGCCATTTTTTTTTATTTGGCGTGGAGTTCCCCTTAAAATCCATACCAGACCTGAAGGGTCTGGTATGGATATTTGGGGGGGACCCCATGTAATTTTTTTTTTAATTTGACGCAGGGTTCTCCTTAACCACTTAAGCCCCGGACCAATACAGGCCATTATGACCAGGCCCCTTTTTGCGATTCGGCACTGCGTCGCTTTAACTGACAATTGCGCGGTCGTGCGACGTGGCTCCCAAACAAAATTGGCGTCCTTTTTTTCCCACAAATAGAGCTTTCTTTTGGGGGTATTTGATCACCTCTGCGGTTTTTATTTTTTGCGCTATAAACAAAAATAGAGCGAAAATTTGGAAAAAAATGACATATTTTTTACTTTTTGCTATAATAAATATCCCCAAAAAATATATAAAAACATTTTTTTTCCTCAGTTTCGGCCAATACGTATTCTTCTACATATTTTTGGTAAAAAAAATCGCAATCTGCGTTTATTGATTGGTTTGCGCAAAAATTATAGCGTTTACAAAATAGGGGATAGTTTTAAGGCATTTTTATAATTTTTTTTTTTTACTAGTTATGGCGGCGATCAGCGATTTTTTTCATGACTGCGACATTATGGCGGACACATCGGACACTTTTGACACATTTTTGGGACCATTATCATTTTCACAGCGATCAGTGAAATAAAAATGCACTGGTTACTATGAAAATGACACTGGCAGTGAAGGGGTTAACCACTAGGGGCGCTGGAGGGGTTAAGTGTGCCTAGGGGCGTGTTACTAACTGAGGGGGGGAGTGGCTGCGACTGACACGTCACCGATCTCCGCTCTGATTACACAGAGCGGAGATCGCTGACATTGTCAGTAGAGGAGCGGGGAGATGTTGTGTTTACACACACATCTCCCCGCTCCGAGCCTCCGTGAGACGGTCGCGGGGATCCCCGCGGCGATCGAGTCCGCGGGACCCGCGGTCCCACTCACGGGGAAGGCAGGGGGGTCGCTAACGCGCGCGACCCCGACGTCGGCAGTTAAAGGGCCACGTACATGTACGTGATTGTGCCTGTACGTGCCATTCTGCCGACGTATATCTCCGTGAAGGGGTCGGCAAGTGGTTAATATCCATACCAGACCTGAAGAGCCTGACACTTTGTGCAGGGACAGTTCTAAACACGGGAAACAAGCGCTGCTTTACAGGCATACTATACACCCCCCCCCCCCCTTCCAGGTATGAAATTTAAAGGAATATTTCACTTTTATTGTTTCACTTTAAGCATTATTAAAATCACTGCTCCCGAAAAAACGGCAGTTTTTAAAACTTTTTTTTGCATTGATATATGTCCCCTGGGGCAGGACCCGGGTCCCCAAACACTAACTTGCATATTAGCCTTGATAATTAGCACTTTTGATTTAGAACGTTCGAGTCCATTGTATTTAATAGGGTTCTAAATTTCGCACAAACTTTAGGTCTGTTTGCAGGTTTTGGTGCGAACCGAACCGGGGGGTGCGGCTCATCCCTACTCTCTAATGGGGATACAGACAACAATAAAATGATGTGGTTACAAACCCTGTGGTTCAGGAATATCGGATCTAGGAAGACAGCTTATAGGTAACGAAGGGCCCGTGAGCAGGGAAAAAAAGTTTATAAAGAAAGTATGAGCACTTTTTCAGTATCCAAAAGATATTTACAAGCAGGGCCCTCTGAACCCATTTGTATAGAATGTAACTGTACTGTCTACCTTTATTTTGTAACAGTGTTGTTATTTTGTTGGCACTATTTAATAATTATAACTATAATTGTAAGGCCTCATGCCCACTGGCGTTTTTTCAGCCGCGTTTTTGAGCGTTTTTTACAGCTTAAAAACGCCTGTCCATGTTAGTCTATAGCTTCATGCCCACCTAGGCGTTTTTGAGCTGTAAAGAGCATAGGCGTTTGTAAGCTGTAAAAAAAACCCAGGGCCAGTGCGTTCCTCAGCGTCAGAATTTGGCAGGAAAAAACGCGAGCGTCAAAAAACGCGCAAAAACGCGCACTAACGCGCACTAACGCGCACTAACGCGCAAAAAACGCGCACTAACGCGCGGTCGCGTTTTTAGCTCTGACGTTTTTTTTTTTTTTTTTTTTTTTTTCAAAAAAAAAAAAAAAAAATATTTACAATAACATGGACAGGCGTTTTTAAGCTGCAAAAAACGCAGCTGTAAAAACGCCAGTGGGCATGAGGCCTAATAGTAATTAAAACCATCCAAGTAAAATTCTAAATACCAACAAGAATAATAATAGTATATAAATGTGAGATATTAAACTGTTGCTATGTTTTATAGAAACCCTGATGACAGTCTTATACATTTTTGTGGGACAGTCCACATTTTTGTATCCTGGAAAGGCAGAACTTATGAAGAAAGAGAGAGGATTTGTCAAAATGTGGCCGAACTGAAAGTGTTATGTAGATACCTCCACCCTTGTTGTTTACTCCTGCCACTACCCTTTCACCTACAGTACTTGTACCAACTTGATGTCCTTATTTTTCCACTTTTTACTGCTGCAGTATTTGGGGGAGTACTGTACAACATATACTCAGTGGCGTAGCTTGGGGGAGGGCCGCCGGTGCTGTTGCCCCGGGACAACATTTTGAGAGGGCCAGTGTTGAACACAGGTAGCCCCAGAAGACATCTTTTGATGATGAAACGCATCGGACGGAGTCCCGTGCTGACGGCTTTGCATTCCAGGAAGTGAACGTCCATGCCATCTTGGTGATTTTAAATTTACATGCACATTTGTTTCATGTAAATGTGAGTGCACGTTTTTATTTAATAAATACTGTTAAGGTTTTATTACACTATGGAGAGGCATCTTTCTGCATACTTTTCTTGAATACCTTATTTGGAGTCCTGGAATATTTGTTTTACTGGTGGAATCCCAGGTAAGGAGAGAGCGGTTTGTGGAAGTGAAGTGTCGTCTCAAAGTGACCACATATGCGGTACATGACTTCTCTTGAACAAAAGGGGTCATGTAAATTTGGTAAGCTAGCACCCTTATCACACTACGGGTGACGGTGGCTACTGATGACTAGTGTTGAGCGGACCCGAACTGTAAAGTTCGGGTCCGTACCAAATTTTGGCGTTTTCCCGACCCCGGACCCGGACCCGGATTTTGCGCTAAAGTCCGGGTTCGGGTTCGGATTCGGGAATTTAATGGCGCAGTTAGAAATGCTTCAGGGGCCAGCCAATCACCATTTGATTAGCTGGTGTGCCCTTAGAAGCCATCATAGCCATGCCTACTAATGGCATGGCTGTAATTGGTCAGTGCAACATGTGACCCAGCATGTGACCAGCTTCTATATAAGAAAGAGGCACACAGCACAGATCGTCACTCTGCTTTTAGACAGTGTAGGGAAAGGATCCTGGCTGCTGTTGCTGTGAGGGAGAGAATAGGAGTTAGTCCTGATTCTGCAATCTACTGATAGAAAAGATAGGGAGACAGTGTAGTGTAGTGTAGTGTAGGGGCAGGATCCTGTTTGTGCTTTCAGGGAGAGAGATTTAGATAGGAGTCCAGATTGAGAGATATAATAGCTCAGCGATCTGCATAGGTTTATCTGTTTGTGTCGCAAGCTCAGTGCACCAGCACTGCATTACGTTGAGTGATACACCTATTCCTGTGGCTGTATTGTGCTCTTGCTAAAAGACCTATTTTGGTCAGAAAAAAAAAAAAAAAAAGGCACTTTATTGTGCTTTTGCTAAAAAGACCCATTTTTGGGCCCCCAAAAAAAAAAAGGCACTTTATTGTGCTGTTGCAAAAAAAAAAAAAACGGCACTTTGTTGTGCGCAAAAAAGACCTATTTTTGGGCAAAAAAAATATTTTGCAGTGTATATCTGTAGTTGTGTGAAATAACCAATTTCTATATATTTTTCTTGTACTATGCTATACTAAAAAAAAAAAAAACAACTTTTTTTTGAATAGCATTCTCTGCAGCTGTGCGATTCAGTGGTTAAATACTGTGGTTGTGTTGTGCTCTTTCAAAAAACGCCATTTAGGGCCACAGAAAATATTTTGCAGTGTGAAATACACATGTGGAGGTGTGTAAAATAAACAATTTCTATATATTGTACAGTGCTATACTAAAAAAAACAACATTTTTTTTGAATAGCATTCTCTGCACTTCTATAGCTGTGCGATTCAGTGGTTAAATACTGTGGTTGTGTTGTGCTCTTTCAAAAAACGCCATTTAGGGCCACAGAAAATATTTTGCAGTGTGAAATACACAGCTGGAGGTGTGTAAAATAAACAATTTCTATATATTGTACAGTGCTATACTAAAAAAAACAACATTTTTTTTGAATAGCATTCTCTGCACTTCTATAGCTGTGCGATTCAGTGGTTAAATACTGTGGTTGTGTTGTGCTCTTTCAAAAAACGCCATTTAGGGCCACAGAAAATATTTTGCAGTGTGAAATACACATGTGGAGGTGTGTAAAATAAACAATTTCTATATATTGTACAGTGCTATACTAAAAAAAACAACATTTTTTTTGAATAGCATTCTCTGCACTTCTATAGCTGTGCGATTCAGTGGTTAAATACTGTGGTTGTGTTGTGCTCTTTCAAAAAACGCCATTTAGGGCCACAGAAAATATTTTGCAGTGTGAAATACACATGTGGAGGTGTGTAAAATAAACAATTTCTATATATTGTACAGTGCTATACTAAAAAAAAAAACATTTTTTTTGAATAGCATTCTCTGCACTTCTATAGCTGTGCGATTCAGTGGTTAAATACTGTGGTTGTGTTGTGCTCTTTCAAAAAACGCCATTTAGGGCCACAGAAAATATTTTGCAGTGTGAAATACACATGTGGAGGTGTGTAAAATAAACAATTTCTATATATTGTACAGTGCTATACTAAAAAAAACAACATTTTTTTTGAATAGCATTCTCTGCACTTCTATAGCTGTGCGATTCAGTGGTTAAATACTGTGGTTGTGTTGTGCTCTTTCAAAAAACGCCATTTAGGGCCACAGAAAATATTTTGCAGTGTGAAATACACATGTGGAGGTGTGTAAAATAAACAATTTCTATATATTGTACAGTGCTATACAAAAAAAAACAAATTTTTTTTTGAATAGCATTCTCTGCACTTCTATAGCTGTGCGATTCAGTGGTTAAATACTGTGGTTGTGTTGTGCTCTTTCAAAAAACGCCATTTAGGGCCACAGAAAATATTTTGCAGTGTGAAATACACATGTGGAGGTGTGTAAAATAAACAATTTCTATATATTGTACAGTGCTATACTAAAAAAAACAACATTTTTTTTGAATAGCATTCTCTGCACTTCTATAGCTGTGCGATTCAGTGGTTAAATACTGTGGTTGTGTTGTGCTCTTTCAAAAAACGCCATTTAGGGCCACAGAAAATATTTTGCAGTGTGAAATACACATGTGGAGGTGTGTAAAATAAACAATTTCTATATATTGTACAGTGCTATACTAAAAAAAACAACATTTTTTTTGAATAGCATTCTCTGCACTTCTATAGCTGTGCGATTCAGTGGTTAAATACTGTGGTTGTGTTGTGCTCTTTCAAAAAACGCCATTTAGGGCCACAGAAAATATTTTGCAGTGTGAAATACACATGTGGAGGTGTGTAAAATAAACAATTTCTATATATTGTACAGTGCTATACTAAAAAAAAAACAATTTCTATATATTTTCCTTGTACTGTGCTATACTAAAAAAAACAACCTTTTTTTTTGAATAGCATTTTCTGTAGCTGTGCGATTCAGCGGTTACGTGCTGTGGGTGTGTTGTGGTCTGGCAAAAAACGCCATTTAGGGCCACAGAAAATATTTTGCAGTGTGAAATACACATCTGGAGGTGTGTGTAAAAAAACAATTTATATATATTTTCCTTGTACTGTGCTATACTAAAAAAAACAACCTTTTTTTTTTGAATAGCATTTTCTGCAGTTCTGTAGCTGTGCGTTTCAGCCATTACGTACTGTGGGTGTGTTGTGGTCTTCCAAAAAACGCCATTTAGGGCAAGATCCTAAATTTGGAAAATATGAGGGGAAGGTCAAAGGGACGTGGTGGCCCCGGTCGTGGTGCTGCTGGTGGAGCTCCTGTTGCAGGGAGAGGACGTGGTGGATCTGTGCCAGCTACACGCACAAGTGAAACACCTTCCTCAGGTACGAGTAGGCGACCGAGCCTGCGGCGGTATTTTGTCATGCCTAATGAGGCTGTACCAATGTTTAGGCCAGGACAAGTACAGGCGATAGTAGATTGGGTTGCTGACAGTGCCTCGGGTTCCTTCACATTGTCTCCCACCCACTCTTCTGCTGAAAGATCAGAGTTGGCACCTGAAGCCCATGTCCATCAGTCTTTCACCTCACCCCCTTGCAAATCAGCCAAGCAGTCTGAGCCCCAAATCATGCAGCAGTCTCTTCTGCTTTTCGATGACTCTGTTAGCAGGGTTTCCCAGGGCCATCCACCTAGCCCTGCCCCAGAAGTGGAAGAGATTGAGTGCACCGATGCCCAACCACTTATGTTTCATGATGGGTACATGGGAGGACCATCGCAGCACGTCTCGGATGATGACGAAACACAGGTGCCAACTGCTGCTGCTTTCGCAATTGTGCAGACAGACATGGAGGGCAGGGGTGAAGACTGGGTGGAAGATGATGTGGAGGACGATGAGGTCCTCGACCCCACATGGAATCAACGTTATGCAGGTGACCAGTGTAGTTCGGAGGAAGAGGCGGTGGTCGCACAGAGCCACCAGCACAGCAGAAGAGGGAGCAGGGTGCAAAAACGGAGCATTCGTCCCCTAGACAGTACATCTGCTACTGCCCAATGCAGCAAGGGACCGAGCACACCAAAGCCAGGTCCAAGGACTTCCCTAGCGTGGCAGTTCTTCACACAGTGTGTTGATGACAAGACACGAGTGGTTTGCACGCTGTGCAATCAGAGCCTGAAGCGAGGCATAAACGTTCTCAACCTGAGCACAAGCTGCATGACCAGGCATCTAAGTGCAAAGCACGAGCTGCAGTGGAGTAGACACCTCAGAAACCAAGAAAGGTCTCTGGCTCCTCCTGCTTCCTCTTCTGCTGCAGTCTCGGCCTCTTCATCCACCTCTGTAGTGACAGTGGCACCTGTCACCACGCAAACAGAGGATCTGCCAGCAACACTACCACCTGGGTCACCGACCATCTCCACAATGTCCCATGGAAGCGTTCAGCTCTCTATCTCCCAAACATTGGAGCGGAAGAGGAAGTACCCCCCTAGCCACCCGCGATCCCTGGCCCTGAATGCCAGCATTTCAAAATTCCTGGCCTTTGAAATGCTGTCATTCCGTCTGGTGGAGACGCAGAGTTTTAAAAGCCTGATGGCATTGGCTGTCCCGCAGTACGTCGTGCCCAGCTGCCACTACTTTTCCAGGCGAGCCATCCCTTCCCTGCACAACCAGGTGGGGGACAAAATCAGGTGTGCACTGCGCAACGCCATCTGTGGCAAGGTCCACCTAACTACGGATGCGTGGACCAGTAAGCACGGTCAGGGACGTTATATCTCCCTAACAGCACACTGGGTAAATGCAGTGGCTGCTGGGCCTGAGGCAGATAGCGGTTTAGCGCATGTCCTTCCACCACCGAGGATTGCAGGGTGCTTCAGTTTGCCTCCTGTTGCTAACTCCTCCTTCTCCGCTTCCTCATCCTCTACCGCCTCCTCATCCATTCAGCGTAACACCTTCACCACCAACTTCAGCACAGCCAGGGGTAAACGACAGCAGGCAGTTTTAAAACTTTCCTGTTTGGGGGAAAATCCCCACACCGCGCAGGAGTTGTGGAGGGACATGGAACAACAGACCGATGAGTGGTTGCTGTCAGTGAGCCTCAAGCCCGGCCTGGTGGTGTGCGATAATGGGCGAAATCTCGTAGCAGCTCTGGGTCTAGCCGGTTTGACGCACATCCCTTGCCTGGCGCATGTGCTGAACTTGGTGGTCCAGAGGTTCCTTAAAAATTACCCCAATATGCCAGAGCTGCTGCAGAAAGTGCGGGCTGTGTGTGCGCACTTTCGGCGTTCTCACCCTGCTGCTGCTCGCCTGTCAGCGCTGCAGCGTAACTTCGGCCTTCCAGCTCACCGCCTCATATGTGACGTGCCCACAAGGTGGAACTCCACCTTGCACATGCTGGCCAGACTGTGCGAGCAGCAGCAGGCAATAGTGGAGTTTCAGCTGCAGCAATCACGCGTGAGTCGCTCTGCGGAACAGCACCACTTCACCACCAATAACTGGGCCTCCATGCGAGACCTGTGTGCCTTGTTGCGCTGTTTCGAGTACTCCACCAACATGGCCAGTGCCAATGACGCCGTTCTCAGCGTTACTATCCCAGTTCTATGCCTCCTTGAAAAAACGCTTCGTGCGATGATGGAAGAGGATGTGGCACAGGAGGATGAGGAGGAGGAGGAGGAAGCGGGATCATTTCAAAGGCTTTCAGGGCAGTCTTTCACAAGTGGCTACGAGGGTGGGTTCCTGCACCAACAAACGCCAGGTACACAATTGTCCGGCAGAAAGGGCACAGTTCTGGAGGATGACGAGGTGGAGGAGGAGATGGAGGAGGAGGAGGAGGAGGAGGAGCCATGTTCACAGCAGGGTGGCACTCAGACCAGCTCGTGGCCATTACTGGTGCGTGGCTGGGGGGATACAGAGGACACAGACGATACACCTCCCACAGAGGACAGCTTTTCTTTGCCTCTGGGCAGCCTGGCACACATGAGCGATTACATGCTGCAGTGTTTCCGCAACGACAGCCGAGTTGCCCACATTTTAACTGGTGCTGATTACTGGGTGGCCACCCTGCTGGATCCCCGTTACAAGGACAACGTACCGTCCTTAATTCCCTCACTGGAGCGGGATCGTAAGATGCGCGAGTACAAGCGCACGCTGGTAGACGCGCTGCTGGTGGCATTCCCACCTGACAGCGGGCGTACGGTGGAAGCACAAGGCGAAGGCAGAGGAGGAGGAAGAGGTCGCCAACGCAGCCGGGGCACCGGCAGCACCTCAGAAGGCAGGGTTAGCATGGCCGAAATGTGGAAAAGCTTTGTCAGCACGCCACAACAACCAGCACCACCAGCTGAGATGGAACGTCTTAGCAGGAGGCAGCATTTCACCAACATGGTTGAGCAGTATGTGTCCACAGGCCTACACGTACTGGATGACGGGTCTGCCCCCTTTAACTTCTGGGTCTCCAAATTGGGCACATAGCCTGAGCTTGCCGTTTATGCCTTGGAGGTGCTGGCCTGCCCTGCAGCCAGTGTATTATCTGAACGTGTATTTAGCACGGCAGGGGGCGTTATCACAGACAAGCGCAGCCGCCTGTCCAGAGCCAATGTGGACAAGCTCACGTTCATTAAAATGAACCAGGCATGGATCCCACAGGACTTGTCCGTACCTTGTGCAGAATAGACATGTATACCGGTGTTGTGACAAAAACTGTCCGGCCATCGGATTGTGCCCGGCCCGTACTGCGCAGGCGCAGCGCTTGCGCAGTACAGAGGACAAGGAGATTCACAAAATCTCCGAAGATGAACGGCGCCTGTGCTGTGAGTGCAGGTTCAAGCCCCACCATCCAAGAGGACATACGGTAGCACATAGTAACAGGGCCCCTCACGGGCTCGCTTCGATCGCGGCCTTGCTTGGCTCGGCTTGAACCACGGATGGTGTGGCCTTCACCTGAACTCAACACGCAGGCGCCGTTAGTCTTGGGAGATTTTTGAAATCCCCTTGTCCTACATACTCAGCAAGCGCAGTACAGGGCGGACACTATTCGACAGGGGACAGAATTCGACACATCACCGGCCTTACCCAGCCATTGTTGTATTTTTGAACCAGTGTTGGCTACCTCGTCCTCCTCCACCGCCGCTTCCACCTACACAGCCACATCCACCGCCACCTCAACCTCCTACTCCATATGGACCTCGTCCTGCTAGGCCAAGATTACAATTTTTATTTTATTTTTTTGTAGCGCACAGATCCTTTCCCCCTTACCTGCCTTTATGTTGTTGGCTCTTCGCAGGAGGGAGAAAGGCACACCGCACTACCAGCCCGTATCATCCTATATAAAGAGGTTGAGCGGTGTACTTGACGGGCCGTGTCCACAGCCGGAGTCAAAACTCCTCCAGAGGATGATTCTCACCTCTACTGTAGGTAGAGGCAAGTCCTTTAATTGCCAGTAAAGTCAATGTCCACACCAGCTGAAACTCCAACTCTTATTCTCTCATGGCAAAATAAACTGTACTCAGATAGAAAAGGTTAGAGCAAAGAAACAGGACAGCTTAAGGTGTGGAGGAGGTCCAGGCACAAACGTAGCACATTCACTTCACTGCTTAGGTTTCTCAAACAGTTTTTGGCGCACGGTCTCTGCCACAGACATTGAGGTTGGTCTCTGCCACAGACCGGGTGTACAAGGCCCCTGCCACGGGCCTGGAGAACTTCGGTCTCAGCCACAGACCAGGGTGTATAAGGCCCCTGCCACGGGCCGGTTGAATAAGGCCTCTGATACAGTCAAGGTGACCTTGAGCTTCTCCTTCTACGAACCTAGCCCATATCAAGGGGAAGACATCTCTCCAGGGAGTCAACAGACCATTCCTTCACCGTGACTCCTGCATCGGTCCATCAGAATGATCCTCCCTTCCCTGGAACAGGGTCCCCTACACGAGGCGGCTCTGGACTCCAGGCTTTACTCCCGCCCCTAGGCCTCCATACCCAGGGCAGCAAGAACTCCAGGATAGTACCTCACCCCGGGCTAAAGGTGCCCGAGATGGAACAGGAACACATGCACCCAGGCCGAAGGCACCTGGGCGCGGACCCCACTGGACATCAGCCCCCAGGCCAAAGGTCTGCCCCTTTTATATGTTCTCCCGGCATGCACAGCAGGTTCCCCGCCCCACTGTACTACTGCCAAGAGGGGACACAAAAGGCGCCACCTGTAGGCCGCAGGGAACTGCACACCAATACTGTCCCCCGAGGACAAAATGGTCCATGAATCCTACAGAATTAGGGTATTTGAGCCTATTTACCACTCAAACACTTTCCTTAAATTTAGCACCCCGCTACATTTTTATTTCAAAGTATTTTATTTTCCCACTAGCTTATCCATTAAATTAAATAATTTATTCCAGAAAGGGCGTATTCTGGGGCATTCCCACCATATGTGTGGCATTGTGCCGTTGAGTTTCTGAGGTTCTTAATGACTTCCTGTACCTCTTCTGCTGAAAAGGGGGCCTCCAGCATATTTTTTTATTTTTTAATTTTTTTTATGTTCTTTTAAGTTATTTCCTATCCACATTTGTTTGCAGAGCACTTGCCATGTTCTTAACAACATTTTGCTGCCATTTGCAGCCCTCTAGCCCTTTCCATTACTTTTTTAGAGCCTTTTTAGTCGTCAGAAGTCCGGGTCCCCATTGACTTCAATGGGGTCCGGGTCCGGGTCCGGGTTCGGGTTAAAGTTCGGTCCCGAATCCGAACTTTTTTCGAAGTTCGGCCGAACCCGCCGGACCCGAATATCCAGCTACCCGCTCAAACACTACTGATGACACTTTTGTTGTAGAATTTATGAAGAAGCACTTTATCACGGTCTCATTGGACCTATATATTGGACTTTTTTGCGGACATTATTTGTTTTTTATTATATTTTTATGTGTAGTATATGGATTCATTTTTTTCATTTATCACTGATATTTTTAATTCGATTTTTTTAGCGCAACACTTTATTTATTTACATTTACGGGAAAGGATATCTTTTTTTCTGTATTTGCGGCAAAATTTTTGACTTCCCAGCTAGGATTGCACAAGTGCGTGGTTGTTTTTTATTTTTTATAGGATGCAGAGCTGCTTTGAAACTGTGATCACTGATGCTGCAGAGCCACTGGGACCGGGATTAGTCAAGACTGGAAACCGCCACAGGCTGATAAAGTATATTTCTCTTCTGAAACATGCTCCTAGTTTCATCAAGCCTCACGGTGGTGCATCCAGGCAGGGAAGCCTCTCTCTGAAGGTGGTTGTCTCTCTTCAGAGGTCCAACATACTCTCTACTAATTCAGACCTTTATCACTGTAATCGGCAAATCTCATGCTTTCCACTAATTGAAGAGCTGGGGCCCTGTAGAACCTCTGCAAAGAGATCATACTCCACAGAGAGCAAATGTCCTACTCTGCAGCATGCTGGCAGGGGTCAGTTTTTTTTTTCTACATGGGGTAGGGCTAATTTTTAAAGCTGAACTTAAGGGTTACCTGCTCAGTAATCTCTAGTGGGACCAGGTAAAGCAGATTTACTTGCCTGATTGTCCGCTGTTTGCTAGAGGAGTGGAGGATCAGGTAAGTAGAAGTGCTTTCACTGTCTCCTGGACTAAACAAGCATTTAACCTTTGAAGGACTTTTAGTTTTTCTAGAGTTGGGTTTTAAAGAAAACAAACTCTAAGGGCTCATTTACACTTGCCATTGAGGGATGGGGTGGGGGGTTAAAACAAGCGACTGAGCTGCATTAAAAAAAAAAGGGTTCTCTTTCTTTTGTTACTACTCTGTATTTGGCTATAATACATTTTCTACATAACAGCTGTAGACATTTCCTACTCTAATGTACAAGAACTTACAAAGATCTAAAAATAACAGGCTGTGTTGTAATGAAACATTTTACAAAGCAATATATTAAGCTGTGCAGTCAAATAATATGGCATTTTCTCATGTTTTCAGTATTAAATTACATGCACGTAGAGCGATTTTCATTTAGGAGACAACAATATTACTGTTAACACCTGAGTCGGATCATGGAATTTTTTTCTCCCTGTGGTTTAACAGGCTTAGACGTCCTTGGGATGAAGTAGCTGTGTGTCATGTCCTTGATGTAATTTGGGCTAGAAACAGGCAGCATTATGTTCCTAATTGATGAAACAGCTGCATTGTAAATGACTTTGCCTAGTCTGCCTCTAATTGGCCTTATTTCTTTGCTCTTGCTTGATGTTTCCACACTTGATACTATTAATCACAATGAAATCCATCATCTCAGAATAGTTTAGTTAAGATAATGAGATTTGTCCTGCCTCTCATGGAAAGGAAGTATATATGTCCTTGAGGTTAGTGTTTTTGCTGTATGAGAAGCACATCTAGTTTAGTTGAATTTGTAAACAGGAGAGGCACTTCGTTACCCCATGCATGAAGAGGTGCAGTAATTAAACTTCCCAAATGACAATCCCTCTTCTGGACCTAAGTCCATCTATCTCTTTTCTCTACACAATCATGTAGCTGTGGATTTGAAATGATGGTTCTATTTAATTATTTAAAATGTTTACATTACTCCTTTGTTTAATGTTTAGTGACACTAAACTCTGCTTTAAAAATATATATTCACCACAAGTTACATAGTTAGCCTGGTTGAAAAAAAAAGACACAAGTCTATTCAGTTCAACCTACAGTGAGTCACTTCTAATTAGGGTGACCACATTTCCAAACTACCATTCAGGGACGCCCCCCCCCTCCCCCCAAAAAAAAATATGATTTCAAAACAAAACCCTTGCCGACTATGGAATCTGTCACTCATTTCCCTCCTGCATGGCTATCTCTATCATAGAGCGCTAGGAGGAAGTGATGTCACTTTAGAACAGCGATCCCCAACCTTTTTTGCATGGGGGGACTGGCAGAGGCGGCTCTAGGCTTTGTGAGGCTTTAGGCAAAACTTAGACATGAGGCCCCACTCATGCCCATAATGGGAAAAATAATTCAAGTAATAAAAATTATTACATTACACTGTACAGTGTACAATGAACTGATACCCATGGGCAGTCCTCAAGGAGGCCAGTAGAAGGAGCTGTGAGCTTCGAGCGCGTAGCCTGTGAAATGTCCCACTCTATGTTTGGAGGACTGCCCTGCTGTATGACATCACTTCCACATTCCAGACTGGTTAGCATGGAGCTTCCTGTCATGTGACACCGCAGAGAAGCCTGTGCAAACGAAAATCGACATCTCCTACACCTCACGGCTGAAGGGAACTTTGCCAGAGCCAGCAGAGCAGCACCAACAGACCTCAGAACACCCCCATCCTCGATGGATATCATTTTCAAGTGAACCTGTAAGTATATATACTATACTTACATTAATGATTACAGTAGGACTAATTTAGTTGGCGCCTCCACCCCCTTCTTTTTTTACACTCAAGGATTCCAGCATGCCATTGGATCATATGACACGAGGATATGCACTGCAACGCAAGCTCCCTCTGTATAGTGAACATCACTTACTAGACAGCTCTACACTATGCCTAAATTTCACATTACCTAACAAAGGCCATAGATCCATCATCTATTTTCCTAAACCTATGCCCCATACCTGCCGTGGACACAGCCAGTGCATTTATTATGGTCAGTGAACCTGAATACAGAAAAACACCTGGTGATGAATTTCTTTGTACTGGCAGTGTCAGGAAAAGGCAAACCAGTATAGAGAAAAATGAAAGCAGGGGCCGACTGGCAACTTTGGGCCCAGGGGGCCAGTACAACTCAGATGCCCATGGTGCAGCAACTTAGCCTACCCCCCGCTCTCCCTCTTCCCTGCCAAGCGAGGGAGAAGGAGGAGAGGAGGAGATAGGGGGAGAAAGAAAGGGGGGAGCAAAAGGGGGGGAACGAGGAGGGTGAAAGGGAAGAAGAGAGAGGAGAGAAAGAGGGAAGTAGGGAAAATATGTGAGAGAGTGGGGGGAAGGGGGGTGGAAGAGAGGTGGGGAAAAAGAGAAAAGGGGAGAAAAATAGGAAAAATAGTGTGGGGGTGAGAGACAAAAAGAGGGATGAGTGAGGAGTGGAAGAGAGAGCGGAAAGAGAAAGGGGAGAAGAGAGAGAGGGAGGGGAGCGAGAGATGGGGAGAGAGAGAGTGGGGAGAGAGAGATGGGTGAAAGAGGGGAGAGAGAGAGTTGGGGAGAGAGGAGAGAGAAAGAGGGGGGGAGAGAGGAGAGAGAGGGGGAGATGACAGAGAGAGGGGGACAGAGGGGGGAAGAGAGAGGGGAAGAGAGGAGAGGGAGAGAGAGAGAGGGGGAGAGAGGAGAGAGAAAGAGGGGGAAGAGAGGGGAGAGGGAGGGGGAGAGTGAGAGAGAAAATGGGGAGGGGAAGAGGAGAGATAGAGGGGGAGATGAGAGAGAGAGAGAGGAGAGAGGGGACAGAGGGGGAGAGAGGAAATGGGGGAAGAGAGGAGATAGAGGGGTGGAGAGATGGGGACATAGAGAGGGAAAGAGAGGGAAGAGAGGAGAGAGGGGGTGGGGGAGACAGAGGGATGGGGATGAAGAGGGAGGGGAGAGAGTGGGGGGGTGAGAGGAGGAGAGAGAGGGGAGTATGGGGATAAGAGAGAGAGGGTAGGAGGGAGTGAGAGGGAGGAGAGAGAGAGGGGAGAGGAGAGAGGGGGAGAGAGTGGGGGGAGGAAGAGAGTGGGGGGAGGAGAGAGAGGGGGAAGAGAGAGAGGGAAGAGAGGAGAGAGAGCAGGGAGAGAGGAGAGGAGGGGAATAGAGGAGAGGGGGGTAAGAGAGGAGAGGGAGTGGGAGGGTAGACAGGGAGAGGGATGAAGAGGAGGAGAGAGAGGGGAGGAGGGGGAGAGGAGAGAGAGTGGAAGAGGGGGAGAGGGAAGGAGGGTGAGAGAGGGGGAGAGAGAGAGAGAAGAGAGGAGAGGGGGAAGAGAGGAGAGAGAAAGAGGGGGAGAGAGATGGGGACAGGGAGAGAGGAGAGGAGGGAAGAGAGGAGGGAGGAGAGGGAGAGGAAGAGAGAGAGAGGGAGAAGAGAGAATGGGAAGAGAGGAGAGGGGGGTAAAAGAAGAGAGGGGGTAAGAGAGGAGAGAGAAGAGGGAAGAGGAGGAGAGAGAGGAGAGGAGGGGGAGAGGAGAGAGAGTGGAGGAGGGGAGAGGGGAGGAGGGGGAGAAGAGAGAGGGGAGGAGCGGGGAGAGGAGAGGAGAGGGAGAAGGGGGAGGAGGGAGAGAGAGGCAGGAGAGGAGGGAGGGAGAGAGAGAGAGAGAAGAGAGGAGTGGGTGGAAGAGAGGAGGGAGAGGGGAGAGAGATGGGGACAGAGAGAGTGGGAGAGAGAGAGGGGGAAGGGGGGAGAGGAGAGAGAGGGGAGGAGGGGGAGAGAGCGCTCCAGCACACCTATCTGCAGAATGTGCAGAAGATTTTCTGCAGGCGATGTGTGAGCTGTTTCAAGCATCCCCTGTGATCACTGGTGCCTCTTTTTTTATAGGAATTATAGCAGCCCGGGGGCCAGTGACTCACCCGGTACAGCCGTGAAAGAGATGGGAGGGTGCTAGCAGACAGTGCAGAGTTCCGGCAGGAGGAGATCAGTCCCGCCCATACGTAGGCAGCACAATCCTTCTTACCGATGCTGGGCTCTCTTTTCCCATTGTCAGGCAAATTAGACAGTCGCGAGGCCCCTGTGAGCATGAGGCCTTAGGCGACTGCCTAATTTGCCCAATTAGAGAGCCGCCTCTGGGGACCGGTTTCGTGGAGGGGGGGGGGGGAGATGTAGTCTCTGGGTTGACAGGGAATTCGGCAGCGGGTGATTTGTCGGGTGGATGGCTGATGTCAGCACTTAAATCATCCCGACACCATGCTTGATATGGTGTCAGGATGATCAAACCACATTGTTTCTATTACTACATTGTAATATATAATGAAATAGTTCAACTCATAATGCAGAATCAGTGGGAATCCTAAGCTTGTCACTTGCCACTAGATACAGCATGCCACCGTCGCCTGCCCCCAGATGCAGCTTGTCACTTGCCATCGTCGTCTGCTGCCAGATGCAGTGTGTCACTTGCCATGCAATGCAGTTTGTCCCTTGCCACCCATACCCTTCCACCAGATGCTGTGTGCCACTTGCCACCCAAAGCCTGCCACTAGATGCAGTGTCACTAGCCAATAGTAAGGGTGTATAGTGAGGGGTGCAGGGTTCTGTGGAGGAGTGCAGGGTTCTATGGGTTGGGTGCAGGGTACTATGGGTTGGGTGCAGGGTTCTGTGGAGGGGTGCAGGATACTATGGGTTGGGTGCAGGGTTCTGTGGAGGGGTGCAGGGTACTATGGGTTGGGGCAGGGTTCTGTGGAGGGGGTGCAGGGTACTATGGGTTGGGGGCAGGGGTTCTGTGGAGGGGTGCAGGGTACTATGGGTTGGGGGCGGGGTTCTGTGGAGGGATGCAGGGTACTATGGGTTGGGGCAGGGTTCTGTAGAGGGGTGCAGGGTACTATAAGTTGGGGCAGGGTTCTGTAGAGGGGTGCAGGGTTCTGTGGAGGGGAGCAGGGTTCTGTAGAGTAGAGGGGGATGGGTGCAGGGGTAGATGGGAGGTAGAGGAAGAAGAGAGGGCTCCCACACAGGGTTCAATGGAGGAGTAGAGGGCAGTGTCAGAGGGGACCCTGGACATTGACAGCCTGGAACGGTCAGAGGGAACGGGATCAGAGCAGAGGGAGAGAGGGGGAGCAGCTGGGGGCGAGCGAGCACCGAGAAGGAGGGACCCGAGGACTGGGAAGCACGGGAGGGACTCGGGGACACAGACACAGCAGCACTCCGCCCCCATTTCAGTCATGAGAGATGAGCAGCGCAACCGATCAGCCTTACACTGCATGTCTGGCAAGGAGCCAGCATCGCTATCCCCGACCTATACCTTCATCCACTACTACTAACCCTCTTCCTGCCTCCTCCCCCAGTCTGCACAATCCACCCCTTCCCCCAGTCTGCACAATTACCCCCCCAGTCTGCGCAATTACCCCCCAGCCTACACAACCCCCCTTCCCCCAGTCTGCACAATTACCCCCCCCAGTCTGCACAATTACCCCCCCACAGTCTACACAACACCCCCCAGTCTGCACAATTACCCCCCCAGTCTGCACAACCCCCCTTCCCCCAGTCTGCACAACCCCCCGTTCCCCCAGTCTGCACAATTACCCCTCCAGTCTGCACAATTACCCCTTCCCCCAGCAATCCCCCCTTCCCCCAGTCTGCACAATTACCCCCCCCCCAGTCTGCACAATTCCCCCTTCCCCCAGTCTGCACAATTACCCCCCCAGTCTGCACAACCCCCCTTCCCCCCCAGTCTGCACAACCCCCCTCCCCCCAGTCTGCACAATTACCCACTTTTCCCCCAGTCTGCACAATTACCCCCAGTCTGCACAACCCCCCCTTCCCCCAGTCTGCACAACCGCCCTCCCCCAGTTTGCACAATTACCCCCCCAGTCTGCACAATTACCCCCCTTTTCCCCAGTCTGCACAATTACACCCCCAGTCTGCACAATTCCCCCCCCCTCCCCCCAGTCTGCACAATTACCCCCCTCCCCCTAGTCTGAACAATTACCCCCTTCCCCCAGTCTGCACAATGCCCCATTTCCCCCAGTCAGCAACCCCCCCCCAGTTTGCACGGGGGGAAGTAAGAATTGAGAGAGAAAAGTAGAGGCAAAGCAAAAAGTATTCAGGGGAGAGAGGGGGTTGTACAGATAACTCACGTACAAATTAAGCTTCCCCCTCAGGCTGGTCTCCACAGAAGTGCATGCAAAATGCTGGGGTGTGGGCAGGGTTTGGGTAGAAACAAATGGGAGGAGGAATGTCGGATTGGACAAGTGGCCAAGTGGGGGAGGAGCTAGGAAGACAGTGGTGACGGGCGATAAGCAGATACAGCCCGACTTGTGGGAAAACAGTGTGTTTGTTTGTGACACAAACAAGGAGATGGAGGATGGAAGGGAGCATTCTGGCACTTTGGCGCCCCCACCTCTGCAGGCGCCGGGGTGCACTGCAGTCTGCACTCTGTGCACCCGCCTCGGATCAGCCCTGGCTGCATCAGGCGTGTCAGTTTCATTCCGGGACACTGTATTGTCCCGTAATGAAGGTGACCAAGACACGGGACAGACCTCCAAGATGCGGGACTTTCGCGGGCAATCCGGGACACGTGGTCACCCTACTTCTAATGCTCTCAGCCACCTCCAATTTTTTTAATTCCTTTGTTTTTGCTGCTGTGATCCAACTTCCTGATAGATGGTGGCTACGTTCATTATCATTCTACGTTTATGGTCCCATGGTATATAGGAATATAGGAGCCACCATCTCTTGCTCTCTCTCAACATGGACAATGGACTATTTATTATGGAGTTTGTAGTGGACAGCACAGTGGCTAAGTGATTAGAGTTTCTGCCTGGCAGCTCTAGGGTTGTTGGTTTGAATCCCAACCACAACGCTGTATCTGGAAGGAGTTTATATGTTCTCCCTGTCTCTGCGCGGGTTTCCTTCATGTATTCCGGTTTCCTTCCACACTCCAAAGACATGCTGGTAGGTTAATTGACTCCTGTCTAAATTGGTCCTACTATGTGTATGTATGTATTGAATGTGAGTTAGGGTTCTTAGATTGTAATCTCTTTGAGAGTAGGGACTGAAGTGAATGTGAAATAAATATGTCAAGCGCCACATAAATTGATGGTGCTATATAAGTACCCGTAATAAATAACTAGAGCACCCCAATACCTAGGCACCCCGTTCTAAAATGCAAAAAACGAAACTAATAGTTTTACATGACACAGTGGCATCCACACACGTAGGCCATCCAACCTTATGCCGCATACACACGATCTGAATTTTGGATGGTTTTTCCGACGGAATTTTGCTCAAGCTTGGCTTGCATGCACACGGTCACACAAAAGTTCTCTAAACTTTCGATTGTCAAGAACGCGGTTACGTACAACACTACGACGAGCCAAGAAAATTAAGTTCAATGCTTTCGAGCATGCGTCGAATTGTTTCCGAGCATGCGTAGGAATTTTGTGCGTCGGAATTGCTAAAGACGATCGGAATTTCCAATTTGGAATTTTTTTGGTCGGAAAATTTGATAACCAGCTCTGAAATTTTTCTTCTTGGAAATTCCAACAGGAAAAGTCCGATGGAGCCTACACACGTTCGGAATTTCAGAACAAAAAGCTCACATCGGACTTTTGTTGTCGGAATTCGTGTGTACGTGGCATTAGAGGTGATTTATTCTTTTAAAGCAAATACACCTTTGCACACTGGTACTGACTAGTATTGCAGTACTTCTCTTGTTTCTCTCCTTCACTCAGCTAATGTGACCCCAGTGCTGACAGGAGAGGGCAGGGGAGGAGGTGCCCAGCGTCCTCCATATGAACCAATCATCGGTTGTCAGGATGCCAGCAGCTGGCCCTGATGGTGCCCAAGGCTTTACCACTGCACAATAAAAACCTGTGGCTTTGTTTAACAAAAAGGCAGACTTGATGCATTCGCCGGCTTGTTGACAATCTTTGGGCAATGTTGGGCAATTTTAATGTGTTTTGCCAAGGCACCCCTGAAGAACCAGAAGACACTCCGGGGTGCCACAGCATCCTAGTTGAAAATGGCTGACATAGAGCATTGCACATGACTGCAACTAATGTGCACTGCTCATTCCAAGTAAAAGGAAGCAAGGGGAAAAGGAGAGATTTGGTAGTTCACAAAGGACATTACAAGGAAACAGAAAAACAAAGCTAGAAACAAACTCATGAAAAATAGATTACAGGAAGTAATGCATGTGTATGGATCGTTTTTGGAGAATACGAATATTGTTTAGTGTCACTTCCAATTCCAATTACTAATAATTAAAGAAAAGCTGTGAGCATACAGTAGCTGTAACAAAATGTTATGTGCTATTGCTTTGGTGGGCTTCCTGATGAAAACAGTGGACTGCGAATTTGTGGTGTGTGAGACTTGTGGTCTCCATCAGAAGCCCAAGAAAAAAGAACAATTGAATGACAGGGGCAGAGTATTGTCACCCTATAACTGGCAGTGCCTTAGAAAGGACCATCAAGGCTGGTATCCAGGTATTATTTGAATGAAAACTGCAGGTTGATAAATATTGAAAAGGATTTTTAAAATTGTATGAACATGTTGGAGATTATATAAGATTTTGGTGATTGGGTTTACACATACTTTTGAAAAATGCACCAAGGTATTTTAATAATTTGTAGAACTCTTTCCTGCTGATGATGGCCATAGTAAGTGATTGCTAACATATGGCAGTGTGTTTTCTGTAAAGTGTAAAGTGTTTTGATCTGGAATCATTGATGTTTGATAGCAGCGTTGCCAAGGAATATCTTATACTGATGGTAAAAATTATCCCTTCTCTGAAGCCCTGTACACACGGCCGAGATTCTCGTCAGGAAAAAAAACGTTGTTTTTCCTGACGAGAATCTTGACAAGAAACTTGTCCCGGCCGAGTGTACACACGTACGATTAAAAAAAAACGCTGTTCTTTTGAATGGCACGAACGCGGTGACGTCATCGACTACGACGAGCGTGCGCTCGTCACATTCGATGCAGTCGCCGCCATCTTGCTACACCCTATGCCTATGCCTAGGAAGCTACCGCGCATGCGTCAAAGTCATTTCGTGCATGCGCGGGTTTCCACAGCGACAGGTAAGTGTACACACGCTCGGGTTTCTCGTCGAGAAACAGGCCGACGAGATTCTCAACGAGAAAAAAGACAGCAGGTCGTCTTTTTTCTCGTCAGGGAATCTGGCCAGTTTTCTTGACGAGAAAACTGAAACCCGCGTACACACAGCCGGTTTTCTCGGCAAAAAAGCTCTCCCGGCAGTTTTTTGCCGAGAAAACCGGTCGTGAAAACTCTAGAAAATTGGAACAAAAACCTTGTTACTTATGATGTAAATAGGCTACATAGGCTAAGTTTACTTTTTTATATATTTGTGGTCAACCAGCAAGATTCCTGAAAACGGTTGGTAACTTCCTTGCAGCATTGCCACAAGCATGAGCACTGCAAGGCCATCCAGTTTACCAATTAAACCTGCCTTTTCAGACAGGCCCTTTAGATAGAGGTACCAGTTGTGCTGTCAAAAATCCCAGTTCACACCACCCACCCTTTAAGCTTTGGACAATAGAATGCTGGCCCCTTGTGGTCCAAGCTTGTGCATCAAATTATAACCTAATATAAGCCTAATGTTTAATTTGTTAAAACAGAATTGTACAGTGCAGCCCTGATTCTACTCTTGCCTTACCTTTATACATGATAGTGAAGTTTTAATTCTAAATCGGCATTGAAATCTGTGAATTGAACAGGTCTGTGACAGGCAGTAAACAGCTTAAAAAAGCGATATATAAAGTGATAATACATTACAATAAGAACTAAATCTGCACAGCATTGAGAACAGCTTGTTCTTAGAGTGACCCTCTGGCCAGAGTGTGGACATTCAAGTATCTTTACATTCCTAACCAGCAGTAAATTAACAAACCATCACTGACCTTTGTAGCTGTTGGTTCTGTGGACCAATTCATTCTCAAAGTTCACAGAAAAAGCTCTGAAGTCATTCAAGTCATTCGTTATCAACAAATTCCTCGTTTGTAAAAATAAACAGGGCCAAAGCTTCCCTTTTGACAGTCCCCAATGAAAATAATAAATTGTAAGCTGCCAGCTAATACTATAGATGGAACATATCACAACCTACCACCAACCGTAGACATTTTTGTCAATGACTCCTTATATGGTTGGTTCTTCAGGATGCAAATAGACATAAATATTTTTGATGAATGTTTGAGCATCTCTCCAATAATAATTAAAGAAGGTAAGGATTCCACAAAAAAAAAGTAATTGGAGTTGTAGCTTACAGAGGGCTATGCACGGCTTGTATAATAGCACTTATTGGACCAGTTACATGAGTGAATCACATTTTGCTCCATACTTAGAAGTACTGGTTATTACCTTCATCTACTTTGACTTGATCACAGGGGGAACATAGGAAATGTGAGCATATGGTGAGGAGGAGTGGGGGTTTACTTTTTTGGGGAAAAATGTAATAAACTTAAAAAGAAAATGTACCCTGTAAGTCATCCTTAGTGCAGTGACTTACTCCTGTGTGTGGATGATTTTATTGATTAATAAATAACTGTTATATAGCATTGTCAATTATATCCACATCAGTCCCTGCCCTCAGGGAGCTTACGAGGTGAGGTTTCTATCTTGCATACATACTGGGGCCAATTTAGACAGCAGGCAATTTGCCTACAGCATGTCTTTGGAGTGTGGGGCTTTCAGTGTTAATTTTGGCAGCAAATTTCTATTTATTTTTAGTCTTAAGCCCCATACACACGGTCGGACTTCCATCGGACTTTTCCCTGGATTTTTGTCCGAACGGAGTTGGCCGGGCACACCCATAGCATACACACCACAGAACTTTTCTGCAAACTTTCCCAAAACTTTTTTTAACATCACGTGGTTTTTCTGCTCTTTTCTGCTCTTTACCGCCACCCTTTGGTCAACTTCTGCTATTGTTGGTTGATTTTAACATTAGTTGTTTTGTCCATCGGACAAAAGTCCTATGGTTTTCTCTACACACGGTCAGACTTTGCTCCATCGGACTTTTGTTGGCCAAAACTTTTGTCCGATGAAAACACAAAAAAAAAGAAAAAAGTTTGTCCGATGGAGCGTACACACAGTCGGATTGTTGGTCCAACTTGCTCAAAATGAAGTTTGTTGGCCAAAAGTCCGACCGTGTGTATGGGGCTTTAGTCTTAGGACTAAAAGGGCATTTTAGTTTTAGTCCCATTTTAGTCTTCTGCAATTGTTTTAGTTTTAGTCGTATTTAGTCTACTAAATCTCCAGTACATTTTAGTCGACTAAAACTAATTTAAGTCGTCTAAAATCGAATGGGTGTAATTAAATTGTAATGCATTAGGTAACATTTCTCTAAAATTTCTAAACTCATTATATACTGCTGGAGTGAAAAATCAAATATGTTATTATCTATGGTATTGAGGTATGAACATGCACTAGAGACCAGTGTTAACTTTGAAGTAAAATTTCAGTTTAGTTTTAGTCTTAGTCTTTTGACTAAAAGGCCATTTTAGTTTTAGCCGTATTTTAGTCATCTCAATTGTTTTAGTTTTAGTCGTATTTTAGTTGCCTAAATTAGTATTCATTTAGTCGACTAAAATGTTTTAGTCGTTTTAGTCGACTAAATTAACACTGATGCAAGCTCAGGTAGAACATGCAAACTACATGAAGAGAGTCTCCTAGCCTGGATTTAAACAACAGATTCCAGTTCAGCAAGGCAGGAGTGCTAACCACTAAGCTACTGTGGTTTCTTAAATGTGTCATTTTTATGGCTCATAACTCTGCACATACAATTACAGATGAACTTGCCCCAGCCCGCTACTGAGAAACAATAAATTTCACAGTGAAGAAAAAATTTGAGTGTTTCAGTAAACAATTCAAAGTATTCAAGCTTTATACTCACAGATGAGCATTTGTTATTTATGTGGCTTTTTGAGTATCTCCCGCAAGAGTCAAATCTGAGGACAGGTGCTGGTAAGGTCAGCATGTCTGACTGTGAGGCATTATGCCCAATGTGGCCATCTGTGCAAATGTTACTGACCCTGCCGATAAATAAAGCAAGACCAGCAGCAACTGACATCACTGAATGGCTACTGCCCCTACCACACAAAGTCAAATTGCAACTTCATATCTTAAACTCTTACATAATAAAATAACAGAGTTTAGATACTTTCCCATTTAGACCTTGATCATAGCGGACCCCCAGTCAATGACAGTTGCTGAACATTATACTGTATATAGTATCTATCTACTCAGTGTTCTGCAATCACAGTAGATGGAAGTTTTCCAGCACCCACTTCTGTGGTGCTGTCATTTGAGCTGCAACAGAAGCTAATGCTGTAAAATGTGAAAAGTGTGTCAGAAAAAACCTTTGTGTTTCAGCATGCCAACCATGCCACCATGGCATAGTTTACCTGGTACATGTTCTTAAGCCTAATTTGTCCCTAGCATTAAAAGACCAGTTGGTTGTGTTTGCCCCAAGGCCAAAGGTCCCAGTCCTCCCCAAAAGAGTAACTACCAGGAATGGATGGGCAAAAATACATGACATTTGGCAAATAAAATACCTCCATTATAAGTATTTCATCAGTTTTTTTAGTTGTTTGCCCGGCATTACATTTAAAAGGTAAAATGTCATAGGAGAGATATGTGGGATGTCTTTTCTGATCTGTCCTTCTAAAAACGCTATTGGCCTGGCTATCATTGTGATCCTTCGACTTCAGTTCTTGAGTCACTGACTTGGACCAATTATGCCCAATGGGATTTCAGACTGAAATCTGTTCCTAAATAAAGGACCTGGTAACTAACTTTTTCATAGAGAGGACGACGGAAACGTACTTCTTTATTTTAGCATATGTTTTCTTTAATTAACATTTGAGCATAAAGCTGAATTTAGTTTTGCCTGGGAAATATGCACCAGGTAATATTTTTATTACCACAGGCTTTTCCTCTTAGCAAAGTCTGGTTTGTGGGCTTTGATCCCCATTAATCCTGCAGCATACGAAGCTCCAGCCGTGGTGTAAAATTGCTTTGGAATTTACTTGGACTTAACTTTATTCTGTTTTTTCCATTTTAAGATCATGTGAATTGCCTGGAAGTAGAGCTGTCATTAGAGCTTGTTCTGCTTCAGCTATTATAAATATGTGCCCATTAAAGTGTGAACTGTGTTAACTCAACATTAATAACAATAAAATCATATGTAAAATACCAGCAACGTTACTGCTCTAATAAAGGACAACTGTACTTTTAGTACACTTATCCCTCAAATGTTTTCCCTTCCAGCATCAGTCCCAAGTCTTATATATTCCTATGTAAAGAATATATAAAGTTGCGCTTAGTATTAATAAACAATAAAGAAAGTCCAAAAAGTGCTCTTAAAAGTCCAATTCACTAACATAGACTGAGTGAAGACACCAAATAATCAGATGAATGAACATCGAACTGAAGTGCTTGTGTGGAACAAAGCCAAAAGAATGCTCCACCTTGTGACGGCACCAACATTAAGGTCAAGATGTGCTCTTACCACAAGTGATGGACCCTCTATTATGGAAGGTCAAACAGGCATTTGGATATCTCAGCTGTATCCATGGGAGATATAGTGCAGGTGACGTGTGTCTCACAACCCGTTCCTCCCGCACTGAATTTAAATCATCCAGACAACCCAGCGATAAGCAAAAAAATATAAACAAGGAGCTCCAATAATGTAAAAACCTTCTTAAAGGTGTTTATTGGAAACAATGCACTAAAACAGGTAGCCAAAAATCGTGCATAAAATTAAAAGAACTGCAGCAAACGGTGCCGATAAAAAGTTGCGATGACAAGTCTGTGTATCCTCGCCCAACCGGTTTCGTCACAATGGACGTCTTTCGGGGCATAAGGAACACTTCCTGTCACCGCAATAAGTATCAAATCCAACCAGCCAGGCCTCGATTTCACACGTTAACTTGCTGTTAAACTTGCCGACATTAAAAGTCTGTGACCAAGCCTCACTCTGAATGTAAAAAGACAACTCCAAGCCTCACTTGTAACAGCGAAACCTGGAACTAAATTTATACATAAATATATATAAACCTATACGTTCCTATCCTAGTTCCTCCATGATTTTCTATGTGTGAAATGCTGGGAGGCACACAACCTCTTCACCAATAGCTTCCCAGCTGGGCTTTGCATTTTCTACTCATGCACAGAAGAATATACATCAATTCCTATGGAATGGCTGTACACTGAGGGGTTAATTTATTAAAAGCAAATAGACTGTGCACTTTGCAAAGTACAGTTGTCCCAGAGCTTAGTAAATGAGGCAAAGTTTCACTTTACAAAGAATACCCAATCACACGCAAGGAAAATAAAAAAAAACAGCATTGCTTGCACATGATTGGATGATGGATGTCAGCAGAGCTTCTGCTCATTTACTAAGCTCTGGAGCAACTGCTCTTGCAGAGTGACACTACACTTTGCAATGTGCACAGTCTATTTGACTTTAGTAAATTAACCCTTACATGTCACAAGAGTTGGTGGCCTTACAGCATGGTCAGCAGAGTATCAATGTCAATTGGGTGGCTGTGGGGTTCCCCACGGCGGGCTGCATAGTGAGGATCTCAGCCCCCTGGTCATGTAACGGTTGCTGTTACCTGGGTTTTTAAGGCAGTCAAAGACCTCAAATTAAATTTAACCTTCCTAGCGGTATTCCCGAGTCTGGCTCGGGGTTAAATTTCAGCACCAAAAGCGGTAACCCCGAGCCAGACTCGGGCTGCGTCGCAGTGATCCAGGCAGGAGTTACTCACCTTGTCCCCTGGATCCTGCGATGCCTCTCCGCTGTGTGATCGAGCCGTCATCTCGCTCGATTCACACACTGCCGAATGCCGCCGAGCTCCGTTCCCTGCGACGTTACGACGCACGGGGACGGAGATCGGCGCCAAATTCAAAAAAGTTAAAACACAGTATACATACAGTACACTGTAATCTTACAGATTACAGTACTGTATGTAATAATTACACACCCCCATTGTCCCTAGTGGTCTGCCCAGTGTCCTGCATGCACTTTTATATAATAAAAACTTTTCTTTCTGCCTAGAAACTGGAGATTGTCCATAGCAACCAAAAAGTGTCCCTTTATGTCAAAAGTGGTTTTAGACCAGCTAAAAAACAGCGATAATAAATTAGAATCACTCGCAGAATTAAGCGATAGTGATTTGTGGGGAAATTCGTCATCAAACACTGAAAAACACTTTTATTATTATTATATTATTATTTGTTATAATTATTTTATAGTTATTTATTTTATTATAATGTATAATTTTGTTTTTTGAACTTTATCATACCCGGGATGTTTACTAGACTCTGGTTTGGACAGATTTAAGTGAGTTATTAATAAGAATTACAGGCCTACAATATAAAACGCTGAATTTCCATGCAGAATAATGGCACCGCTTTCAGCACCTAAAATCTGACAGAATCATACCGCCAGGGAGGTTAAACAATGGAATGGTGGAATAAATGAATACTTTTAAACATGATCTGGAATTCAGCTTTATTTATTCTGCTGTGATAGATAAATAAAGAGAAACAGAAGGAAACCTTTGCCCATGAAAATTCACACCAGTCCACCCCCTTCCCCGTCATGCATTTGATCACATGATCTCTACTGGAGGAGAGGTTCAGAGCTCAGATTGGCTTGTTTAGTACTGGTTTGTCATTCCTAACAGTTGGTAAACTTCTAGTACACTCCAGCCAAGCTGCTGATTTGCTATTTTGAACGCATACACTGAAAATGTGTATCTGCCAAAGTATTTATAATTCTGTGCAGCCAATGTGATAAAGGGAACCCAACCAGCCAGGACAATCAGATCTTAGACCTTCTCTGCAGCAGCAACACAGCATGGTCAAGAGCAATATTAAAACACACACCCAGCCTTCAGGTAGGATAAAGAAGAGGCAGAAGCTACACCTAAATCATTACGACCACCAAAAACCTTATAGCATGTTTTTTGTATTAATAATACTATTTCGTCCACAAACAGATGGTCAACATGTTTCGCACATACTCTATTCTTTTTGTTGATACATCCTAACAAGAGCAATGCCATTGTTACACGCTTTCTGTATTGCCGTGCTACTTACTGCAGAAGCTCCTTTAAGTCTATGTCTAGTGTGTCATTGACCTGGTTGGAACAATCAATTACTGAATAATCCTCGAAGAATAAAGACAATTGACAATCCACCCAAACAATGCAGACTTGTTGACCACTACAACTGCTCTGACTTGTCTTGTGTAGGAGGCCAGACACTACAGATATCAAAGGGCTCTTTGACAGCTGGAAGGATTGGTGGGATGGTGTCTTCAGATAATGCCTGCATTCATAACAGGTTAAAACTGGGAAAGGAAAACAGGACTTGCTACAAGTCCAAAGAAGAGAAGCCAAAAGGTGAAGGATTATTAGCACCGGCCTATGAATAGGGTGTTTTCTTTGTCAGCAAACTGTAACCTTCAGGGGAAGACTATCACTTTCTGACCTGTGAATTAACTCATAATAAGGGGCGACTCAAATCTACACATAGTGGAAGTGTCCATCTTGTGTTCCTATAATTTCCCAGAAACCTTTTACTAATTCCTGCTGAATTCCTAAGCTGTGTTACCACAAGAATTTGTTCAGATCACAAAATGACCTAAACCCTTGGGAATGATTGATTTTAAGAATATGAACCGGTAAATCCAATTGTTGTACCATGTATTTGTATGAAAAAGTAAAAGGAAGCAATGCAAACTCCAATGCATATGAGCCAATCGGCCAATCAGATTTTAGACAATGAAGACAAATAATTGAAAGATGAAATCTGACCGGCTGTTATGCATTGCACTTTGCATATTGCTCTTTGCTTTTTTGAAGAAGCTAATGCATTGTACCAGCTTGGATTGCTGAATATAAAATCTATTGTAAGCATAATTAAACAGTATGCAAAACCAACATTTCATATTCTTGATATGTGCCTGATTTACCATGTACTTGTATGAAAAAGCATCTTGTTCTCTTTGTATTCCTTCCTTTGTGTGAAATCCCTGATGTTCCTGCAAGTCTCTCTGCTTTCCTATTAAAAATTGACCACACTAGGCATTAGAGCACAGCGTGGTCAGTTCTCTAACTGTACTGGGAACTGAGTATGGTCTCCTCCAATGATCAGACATGTCTTCACACGCCCCCCCCCCCCTCTTCCCCGCACAGCCATTCTCTGGGAAAACCAGCGTGATGTTGTTTCTCCTCCCCTAGCTCTTATGCAGCTGAGAACAGAGGGAATCTGATCACTTATAAAGGTATTTATAAAAACGTTTTTTTTATATCTATAAGAAAATGTTTTGCCTTTTGTTTCTATTTTAAACTGAATGGGTTGTTTTACAAGGTGAGGGTTTACATATACTTTAAGTGAATTTATCCTTTAAAACGGTAGTAAACCACAGCCTTTTGAAAAAATAAAAAGCCTGTGAGGCAGTGACATATGGGCTAGTTTGCATCCCATGCTAGCACAATATGAATTACTCACCTTAGAATGAAGCCCTCCAGCGGTGCACTCACCGCTTTCAGGGCTTCCATCTTTAGACAGTTTTCCTTCCGGGTTCGTGTGCTCTGGCTATCTGATTGGCCCAGCCACGATTACGTCACTCCCGCGCATCCATACAGGAGTCACATCCACGGCACAGGGTTTTGAAGGAATGGCTTGGGTATGCCATCCCTTCAGAGCGCATGCAGTGTGAATATACCCTAAACAGTGCACGTTAAGGAAATACAGTCAGGTCCATAAATATTGGGACATCGACACAATTCTAATCTTTTTGGCTCTATACACCACCACAATGGATTTGAAATGAAACAAAGAAGATGTGCTTTAACTGCAGACTTAATTTGAGGGTATTTACATCCAAATCAGGAGAACGGTGTAGGAATTACAACAGTTTGTATATGTGCCTCCCACTTTTTAAGGGACCAAAAGTAAGGGGACAGATTAACAATCATAAATCAAACTTTCACTTTTTAATACTTGGTTACAAATCCTTTGCAGTCAATTACAGCCTGAAGTCTGGAACGCATAGACATCACCAGACGCTGGGTTTCATCCCTGGTGATGCTCTGCCAGGCCTATACTGCAACTGTCTTCAGTTCCTGCTTGTTCTTGGGGCATTTTCCCTTCAGTTTTGTCTTCAGCAAGTGAAATGCATGCTCAATCGGATTCAGGTCAGGTGATTGACTTGGCCATTGCATAACATTCCACTTCTTTCCCTTAAAAAACTCTTTGGTTGCTTTCACAGTATGCTTCGGGTCATTGTCCATCTGCACTGTGAAGCGCCGTCCAATGAGTTCTGAAGCATTTGGCTGAATATGAGCCGATAATATTGCCCGAAACCCTTCGGAATTCATCCTGCTGCTTTTGTCAGCAGTCACATCATCAATAAATACAAGAGAACCAGTTCCATTGGCAGCCATACATGCCCAAGCCATGACACTACCACCACCATGCTTCACTGATGAGGTGGTATGCTTTGGATCATGAGCAGTTCCTTTCCTTCTCCATACTCTTCTCTTCCCATCACTCTGGTACAAGTTGATCTTGGTCTCATCTGTCCATAGAATGTTGTTCCAGAACTGTGAAGGCTTTTTTAGATGTTGTTTGGCAAACTCTAATCTGGCCTTCCTGTTTTTGAGGCTCACCAATGGTTTACGTCTTGTGGTGAACCCTCTGTATTCACTCTGGTGAAGTCTTCTCTTGAATGTTGACTTTGACACGCATACACCTACCTTCTGGAGAGTGTTCTTGATGTGGCAAACTGTTGTGAAGGGTGTTTTCTTCACCAGGGAAAGAATTCTTCGGTCATCCACCACAATTGTTTTCCGTGGTCTTCTGGGTTGGTGCGTTCTTTCTTTTTAACCACCTCCCTACTGTGCACGAAAACCCCCTTCCTGCCCAAGCCATTTTTCAGCTTTCAGCGCTGTCACACTTTGAATGACAATTGCGCGGTCGTGCGACGTGGCTCCCAAACGAAATTTGCGTCCTTTTTTTCCCACAAATAGAGCTTTCTTTTGGTGGTATTTGATCACCTCTGCGGTTTTTATTTTTTGCGCTATAAACAAAAGAAAAGCGTCCAGTTTGAAAAAAAAACACTATTTTTTTTTTTGCTATAATAAATACCCATTTTTTTTTTTTTAATAAAATTTTCCTCAGTTTAGGCCGATACGTATTCTTCTACATATTTTTGGTAAAAAAAAAAAAATCGCAATAAGCGCGTATTGATTGGTTTGCGCAAAAGTTATAGCGTGTACAAAATAGGGGATAGATTTATAGTATTTTTATTTTTTTATTTTTTTATTAGTAATGGCGGCGATCTGCGATTTTTTTATTGTGACTGCGATATTGCGGCGGACACATCGGACACTTTTGACACATTTTTGGGACCATTCACGTTTATACAGCGATCCCTGCTATAAAAATGCATTGATTACTGTATAAATGTGATTGGCAGGGAAGGGGTTAACCACTAGGGGGCGGGAAGGGGTTAAATATGTTCCCTCAATGTGTTCTTACTGTGGGGGGAGGGGGACTGACTAGGGGAGGTGACCGATGGTTGTCCCTATGTACAAGGGACACACCATCGGTCCCCTCTCCCTCACAGGACGTGGATCTCTGTGTTTACACACAGAGACCCACTTTCCTGCTCGTTTCCCGGGCAATCGCGGGTGCCCGGCGGCAATCGCGGCCGACGGGCACGCGCACCGGGGCCTCGTGAACGAGGCGGGCGCGCGCGCGCGCGCCGCTGGCTTCAAGCGCGCGCCTCCTAGCTCGTTTTAAAGGGAGGACGTCATATGACGTCCTCCCAGAACGAGAGTATCCTCCGCCCGCCGTCAATTGACAGTGGGCGGGGGACAAGTGGTTAAGGATGTTCCAAACAGTTGATTTGGCCACACCTAATGTTTTTGCCATCTCTCTGATGGGTTTGTTTTGTTTTTTCAGCCTAATGATGGCTTGCTTCACTGATAGTGACAGCTCTTTGGATCTCATATTGAGAGTTGACAGCAACAGATTCCAAATGCAAATAGCACACTTGAAATTAACTATGGACCTTTTATCTGCTTCTTGTAAATGGGATAATGAGGGAATAACACACACCTGGCCATGGAACAGCTGAGCAGCCAAATGTCCCATTACTTTTGGTCCCTTAAAAAGTAGGAGGCACATATACAAACTGTTGTAATTCCTACACCGTTCACCTGATTTGGATGTAAATACCCTCAAATTAAAGCTGAAAGTCTTCAGTTAAAGCACATCTTGTTTGTTTAATTTCAAATCCATTGTGGTCGTGTATAGAGCCAAAAAGATTAGAATTGTGTCGATGTCCCAATATTTATGGACCTGACTGTATTCACTGTACCTACAGATAAATCTTATTATGACTTACCTCTAAGTACAACTATAAAAAAAAAACGTTACTGCCACTTTAAAGTGATACTTAAGTCTTGTTTTTTTTTTAGCTTAAAAATAACAAACATGTTATACTTTCCTGCTCTGTGCAGTGGTTTTGCACAGATCCTCCTCTTCTCAGGTCCCTTCCTGGTGCTCCTGGCCCGTCCCTCCTGCTGAGTGCCCCCAGAGCAAGCAGCTTGCTATGGGGCACCTGAGCTGAGCCTCTGCTTTGTGTGTCCATTTAGACACAGAGCCGCAGCTCGGCCCTGCCCCTTCTGTCTCCTCATTGATTCACTGAATTTGATTGACAGCAGTGGGAGACAATGAAGGGAGAGACTGGGGCAACCGAGGTTCTCATGCTACATCACTGGATCGAGATGGGGCTGAGGGGGGCTGCCGCAAACAGAAGGTTTTTTATCTTAATGCATAAAATGCATTAAGTTAAAAAAAACTTCTGCCTTTACAACCAGTTTAAACATTAGAGATTCTCTTTAACTTGCAGTCAGCAAAAACTGACATGGAAAGGGTACAGAATTATAATCCTTGAGGCAATCACTGGTTCTCCTGAGATCTGTGGGCTCATTGTGTCTTCTATTGCCTATAAGAAATCCAGAATGTGATTCAAGTCTCGTATTCCGGTTCATCTGTTCTTTATTTGCTGCTCTGTGAGCTGTCCAGGTTATTTTTAAGCAGCACAGATTGGAATCATAGAAGTTGATTTACCTTATATACTCGAGCATAAGCCGACCCGAGTATGAGCCGAGGTACCTAATATTACCCCAAAAAACCGAGAACGCTTATTGACTCGAGTATAAGGCTAGGGGGGAAAATGCAGCAGCTACTGTAAGCGAAAAGGAGGGTAAACAATGCCCATTTGCACGCCTCACTGTGCCCATTGCCACCTCACTGTGCCCATTGCCACCTCACTGTGCCACCTTACTGTGCCCATTGCCACCTCACTGTGCCACCTTACTGTGCCCGTTGCCACCTCACTGCCACCTTACTGTGCCCATTGCCACCTCACTGTGCCACCTTACTGTGCCCATTGCCAGTACCCGAGTCAGTGTACCTGAAAATCTTCTTAGGCTGCGAGCGGCATCCATTGTTTAAATATCGCGGCTAACTCCTGGTCTTGTTCCGTGATAGGCGTTTCCAGCAAACACTGTGTTGAGTGTTCCGCCTATCACGGAGGTCCTCTCATTCTTGGACTCCGTTTCCCAGCAGGCACTGTGTTCAGTGTTCCACCAATCATGGACGTCTTTTCATCCTCGGACAAGAGAACGTCCATGATAGGCGGAAAACTGAACACAGTGTCTGCTGGGAAACGGAGTCTAAGAATGAGAGGACCTCCGTGATAGGCGGAACACTCAACACAGTGTTTGCTGGAAACGCCTATCACGGAACAAGACCAGGAGTTAGCCGCGATATTTAAACAACGGACGCCGCACGCAGCCTAAGAAGATTTTCAGGTACTGACTCGAGTATAAGCCGAGGGGTGTACTTTCAGCCCTAAAAAAAGGGCTGAAAAACTCGGCTTATACTCGAGTATATACGGTACTAAAGGCAAATAAGTTGTGCACTTTGCGCAGTTGCTCCAGAGCTTAGTAAATGAGGTAAAGTTTCACTTTGCAAAGAATACCCAATCACGTGCAAGAAACTGCGTTTTTGCTAACACCTGATTGGATGATGGAAGTCAGCAGAGCTTATGCTCATCTACTAAGCTCTGGAGCAACTGCACTTTGCAAAGTTCACAGTCTATTTGCCTTTAGTAAATTACCTCCTATGTGTCAATGCACATTAGAACGTTTAGAGTCATATTTTAAGCTCAATGTTTAGAGGCAGGAAAAAACAACCCTTCTGGTTTGCATTTTTGATTGGAGTTTTTTTGCAGAAAAAAATGCTAAGCACTCATAAACACGCCTAAACATGTGTACAAAAACACTCTCTATGAGCATTTTTGTTTTTGCCAAGGTAGCTGTCATTTTTTGAAGCCCAGTGTTCATGGAGCCCAATAGATAAAATGGGTTTTCTAGCAATTAATGTAGACATTATATAATTTTCATAAGAAAAGTTATGTCTTCCTTTAAAAAAGCCTAAAATTTGAGAAAATACTAAATCTAAGAATGGATAATGCATCTAATTATGGAACCTCAATCCCTAAGGGGGTTATCCATTCCATAGTGAATCTAGAAATGGCTGTAATACAATATTGGGAATACGCGTTTCCATACAATAACAGTGTATTCCAGGCGGTGTTTTTGCAGTTAGGGACATCTGTTTGGGACAGATCTGCTAGACAATTCCCTCCCACCTTACATAAGCACATGTACAACACCAGATGACACACAAATAAATGAGGGATACTGGGTTACCAAAAAAATGAGTACAAGTAGGTTACCGAGTGCTTTTTGTGATTTACTCAACAGAAACATTTCCACAGAGCGTCTGGAGAGGGAATGTCTCACATTAGGCTAGCAAATGAAGCTTTCATGGCTAACCTCTCCAGCTAATTAAGGCCCTCATGCCTCATGGAGAAAAGAATGTTGTTCAAATTCCAGATATGCCACGGTTGGGGTTGAGTTTTTCGCAGCTGTAATGTTGATGAATCCCCATGAAATGAGTGAAACCACTTGAGGTTTTGTGAGACGTGAAGATATGTTTTCACGTCTCAGCTGCCAGAGGATTTAAAGGCGAACTCCTGTAAAAAGAAGAAAAAAAAGAAAAGAAATGAAGGCTTATGTCTTTAACCACTTCAGCCCCGGAAGATTTTATCCACTTAAACACTTCAATACAGGGCATTTTCACCCCCTTCCTGCCCAGACCAATTTGAATGACAATTGCGCGGTCATGCAAAACTGTACCCAAATGAAATCTTTATGTTTTTTTCACCACAAATAGAGCTTTCGTTTGGTGGTATTTGATCACCTCTGCGGTTTTTATTTTTTGCGCTATAAACAAAAGAAAAGCGACAATTTTGAAAAAAACACAATATTTTTTACTTTTTGATTTAATAAATATCACATTTAAAAAAAAAACAACATTTTTTTTCCCTCAGTTTAGACCAATATGTATTCTTCTGCATATTTTTGGTAAAAAAATCGCAATAAAAGTATATTGATTGGTTTGCACAAAAATTATAGCGTCTACAAAATAGGGGATAGTTTTATTGCATTTTTTTTTTTTTTACTAGTAATGGCGGCGATCTGCGATTTTTATTGTGACCGTGACATTGCGACGGACATATCAGACACTTTTAACACATTTTTGGGACCATTCACATTTATACAGTGATTAGTGCTATAAAACTGCACTGATTACTGTATAAATGTGACTAGCACTAGGGTGCGCTAAAGGGGTTAAATATGTTCCCTGGGAGTGATTCTTACTGTAGGGGGAGGGGACTGACAAGGGGAGGAGACTGATGTGTGTTCCTCTGTACTGGGAACACACATCGGTCTCCTCACCTCTGACAGGAGGTGGATCTGTGTGTGTAAACACTCACTCCACACTCCTGCCGCGATCATGGGACATCGCGGCCGCTGGGCACGCGCACCGGGTCCCGAGCAAAAGACATCATATGACGTCCACCCGGAGGGAGACAAGCATTTTTTGCGATTCAGCACTGCGTCGCTTTAACTGACAATTGCGCAGTTGTACCCAAACAAAATTGATTTCCTTTTTTTCCCACAAATAGAGCTTTATTTGTGGTATTTGATCACCTCTGTGGTTTTTATTTTTTGCGCTATAAACAAAAAAAGACTGACAATTTTGAAAAAAAGCTATATTTTTTTACATTTTGATATAATAAAGATCCCCCAAAAATATATAAAAAAACAAATTTCTTTCTCAGTTTAGGCCGATATGTATTCTTCTACATATTTTTAGTAAAAAAAAATCACAATTAGTGTATATTGATTGGTTTGTGCAAACGTTATAGCGTTTACAAAATAGTAATGGTGGCGATGTGTGATTTTTATCGGGACTGCGACATTGCAGAGGACAGATCGGAAACTTTTGACACTATTTTGGGACCATTGACTGATTATTGTGTATATGTCACTGGCAGGGAAGGGGTTAAATGTGTTCCCTCAGTGTATTCTAACTGTTGGGGGGATGGGCTACCAGTGACATGACAGAGATCGATGTTCCCGATGACAGGGAGCAGTAGATCTCTGTCATGTCACTGTCTCCTTGTTGCAATCGCAGGCTACCGGCAGACATTGAGTCTATGGGTCCCATGGCGCGCGGTGTGTGCACGCCCGCTATCCCGGGATTACGAAGGGACGTGGGGGTACGCCCTTTTGCACACCCGTGCCATTCTGCCGACGTACATTGGCGTGCGGCGGTCGGGAAGCGGTTAAAATGGTTTATTTTTTTGTACAGTGTCCACCATGCTGTATGGCTGAAGAGAGATACCATTTTTCAGTAACTACATTTAATTCCTAAAAGGGTCACCACCCTGCAATATGAGATATAAGTTTAAAGCTTTATACAAACATCTAAATACACAGATTTAATACATATAAGTGAGCTATTTTAACTGCATAAAGGTTTGTATTTCTGTCTGTCTGAGATTTACATGCCCCCTTTACACAGTACAGTCAGGTGGGTACACTTGTGGTGGTAAAAACGCACACTCAAACCGCGTTTTTTCCCATCTTGCCCTATGATCTCCCTTAAAGTAGAAGTTCAGCCAAAAACTAACTCTAAATCTACTGTTCTGTTCTGTAAAGCAAAAATCACTATACATACCTTTTCTGCAGCCAATCTGGTTTGGTCTCCAGCGGGGGATGCTGTGTGGAAGAGACGACCAACAATGGCTGGGAAATACCAGGGAAGTGACATCACCCATAGAGTTACTACAGGGCTTCTGTTGACGGCTGCCTCTCCTGCACCCACCTCCACAGAAAAGCCATGAGACCAGGTTGGATAGGCTGCAGAAAAGGTATGTATAGCGATTTTTGCTTTAAAAGGCTAGATAGATTAGTCTTAGAATGTGGCTGCCAGTAGTTTTAGAGTTAGTTCATTTTTGGCTGAACTTCTTCTTTAAAGTGTTACTAAACCCAAGACCCTGCATTCACTATATCTGGTCTCCCACAGTATACAGAAGTATTGTGACTTCTATCAGTGTCTGGCTAAAGCTTGTAGGAGGAGTTTACATTCTCCTCTGGCTGTCCTATGAGGCTGCAGGACCCCTGACCCTCTGTCTGGACAGTGCTGATCACATGCACCCTCCCAAGAAACAAAAACTCTCTAGCAATACAAACCAAACTGAGCATGTGCAGAGTGTCCCCAAGGCTCTGTACTGTCAGGAGATAGATTGGGGACTGTGGAAGAAGGGGAGGATCAGAGAAGATAGCATAAAATAGCCTTTTTACACAGTGCTGAGGATCAACCCCTCAGCCCACTTCCTGTTTCTTGTCTGGAAAAAAAGCCTAGGCTTATGACATCATGCACAGCTCTCTCTCTCACTCTCGTGCAAATTTGCCAGGAAGAGAGGGGGGTGAGTCATAAGAGGGCCAATGAGAGCAGCAGAGCTGGAGGTGTGCCTCTGTGTGTCTGTGTAAATCCAGGAAGTGAACAGGCAGCAGCTTCAGCTGCCCACAGTTAAAATGATTGCAGCCAGACTCAGTGGAGGAAGATTTCTGCAGCATATTTGGCAAGTACAGAATCACGGTATATATAAAATGATATGCAAAGTGGTTGGAGGGAAGCTTCAGAATGCCAAAGATGTTTTTATTACAAACTTTGTGAGCAGACTGCAGTTCCTCTTTAATAACACTTTAAGATGATTTCAAAGGGCTGATATCAAGACAAATTAAGGTACTTACTCTAATGACAAAAATGCTTTTTTGTTTTTTATATGACTGCATTCATTCATGTTTTTTTTTTTATCTAAGCATAATTTAGTTTTAAAAAAACATAAAGGGTGATGCTATTGTAGCCCTGGTCTGCAAAGTTTACAGGAGGAACAGTTGCATTTTTACTATGTCTGTGGCTGTCCTTGCTTGTGTTAGGGTTTTACACAGATGCTATTGGAAGAAGACTACTCTTATTAAGGAACTGTGCAGCCAGTGTCAAGCCTGCCCTGTACCAAATAAGGATGCACACAACATGTGGGCTGCAAGGATTGTGGGAGGTGTAGTCCTGACACACTGAGCTAGTTTGGTGAGCTGGAAAGAGGAGACTGCGAATCCCACAGGCAAAGAGGAAAGATAGATCCCTGCTGTTCTCCTGGGCTAAGCAGAAGAAGTGTGGAGGCTGTCTCTAAAAGGACGGTGTGCACTTTTGGCTGCTGGCAGATTGCTCACCGCTGCACCTGAAAGGGAGACAGGCTGCTGTTTGACCAAGGGGAAGGGTGTGGCAGACACAGATTGGCTGTGTGTCACCCAGTATACAGAGAGAGACCACCTACCAACATAAGAAGTTGGTGAGAGGCCACTGGCCAAATCCACATCGCACTTTGACAAAAGACCAGTGTCAGCGCCTGCATCAGTTCTTAAAGCGACAGTAATCTTAGTGCTCCAACATCAGAATTGGATCCCAACAAGATGGCCAGAAGGAATAGTTTGGTACATATTGACTTCTGAACTCTTGTAGTGGTTTAACTTCCCCTAGTTAGGATTGCTTGGTATAGAGTTTAGAAGGGGTCGGCTTTATACCAATTATTTCTTCCGCAGTAAATGTCTTCTACTGTTTATCCATTTGCAGTTTATTTATCTTACTGTTTTTCCATTTTGCTGTATATTTCTTCTACTGTTTATTCTATTGCAGTACATTTCTTGTGATTGCCCAAGCATCTGCTGTGTCATTAATGGTGTCTATATACAGTACATTCGACCATCAGGGTATATATACATATATCTGCAATACATATTCCCCACCCAGCCAGGTGTGTCAAAGTGTGTGGTGCTATTTGCAAAGTCACTGGCAGAGAAACAGGGGGCCCAATACATTCAGCGGCTCCTTCAGGGGTAAGCTCTACATTATTATTATTGAGTTCCATAGCCTTTTGATTTGTTCTGGCATGACACAGCCTAGTCTAGATACCACCTCTTTCAATCTTCACGAGTAAAATCTAACTAGAAAAAATAAGCATTGTAGTAGCATCAGATCTCTATAAAAATGTGTATTTAATGCTTACAATGGCTATATATTTTTTGTACAGGCAGCCCTTCATTTCAACATCAATGTTGGATACCAACCCCATGCTAGTAGCAAGTCATGGTAAGTCTGTAATGGAGAAAAGATCAGCTTCAGGTAGACCAGAGGCAATACTGGTGACTAGTGCTTTGTTCTTTTGCCTGTCTTTGTTGGGCAAAACGTCAAGAGTTACGTTCCATTTTAACTGGCTTCTGCCAAACTGGTCCTGTTTGTGTGTATGTATATCTCTAACATACTGTAATCCATTCCATTGTAAACTCGTTTGTGGACAGAGGCTGATGTGAATGGTCTAAAATTGCTGCAGAATTCTATATACATTTTCTGCATGGTTCCATAGTCCCACTTCCTAGCGCAACAGTCAATTAAAATCGTCCAACTCAAGTTAATTAGGTTAATGACTTCCATAATCTCTTATTAATTAAAAGTGTCTTATCACACAGTGGTTAGAAGTTTAGAACGTTTATTGCAGCATTAGAGAATTTAATTTAATTTAATTTAATCATTCAGGCAAAATACCCTTGGAAATGTTTATACCTTCCTGTATAATCTAATAAATAATAAATGGGTCTAAAATACTCCGCGCTTAGAAGGTCACACAATATAAAAGATTATATAAAACACTTAATATAAATGGAATTAGTTAACAGCTACCATATATGATATATCAACTGGTACAGTTAGGAAAAACAGTCCGTCATTCCAGGCAGCGCTTCACTATTTAAATTACATCTGCACAAGTCCACCTTTGTGTAAGTGCATAGTCAAAGGAGTGTCCTTAGTATAGAGAGTTAAGTGCATCCAGATAGTGATCCCAACATCCACTCATAAAATCTTCACCCTGGAGCAAATGGTAACCACCACTTCCCTCGATACACCACACTCACCAAATGAAGATGCCTCTCTTACTGATCGGCATATCTCACTTTATTTATACAAGTTTTGTGAAAAGATCTTCCAGGTCGGATAGCCACTTCCTGGTAGGTAACTCTAAAGTAAGGTGACCAGATTTTTAAAATGAAATCCGGGGACATATTTTTTATTTTTTATTGGCAAATGGTAAACTATTTTATAAGCATATTTTCCTCATTTTATATATGCAGTGTATGTTAGTGCTATGTTTTTATGGAATGATTGTATGATATATATATAAATTATTTCTCACATGAGATGAATAAAAGATACTTCTTAGAATTTTTGGGGATATGACTACTAAATGTTAAGAAGATAAGATAGAGAAAAAACTTTTCAATGCATTATTTGTATTTTATTCTTACCAAAGTAGCGCAAAGATGAGATATGTACAGAGTGCAGAGTTCAGGGGTGAGCTATGTACAGAGTTCAGAGGTGTGCTATGTGCAGAAGTCAGGGGTGCGCCATGTACAGAGTGCAGAGTTTAGGGGTGCACTATGTACAGAGTGCAGAGGTCAGGGGTGCGCTATGTACAGAGTGCAGAGTTCAGGGGTGCGCTATGTGCAGAGTGCAGAGTTCAGGGGTGCACTATGTGCAGAGTGCAGAGGTCAGGGGTGCGCTATGTGCAGAGTGCAGAGGTCAGGGGTGCACTATGTACAGAGTGCAGAGTTCAGGGGTGCGCTATGTGCAGAGTGCAGAGTTCAGGAATGCGCTATGTACAGAGTGCAGAGTTCAGGGGTGTGCTATGTACAGAGTGCAGTGGTCAGGGGTGCGCTATGTACAGAGTTCAGGAGTGCGCTATGTGCAGAGTGCAGAGTTTAGGAGTGCACTATGTGCAGAGGTCAGAGGTGCGCTATGTACAGAGTGCAGAGTTCATGGATGCACCCAGAGATGGTTCGAATCTTAGCCAGTCCCTGCTAAACCAGGCAAGATTCTAATCATCTTTGGCTTGCTTAACTGACTAACTGACACTGACATCAACAGTGACACTAATATAATGATCAGCTAAGGGAGAGAGAGGAGTGCAGAGTATATGGCAGTGAGTAGTATGTGCAGGAGAAGAGTAGGGGTGCAACGGATCAAAAAACTCACGGATCGGATCGATCCTCGGATCAGAGCCACGGATCTGATCATTTTCGGATCGGTAAAAAAAAAAAAAATTACTAATATCCACGTCATCCCCCCCACTGTAATATCCACAATCTTCCCCCAGTAATATCCACAATCTCCCCCAGTAATATCCACAACCTCCCCCAGTAATATCCACAATCTCCCCCAGTAATATCCACAATCTCCCCCAGTAATATCCACAATCTTCCCCCAGTAATATCCACAATCTCCCCCAGTAATATCCACAATCTCCCCCAGTAATATCCACAATCTCCCCCTGTATGTAATATCCACAATCTCCCCCACTTACCAGTCTCTCCCGCCGGCCAGTTCAAATCCACGAGCAGCGAGGGGTGATGATGTCACAAGGCGGCCGCCGCCCCCGGGTGTACCAAGATGGCCGCGGCTCCGGAGCTAGGCCGAAGCCGCGGCCTTTCCTAAGGCCGAGGCCGCGGATCGCGGTGTGTGCCGATCTGAACGTGTGCCGACCCGTTCGGATCACGGATCGTCACCGATCCGTTGCACCACTAGAGAAGAGTGTGGAGTATTTGGTGGTGGGTAGGGATGAGCTTCGTGTTCGAGTCGAACATACATTCGACTCGAACATCGGCTGTTCGATCGTTCGACGAAGATCGAACGATTTGGGCCGTTCGCGCCAAATTCGAGTGACGCGAACGGCCCACAATGCACTACGCCATCGCAGTGTCATCCAGGCGCTGTGATTGGCCAAGCATGCACTGTGACCCCGCATGCTTGGCCAATCACAGCGCCGGCAGCGAGGAGAGCAATGATTGGCCACAGGCAGGATGCCTGTGGCCAATTATTGCTGAGGGTGTTTAGTACACGCCCCACACTATAAAAGGCCGCCAGCACGGCGGCCTAGTGTAGTGTGTTCCGGAGCAGGGAAAGAGAAGCATAGGCAGGGACAGTGACATTTTTTTTTCTTGCTTAACCTGGATTCCTTTAGTTTAGGGAAAGAGAAGGATAGGTAGGGAGAGTGTCAGTCTGTTTTACTGTGCTAAACCTTGTTTGTAGGGACAGGGAAGGACAGTGAGGGAAATTCTCATTGTGCTATACTGTGCTAAAGCATTCCTCATCAACCATCTTTAAAAAAAAATTTTTATAGGGACAGAAAACTATAGGTAGGGAGAGTGTCAGTGTGTTTTACTGTGCTAAACCTTGTTTGTAGGGACAGGGAAGGACAGTGAGGGAAATTCTCATTGTGCTATACTGTGCTAAAGCATTCCTCATCAAGCATCTTTAAAAAAAAAAATTTTTATAGGGACAGAAAACTATAGGTAGGGAGAGTGTCAGTGTGTTTTACTGTGCTAAACCTTGTTTGTAGGGACAGGGAAGGACAGTGAGGGAAATTCTGATTGTGCTATACTGTGCTAAAGCATTCCTCATCAACCATCTTTAAAAAAACATTTTTTATAGGGACAGAAAACTATAGGTAGGGAGAGTGTCAGTGTGTTTTACTGTGCTAAACCTTGTTTGTAGGGACAGGGAAGGACAGTGAGGGAAATTCTCATTGTGCTATACTGTGCTAAAGCATTCCTCATCAACCATCTTTAAAAAAAAAAAAATTATAGGGACAGAAAACTATAGGTAGGGAGAGTGTCAGTGTGTTTTACTGTGCTAAACCTTGTTTGTAGGGACAGGGAAGGACAGTGAGGGAAATTCTCATTGTGCTATACTGTGCTAAAGCATTCCTCATCAACCATCTTTAAAAAATGTTTTTTTTATGGGGACAGAAAACTATAGGTAGGGAGAGTGTCAGTGTGTTTTACTGTGCTAAACCTTGTTTGTAGGGACAGGGAAGGACAGTGAGGGAAATTCTCATTGTGCTATACTGTGCTAAAGCATTCCTCATCAACCATCTTTAAAAAAAAATTTTTATAGGGACAGAAAACTATAGGTAGGGAGAGTGTCAGTGTGTTTTACTGTGCTAAACCTTGTTTGTAGGGACAGGGAAGGACAGTGAGGGAAATTCTCATTGTGCTATACTGTGCTAAAGCATTCCTCATCAACCATCATTAAAAAAAAAAAAATTATAGGGACAGAAAACTATAGGTAGGGAGAGTGTCAGTGTGTTTTACTGTGCTAAACCTTGTTTGTAGGGACAGGGAAGGACAGTGAGGGAAATTCTGATTGTGCTATACTGTGCTAAAGCATTCCTCATCAACCATCTTTGAAATCCTTGTTTTTTGGACAGTCAGGGAAATTGTCATTGTGCTATTTTGTGCGAAAGCAATCATCCTCAACCATATTTAGAAATCCTTAAGTAAAGGGACAGAGAAGGACACCTGAAGTTAGCCCTTATTGCTTTTTTTCCCATCTCCCTGCAGGCCATCCATTAGAATGTCTGGAAGGCAAACAAGGAGAGGCAGACAGTCAGGAGGCAATAAAAGAGGGCAAGCAGGCTCTGTGTCTGGGGGCAACAGTGCTGGTCGTGGACGCGGTGCATTGTCATCAGCACATGGCCATGGGACACGCTTGTCCTTCTTTTCGGCAGCTGGACATGTTGAGCCACATCATGCCGAAGACTTGGTAGAGTGGATGACCAAGCCCACCTCATCCTCCTCATCCTCTCTCACCCAGGCTCAGGGTACTGGCAAAGCAGCTGCCAAAGCGTCCTCTTCTCTGGTATCAATGTCATCATTAGTCACTCCTTCCCTAGACCCACCATGTCCTCCTCCTGAGGAGTCCCCCGAACTGTTTGAGCACAGTGTTGGGTACATGCTCCAGGAGGATGCCCAGCGTTTCGAAGGATCTGATGATGATACCCAGCTAGAGGAAGGCAGTAGCGTGAGAGCAGACAGAGGGGATGCTCAAGAAGGACACCAATCTGGCAGTCATGTTCCAGCAGCTGCAGCATACTGCCAGATTGGCTCCAGTGATGAGGAGGGAGGGGATGATGAGGTCATTGACTCCACGTGGGTGCCTAATAGGAGAGAGGAGGAGGAGGAGGATGAGGAGGAGGCACATCTCCAACGAGGCAGGATGCCCTTTGGTGGCCAGCGTAAGGGCAGTACACCGACGGAATCACACCGCAGAGCTCCGCCTGTGCAGGGCGCTGCCTCTGCCCGTCATTCAAAAAGTTCTTTGGTGTGGGCCTTTTTTGAGGCTAGTGCATCAGATTGCACAGCTGCTGTTTGCAACATATGTCTCAAGCGTATATCGCGTGGCCAAAACATCAGCCGCTTGGGTACCACATGCCTGACCAGACATATGTTGACCTGCCATGCAGCTCGTTGGCAAGCCTACCTCAAAGACCCACACCAAAGAACAAAGCGGACCTCTCCTTGCACCGCATCAGCTGGGATCTCCAACCCCACTATAACTTCAGTCCTCTCTGAAACATGCACTGAGAGGAATGAAGGTGTAGAATTAGGTGTGTCACAGCCAAGTACTTGCGGCCACTCTGCTAGCAGTACACCGACGTCCGATTCTAGCAGGCAAATTTCCCTGCCCCAGCTGCTGGACCGTCGAAAGAAGTTCACTCCCAGCCATCCACATGGCCAGCGGTTGAATGCTAGCTTGGCTAAATTGCTAGCGCTTCAACTGCTGCCTTTTCAGTTGGTAGACTCGGCCCCCTTCCGTGAGTTTGTGCAATGTGCGGTTCCTCAGTGGCAGGTTCCCAAACGCCACTTTTTCTCACGGAAGGCTATTCCGGCTCTCTACCGACATGTGGAAGGCAATGTCTTGGCCTCGCTGGACAGGGCGGTCAGCGGTAAGGTGCATATTACCGCTGACTCATGGTCCAGCAGGCATGGACAGGGACGTTACCTTTCTTTCACGGCCCATTGGGTCACTCTTTTGGCAGCTGGGAAGGATGCAGGACAAGGTGCAGTAGTGTTGGAGGTTGTTCCACCGCCACGCCTCCAAAATGCTACTACTGGTTGTGACACACCTCTCTCCTCCACCCCCTCCTCTTCTTCTTCCTCCATGGCCTCTTCCTGTGCTTTGTCCTCTGAACCAGCGGTGCTCCGTAGGCGTTCAAGGGGCTACGCAAGTACGCAGGCAAAAAGATGCCATGCCGTGCTTGCGCTGGTGTGTTTGGGGGACAGAAGCCACACTGGGGCAGAGGTCCTGTCTGCTCTGCAGGGCCAGGCCGAGAGGTGGTTGACGCCACGCCAGCTTAAGCCAGGAATGGTGGTTTGTGACAATGGCACCAACCTCCTCTCCGCCCTCCGACAGGGACAACTGACCCATGTGCCCTGTGTGGCTCACGTCCTTAACCTGGTGGTGCAGCGGTTCTTGGGCAGGTACCCGGGCTTACAGGATGTCCTGAGGCAGGCCAGGAAAGTCTGTGTGCATTTCCGCAGATCTTATAATGCCAGTGCTCGCCTGGCTGAGCTGCAAAAGGAGTTGAACCTGCCCAAGAACCGCCTTATATGTGACATGCCCACCAGGTGGAACTCAACGTTGGCCATGCTGCAGCGGCTGCACACGCAGCAGAGGGCCATCAATGAGTACCTGTGCGACTACGGCACCAGGACAGGGTCAGGGGAGCTTGGTTTTTTTTCTCCACGCCAGTGGGGCATGATCAGGGATGCATGCACTGTCCTGGCACCATTTGAGGAGGCCACGAGGATGGTGAGCAGTGACAGTGCATGCATCAGTGACACTGTACCTCTTGTCCACCTGTTGGAGCACACGCTGCGTGGAATAATGGACAGGGCACTTGAGGCAGAACAGAGGCAGGAAGAGGAGGACTTCCTTGCCTCTCAAGGCCCCCTTTACCCAGACAGTGTTCCTTCTGTCCCACCCATCGCACAGGAAGAGGAGGAGGAGGAGGAGGATTGTGTCAGCATGGAGGTGGAGCCTGGCACTCAGCAGCATCAACAGCAGCAGTCTTTTAGGGATGATTTACAGTCCCAAGAAACCCGTGGACTTGTACGTGGCTGGGAGGAGGTGGCTGCGGATCATGTCGTCCTTAGTGACCCAGAGGACTCCGGACCGAATGCCTCAGCTAACCTACGCTGCATGGCCTCCCTGATCCTGCAAAGTCTGCGGAAGGATCCTCGTATTCTTCGGATCAAGGAGAGGGACCATTACTGGCTGGCCACTCTCCTTGATCCACGGTACAAGGGTAAGGTTGCGGACCTTATGTTACCGTCGCAGAGGGAGCAGAGGATGAGACAACTCCGGGAGGCCTTGCAGAAAGGTCTGTGCAACGCGTTCCCAGAGACTGGGAGGTTACAAACTCCTGGTCCTGGACAACGAGTTGCTGAGGCTTCGGCCAGTCAAAGAAGGAGCGGTGGGGAAGGTGGCCGTCTGACCGATGCGTTCAGACAATTCTTTAGTCCGCAGCCCCAAAGTATGATCGGTTCCAGCAACCATCGCCAGCGTCTGATAAACATGGTGCAGGAATATCTAGGGGCAAGGTCAGACTTGGACACCTTCCCCACCGAAAATCCTCTGGCTTACTGGGTCTTGAGGATGGATCACTGGCCAGAGCTTGCACAGTATGCAATTGAGCTACTGGCCTGTCCTGCATCCAGCGTTCTTTCGGAACGCACATTCAGTGCTGCTGGAGGATTTGTCACGGATCACAGGGTGCGCCTGTCCACCGACTCGGTTGATCGACTGACTTTCATCAAGATGAACCAGTCTTGGATCACCACCAGCTACCACACACCTGATGCTGATATAACAGACTAATTGATTTTAACATGTCACATCCCTTCAAGACTGATGCTGATGCTGAGTGCCTGTGCTGTTATGTTGACTGGCTATCCTCCTCCTCCGAGTCCTCAATGATACGATTGATGATGATAGCTTGGAAGATCATTTTTGTTTATGGGTGCCGCCACCAGTGCCTAACGCCCAATTTTTCAGCCCCTGTTTAACAGGGGCGTGTAATTACAATTTTTGAAGCAATACTTTGCAACAGGGCTCATTGCTGTGCTCCAAGTACAGTATCTGTGAGGGGTTGCAGTGTTGTGCCACCAGTGCCTAAGGCCCAATTTTTCAGCCCCTGTTCAACAGGGGCATGTAATTACAATTCTTGATCTAATAATTCACAGCAGGGCCCATTGCTGCTCCCACCAAGAGTAACTCTGAGGGCTTACAGTGTTGTGGCAACGCCACCACCACCACCACCACGAAAGGCCCAATTTTTCAGCCCCTGTTCAAAAGGGGCATGTAATTACAATTCTTGATCTAATAATTCACAGCAGGGCCCATTCCTGCACCCACCAAGAGTAACTCTGAGGGCTTACAGTGTTGTGGCAACACCACCACCACCACCACCACCACCACGAAAGGCCCAATTTTTCAGCCCCTGTTCAACAGGGGCATGCAATTACAATTCTTGATCTAATAATTCACAGCAGGGCCCATTGCTGCACCCACCAAGAGTAACTGTCAGGGCTTACAGTGTTGTGGCACCAGCACCACCATCAAAGGCCCAATTTTTACTACCACTGTTCAACAATTATATGTAATTACAATTCCTGATATAATAGTTGACAGCAGGGCGTTCCAGCACCAACCAAGAGTAACTGTGAGTGCTTACAGTGTTGTGCCAACACCAACAACTAAGGGGCCTATTTCTGCAGAGTATATACGGCAGGTCCCTACTTTCAAACATCCAACTTACAAACGACTCCTACTTGCAAACGCAAGAAGACAACAGGAAGTGAGAGGAAATCTACCCCTAGGAAGGAAAATTCTCTCCTGTAAGAATTAATATGGGAGAAAGGTGTCTCCTCTGTACTGATGCTTTATCACCAATCCTTGTTTCAAGAAAAACACCACATTTCAAAAACAGTTGTCATTGGGATGGAAAGTGAGGTGAAATGTTCTGAACAGGGGCACAGACAGCAAAACAAATGTTACAGGGGTGATAACCCTTACCTATGTTTTCCAAAAAGTTTAAAAATAGATTTTTGGGCTGGAGCTACACTTAAACAATGTACCTGTTCAAAATTACAAACAGATTCTATATAAGAACAAACCTACAGTCCCTGTCTTGTATGCACCGCCTGTATACGGCTGTTCAGAGTATATAGGGCCTTTTTTATTTTATGTGCGGGGGTTCCCCTTAATATCCATACAAGACCCAAAGGGGCTGGTAATGGGCTGGGGTAGGGGGGGGGGGGTCATGGGGTATCTATGCCATTTTTCTTAAAGATTTTCATCCATATTACCGGGACCAGACATTACATTAAAGCCGCAAGCAGTTTTAAATGGCTTTTTTTTCCTTTAGAAGTGTCATTTTGTGCAGGGACAGTTCTAAACACGGGAAACACGTGGTACTTCACAGGCATACTTTAGACACCCCCCAGGTACGATATTTAAAGGAATATTTGACTTTTTTTTTTTCACTTTATGCATCATTAAAATGACTGCTCCCGAAAAACGACCGTTTTTAAAACTTCTTTTTGCATTGATACATGTCCCCTGGTGCAGAACCCGGGTTCCCAAACCCTTTTTAGGACAATAACATGCATAATAGTCGTTATAATTAGCACTTTAGAATTCGAACGTTCGCATCCATTGTATTTAATAGGGTTCTAATGTTCGTACGAACTTTCGGTCCGTTCGCGGGTTCTGGTGCGAACCGAACCCGGGGGTGTTCGGCTCATCACTAGTGGTGGGTAATATGTGCAGGATGGTGTCAGTAGGGCAGTGGATAGTGTCAGTAGAGCAATAGACAGTGTCAATTTTTTTTTTATTATTTTTTTGTTTATAATTTTTTCCAGTTTTATTTTTGTATAACTTTTTTTACAAACATTTTATGAGGGCAGTGGACAGTGTCAGTAGAACAGTGGGTGGTGTCAGTAGTTTTTTTATTTTTATTATTTAAGAAAAAAAAAATTAAATATTGTTTTCAAAGTGCTTCGGTTGGGGGTGGGGAAGGGGGCTGTGGATGGTTATGGCTGGATGGTGTCAGTAGTTTTTTATTTATTTTTATTTATACGTATTTATAATTTAATTTCTTTTTTTTTTTTTTCACAATTCTTTTTTGGGGGGAAGGAGGTTGGCGGTGGATCATATTAGTAGGCAGTGGATGGTGTCAGCAGAGAAGTGAACAGTGTCAGTAGATTTTGTTTTACAATGTCAGTGTTTTTTTTATTTTACTTTTTATTATTTTTACCATTTAATTTTCAAATATTTATTTCATGCAATTCTTTTTTTTTTTTATCAGCCCTGTTGGGGGGGGGGGGGCTTTTGTGAGATATCAGGCGTCTAAACACCCCTTACTTCCCATCTTTGAGATAGAGAAAGGGACTGAGGACACAGATTCCCCAGTTCTATTTTCTGCAGCCTCAGCTGCACTGAAGATGAATGGACAGGAGACAGAGGCTCCTGTTCATTCATAAACTGAAACATCATAAACACAGGAACACAGTTTACGATGCTCAGTTATGAGTGAACAGTCAGTGATCACTGACTTCTGCTCTCCATCCTGACAGATCCAGTACGAGGGGGGACCAGAGGAGCACAGAGGGGGAGCCGGAGGAGCACAGAGGGGGACTGGAGGAGCACAGAGGGGGACTGGAGGAGCACAGAAGGGGAGCCAGAGGAGCACAGAGGGGGACCGGGGGAGCACAGAGATGGACCAGAGGAGCACAGAGGAGGACCGGAGGAGAATGCCGGAAGCCATAGGTGGACATGGGGAGCCTGAGGAGGACCAAGGGAGCCAGAGAAGGACATGAGGAACTGGAGGAGGAGCCAGAGGCAGACCCAGGGAGCCAGAGGAGTGCACAGGGGCCCAGAGATTAGGGACATTTAATGGGCAGTCAGGGATGATCGTGCAGCGGTGGGGGCAGTTACAAGCACCAATCTCATTGTGTGGCTTTCAATGAAGCAGCTGACAGCCGTGGGAGGGAGAGGAGGCGGGAGGGAGAGGAGGAGAAGCGGCTCTCAGCTGCTTCATTGAAAGCCACACAGGGAGATCAGTGCTTGTAACTGCCCCCACCGCTGCACGATCATCCCTGACTGCCCATCAACTGTCGCGCACCGATCATGTCGGGGGTAAAACCGGGGACAGACTTCTTCCTCACCGTCTGGTCACCCGACTCTAAAGATGTACACCGGAACAAATTCCATGACATGGCTTGTGAATGCTGTATCTCACTACATCTGTCCATTCCGCAGATCCAGTGGTCCACATCACTTCCGGTCTGCTTGATAGCATCACTTCCGTTACATGTATGGCTTATGCTGACGCGTTTCGTCATAACGACTTCCTCAGAGGATACACACACCTTGCAAAAGGCTGGCCATTTAAGACTTCTTTGCAACCAAATCTTCTATAGTTGCTCTGTGCATGCTCTTCCTTAAACACACAACCTCTATGACCAGCCCTTCACAACGACTTTAAACACCTGATATTCATTCTTTCACTGAGTGGTGGCTGATGATGCATTTAACCGCCCCCTTCCACCTGGAAACTCCATCCACATGAGTAAGCTCTCATAGGTTTGGCGGGGGTCCAGGCTGAGACTGCCATTCACTATCATACAGCAGGTCTTGACTTGATGTGCGGCTCCCAGAACACCTAGTGACTTTCTACCATTTCTGTATCCAGTCCCCTTAGACATAAATGAGCAGTTGGCCTTTGCAGTGGCCCTGCTGCAAGGGAGGGCTTTTAGGTATCCCCAAGTTCAGCTTTAGACTTAATCTAAAACTTAACCCTCTAAATCTTAACCTTAACCCTTAACCCCTAAACTAAATGCTGACACTAAGTTAACCCTTTGTAATCTGAACTTTGTTGAGGCCAAGAGTATCCGTACAGTCCTGTGCCAACAAAATGATCCTGATTACTGAGATAAACATTTAATGCCAACATATCCTGCCGGATCCATGATAAATGTCTTATTGAAAATACATTTTTTTTGTCTAAAAATGTTTTTTGATCTATTTTCTATATATTTTTATACCCTTTCTCAATTTTAAGAGCTGGGCTGTTCCATTCTATTTTTTTTGTTCTAAATAGCTGTTCCCATCTTGCTAACTGTATTTCATTCTCTTACTCAACACATTCCTTCTCTCACACACACACATATATATTTAATCTTTCATCCATACATCTTTTGCTATCTCACATAAACTTATCATTTCCACTCATTCTACATCTCATTCTTTACTCTTTATTACTTTGCATATTCATTCACATCATATTCCATTTCATTCTATTTTCCATTATTTTTCATATCTTATTTTATTTTTTATTTTTTTATTTTTTCAATAAATGTTTTATTTTTTCATTTTATTATTTTTATTTTTCATTTTTAATTCTTTATCTTATTTTATTATTTTTCATTTTATTCATCTTTTAATATCTATCATTATCACTTTAAACACATATATACACTATTTAATTAATTTTTTTCACATCCTTCTCTATTTTTTCTCATTTATCACTTTCATTCCCTTTACATCCTCTTTTTCTGATTTAATGTCACCTTTCACCCTTTCCCCACCTCACCTCATTATTCCTCCCTTACAGTTTGAACGATTAACCATACACACCTGTCAGCCCTTTATACATCCTGAGTGACTTCCAATGATGCTTATATACTTCCCACACGCATGGGATCGTCATCCCCCATGACTAAGCTCCGGGGGGGGGGGGGGAGCGAAACACATTGGGGGTGTGGCCTGGCGGTAACCTAGGGTAAGGTTGTCTTTCTTATTACCACCACAGGACTCTGTGGATGTGCGGCACCAGGGATCTTTCCCTTCTTCCTACCATGATAAATAGATTTGTCACATTGGTTATATGGAAGGTATTGGCTGCTATATGGTTCAGAAGGGAAGATAGCAGGGAGCAGATGGATTTCAGAATGAATGAATAGGCAGTATCCAATAAGTGAATGCAAATGCAAACATGGATAATTTTGACTGCTTTGTACTATAGGATCATCCTAACAAACTCGTTTTGTCCATTAAATGGATTCCTTATTTAAGTCGATAACGTTGTGGTGGCAACATTTAAAACATTTGTTCTCTTGGCATATGACTTCAGGGAAATTACCTGCATGTGACAGACAATTTGGATTAATGTTAATATTTTGTCCATTAGTGGTGCTCTGGTTAAATTTTGCTCACCCCCCATAATCCTAACTCAATATGCATTACTGATTTCTGCACATAGGACGGTTTACATTCAATATGCACTTCTCCTGCGACTATTCTCTAGAGACTACAAGCCATTGACATATTAAGAGGGACTATTGAGTTTTGTAGGGCAGAGTGAGCTCACAGTGTGTGCTATGCAGATACATGTGTATGGAGTGATTAGTTCCTGTCTTTTCTAGGAATAGAAGTTTTCCTGGGTCTTTAGACTCCTAGCAGCAAGCAATGCACCTTGTGCTTCTCTACATGTGAAATGACAGTTCATATTATGTGAGAGAGTCTGGACATCCACCCCGTGCAGGGACAGGGCCATCCAGTGCCCAGGGCAAAGATGCCAAACTGTGCCCCCCCTTCCCTTAGTGTTAGTGTCAGGGCGCCCAAATCCCTGCAATAAACCATTGCACCCGGGGCAGCCGACCCTCCTGCCCACCCCTTGTCCCGGCTCTGCATGATGGAATTTTGATATTTGTATTGCTTCTCCCAAAAGCCTTCCTAATGCTTGTATTATGGCTGTTGGGAGGAGTACTGAGGCAGTGTGCTTTAATATTTCTGGAAGCTAAATACAGCACCCTGCCGGTCCCTCCCACTGGCCATGACCTGCCTGTATAGCACAGAGAAACACCGAGACCTAGTAATGACATCACTGGATCTAAAATATGGCATATAATGAAAACGGAAAGGTTTTATTAGAAAACTTCATTAGCATGTCAATGAGGGGAGGGGAGGGGGGGGGGGATAAAAAGGGCAAAATAGATGAAGATGAAACTTCACCTGTAAAGCAACAATAAAAACCTTAAACTAAAATATAAGCTGCGATAAAATTTTAACACAAATTATGATTCAATAGAAATAACTATAAATAACTTTGAATGGTCTAAAGCTGTTGCGCTCAAACAGTGAAAATTGCACATATTGCAAATATTACAAGGTAGTGAAAAAATATTAATAATAAATAGTCCAGTGCAAAGTCCAAACAATATGTATATTTTCCAGTGAAGGTAATCAGTGATTCCAATGAGTCTCCAACACCATCCAACACCTTTAAGAAGTGATCTTGTGAGTTGATACCACCACCAATGGCGTGTCGCTCTGTCCTACGCGCTTCATCATACGTTTGACGTCGATCAGGCGCAACCATAAAAAGCTGACAGGGGTTCTAAACGCTCACCATGTTATCCAAATCTATAACAAAACTTTGGACTTTAGATAAACTTTAAGTGAATCTGGCATTTTCGCTTTTTTTTTTTTCTTTTTTTGTGTTTACTATGTATGTTGAACATGATCTCACAAGCATCTGAGTATGCTATATCCTTTGTACTTCAAAATTGTGATAAAAATTGAATAAATTAAGATTCTCTTACTGAACTGCCATAGTTACAGGGCCAATCAAACAAACAATCACATCTGCCCTGAAAAAATAGAGCTACACTGTAGGGTTGATTTTCTAAATGCAAATAGGCTGTGCATTTCACAAAGTGTAGTTGCACTCTGCAAGTGCAGTTGCTCCAGAAATTAGTAAATGAGCAAAAGCTATGCTGACTTCCATCATCCAATCATGTGCAAGCAAAAATTCTGTTTTTTTTTTAAATTTTCCTTGCATGTGATTGGATACTCTTTACAAAGCGCAGCTTTACCTCATTTACAAAGCTCTGTGGCAACTGCATTATTTATCTATTTGTCTTTAATAAATCAACCCCTTAAAGTTTACCAGAAAGCAACATTTAACTTATCGCATCTTACTAATCCTTAGATGTGGTAGCTGCATTACTTTTCTTTTCTTAAGGTTTTTTTCTTTTTCCACCTGTCTACGCACTGTGAAGTGGAAAGAAAAAATAAATAAATGTAATAACAAATATTGTTGAACAAAATAAAAATAAAAAAGAATTAAAGAACCAACACCCCTGCCACCATGCACATACATAAACACGCGTACCCCCAGGATGCACATGCATAAATAAACAATAATTGCGTACCAAGTATTGGACAGTGCTTTGTGCACTGGAGTGAGAAGAATACTTCTAGGGCTCTTATTTATGGTTAACTCTATACTGATAAGCTGTAAAGGTTTTAAAGTGTCACTTATTTAAGTTTTGTAATTGTTCGTTGTTTTGCAGGTGAAAGGCTTGACATGTCTGTCATCAATTTACTCAACACAGTCTCATCTAGTGAATTTGGAAAATAAAATGTGAATTATTATGTGTGTACTGAATTTTTTTTTTTACTAAAAATATAACTTTGGAAAAACAGTTGTGCAAATATCCTGGGACATAAAATTAAAATTGTAAACAAAAAATATATAATATTTTGGGGTTTAAAGTAATTTTTAGGCCTAAAATGCACATTTTATCATGCGTGTTGCAAAAAGGATGCAATTATTTGTTTGCATGTTTTTCCAGGGTGAAATGTAATGTAATGTAATATTGGAATATTATAAAGAAAATCTAATGTTACTTCTTCACAATATGGCAGTCTGCAGGCATTCTGTACATCCCGTTAATGTACAGAATAGCCCAAAAATCGAATTTCCTGTTTTTCTCATAAGTCTCCTATGGGATACAGATGGCTTTTCTATTCACTATTACATAATCTTCAAAATTATCCTTTGTAGGGAATTTGTTAATGTGTATAATGATGTGCAGAAATCAGGGAATATGCCTAGAGATATATTAAGTGCGCATATCTTAGTCATGCGAAGGCCAAACAAAATGTTGTCCTTATGCTCCAATTATTGTCCTACTTTATTATTAAATACAGATCTAAAGATCTTTACTAAAATTCTGAATATCCATTTATTACCATTTATTATCTTACCACTCTTATTGACCCAGATCAAGTGGGGTTTACCCCAACAAGGGTGACGTAAGATAACACTATTTGAGTCCTTAATATTATTCAAGGCGCCAGATAATATTAATATTACTGTCCACAGACACTGAAAAAATGTTTGACAGGTTGGAGTTTCATGGATTGTACCATTGAACATATTGGCCTGGGCACAAATATGTATTGCTGGATTAATGCCATCTACTCTTGTCCAACTGTGGCAGTTAAAGCAAATGAAGCCCTCTCGGACTTCTTTTCTTTTCTACAAAATGGCACTCATCAAGGCTGTCCATTGTCCCCTTTGATATTTTTTTTTACACTCGAACCCCTATTACATCACATTAATAGCAACCCATGTCAGGGGATTCCCTGTCAGTCAGGAATAGGGGTGCAACGGATCAAAAAACTCACGGATCGGATCGATCCTCGGATCAGAGCCACGGGTCGGATCATTTTCGGATCGGCAAAAAAAATAAAAAATAATGTTACACCCACCGGAGTTTTCGATTTCACAGTTATTTTCAACACAAAACTGAGCTTATTTGCTTAAATACAGTATTTGTAAATCCAACGGACTCTTTACATTTTAAATTTTAAAAGCAGCAGCAAACCTTACGTGATTGCTAATGTGACAGAACACCTCTGAATTTCACATTTAACTAAATGTTAAATGTGAAAATCAGAGGTGTTCCGTCACATTAGCAATCATGTAAGGTTTGCTGCTGCTTTTAAAATTTAAAATGTAAACAGTCCGATGGATTCCAAATAATGTATTAAAGCTGATAAGCTCCGTATTGTGTTGAATTTAACTGAAATCTAAAACTCCATTGGGTGTAATAAGATGTCCGCTTGGCCCCTTCTCTATCATTACTGTGCAGGAGTGTGGGGTGGAGCAAGATGGTGGCGAAGCGTCACTACAGCGGCCGCCGCCGGGTGTACCTAGATGGCCGCCGCTCCGGAGCTAGGCCGAAGCCGCGGCCTTTCCTACGGCCGAGGCTCCGGAGCGCTGGTGGTGATCCGATCCGCTCCGGAGCGCTGGTGGTGATCCGATCCGAACAGGGTGAGTGCAATACTTTTGGGCGAGGATTCACAGTCACAGCGGTGTTGGTGGAAGGAATTTCTTTTTATCAAGTTATGGATTTTGTATGCTGTTTTTAAGTCGAAACACTTGGATACACTTATAGAGAAATTCATTTTTGGGCTTGTGTAGCCCCTTCCTTTTTTTATTTCTTTTCTCTTTTTTTTTTCTTTGAAAGTGTGTGATCACTTTGAAATTCACTTCAATGGACGTTATGTATTGAATATAATTATTCACATAATTATTTATATTTTCACATTTTTGCACTTTTTCACGTGGTGTAAGATTGAGTTTTATATTTGTTTAGTTATATATTTCACAATATATGTTTTAGCGCCACTATTTTAGATATTTAAAATACGTTTTCACATTATTACTTGGTTTAAGTTGGCAGCTTGCTAGGATAGTAGTTTAACTTTAGACTCATATGCGCAGTGGTGGTTTATTTGATTAAGGTGCGAGTTAATCTGTTTACCAACATTTTCTAATCATGTAAGGTTTGCTGCTGCTTTTAAAATTTAAAATGTAAACAGTCCGATGGATTTCCAAATAATGTATTAAAGCTGATAAGCTCCGTATTGTGTTGAATTTAACTGAAATCTAAAACTCCATTGGGTGTAATAAGATGTCCGCTTGGCCCCTTCTCTATCATTACTGTGCAGGAGTGTGGGGTGGAGCAAGATGGTGGCGAAGCGTCACTACAGCGGCCGCCGCCGGGTGTACCTAGATGGCCGCCGCTCCGGAGCTAGGCCGAAGCCGCGGCCTTTCCTACGGCCGAGGCTCCGGAGCGCTGGTGGTGATCCGATCCGCTCCGGAGCACTGGTGGTGATCCGATCCGAACAGGGTGACCCGTTCGAATCACGGATCACCACCGATCCGTTGCACCACTAGTCAGGAACAACATAAACTAACAGCCACCTACTAGAATGATCTGATCTTTTTTTAATGTCCTATGAAACATCCCTAACAAATCTTATGCAAGAATTTCAAAACGTATAGCACTTTGACTAATAAAAAAACTTTTAAATGAATGTTGGCATATCACAGGCCATACACATTATATTGACTGCAAGGAGGATTTCAAAGCTTTGTCAACCCTTGTCCTTTCAAATGGACTGATACAGACATCACAAATTTAAGGATACAGGTAACACCCTTTTTCCCCTTTCCTCACTTCCATCTGTGCTGATCTCTCCAGATGGGCAAAAGAAGACTTTTTCCTGTTTTGGTCATAATAGTTGATTAAAAATGAATGTCCTCCCATGCCTTTTATATCTACTACAAACCATACCCATTCACATCCCTACATACTCTCTCAAATCTATGCACAGGGGAATTCCTTTCGGTCCTTTTTAGGCCAGAAAGCTCACTGTATTGACTCTTAAAATTCTCACCAATTTGCATGGTGAATTCCCAGGCCCCTTCCTGTACCAGGCAGCAGCCCATGTGGTATGAGTAATGGACTGGTGCAGAAATGCTTTGATTGAAAAAAGGTCCAATCTAGAGCAAGACTTTGTGCCTTTACCATTGATAGCATTGCCATGGTTACATCGTTCGCACACAGGGTCTCTAATCTCCAATCCACTAACAAATTTCTCCCTTGCAACTTTTATACACACACAAAACTACTTATTTTGCCTCCCCTCACTAAGCTAAGCAGGGCAATAACTTCTCCGCAGGATGTGGAAACCTTGCAAGAAGATCTGAACAAATTAATGGGGTGGTAAATGAGGTTTAGTGTAGAAAATTTTTAAATAACGCATTTGGGTGGCAAAAATATGAATGCAATCTATACACTAGGGGGAGAACCTCTGGGGAATCTAGGATGGAAAATGACCTGGGGGTCCTAGTAGATGATAGGCTCAGCAATGGAATGCAATGCCAAGCTTCTGCTAATAAAGCAAACATAATATTGGCATGTATTAATAAAGGAAATAACTCCAGAGATAAAACGATAATTCTCCCACTCTACAAGACTCTGGTCCGGCCGCACCTGGAATATGCTGTCCGGTTCTGGGCACCAGTCCTCAGGAAGGATGTACTGAAAATGGAGCGAGTACAAAGAAGGGCAACACAGCTAATAAAGGGTCTGGAGGATATTAGTTATGAAGAAAGGTTACAAGCACTGAACGTATTCTCTCTGGAGAAGAGGCGCTTGAGAGGGGTTATGATTTCAATTTACAAATACCATACTGATGACCTCACAATAGGGATAAAACTTTTTGGCGGAAGGGATTTTAACAAGACATGTGGCCACTCAATAAAACTAGAAGAAAAGAGGTTTAACTTTAAACTATATAGAGGGTTCTTTACTGTAAGAGTTGCAAGGATGTGGAATTCCCTTCCACAGGCGGTGGTCTCAGCGGGGGGGCATCGATAGTTTCAAAAAACGATTAGATAAGCACCTGAACAACCGCAACATACAGGGATATACAATGTAATACTGACATAAAATCACACACATAGGTTGGACTTGATGGACTTGTGTCTTTTTTCAACCTCACCTACTATGTAACTATGTAAGTATGTTTCCAATAATAAGGGAATCCGAACTTTGCCCCAAGACCTTCAAGATTATTCCTTTGCATTGTTGTTTTCTGCTGTCCGCTTTTGGCTACACCATTTCACTAAGGGATATCATTTCAAATCCATCCCTGAAATTCAATGGATAACAACCTTCTCTCTTGATTTTTAAAAGACAATGCAAATAAGAAATTTATTAGCGACATATATAAAATGCATGCCCACGTTTGCCCCTTTGAAACCTTTATGTATTTTCACTGAACCCAAGACTCTGAGACATACCCTTTCCCAGAACTATGCCCTTCTCCTTGCACCACCAGAAGGCTACATTCCACATTATATTACCCAATGTTACACTGAAATAGGGACTTTCACTAAACACCAAGTAGACTACATAATATATTTTGCGCACAAAGTCTCTATAGCAAACAACATCAAGAAACAAGTTCCTTATCAGGTGGCATTATACCCCACCCTGACTATATAACCTGTTTCCCAATTTTTCTTCCACATGCTGAAGGTGCAACAATGCACAAGGGACTACGTTAAATATATTCTGGTCCTGTCTAGTCATATACCCTTTTTGGAACAAAGTTAGGGACATTGTCAAAAAACAATATGACTTTAGGAAGCAGAATAAAAAGACACTCCTTTGACACCTACTGTATGGGCCGGGCCTACTCACCCTGCACATGGGGGTACTTTTCTTGTGTGCGTGCTCATCAATGCCCAGGACCAGGCGGGGCCAACATTATGGCGGTACCCCGACTTAGAGATGAGCCATACACTAGGTGGTATGGGTTAACCTACAGCGTTCCTCTGTAAAACGTATTGTCACATGTTACTACACACCTTCCTAGTTGCAAATTGAATTTAGGAGGGACAGTGCTGAGCCCATGTCCTCTTCACCAGTCCAGCATACCTCAATTCCAGTGAGAGAATGGGGTCCTGCTGAGCACTAGCACTGACCTCATGTGTGCTCATCATTAACTCCTTTTCTTTCCCGTACCATGCATCCAGGTTCATAGGGTCTCTGTACCACAGGTTCAGTCTTAGATACTGTGAGAGAACTGATTGCAAGGGAGGGAGGCAGACAGTGGCAGCCCATCCATACGGGGCGCATGGGAACCGCCCCCCTAATCCATGCATCCGGCCCCTAACCTACATGCGGGGTGCTGGACGCATTAAATTCTAATGGGTTTTTAATTTATTTTTTGAAGCACGTGATTATGGCTCTAATTGGCTTAAAAAAAGGTGGGCTCAGGGCGAAGAGAATTGAATGGATTGTTTGCCGGCCTACCCAAATAAATATACCACCACTGGAGGCATGACACCAATACCCTTGCTACCGGAGGACCTTTTACCTTTGCCAGGTGCCAAGCTTCATGACCGGCAGCTATACACTTCCCACCAGTTCCTGCCTACCCGTGGCAACTGTTCTCCAACTCCAATTCTCCTGCCGAGTTAACGTTTCGTAGTGGCCTTGCTTCATATCCCATGTGTGCTTTAGAGGCCCTTTTCTTCTGATACGCCATGTACCACCATGTACACCTTTAATAACTTCAGACCAAGTTTAAGAACGTTATTGGAAACACTTCAGAAACATAACAGAGTTAAGTGCATCTTAGTCCTTTTCCTCACTGAGTCCAATGGTGATGAGTCCCTTTAGGGTGACAGATGCAGGATATATTTCTCAAAGTGACACAGACCTTCCAGCTCCCATGCGATCCTCACAGTCAAAGAGAGAGACTCCTGAGCCTGGCTTCTTCCCTGAATACAATTCACCCAGGAAGGAAGGCAGGACCAAAAAAGCCTGGAAAACTGCTGGCACACACTTAACCCTTCCCTGGCCTGAGCAGCCTAAGCTCACTTTCTGTAAAAACATATTCCTATTGTAGGAACTTACCTACACACCTACATAATTCAGCAAGGACATTTGTTTCTTGAACAGTAGAAACAGTTACAACCTGCTGCTATTTATTACTCAGTGGTTGGTTAAGGTGGGGAAGATTTGCCACATGAAAAAATTCTTCCTTTGCATGTAACATTAAAGAGAACAGTTTATGCCATGTACACACGATTGATTTAGTCGAGAAAATCGACGGGAAAAACGAGGAACGGCTTGTTCCCCTACACACGGACGTTTTTCCTGACATTTTTTCTCTTGGTCGAGAAAAACGACCGTGTGTAGGCTCCCTGGCAGTGTTTCCCTATGGGAAAACTGCCGCGGAAAAAAATGCCGTGAATCACGACGAGAAAAATTAGAGCATGTTTTAATTTTTCTCGTCGTGATTCATGCCATTTTTCTCGTCAGGAAAAATGATGAACATCGACACACGCTCGTTTTTCTCGTCAAAGAGAAAAAATTTCATTTTTCCCTACGAGAAAAATGGTCGGGTGTACGCGGCATTAGAAAAAACTGGTACTACAGTTTTTAGTTCACTACTTTTGGGGAATTTTAGTCCCTACTGAGGACTAAATGAGATTCTGTGGGAGAAATGTACTTGTTTTCTGCACCTTTGTACTTTCACCTTGTAAACCACTTTAAAAAGATGAAAATAAAGAATTTAAAAAAATAATGTCACAGCCATGTTCCACAGAGTGCTTGAGACACATACATTATGTCACAACACAGGTCTCCCAAGGGTCATCACCCAATGAGGATTAGCAGGAGACCAACAGAACACTTCCAAGCATGTGTGACACATTAAAAGTATGTTGCAAGAGCGTCTCGATCCCCTCAGAATGCTTGTGACGTTGAAGTTTTGCAGCACAGATTCTGCAAAGTATTAACCAGGAAAAACCAGGAGGCAGTGCACACGTCTAAGGCTCCATAGAAAAGAAGACAAATCTCCGAACTTATTGTAGCGGTGATCTGGAGGGCAGCTAACACACACAGCAGCAAGGTGCAGGACCCAGTGGGAACGTCACATGCCCGGCAGTCTTTGCTCTCCAAAGTAGCCTTTAGAGACAGGATTACACCAGGCAGCGCCATGGATCAGCCAATCCAGAAAACTGCAAAGGAAGCTCTCTTGGCTCTGCAATTATCCTTGATTGAAGGAAAAAATATCTTGATAAAAAAAGAAGTAATGATTGACTGACATTACATTTTTTGCTGCCAGTGTCCAATTCTGCTGTAGGTGAAAAAAAATAAAATAACTTATTGGTCTCAGAATTCATTCTGGCCCTGTTTCCTTCAATGAACAATAAAAAAGATTTATTGTAAATATTAATAGTATCATGTTCACTTAAAGCGGACCTTCAGTCATTTTTTCAAATTTCCATCTATTAAATCTTCTGCCCTTGTTGTTTTTACTTTTGGATAGTAAAATTTTTTTTTTTTTTTACAGTCAATACCTTATACTGCCCACTTCTTGTTTCTTGTCTGGTCATTAGCCTAGGCTTATGACATCATGCACAGCTCTCTCTCTCTCGCTCTTATGAGAGTTTGCCAGGAAGGGCCAATGAGAGCTGCGGGGCTGCAGAGCTGGAGGTGTGCCTCTGTGTGTCTGTGTAAATCCAAGAAGTGAACAGGTAGCAGCTTTAGCTGCCCACAGTTAAAATGGCTGCAGTCAGACTTAGTGGAGAGAGATTTTTGCAGCATATTGGCAAGTACAGAATCACAGTATATATAAAATAATATGTAAAGTGGTTGGAAGGAAGCTTCAGAATGGCAAATATGTTTTTATTACAAAAAACAAATTTCGAGCAGACTGCAGTTCCTCTTTAACATGCATGTCTGCAAACCTCTATTCTGTATTGCTACAGTGACAATTGTTGTGACAATTCTTTTGCTTTCCCCATGACTCAGAATCCAGAAACGTCAGTGCAGCACTGGATGAAAGATGCAAGGGTCTGTCAGGAGTCCAGAAACTCATTGACCTTTTATACACACACACTAATTACAAGCAAACAGATCACAGGTGAGGATGATTACATTTAATAGCCATTCAACCCCATTTGTGTCAACTTGTGTGCATGTTATCAGGCCAAAATCACCAGGGTATGTAAACTTTTGATCATTGAGTCATTTGGGTAGTTTCTGTTGCCAATATAATTTAAACACTAGCCATGAATGAAAGAAATGTTTTTGTGTTATTATTCATATTCTCAGAAAAATGCCCAAGAAATCATCAATTCTGCCAGGGTATGTAAACTTATGAGCACAACTGTATGTCTGTTAGTAAATCAGTGATACGTGAGGAAACTGAAGGGGTGAGCTGAGGGGTAGAGAGATAGATTTGGGTGTCGTCAGCATAGAAATTATATTGAAAGCCATGGGAAGCTATCAGCTGACCATTATGCCATAACACTAACTTTAAGTGTCCTTTCACACCTATGAGCGGACATTTTAAAGCGGAGGTGCAGCCAAAAAAAAAAGTCAGCAGCTACTAACAGTGTAGCTGCTGACTTTTAATAAGGACACTTTCCTGTCCTACTCACCCGCGATGTCGGTCCCGCCACGGCGATCGATCGCTGCTGGCAGGTCCCGGCTCCTTCATCCTGAGTAAGGGAAACAGGCAGTGAAGCCGTAAGGCTTCACTGGTCGTTTCCTACTGCGCATGCGCCACTCGCACGGCACTTTGTGAATGGGCGGTTTGCCTCCTGGGATACACACAGTTCTCAGAAGGCAGCACGCCCCATTCACAAGAAGAGGAAGCGGAAGGAGACCCACCGCAGACGAGAAGAGGCACATTAGAGTCAGATTAGGGGACTTCCGCATAGCAACAGGCATTTAGGGTGAGTATACATTTTTTCAGGGTGGACCTCCACTTTAATAAGCATTAGACATGTGCACACTGAAATATTTCGTTTCGGAATTTCGTTTTCGTTAGAAAAATAAATTTATTTAGTTACTCCCGAAATTCGTTTTTATTTATTTCGTTTTTCGTTAGAAATTGCATTCGTCCGAAAATCGGAATTAATTAAGGTCGAATCTGTCATTGAAGGCTTATGGTGTCTGTCGAATGTTCAAAGAAGATTCGACGGAGCAGCGAAACTGTACGACGCTGCAATCGTACATTTCCGGTCGAATGTTCCGCCTACAAGCTATAGATGAATTCTATTGTATGACTAGTAATAATTATATTTTTTAATTACTATTACTAGTCAACAGGGATGAGCCGAACACCCCCCTGTTCGGTTCGCACCAGAACCTGCGAACAGACAAAATGTTAGTGTGAACTTTAGAACCCTATTAAATACAATGGACTCGAACGTTCGAAATCTAAAGTGTTAATTATAAAGGCTAATATGCAAGTTATTGTCCTAAAAAGTGTTTGGGGACCCGGGTCCTGCCCCAGGGGACATGTATCAATGCAAAAAAAAAGTTTTAAAAACGGCATTTTTTTCGGGAGCAGTGATTTTAATAATGCTTAAAATGAAAAAATTAAAGTGAAATATTCCTTTAAATTTCGTACCTGGGGGGTGTGTATGATATGCATGTAAAGTGGCGCATGTTTCCCGTGCTTAGAACTGTCCCTGCAAAAAATGTCATTTTTGAAAGAAAAAAAGTCATTTAAAACTCACTCGCGGCTATTAATGAATTGTCGGCTCCCGGCAATACATACAAAAGTCATTGATAAAAAAAAAAAAAAAAGCGTGGGGGTTCCCCAGAATTCAATTACCAGGCCCTTCAGGTCTGGAATGGATATTAAGGGGAACCCCGCCGCAAATTTAAAAAAAAATTGACGTGGGGTTCCCCCAAATATCCATTCCAGGCCCTTCAGATCTGGCATGGATTTTAAGGGGAACTCCACCCCAAATTTAAAAAAAATGGCGTGGAGTCCCCCTAAAAATCCATACTAGACCCCTTATCCGAGCACGCAACCTGGCCGGCCGCAGGGGAAGAGGGGGGGACGAGAGAGCGGCCCCCCCTCCCTCCTGAACCGTACCAGGCCACATGCCCTCAACATGGGGAGAATGTCCCCATGTTCATGGGGACAAGGGCCTCATCCCCACAACCCTTGCCCGGTGGTTGTGGGGGTCTGCGGGCGGGGGGCTTATCGGAATCTGGAAGACCCCTTTAACAAAGGGGACCCCCAGATCCCGGCCCCCCTATGTGAATTGGTAAGGGGTACATTGTACCCCTACCATTTCACAAAGAAAGCGTAAAAAAATGTTTAAAAAAACACACAAACACCTTGAAAAAGTCCTTTATTTAAAAAAAAAAACTTTCCAGCGGTGAAATCCAGTGTCCCGCGGCGATCCCGATGTCCAGCGCTGTCCTTCATTGGTTGTGCCTGAGCGGACCTGATGGGGAACTCCCTCTCAGTGTTTTAAATGTATAGACCCGCCTCTTCTAAAGTTCCCCATCAGGTCCGCTCAGCGGACCAGATGCGGAACATGAGAAGGGGCGGGTCTATACATGTATTACCAAAGTGAGAGCAGTTCCCCATCAGGTCCGCCCCCTCGGTATGTCGGACCCGCCTACGTCATTGGCTTGAGCGGGGAACTTCCTTCACTATGTAAATTTAAATTACACAGTGAAGGAAGTTCCCCGCTCAAGCCAATGACGTAGGCGGGTCCGACATACCGATGGGGCGGACCTGATGGGGAACTGCTCTCACTTTGGTAATACATGTATAGACCCGCCCCTTCTCATGTTCCGCATCTGGTCCGCTGAGCGGACCTGATGGGGAACTTTAGAAGGGGCGGGTCTATACATTTAAAATACTGAGAGGGAGTTCCCCATCAGGTCCGCTCAGGCACAACCAATGAAGGACAGCGCTGGACATCGGGATCGCCGCGGGACACTGGATTTCACCGCTGGAATGTTTTTGTTTTTTTTTAAATAAAGGACTTTTTCAAGGTGTTTGTGTGGTTTTTTAAACATTTTTTTACGCTTTCTTCGTGAAATGGTAGGGGTACAATGTACCCCTTACCAATTCACATAGGGGGGGCCGGGATCTGGGGGTCCCCTTTGTAAAAGGGGTCTTCCAGATTCCGATAAGCCCCCCGCCCGCAGACCCCCACAACCACCGGGCAAGGGTTGTGGGGATGAGGCCCTTGTCCCCATCAACATGGGGACATCCTCCCCATGTTGAGGGCATGTGGCCTGGTACGGTTCAGGAGGGAGAGGGGGGCGCTCTCTCGTCCCCCCCTTTTCCCCTGCGGCTGGCCAGGTTGCGTGCTCGGATAAGGGGTCTGGTATGGATTTTTAGGGGGACTCCACGCCATTTTTTAAAAATTTGGGGTGGAGTTCCCCTTAAAATCCATGCCAGATCTGAAAGGCCTGGAATGGATATTTGGGGGAACCCCACGTCAATTTTTTTTTAAATTTGCGGCGGGGTTCCCCTTAATATCCATTCCAGACCTGAAGGGCCTGGTAATTGAATTCTGGGGAACCCCCACGCTTTTTTTTTTTTTTTATCAATGACTTTTGTATGTATTGCCGGGAGCCGACAATTCATTAATAGCCGCAAATGAGTTTTAAATGACTTTTTTTCTTTCAAAAATGACATTTTTTGCAGGGACAGTTCTAAGCACGGGAAACATGCGCCACTTCACATGCATATCATACACACCCCCCAGGTACGAAATTTAAAGGAATATTTCACTTTTATTTTTTCATTTTAAGCATTATTAAAATCACTGCTCCCGAAAAAACGGACGTTTTTAAAACTTCTTTTTGCATTGATACATGTCCCCTGGGACAGGACCCCGGTCCCCAAACACTTTTTAGGACAATAACTTGCATATAAGCCTTTATAATTAGCACTTTAGATTTCTCCCATAGATTTTTCGAATTTGCCGCGAACACCCCAATTTGGTTGAATCTTCGTCGTTCATGTCGAATTGTCAAGTTAGTTCTAGCTATTTTACTGCTCCTCCTCTTTGGTTACAATCAGCCAATAACATTCATCATCATCATTTTTTTATTTTACTTCCCCCACCCAATTCCAGCAGTGATCTTTTCTCTCTATAATGTCGAATCTTTTCTCTCTATAATGTCAAATCTTTTCTCTCTATGTCAAATCTTTTCTCTCTATAATGTCGAATCTTTTCTCTCTATGTAGAATAATCTTGGACTAATAGAGTTAAGGTTAGGCACATTTGACCACAGGTTCGATGGACACAGATTGTTATTGTCAGCCTCATGTCGAATCTCCTATCTATATCAAACTGTTGTTGCAACGAAAACGAAAATTAAGCATTTGTTTATGTCGGATCTTTCGGTTTTCGGATTCTGCATTTTCGTTTGTTAAAATGATAACGAAAATACCTGAAATTCGGACGAAAATGCATTCGGACGAAAACGAATGCACATGTCTAATAAGCATTAAAGCGCAATGCTAAAGTGCATCTGCCTTTTCATCTCCTATAGACCTTAATTAGAGTCAACATACCAAAAAAAGCATACCTGGCATACCTTTTGTAGTGCACCATAAGGCATGCATATTCACAACTATGTGTTGTGGTGCACTGAAGTGTCAGGTTTGTTGTTTACTGCATTGACATGGACTGGGGGGCATTAGAAATGAATGAGATGCCCCCAAAACACAAGTACATCATGTGTTACCAATGGGCATTGATACACATAGAAATGTGCAGGCTTTGGTATGAATCCATCTTTAAAGCGGAGCTCCGCCGGAAAAAAAAAATATTAAAAGCCAGCAGCTACAGCTACAGCAGCTGCTGGCTTTTAATATTTGGACACTTACCTGTCCTGGAGTCCAGCGACGTCCGCAGCAGAGGACGAGCGACCGCTCGTCGCTCTGCTGCTCCCTCCGCCATCCTCGCTGAGGGAACCAGGAAGTGAAGCCCTGCGGCTTCATGCCCGGTTCCCTACGGCGCATGCGCAAGTTGCGCTGCGCCGTTCTGATTGGTGCTCCTGTGTTCTGGGAGCCGAGTGTCTCCCAGAACACCAAGGGAAGTCTTCGGGAAGTGACGTCACTCCCGCAGATTCCCGGAGAGAGGACTCCCGGATGTGGGTGAAAATACCTGTCTAAGACAGGTATCTTCACCCCCCTCCCCCCTGAAAGGTGTCAATTGTGACACCGGAGGTGGGGAGGGTTCCAAATAGCAAAAGTTGCTATTTAGGGTGGAGCTCCACTTTAAAGACCTATGTTCACACCCAAAAAAACAGTGTATGGCTGTTTTAATAATTCTCTGGTTACATAGTTTTTTTTAAAATCAGATCCTGTTTTTATTTTTATATGGAAACAACATTAAGGCCCCTTTCACACGGAGGTCCGTTCAGGTCCGCCTGTCAGTTTTTTAGGCGGACCTAAAACGGATCCTCCATGCACCCCTATGGAGGCACGGATGTCAGCGGAGACATGTCCACTGACATCCGCTCCGCCAAAGTGTGACGGAGGAAAACCCTATTTTTCCTTCCGTCGGCGGAGCGGATCGGATGACAACGGACTCTACGGTCCGTCATCATCCGATTCCCCATAGGGGAGAGCGGCGCTCTGACAGGGCGGTCCCTGCACAGTGTGCGGGGACCGCCCAGTCATCCGTCGGCTCAGCGGGGATCAACGGAGCGATCCCCGCTGAGCAAGCGGAGCTTCACGGGGCGGATCTGCACGGATCCGCCCCGTGTGAAAGGACCCTTAGACAATACAGACAAATTATACAAACAAAATCACATTAAACAAAAGTTTTATCTCTCTTGAGTAGATATCTTTTTTCATGCATGCTAATAGTCTTCTAGCTTTGCTTGCTGCAGCTTGGCATTGCACACTATTGCTGTCTGTGAGTCTAAGATCTACTATGACCCCCAGATCCTGTTCCATCCTAGATTCCTCAGAGGATCTCCCCCTAGCATGTAACTTGCATTCATATTTTTAGCCTCCAGGAGCATTACTTTACATTTTTCAATATTAAACCTCATTTGCCATGTAGTTACCCACCCAGGGTTGGTGCAAGGATTTTTGACACCCTAGGTGAAACCTCATCTTACCGCCCCCCCTTGGCTCCACCCACTTTGCCATGCCCATGTATACCCCATCTTTTTAATGAAGTGCCCATCAAATGCAGCCTTACAAGCGCCCATCAAATGCAGCCTCACCAGCGCCCATCAAATGCAGCCTCACCAGCGCCCATCAAATGCAGCCTCACCAGTGCCCATCAAATGCAGCCTCACCAGTGCCCATCAATGCAGCCTACCATCGCCCTTCAAATGCAGCCTCACCAGCGCCTATCAATGCAGCCTACCAGCGCCCATCAATGCAGCCTACCTGCGCCCATCAATGCAGCCTTACCAGCGCCCATCATTGCAGCCTCACCAGTGCCCATCAAATGCAGCCTCACCAGTGCCCATCAATGCAGCCTACCATCGCCCTTCAAATGCAGCCTCACCAGCGCCCATCAATGCAGCCTACCTGCGCCCATCAATGCAGCCTCACCAGCGCCCATCATTGCAGCCTCACCAGCGCCCATCAAATGCAGCCGCACCAGCGCCCATCAAATGCAGCCTCACCAGCACCCATCAATGCAGCCTACCAGTGCCCATCAATGCAGGCTACCAGCGCCCATCAATGCAGGCTACCAGCGCCCATCAAATGCAGCCTCACCAGTGCCCATCAAATGCAGCCTCACCAGCTCCCATCTAATGCAGCCCTACCAGCGCCCATCATTGCAGCCTCACCAACGCCGATCATTGCAGCCTCACCAGCGCCCATCAATGAATGTTTGCTTGCTTTCATTCATTCAGGAGTCGGGACACAGACACAGTCCTCCACCGCCGCTGCGCCTCTAACACTATGTGCGAACGGAGCGGCGGCTGCCTGCTGATGATGAGACTTAGTTGCTTGCTGCAGAGAGAAGCGAGTAGGAACACTAGCGTCCGGGCGCCCCCCAGCAGCAGTGCCCCCTAGGCGGCTGCCTAGTTTGCCTAGTGGTAGCACCGGCCCTGTACCCACCCCTTTAGTTTATCAAGGTCTTCATGTAAAGTATATATACCTGCTGTGAAGTTTTCACCCTGCTTAGCTTTGTATCATCAGCAAACACTGAGATTGAACTTATACCAACCTATAAATACAAATGGCAAATCATCCTCATGCCTGAGGATGCTTTGCTCTTTGTATGTTTTAAAAAAAATACACATCTAATGTCTCAACTTGTACTGTTCTGCACATTTGGGAACGTATCTAGTGATCTTGTCTGCTGTAGAATAACAGTGACTTTAGCTATATATTTAGCTATAAAAAAAGTTATGACTCCCATCTGGTTTCCTTAAAGCAATGCTCCTCTAAGTCCTGGGACAGCACAGTAATGAGGGGGGGGGGGGGGTGAGGCTGCAGGTGTTCAGTTCACTTCAGGGACATCTGAGGTGCTTTATTAGAGTTGGTTTGTTTTTGGTTTGTTTGTGTATGCGGAGGATTAAAACATTCCAGTGTTAAAAGCCTGCTGAACTAATTTGGACTGGGAATTGTGTGACTATATAGCACAGGTCTCCAGGGAGCCAAAAGAACCTTCTATTACATGTATCAAGAGAGATTTTGCTTCATTATATACTAACATCAGAAAGAGAGTTATGTTCAATGAGGTGTTTTTCTTTTTGTATTCTCTAGATGATATGTAATGATACCATGTGATGATTAGTTTTATAATAAGGCAAGGGTGACATCATTATCCATTTTCTGGCATCAAATATATTTGATTTGATTCAATGAATACATAATGTGGTGTCTCTTTGTAGTAGCTCATGAAAATGTGATGATTAGTCATATAATAAATCTTAATAGCGTCTATTGCTTACATAATACACTATATTACCAAAAGTTTTGGGAGGCCTGCCTTTACACACGCATGAACTTTAAAGTCATCCCAGGCTTAGTCCGTCCACAAAGCCAAGGTCCATAAAGACATGGATGAGCGAGTTTGGGGTGGAGGAACTTGACTGGCCTGAACAGAGTCCTGACCTCAACCCGATAGAACACCTTTGGAATAAATTAGAGCAGAGACTGCGAGCCAGACCTTCTCGTTCAACATCAGTGCATGACCTCACAAATGTGCTTCTGGAAGAATGGTCAAATATTCCCATAGACACACTCCTTAACCTTGTGAACAGCCTTCCTAGAAGAGTTGAAGCTGTTATAGCTGCAAAGGGTGAGCCAACTCAATATTGAACCCTAAAGACTAACACTGGGATGCAATTAAAGTTCATGTGCGTTTAAAGGCAGGTATCCCAATACTTTTGTTAATATAGTGTATATCACTGACACATTTATTCCCATGCATATTGTGGTGGAAATATAGGTTCCATGCAGAGCACGCAGCCTATATTTCCTGTGCTAAATATGCACACACTTTAGATTTCATCCTTTTGCAATAATGTTATCTTTAGGCTAAATTCCACTCACCATTCATACGTCCCATCCATTCCAAGAAGCAAGCATCATCACACAGGTCTTATCATCAAGGCGTCCCAGCCAACTCTGCCAAGTCGATGCCCATAAACAGTTTTAATAAACTCCCAGCCGGAAGTGATGTCACAACATGTGACCCACCCTCCATAGGAAATGACCATACAAGGACATCCTTCCAACAAGATGTCCCATACAATTCAGTACATGAATTCAACAAAAGAACCAATTACAGACATGTATACATTCAAATAGACTAGCAGTGACATGCACTGCTTCCAATGATGGGAACTATACGACAATTATGCCTCAATGGACCACAATTGTCGTATAGCTATGCTACTGTTCTTGTGGACACAGATCTGTCCGCTTGGAGTCATTTATTACCAATGTCAGGAAGTGGGCAGTCCCCTGATGAGGCCTAAAACAACATCTCAAAATGGAGCAAACATCGCTGTTTCCATAGGAAGATTTTCCCGCCACCGATCTTCCACCAACGTCTGTATGTGCAAATGCGCTCAGATGAGCACATTACAGCAAGACTGACATTGGGGGACATCTGACAACATACATTATTACATTTTTCCACAACAGTCCTCCCTTTTTTGTCATATGCACCCCATGTCCATCGATGAAACTTGATCTGCTTCTTACACCTGGAAATGAATCAGTCCTTACAGTCCATAAAAAGGAAAACAGGGCTTGACATGTAGACTCTGTTCTTCAGGGGCATGACTTATAAAGGAGGACATGACATGGTGAGCTGTAGTAATCGCCGATCCGTCTGTGATCCTCTGTGTCTTGTATGTGGGTCCGGCTTCGGGGCGTCTCATCAAGGAAACTCTGGTCACGCGTCAAATCAGGCAACAGGAGCACCTCGTCACGACATAGAAAGAATAGAAATAAAACTACATGAGTATATATATTCCCACTTCCTTTAACCACGATCCGCTGTAAAATAAAAATTAGATCCCCAAAGATTCCCAGACCCGTAAAAGGACACCCAACCTTCACTTAGCTACAGCTCTGGCTTCAACAGTTACATGGCCTTATATCATGAACGCTTGTGATCTTAGAGCAAATAAATAGACATCCTGAATGGATGGCTAAAATCTCATTGGTGCAAGTGTCTAGCAAAGACTCATGTCTAAGATTAAACACATTGTTGCCAAATGTATTTCATTGTTCCAGACGTAATTAAAATACTGCACAATGTTTCTAAGAGAAATTCTTATTCAACTATGTTAATCTTGAAAAATTCCACACAATGACATTCATAGATTCATATAAATGCTAGTATCATTAAAACAATACAATTCTTTGCATCAATGTCAATCTAACAAAACATTATTCATTAAAATATTATTATATTGATAAAGGTCTACAACCATGAGTCTATGCATCAATGAGGGCAGTCACTCTAAAGCCCTGTACACACGATCGGTTTTACCGATGAAAACAGTCCGATGGACTTTTTTCATCGGACAAACCGATCGTGTATGGGACCCATCGGTCTTTTTTTCATCGGTGTTAAAAAATAGAACATGTTTTAAATTTATCTGATGGAAAAAAAAAACGATAGCAAATTACTATTGTCTGTGGGGAACTCCATCGGATAAAAAACCCACGCATGCTCAGAATCAAGTTGACGCATGCTCAGAAGCATAGAACTTAATTTTTCTTGGCTCGTCGGAGTGTTTGGGACGATTGTTTTTTTTTACTAATGGTGTGTAGGCAAGACTGATGGAAGTCAGCTTCATCGGATTTCCGATGGAAAAATCCATCGGTTTAAAATCCATAGGAAATCCGATCGTGTGTACAGGGCTTTAGGCCTTTTGAGGCTTTTGATGCAGCGCTCAGGGCCTTTTGTTTGACAATAGATTGCTTATTAGCCCTACAAAAGGGCAGAACTGAAATATTTTGTTTCGGGATTTTGTTTTCTTTCCGAAAAATACAATTATTTTGTTACTTCCGAAATTTGGTTTTGTTTATTTTGTTTCGTTAAAAAATGCATTCGTCCAAAAATCCGAATTAATTAAGGTTGAATCTATCATTGAAGGCTTATGGTGTCTGTCGAATGTTCTAAGAAGATTAGATGAAGCAGCTAAACTGTACGACACCGCAATCGTACATTTCCGGTCGAGTGCTCCGCCCACAAGCTATAGTAGAATTCTAATGTTGTATGACTAGTAATAATTATGATTATTAATTATTATTACTAGTCAGCCAACATTAGAATTCTACTATAGCCTATGGGCGGAGCATTTGACCATAAATGTCCGCTCGTGGCGATCGTATGTTTTTAGCTGCTTCATCGAATCTTCATGTCTCTATAATGTCGAATCTTTTCTCTCTATGTCGAATCTTTGCTCTCTATAATGTTGAATCTTCATGTCTCTATAATGTCGAATCTTTTCTCTCTCTGTCGAATAATCTTGGACTAATAGAGTTAGGTTAGGCACATTCAACCGCAGATTCGATAGACATAGATCGCTATTGTCACCGTCATGTCAAATCTTCTATCTATATCGAACTGTTGTTGCAACAAAATGAAAATAAAGCATTTTTTATGTCGGATCTTTCGGATTTCGAACTCTGCACATTTGTTATCGTTAGTTAAAACTAACGCAAAAATCCCTAAAATTCGGACGAAAATGCATTCGGACGAAAACAAATGCACATGTCTATGAACTAAAAAATTTGCCCCTATTAACTTCAATGGGGTTTGCTGCAGAGTTCACGATGTTCAAACTTTCAACAAAATTTTAAAAACTGATTGTTAGGCAACCTAGGCAGATTTGCTTATCCCTAGTCCAAACATTTGTGCTCATCCAAATGTCCACATCAATGAAACAGTTTTCTTTCTTTTTTTTTTCTAAAGTCTCTATTGAGAAGATTGTACATGAATATCGGGCCTGCAATTTTCAGAAAAAACGTTTGGTCATGGGAAACATGGATTTTATGGACTACTTACTGTGTGTATTTTAAAAGGCACAAAGTGTCAAGCTATCATGCATTTGCATTGTGATTTATAACACCTTTAATACTTTGAAATTGATATGGTATCTATTCATCAAAGCTTTTTGGCAGTTACATCATGACTATACAACCTCTCAAAGTTGTACTTGTTTGTCATATTTCCTGCGCAGCAGTCAGTCTCTGTCTTCAAAGCCTGACCTCTTGTTCTGGAAACATTTTAACAAGTTTGCTCCTTAAAAAAATGCAAAGCATACCTGTCAACTCAAATCTTTTAAGGGCAATGTTTTGTTCTTTTACAAGATCCATGTAAAATGCATTGATCCCTTAAGTTATGTCCTAATGCCTTAAATCTAAAAATATGTAATCTGAAAATCTTATATGAGCAGGAATGAGAAACATCCATGCCTCCGGGAGATGCAGTCTGAAGTGTGAAAAGACATTATTAGCTGTAATGTGGAAGTTACAGATCAAAAAGAGGTGGTACAATATATGGACAGTTTGTAGATACAGACCATCAGGGACAGACATACCACCAAGGACACTGCTCAGGTGCTGAAATCGTAAGGATAAAACATCAGATGGAAAAGAAAAAAAAAAAGAAAACAAGACAACTCTGCCCTCAAACAGATCAAAAACTGCATTGCAGAGTGGAAATCCACTAGGCAATGTAAAAAGACACTTAAACACTGACCACCAATATAAGGGGTATGATGTATTACATTCGGAGCCTCACCTTGTGCAGAGAATATCCAGTTCTCAGGGCAACAATCTAAGCCGGTGTTTCTCAACTCCAGTCCTCAAGGCGCCCCAACAGGTCATGTTTTCAGGCTCTCCATTGTATTTGCACAGGTTATTTGATCAGTTTAACTGCTTTAGTAATTCCCACAGCTGTTTCATCTGAGGGAAATCCTGAAAACATGACCTGTTGGGGCGCCTTGAGGACTGGAGTTGAGAAACACTGATCTAAGCAACAGAAGTGATCATCAGTGGGACAGGTTAACAGCACTGCTAAGCCCCATGCGCGTTTAGTCGCATCTTGCACATGTGTTTAGGCGCATGTAGGCATGTTTTGACACAACATTTACAAACGTTTTTTCACGAAAACGCTTCCCTTTGCTAATTTCTTTCCTCCCACAATGCATTTGAAAAAGATTATTCATTAAAGTGGTTGTAAACCCCCCCCCCAAAAAAAATAAAAATAATAATAACCTGAAAAACAAAGGCATAATGAGCTAGGATGACTAGCATCCTAGCTCATTATGAATTACTTACCTTAGATCGAAGCCCCCGCAGCGGGCTTCGAATAAAAATTGTAAAACAAAATAATTTTTTCTTAATTCTTTATTTAATGGCATGCTTCAGATACAATGAAAGGGTATGTTCCAAGAACATAAAATAGTTCAGCCGTGTAGTGGATCCAGGGGGGGGAGGGGCAACAGAGAAATTGCACCCCCCCTCCGAGAAATTAGTGATGGGCCGGTGGGTGAGTGAACGGGCGGGTGATTGAGTGGGGCGGCGGGTGATTGAGTGGGGCGGCGGGTGAGTGAGTGGTCGGTTGGCTCGGCAGGTGAGTGGTCGGGCGGCTCGGAGGGTGAGTGAGAGGGCGGGTCAGACAGCGGGTGAGCCAGTAAAACAGGACAGTCATCGGCAGGTGAGCGGGCGGGCTGGCCAATCAGTGGGCCAGCGGGCGGGGGAGCAGAGAGATGACATCATCTCTCACCGCCCACCCTGCATCACTGCAGTTCCGCCCTCACTGTACATCATCTCTCTGCTGCCTGACTTCTCTCTGGGACACAGCAAGTGACAATCCACACCTTAGCAGGCAAGTGACACAGCAAGTGATAATTGTAGCAGGCAAGTGACAATCCACAACTTGTGGCATGTGGCGTGGCAAGTGACGTGGCAAGTGACAATCCGCAACATGTGGTAGGTGATGTGGCAAGTGACAATCGGCAATCGTGTGGCAGTTGACTTGGCAAGTGACAATCGGCAACTTGTGGCAGGTGACGTGGCAAGTGACAATCCGCAATGTGTGGCAGGTGACGTGGCAAGTGAAAATCCGCAACTTGTGGCAGGTGACGTGGCAAGTGACAATCTGCAACATGTGGCAGGTGACATGGCAAGTGACAATCCGCAACTTGTGGCAGGTGACGTGGCAAGTGACAATCCGCAACATGTGGCAAGTGACAATCTGCATTTGGTGGCAGGTGGCATGGCAAGTGACAATTCACAACTTGTAGCAGGCAACTGAGAATCCACATCTGGTGGCAGGTGATGCAGCAAGTGACAATCTGCATCTGAAGGCAGGTGACGTGGCAAGTGACAATCCACATCTGAAGGCAGGTGGCATGGCAAGTGACAATCCGCATCTGGTGGCAGGCGACGGTGGCAAGTGGCACGCTTGGGGCTCCCACTGATTCTGCATTATGATGAGTTGAACTGTTTCATTTTATATAACAATGTAATAATAGAAATAATGTGCTTCAATCATCCTGACACCATAACAACCATGGTGCCGTGATGATTGAAGCGCCAACACCAGCCATTGCCCCGATAAATTGCCCGCAAAAAAACATATTTTCTGGCAGTGCCCCTCCCGAGACTAGACTCTGGATTCGCCCCTGCCATGTACAGGTACATCTAGTTAAGAGCAACATCGCTTAAAACAACAGCAAATGGGTACGACTAAATGTGGATAGGTAACAACATCAAAAATGTAACAGAGATAACGAAATGTGGAGACCCTCCTGAGTGGACCGTGTAGAGGGGGTCCCAAAATATATTTTTTTTAAATACAGTTATCATAACAAAAACAGAGAAAAGGTTAAAAAAAATGACAACCCTCACTCAAGAAAAAATATAATATTCAAAAACATTCTAATGCCGCGTACACGCGATCATTTTTCCCGTCGGGAAAAATTTAATTTTTCCCTTTGGACGAGAAAAACGATCGTCTGTGGGCTTTTTGCCATTTTTCCCGACGGGAAAAACGGCATTAATCACGACGAGAAAAATTAGAACATGCTCTAATTTTTCTCATCGTGATTCCTGTCATTTTTTTCCGCGCCAGTTTTCCCATAGGGAAACACTGCCGCGGAGCCTACACACGGTCGTTTTTCTCGTCAAGAGAAAAAATTATGGGAAAAACGGCCGTGTGTGGGGGAACAAGCCGTTCCCTCGTTTTTCCTGTCGTGATTCACGGCGGTGTTTTCACCGCCGTGAATCACGATCGTGTGTACGCGGCATAACTGTCTTTTGCTGGACAGCATTGACCTCCAATAAAATCTAGCTGCGCGCTGTATATGTGCTTCGTCCACAATGCTGAAGCTTTGCTTCAGAAGCTTTTTCCTCAGTTGTGAGGTCCCGACTGACATAGTCCTGAAGCAATTTCCAGTATGCATGCAGTGTTTTTTCTGGAAAAAAAAAAAGAAAAAATGGTTAATATTTAATTCTCTAAAAAGATGACATACATTAAAAAAATTAAGAATTAAGCAATATGCACTTTCCCCTATCCTTTTTCTGTGTCTTGGCAAGCTGGCAACGATGTCTGTCAAGCCTTGGCCTTAAGGATGGGGTCATTATATTTGGGATAAGAGATGTCCCATAATGTGGGATGGACCACCACTGCCACTATCAAGTCCATCTGGGCAACGTTTTTGACCATGCCTCTTCCAGAGAGAGTAGAGAACATCCACACACCAGAAAAAACAAAGGACACTGGGAGCTTCCTGTGCAGACAGGAATTAACTAGATTCACATTAATACTCAATATCATATTGCTGCAGTGTCCAGTAAAATCTATTTACGCATGTAAACGCTAGATGCGCCTAGGTGCGTTTACACACATTTAGATGCGTCAAGCATTTTTTAACTCTGAACCACTCCTCTTCTGAACACGCTGAACCTGGTTGTTGCTTTCTGCCCCTAAACGCCTCTGCCTTTAAGCGCCTGTAAATACCCATGTGTGCATGGACACACAGGCTAACACTGAGGGGCATTTACAGGCAGAATGAAAATGCAAAACGCCCCTGAAAACAGCTTTTACAATACGCTGTGCGCATGAGGCCTTAACCTTTTATACACACGGTGGCACATATATTAACGGAAAAACACACGGTTCTAAATTTTTACAGACAATTAATATTACAAATATTACAAAACAAATGACTAGCAGCATGTTTTCTCTATATTGTAATATAGGTGTGTTTGGTGTCTAATGGATTGACATCTTCCCATACTTTAGTGCAGGGGTCTCCAAACTGCAGCCCGAGGGCCAGATGTGGCCCTTTGCTAGCCTTTACCTGGCCCTCAGGGCTTTATTCCTCCCACTGATATGAGGCACTATTCTTCCCACTGACTCCAACAAGGGGGCACTATTTCTTCCACTGATACCAATGATGAGATACAATTACTCCTACTAATAGCGGCACTACTCCTTATCCTACTGATCGCAAACTCTGAGGCCATATTTATTCTCACCAATGCTGGGCCTGGGACATTTTCTGCCCCTGCTGGCCACAATCCGGCCCTCCTAAAGGCTGAAGAACAATAAACTGGCCCTTTGTTTGAAACGTTTGGAGACTCCTGCTTTAGTGTAACTCCATTACAGTAACAATTATGAAGATTGTATGAAATGTAACTCTGGGCAGTTCATCTGTATGTCATTGTAGGTCACTAACCCCAGTCTGACTCATATTCCTCCAACTATTCTCCAAACTGTTTAAGAAAGGGCATTTACAACATGACTCCATTAGCAGCCCTTTAAAGGATCTGCCAAATGGGGGGATATTTTATGTAAATGGTGCTTTAACTGGGATGTTTTTTTTCCAATGTGTCATCTTGCATGGCTGCCTAGCACAGACATGAGATTTAAATCTGACTGTTTAGTCACTGACTTGTGCATTTTGGAGAAATGAGAATGGTACTGTATGCAATACAACTTCCCAATTCTCTCCACCTAATTTGGGGTTCACCACACCTCACTATCTTCACAGGGGGCACTTCAACACTAACCTTCAATGCAAGGAGGCACTACACTGACAGCCAATGTAAGGAGGACTTTCACCACTGACCACTGTGAAATGGGGAACCTCTCCACTGATGGGCAATGTAAGGGGAGCCTTCAACACTCACCATAAATTTAAGCAGAAACTTAATCACATCAATATAAGGGGCACTTCACCACTGACCACTAATCTGAGGGTACACTTTTCAACTGACCTCCAATGTAAAGGGACACCACACTGGCAACTAATGAAAGGGGGTACATCACCACTGACCACCAACATAAGAAAGCTTTAGAGTAGCAACCCATGTTAAGGAGCACCTCCCTCACTTACCATCAGTGTACACTGCCCACAAATGTAAGCATGCACTCCTCTGACAACCAATGTAAGGGGGTACTACTATAATTCCTAATAATATTAGGAGGCATGTCACCACTGACCTGACCATCAAAATAAGGATGCACTACACTGCCAACCAATGTAAGGGAGTGCTGCTCCACTGCCCACTTTACCACTGACCATATATGTCAGGGGGGCACATTTCACACTGTCCACCAGTAGAAGGGTGTACTGCTACACTGCCCACAAATGTCAGGGGACACTACACTGGCAACCAATATAAGTGGGTATTACTCCACTTCCCACCAATGTATGGGGACATTTTGCCACTGACCATTAATGATAGGGGACATCTCTCCCACTGTCCACCAGTGTAAGAGTTTACTTCTACACTGTCCTCAAATGTAAAGGACACTGCACTGACCACCGGATCACTACATTGACCACCAAAGTAGAGGGTAATTTCTCCACTGCTCTCTTTAAACTGTGCTGTATATTATGAATTCCTAAATGCTGTATTGTTTGTTTCTTTTCTGGCCAATATTGCTTTCATTTCATGATTTTAACAGGAAATTATTTGGTTGCATAGTAGGGGGGGGGGGGGGTTAAAAAAGGATCCACTCCAGGTTATTAAATATGCTTGGTATTTCATTGGGCAAAACTACTGGTCAATGTAATTGTGCCCCCTTTTCTACTGCTTATACACCTTTGGCCCCTGCCACTCTGTTCACATGCCAGAACAATTGAAGTGCTTGGTATATTTGGCTATGGAGCATGTACAGTAACTAATTTGTGACCTCCTACAAAGAAGTACTGAGTGCTAAACCAATTGCCAAGTCTGAGTGCTATCACATGTGCGGTGGGGGGAGAGAGTACCTAGCTTTGTGCAAGCAATGACCAGATCAGCTTTAGCCTTACCCAAGTTACATAGTGGTGAGTGTTAGCATTGGTGTGAGGGCAATCCAGTGGACCTGTTGCTTTGCTCTGCAGAACAAAGCAGGGTTTTACTGTAAAGGTATTAGAATCTATACTATAACTGTAGAGGTAAATACAGATTTGTACCAAATGCTAACTGAGGCATGGTCAAACTAAGTTTGCATTGTGTATATATTACCTTTTCTATACGTTTTTTATTTGGTTAGTAGAGTTCCTATGAAGAAAAAGGTTAAGTGAAAAGACAGAAGATTTTAGCTCATGCGCTGATCACCTGGAATAACAAAGAGAAATGTTAATCTCAGATATCTGCCCTGCGGACTTCACTTTAAAACGTGTCCCTCCCAGCTGTCCTGACAACCGGTCTCATTAGAAAAACATGCCCTTAAATGAAGAGGCTCTTAGACACCATGACAAGCAATGCAGACTGAGCAAATCTGAGCTGTCACACTGTCTTCTAAATTGAATGTGTCTTTTTGAAGTTAAAATAAATTCTGTTTTCTTTTTCATTTGCTTATACTGTACAGTGCCTTCCTTTGTCCTCTTGCTGATTTTATTTACTTATTTCATATGTTTTCATGTAAAGAAACATGGATGAGGTTACATACTGTTGTATGAACTATATAAAATTACCTAGTGCTTCAGAGTGATGGATAATATATATAATTGTCTTCTTGGCTCCTAAATAGTAGTCTATAGAAAATCAGTATCTACAAAGCATTTAAAGTTAAAGCGTAACTCCACTTTTGTTGAGAAAAAAACATTCTCCCCTGGGTGATCTATGTACACTGCAAGTATTATAACAACCTTTGTAGCAAATTCCTACCTTTTGTTATTCTGAAGAAATCCCTGTGTGTTTGTCTGTGCCTCTGGGCTCAGTGGGTCTAATGGGAGTGGTTTCATAATTATCAGTCAACTGTAGCAGCTTCAGGGCACTAATGATGAAAGCTGCGTGTTCTACATCTTTTTATATGTGTTCCTATTGGAAATATCTCACCAAAAATTACATTTTTGTTGCAAGGGATGCCTGAAATCTGACTTGCATCTTAGGCAGACTTCTGGGAATATTGGTGAGCCAATCACACAAGCAGGAAATTATGTTTCTGGGGAGTGGTCAGTACACATTCTGTGTACAGAGCAACTCCATGTAGCCATATTGCATTGCATTTATAGAAAATTACAGCGGCTGCAGATTGAAAAGGAAAGGTAATTATGAATAACATATAATTACAATATGACTTGTGTCGCAATTAGTTACATAGTAGGTGAAGTTGAAAAAAGACACAAGTCCATCAAGTCCAACCTATGTGTGTGATTTTTTGTCAGTATTACATTGTATATCCCTGTATGTTGTGGTCGTTCAGATGCTTATCTAACAGTTTTTTTAAATTACCGGTGACCCCCGCTGAGACCACCACATCCTTGCCTCTTTGTAGTTTAAGGTTAAGCCGCTTTTCTTCTAATTTTAGTGAGTGGCCGCGTGTCTTAATAAATTCCATTTTGCGGAAAAGTTTTATTCATACTGTGGGGTCACCAGTAGGGTATTTGTACATTGAAATTATATCCTCTCTCAAGCGTCTCTTCTCCGGAGAGAATAAGTTCAGTGCTCGCAACCTTTCTTCATAACTAATATCCTCCAGACCATTTATTAGCTTTGTTGCCCTTCTTTGTACTCGCTCCATTTCCAGTACATCCTTCCTGGGGACTGGTGCCCAGAACTGGATGGCATGCTCCAATTGTACACGCTATATTATTTTTTCTTTATTTGCTATTTTTTTACCCCACGAAAGTGGATTTACCCTTTAAAGCATGGATATGCAATTAGCGGACCTCCAGCTGTTGCAAAACTACAAGTCCCATCATGCCTCTGCCTCTGGGTGTCATGCTTGCTGCTGTCAGAGTCTCGCTATGCCTCATGGGACTTGTAGTTTGGCAACAGCTGGAGGTCCGCTAATTGCATATCTCTGCTTTAAAGTATGGCTGATTTCATCTGTACTTCTTATTTCACAGATGAAATGTCTGTAAATGTAAAATATGCACAGGTTGCAGGGGTGATACACATGCAAATTAAAAACTTGAAGATGAAAACCTCCAGGGTGATTTTCCTACTCGACCTTCTATATTTCACCATCTGCAGAGGAAAGAAAAAGTGATTTTACAATATGAAACAGATTGTTAGAGGACCTATGCTTATCTCATAGTAAAACTGCAGCATTAGGACTGCTAAATCCCAGCTGGAACATATGGGCGCATATGTTAGTATGTTTCCACAAACCATCCTTATTACGTTATCAAGCTACAGTGTTTTCCATAAATGTTTGCCTTTGTATCCCTAATTAATTATACATGTATTACGCCAACATCTAAATGTGAACAAAACAGCAGAGAATATATTATTTATATTATTTACAGTAAGACATGTTCTGATTTGAGAATGGGGGCTTCATCCTGTTGGATGGATCTTCTAAACTTACTAAAATATGAACCTACATGGCGTAACTTTAGTTATAGGTGAATAACCTTCAGGATACAAAACTTCCAGGAGTGTCAGATTTCAAAAACCGGCACTAGTTCAAAAGATGTCAGCAGAGTCTTTATTAAATATTGACTATGGCTAAATTCACACACAAAAAATTCTAACACTGACACTAACGCAAACTAACAAGCCTAAAGCGTTAACACCCGTTTTCAACACATTTAACATGCATTTATAGTGGAACTTCACTCTCCCAATCAACATTGATTATTTTTAATCCTCATGCTGCTGGCATTAGTAAATAGATAGGAAAGTATATCATATTTACTTTTTTTAAACATTTTTTTAAATTTCTTCAGTTACTTCATGCTTTCTTGCCTAGGCAAATGATGTCATACATTCCAGGAGTCTTCTTGAGGAGAGGAGGAGGAGTTTTCTCAGTTAAGTGTACTCTCCTGGGCAGATGGATTCCTGGAAGTAAATGCTACATGAATCATCTGCCCTTGAAGAAGATTCATGAAAAAAGAAAAAAGATGGCCACGGCCAGAAATGCTTGGGGTTCTTAGAGCAATTAAATGATTTCTCAACAAAATAAAGCATGGAGACATAAATGGATGGGGGAGTTTGCTTTGAATATTAAAAATGAATTAAATTGTGTTTTTGGTTTGTGCTGTTTAGATGCCATGAAGATCCGCTTTAAGGAAAGTTAAAAAAACACCCCAGATGCTCTCCATGTGAATTTTTTTTAGTGTTTATTACCCTAAAAAAAAAAAAAGCATGACTAATAGCACAGTGTGCTGTGTTATTTGGCCACTTCTATCACATGAAATTCCTGGCTGATCCTGTCTGGTTTTTCCCTCCCCTCTGTAAACTGACCACGGTTTATCGTGGCTGCTGAGCCCTGACACTGTGGTCAGTTTATGTGCCTCCGTCATCTGCAGCTCTCCTCTATCCTCCTCTCCCCCTCTCCCCCCTCCCCTTCTAGCACTATTCTGAGCAATATAACAATAACTGCTCACAATCACTTCCAGTCCCTCTGCTAGGATAACATGTACTATACAGTGTATGTCATTTTGTAAAATACATCTTCTAAATACCTTATTTCTCCTCGTTGATCCGTGTTCTTCATGTGACTGCCCATCGCTCTCTTCCTCTGATATATGTACTACAGAGGGAGGTCACTTGACTGCCCGGCAGACGTCAGAGGGAGATCTTGGCCTCTCCCTCTGTAGTGCATACATCGGAGGAAGAGAGCGATGGGCGGTCACATTACCGTATAGTACATGTTATCCTAGCAGAGGGGCTGACAGTGATTGTAAACACTGCCTTTACAACCCCTTTAAGGGGGAAGTGCTTATTCCACCTCACTGATATTTGATAGTCGCTTGTCAAACACCTCGTAAATGCGCTATAAATGCTACAGGCAGGTTTATGGCGCATTACCATAGACTTGGACGGAAAGAGTTGTTGACTCCTCCCAGATGCAACATGTTTTTCAAATGTGAACAGCTTTATCCGCTGCCCATATTATCCATTGTAGGCTGCTTTGCTTGGCTTCCAGTGTGCAGGAAAAGAAGTCTCAAACATCTGTTTCTAAAGCCAGTATGAACAGGGCCTTAGGGATCTGCTCCAATCAGCCCCGGGCAAGCTACTGTAGCACCACCGCCATAGGAGCTGCTTGATAATTTTAGGTTCTATGTCTTGCCTCTCAAATCCAAGAACAGTCCTAGCCCCTCTGGCACACCTGTTAAACAAATATTACGGCAGACACAAAGGTAGAAGGACATCAAACTGTAGCAGGTCAAAAAGTACTTTTACTAAAAGACTTTGCAAAAAAATAAGACAGTTATAACTTGCAATAGGTAGTTACCTATAGTAAGTGCCTTCACCTTTTGGCCAATAAGGGAGAAAATAGGATTTTTATAACAGCTTACCTGTAAAATCCTTTTCTTGGAGTACATCACGGGACACAGAGCGACATAGTCATTACTAATGGGTTATATAGTTACCGTCAGGTGCTGGCACTGGCAACTTCCAAAACCGGAAGTACCCTCCCCTATATAAGCCCCTCCCATCCGGGAGCACCTCAGTTTTGTAGCAAAGCAATAAGTGTCCCCAAAGAGGGGCGGGAGCTCTGTGTCCCGTGATGTACTCCAATAAAAGGATTTTACAGGTAAGCTGTTATAAAAATCCTATTTTCTTTCTCGTACATCACGGGACACAGAGCGACATAGTCATTACTAATGGGATGTCCTAAAGCAATGCCAAATGAGGGGGGGGGATACACCATATATAAGCTGAGCGCTATCAGACATGAGGATCTTTTGCGGCCTGCAACACACTGCGCCCAAAGGCGACATCCTCCTGACTTCTAACGTCCACCTGGTAGGACCTAGTAAACGTGTGTACCGAAGACCATGTTGCGGCCTTACAGATTTGAGCCAGGGAGGCCTGGTGATGCACTGCCCATGAAGTTCCAACTGCTCTCGTGGAGTGCGCCCTAACTTTGAACGGAGGCGGTCTACTTCTCAAGCTATAGGCTTGCATAATGACCTGTCGAATCCACTTGGCTAAAGTAGATTTTGACGCTGCCTGACCCTTTCTGGGGCCTTCCGGCAGAATAAACAAAGTATCCGTTCTGCGAATCTGAGCAGTGGCTTTTAGATAAGCTTTAACTGCTCTTACTACATCCAAAGAATGCAATAACTTTTCCTCTACCGAAGTAGGTTTGGGGAAAAAAGAAGGAAGAACCACATCTTGGTTCAAATGAAACCTCGATACCACCTTAGGAAGAAAGGCTGGATGAGGACGTAACACTACTCTGTCCTTATGGATAACCAGATATGGCTCCTTACAGGACATAGCTGCTAATTCCGATACTCTTTTAGCCGAACAATTGGCTACTAGAAAAATCAATTTCCTGGTGAGAAGCACCAAAGAAATATGCTGTAATGGTTCAAATGGTTGTTTCTGTAGAACCGACAGAACCAAGTTTAGATCCCATGGACATATGGGAATATTAACCGGAGGACTAATACGCATCACTCCTTGTATAAAGGCTTTGACTAGTGAATGCGAAGCCAAGGGCCTTTTGAAAAAATATTGACAAGGCCGAAAACTGACCCTTGATAGTACTCAAGGCAAGCTTCCTATCTACAGCCCACTGTAGGAAGTCCAGAATCCTACCTATTACGTACTTATGTGGATGCCATTTCTTGGCCTCACACCAGGCGATGTACGCCTTCCAGATTCTATAGTAGATCTGCCTGGATACCGGCTTCCTGGCATTGATCATGGTAGATACCACAGCATTAGAGAGCCCTCTCTTTTTTAGAATGTGGGCTTCAATAGCCAGGCCGTCAAACCTAGGGCTGGTAAGGAAGGGTGGTATATCGGTCCTTGCGAAAGCCGGACGACGTGGGAGAGTCCAAGGACTCCCCACTGAAATTTTACAATCTCCGCGTACCACGCTCTTCGGGGCCACGCTGGAGCCACCGGAATCACCGGTTTCTTTTCTACCCTGATTCTGCGGAGTAATCGAGGTAACCATTGTGGCGGTGTGAATGCATATATCAGCTTGAACTGATCCCAAGGGAACACTAGGGCATCCGAGCCGCAAGCTAGGGGATCCCTTGTCCGAGAGACAAACCTGTCCCCCTTTGCGTTGAATCTGGATGCTAGAAGATCTACATCCGATGTTCCCCACCGCTGACATATTGTCCAGAAAACCTCGGGGTGAAGGGACCCTTCCTCTGGGCCTAATTGCTGGCGACTTAGAAAGTCCGCCTTCCAATTCTCCACTCCTGGAATGAATACCGCAGATATGGCTGGGACATATTTTTCTGCCCATTTCAGGATGTAATTTACTTCCCTCTGGGCTGCACGACTCCTGGTGCCCCCCTGATGATTGATATATGCCACTGCTGTGGCATTGTCTGATTGCATTCTGACAGGGGACCCTTGGAGTTTGGATGTCCATGCTACTAGGGCATACCGGGCTGCTCGTATCTCTAAGAGATTGATGGGCAGGGCCTTTTCTGCATCCGACCATCTGCCCTGGAGAGACTATTGCTCCAGTACTGCTCCCCAGCCTATAAGGCTGGCATCTGTAGTGACCACCTTCCAAGAAATCGGACTGAAGGATTTCCTTTTTTCCAGATTCTGGGGAACCAACCACCAACGGAGGCTCTTGCGAACGGAAGGGGACAAGGACATTGTAAGTCTAGGGCCTGAACTTTTTTGTTCCAGGCTGACAGTATGGCCCCTTGCAAATTCCTTGAATGGAATTGACCGTAGGGTACTGCTTCGAATGATGCCACCATTTTTCCCAGCAGCCTCATATACAGGCGTATGGACGGCTGTCTTTTTTGTACCCACTAAGTGGATCAAATCTTTCAAAGACAACACCTTTCCTCGAGGCAAGAATATTTTTCTCTGGCCTGAATCCAACCTTAGCCCCAAGTATTCCAGACTTTTGACTGGTTTTTAGGGCTGACTTGTCTCGGTTGATAATCCAACCGTGAGATTCCAGATACTTGATCGTCTTGTGAACGACCACGTCTAGTTTTTTCACTGAGTGGTCTATCAGCAACAAGTCATCCAGATATGCCATTATCATTACACCTTGTGTTCTTAGATTGGCCAATAAAGGGCCAGAATTTTTGTAAACACTCGTGGTGCTGTGGCCAAACCGAAGGGTAAGGCTCTGAACTGAAAATGGCGCCCTTCTACTGCAAAGCGTAGAAATTTTTGGTGGACTGGAAAGATGGGAATGTGCAAATAAGCATCTTTGATGTCGATCGTGGCTAACCAATCCTCCCCTTGTAGGGCAGTGGCCACCGATCGGATCGACTCCATCGGAAAGTCCTGATATACAGGAATTTGTATAGCCCTTTTAGAATTAATATGGGCCTCCCGTCCGCGTTTGCTTCGGGACTGTAAAGAGGTTTGAGTAAAACCCGAACCCCCATTCTTCCAGGGGAACCTCCATAATTACTCCTTGGAGCAATAGTTGTTCTAGTGCCAACAGGAGGGACTCTCTCTTCCGGGGATCCCTTGGCACGTTTGACCTCAAAAATGGGAAGGAGGAGAGTCTTTTAACTCCAAACTGTATCCCAAACCTACTGCGGAGAGCACCTATCTGTCTTGATCGTGTCCCGCCAGGTCTCTTGCGAACAACTGGAGTCCTCCCCCCACCCGACTGAGTGGGGGCTTCAATGAATTTAACTTTGGGGGAGGTTTTGTACCTCCCCTGACCCAGGGTTTCTCATTACCCTGCTACTGTCCCTGTTTTTTACCCCCGGGATTTGACCGAGGAGGCCGTCGGAACTGTTACACAGCCGATGCCCCAGGGACTGGAGAAGCAGGCCTCTTAAAGAGGGACCTCTAACTCTGCTTTTAACCGGCAAGAGCGTATTTTTACCGCTGGAAATTTTCTGGATATATTTGTCCAGGTTTTCCCTGAATAAGCGTTCACCATGAAATGGGACGCTAACCAGCCATTCTTTACAGGGAGCTTCAGCAGACCAGTTTTTGAGCCATAGGAGCCTACGCATATGTACTATAGACAGCGTAAGGCGGGAGGCCTGATGGACTGAATCCTCTATGGCGTCAACCGCAAAGCCTAAGGCTCTAGGTAGATCAGCTAGGGCAAAGCCTGCTGATCTGTCAAGTCCCTCAAGACCTGTTTCAACTGATCCTTCACTGCTTAGCAGACCCCAATAGCTGCTACTGCTGGTTGTATCACCAAGCAGATTTTCATAAGGACTCCAATCTTTTATCTATTGGGTTCTTGAACATTTGGACATTATCCACTGGACATGTCAGTGATTTATACATACAAGAGATGGCTGCGTCCACTGTAGGGACCTTCCATTTTTTTTTTTTTTTTTTTTTTTGATGAACTTATCCTCCATGGGATAGACCACCGGAAATCTCTTGGGGGAATAAATATTTTCTCAGGACGTTCCCAATCCTGGTAAATGAACCCTTTCAGTAAAGGGTGAAGTGGAAAAGAACAAACAGTCTGGGGGCTTCTAGCGACCCCAACGAGGATACAGTAGTGGTTGATGGTTCCGCAAGGTGCATTTTTTAATGCTGATCGGACCATGTTAGTCAGAGACTGAACCCATAATCTTTCAGCTTAAGATGCTGAGAAAAGGTTCCCCCACTGTTGATTCCTCTATAACAGAATCAACCTCATCCTGATCCCCTTCAGGCAGGTCGATCCCTGTATGGGACTGTTGCTCTGCTAACAGGCACTCTGAAGGAGGAGACGGAGATCGGACGTGCTTTCCCTGACAGGGAGGCAGCGATAAATGTTGACAATCTCTCTCTAATCCTCCCAGAGCTGAGGAAAAAACCTCCTCTGTTACATACACAGGAGCAGGTGACTGAGGACAGCCACAGTACCAAGTACCCCTGCGGGGTCTCTACGGTCACTTACCTCTGAACTTCAGGGGAGACTGGTGCAGCAGGAGTATGCCCAAGATCCTCAGAGCCCGATGAGACCCCCTTCGCTTCCTGGAAGATTCAGTTCCGGAGCTACTGGACGGCATATTCCTAAGCCTAAAGCTGAGGTATTCCAGCCGTAATACACCACTTTTACTGAGAATAGTCTAGCACAATTGCTGCTATATCACAGTTGGTGTCTACTAATGTGCCTTTCTAGGGGATGCCTGTATCAACCGCTTGCTGTATGCCTTTAAATGTTGCCAGCTCTGTCTCTGTACTTCATAGCCAGCTTACTGCAATAATGTGGCTTTTTAAAAACCTGCTGGGACGCCCGCACATGCGCAGAAGCGCTGCAGCGCGCACAGAGCGTCATCCCCCAGGCCCCGCCCCTTTTTCCGGCCACCTCTATATATAGAGGCGCGTGCACGCGCACGCGCGCGGCCACGTGCGCCTCGGCGCTAATTTTCAAACATGGAAACCAGGGACAGGAGCCAGGGCCCCCTTTGCCGCAGGCCGGGGGATAGACGAACACTGCAACATGGCAGAGGAAACAGTTTCCTGTAGGAGAACTCACCAGCTGCCTGGACTTTGCTCTCTGAGAAGAAACTAGTCCATATGACAAGAAAAACATTCCACAGCGGCCTCTAGTGGACAAACACAGGTACCGCAGTTTAATATACTAAACATATATAAAAAAACATTCTTTTTTTTTTTTTTTTTTCTTGACCACCATTAAAAATTATTACATTTTTTTAGTAGTTACAGGCATGCACAGATATTAGCGGGAATACCGTTAGGTAACAGACAGAAAGACAAATTAGGCTTGGGGGTCCCCCAATAGAACCAAGTTCCTGGGGGCCCCCACTTACCTGTTCCCCGCCGCAGGACTTTGTTTGGTCCACAAAAGCCCAAACTTCACCTATCACGGCAGGCATTGTAATCAAACCTTCAGGGACCGGGTTCCCAAGGATTCCACTCCCCTGGACCTGTATAGCACCCTGCACAGAAAACATCTTGGTCGTGGGTATGACCAGAGCTCTGGATCCCAGGGTCCAGCTCTCCTAAGAGAAGCATTACAGGCAGAACCTTGCTCTTCTCTGCAAGGCCCGGGTACCGACCGTTTAGCTATGAAGCTTTTTTGGTTGGATCCGGAATAGCTTACTGAGGCCCAAAAGAACCTGTACGCAAGCTCAGTGAAAAACACATGTTTCTTCTTGGCCAACACCTTAGACACTGGCAAAAAACTGAGGTGCTCCCGGATGGGAGGGGCTTATATAGGGGAGGGTACTTCCGGTTTTGGAAGTTGCCAGTGCCAGCACCTGACGGTAACTATATAACCCATTAGTAATGACTATGTCGCTCTGTGTCCCGTGATGTACGAGAAAGAAAAGGGTACTCTTACCAGCTGAAATGGATCCAACACACCGTACGGCGGTGGATCGTCAAAGCTTTGTCCACTTCATGGACAGAAGAAACAGAAACATGCATACCCCAGTTGAAGTCTGTTTGGACGAAACCGGTCGGATTAATACATCAGCTCCAGCTGTCCTCATCACGCTGCCTTTTTTGTATTCTATGCTGTGGATTTTTTTGGGATTTCTTTGGAATTTTATGGATTTTTATAGATGTTCATACTGTGTGAACTTTTACGGATGTTTTTTGCAATAAATCTTTTTGGATTTACACCATGTGGAGGATTTCTCTGTTTTCCATGACCATGATCGACTAAGGTGACTGTTACCCGATATTTGGATTTTTCCTGACTTGAAAATACGCATTGGGAGTGCTGCCAATACTAGGAGGAGGTGTTCTACAGATCCTGGCCTGTCTCTACAGATCCTGGCTGTTTCTTCTGTCCATGAAGTGGACAAAGCTTTGATGATCCACCGCCGTACGGTGTGTTGGATCCATTTCAGCTGGTAAGAGTACCTTTTTCTCCCTTATTGGCCAAAAGGTGAAGGCACTCCCAGGTGATACTACATATGTCTGCACAGAACGTCTAATATATCTATAATATACTCTACAGTCATTGCAAGTTCTTCATTGGACCTTGGTTTTGAACTTTATTTGCTATATAGCAATTTATGGACACACACTCATCTGTGATACCCCACATGAATTTAGTCTAATGTTATTGGTTCATGTTTATTCCTTCATTTTATTAAAATTTTCTCAATATGCACTATTTTTCTTTAATGCACTATTTTGATGAATAGCTGTCTGTGATACCAATTACAGACAGATTGAGGAGGATATTAATTTATGTAATTTTGTAAGTTACTTGTTTTCACTAATTCTTGTATGCTACACAGTTATCACAAACACATTGTGTATACATCACACTTTAATACATTTAAGGTTTTCTCACTTTAAAAATGTTTTATTTAGCGCCACACTTTTTACATATATACACTATACTATCCTGTCTGATTTTGGTGTTTGGCTGCTGTTGCTAATCATTCTTGGGTTGGCGCAGTATTATTATTATTTATTAGTTACCTATAGTAATCTCTGATATTAGGCAACTAGGCACAAAAGAATAAGCAATGTAATCAAAACACAATTCAACCAACTCACAGGCCCTGAGATGACTTTTGTGCTCAGGTATGAAAGGGAGAAAGAATGACTCCTCATATGCCAATCCACTTCCTTAAAATCCTGAGATCACGGGCCCAGAACATAAATATGCAATGTAATTAGCAACTATATACAACTATATACAACTTTAAACTGTACACTTTTCAAATGAGAGTTCCCCCTTAATGTGTACCAGTATTTCCTACTGAGTCCTTAGATTTGGTAGAAACAATAAATGTGGGAGTCCATTCCGTAGACATATCTGGCATCTTCAGCTAGCTCAACAAGGTCTGCGTGAAATTAGACCCAATGACAAGGGCTAACTTGTGTAAAGTGCCTCCTGTGAAGACTCTGCTGAGAAGATAAGTTAAGGGTGTCTGCATGCAGTGTCTCTTTAAATGAATGTGCTCAAGGTGGTCTTCCGTCCGCTCACCAATCCTGGCAACATCAATGCCCAAGGGGGGGGGGTTTCTTAAAACATGCTCTTGAAGGATGCCCGACTGGTAATCTGGCCACCGAAGAACCCAGCAATGTCTGTACAGGTGCCCACACAGCCGATGAGCGGTGGGTCTGCTGGTGGAAGAAGATGCTGATGGGAGAAGTTGTCACGCCGGCCTGGCCGTGATGTCACCCTCGATGGCTGTCTCCTCCCTCTGCCTCATGGTGTCCCCTTGTTTGCCCTGGGCTCCTCGTGGTCTCCTCCCCCTGGATCCCTTCCCACTCCCTTCCTTCCAGCCCTATCCTATGCATTGTTTAAAATGGCTGTTTGATCCTGTCTTCTCTGATCCTTACCTTCTTCCACTGTCACCAATCCATCTGCTGATAGTACAGAGCCTTGGGGGTACTCTGCACATGCTTAGTTTGGTGTGCATTGCTAGAGCGTTTTTTTATTTGGGGAGGAAGGGGGGTGCATGTGATCAGCACAGGCCCATCAATACTGTGCAGACAGGAGAATCCGAGGAGAATGAAAACTCCTCCTACAAACTTTGACCAGTGCTCGGCTGGATACTGATAAAAAGTATACTGTCAAAAAGGATACTGTCAAAAAGGCATTTAGCAGTTTATATTTACTAAAATAATTACATTCCCATGTTCTGTGTACTGTGTGAGACCAGATATAGTGAATGCAGGGTCCTGGGTTTCGTAACACTTTAAAGTAATACTAAAGTCACATTTATTACATTCAGTATTAACAAAGAGCATTAATCACTGACACAAAATATATTAGAATTGTTGAAATATGTTTTCTGTGTGAATACTCATTCCATCCCCATAGCTGTAGCTGCTGGTTGTTCATAACATCCAGCAGGAGGAATGATTAATCAACATCTTGCTAATTGCAAAAGTGAAAGAACACATCCCTGGACATCATTTAGATGTGTATGTTCCATTGAGGGAACTGGACACTAAGGTGTTTATGGGAACCAAATGTACACAGAATTTTAAAGAAACAGGATGAAACTATTGAAAATTGAATAATATATGTGTAGCAATACCCCCAGCTAAGAGGGCTGCTGGTATTATTTTTCGGGCCTGTAACACACCGCTGTCAACCCCCAGTAACTGGCTCTACCCTCCCTTGGCACAGCTAGCGAGAACTAGAGGATTGTGAGACCTGTAGGCTATGGGTATCACAATACGGCAGATAACATACACAGTAATATTTGCTTGCTGAACTGACCGTCTCTTATGCACAGTAATCACACCACACAAAGTGTCTGCTTAATCACGAATGCGTTTACTGAATAGAATAAAGGATCAGAGTAAACAGTAGTACATCTATTCATGCAGAGCCCTGCAATAAGAACTAGTCAGCATATAAAACAGGTACACAATCCCCTCAATCCTATGCACATCAATCAATAAACCCCGCTTGCAAGCTTCCCCCTCGTGGGCAAGATGGCGCCCAGCAATGTCTCTACTTTATACAGTCAGGCCTGACTACTTAGTTCACAATGTTTCTGTGGAGAAGGATCTTCGCTGGCAATGGTGGTGCACTTTGTAGGTTATTTGTAATCCACAGGGTGTAAAACAATTAGCTGCTGAATGTGCGACAAGGGATTCAACTAAGGCTGCACGGCACACTGTCCCTCTGGTGAGCAGCTCAACTTGATAACGAGGGGCCCTGAGCAAAAGACACTGGGCCTAAAGAGTAACTTAAGAAATCTTTGAGCAAGTGCTCTCTCACCAAACCGAACCAGTCCGTGCGGCCGACTTCCACCACTGTGTGTCCCACACACAGTCTCACGATACCCGGAGTCTCCGATCCTCCAAGCCTTGGACGGTAGATACACAAGACGTCTCAGGGATTCTTCCGTGAAGAGTAGAAGGCTCTTTGGATCCACAGGGCCCAGCTCTCGGGCCTAGTCCGGAACAGCAGACCTAGCACAGAGTTCCACTTGCTAGGCGAGCGATGTCCAAAGAGACCCCTGTGCTGCTCTGCCCCTCCTTATATAGTCCAACCCCAGCAGACCTAGCGCCTTAAAGGAACTGTGGGTATCCCGTTGCACACTGGGTAAGAAAGTCTTTAGGGCTACTTAAAGCAACACCCCGCTACACATGTAATTCTAGTTTTTTTTACCTTGTTATGCTTTAGAACTAAATTCAAATCTAGGCCTTCTTTAAGGTCAACAGGTTAAACACTGGCCCAATACATATGTTCTGAGAGCCAGACAGAAGAGACAGGTGGTATTCACTATTCAGTCATGCCGTAGGCACCAATTAACAAAGCAAAAAAAGGAAAATGGGTACAAGATTTATATAAAAGTCCACTATCTGGAACATGTGCTTTTTGTCTGCCATCACATACTCTGTATCTAGCACATCACAACCTTTCTCCGTTACCTTTTCTTGTCTTGTTGGCATTAAATCTAACTCCCAGCTGGATGATATAGCATTACCCTTCAGAAGAACCTGCTCTACTGCATCCTATCCCTTCAGCAATGTGATTGCTCAGGCTCTGTCAGATTCCTCCACTGTGGGACCTCATTTCCCCGTTCAGTTTACACCTAACCTTCCCACAGAACACCCTTTGCACATTACATATGTCCTGGCTCTTCCAGTCACACATTCTTATCTTGACATGGCTGATCTGCACACCAGCTCTCTGTATTAAGCGTCCTTCTGGGAATTATACACTCAGTTTGATACCTGTTGTTTGTATAAGTTGCTAGACATAACCATCCCCTACCTGTCTAGCACATGGAAAAACGAAAAAATAAGCTTCAATAAATGAGCATGATTTCTAAACAATTTCTGCCTGCGTGGAGTTTGCATGTTCTTGTTTGTGTGAATTTCCTCCCACTCTCCAAATATATGCTCGTAGGCTAATTGCTTCCTGTCTAAATTGACCTTTGTAGGTATGAATAATGTGTATTTGTTTTAGATGCACTGGAGGATATGTGTATGCTTGAGATGCATTGGTGTTATTTGAGTTACTTTTGCATTCCCATTGACCTTTATGTGGAAAAAAAGCAAACAATCACAGATAAGCCCTAACTCATAATACACCAAACTCATTACATATTCAATTATATAAAACTAGCATTGTTAGACGAAAACAGGAATCACCCAGGGCCTGTAGGTACCGCCATCAAACTTTAATGAGGCTATTGAAGACACTGAAACAGTCTCTGCATAATTTGCATGTAGTTTTCATTATTTTATCATTGGGTGATAATATTAGTATGTGAATTTACATAGGTGTTGATTTACTAAAAGCAAATAGACTGTGCACTTTGCAAGTGCAGTTGGACTAATTTTCCTTAGTAAATTTAATGTGGTAAAGCTTAATTTTGAAAAGAATACCCAGTCAGGTGCAAGGAAAAAAAAGCAACAAATCAGCCTTTTACTGTTCCAAATACGGTAATTATCATTACTGTAAAATATTAACCACTTGCCGACCAGCTCACGCCGATATACGTCGGCAAAGTGGCACAGGGGCGCAAAATCACGTACCCACACGTCGGCCCCTTAAGACCCGCCAGAGGGCGCGAACCCCAAAGTAAACACACAAATCTCTGTGCTGTCAGAGGAGAGGAGACAGATCGTGTGTTTCTACAAAGTAGAAACAACGATCTGTCATCTCTCCTAGTTAGTCCCATCCCCACACAGTTAGGACACAGTGAGGGAACACGCAGTTAACTCCTTGATCGCCCCCTAGTGTTAACCCCTTCTCCGCCAGTGACATTTATACAGTAATCAGTGCATTTGTTTTAGCACTGATCGCTCTATAAATGTCAATGGTCCCAAAAATTTGTCAAAAGTGTCCGATCTGTCCGCCGCAATGTCGCATTCACAATAAAAATCGCAGATCGCCGCCATTACTAATAAAAAAAAATCATAATAAAAATGCCATAAATCTATCCCCTATTTTGTAGACGCGATAACTTTTGCGCAAACCAATCAATATACGCTTATTGCGATTTTTTAACCAAATATTTGTAGAAGAACACATATTGGCCTTAACTGAGGAAGAAATTCGTTTTTTATATATTTTTGGGGGATATTTATTTAACAAAAAGTAAAAAATATTGCATTTTTTTTTCAAAATTTACGCTCTTTTTTTGTTTATGGCGCAAAAAATAAAAACCGCAGATCAAATACCACCAAAAGAAAGCTCTATTTGTGGGAAAAAAAGAACATCAATTTTGTTTGGGTACAGCATCGCACGGCTGCACAATGGTCAGTTAAAGCGACGCAATGCCGTATCGCAGAAAAGGGCTTGGTCAGGAAAGGGGGTAAATCCTTCCGGGGCTGAAGTGGTTAAATATGTTTAGCATTGGAAGTGAGAAAAAGAAAGATTGGGGCCTGATTTACAAAAGCATGAAATCAGCTGAACAGTGAATGTAAACATCCAATCAGATTTTTTTGCACAGAAAAGAGTACAAAATAATCTCATGCCCATGATTGGGCATTTAAGTGAACCCAAGTTGACTTTAATGCACTTCACATCCCTATACACTTTAATAGAGGTAGTTGGCAGCTCTAATTTAAAGCAGAAGTCTCAGCCAAACAAATTTAATCAATACAAGAGGCATGTGCATTCATGAATCTTGGTATCCTCTGACTATTTTTCCATATCTAGGCAGAAACTTAGCATGAAACAACTCCTGTACTTTACTTATATCAGACAGTACCGTGCAATATTTCAAAATTTATAACATTTAAAAAAAATTAATAAGCATAAATAAAATAATAGTACAATTACACAAAAAAACATTCTTCCTAAATCATACAATAAATAACCTTCTATGCAATACCAATTACTTGTGCCTGTGAATATAAGTCCAATCTTTGCAATAAAGTTCTTTTATCCACCATATATAAGTGTCCGTGTTTTTATTCCATATGTGTAGCACAGTTTAACCTCTTCCTGCCTAAGGGTAAAACAAATTGTAAATGCCTAAGCACAATTTTGCAACTTTGACATAGTAAAATTAAAAGTGTTAGTAAAATTGTACATATCGTCATCCAGGTGGATTATACCTTGTTTTTTTTTTTCAGATCAAATAGGGCTTTCTTTTGGTGGTAAATGGTAACGGATATCTCCTGATTTTTTTTTTATTATTATCAAAAGGAAAACTGTCCCAAAATAATAAAAAATATATATATTTTTAATTTAGCTGTATATTTCTTGCCATTACCATCATTTACCACCAAAAAACAACCCAAAATAATTCTCCTGCTCCTGAGGATTGGAGCGAGACCACATATGTGTATGTTAGTTGTTGTTTTTACCTGTGGTATGGCCCAGAAACAATGGTGCGCAGTTTGCATTTTTTTTTATCCTGCCTAAAACACACTGTCTGACACTGACACTAATTGACACTGATACTAATTTTTAAATGTTTTTAATTCTACCCCAGATATGCTGGCTGTGACCTTTGATCCTGACCTTGACCTTTGTCCAGCCCTTCACACGATGACATTTTTTCATCGGACAAACCGATCGTGTATGGGCCCCATCGGTCTTTTTTCCATCGGTGTTAAAAAATAGTACATGTTTTAAATTTATCCGATGGAAAAAAAAAACGATAGCAAATTACTATCGTCTGTGGGGAACTCCATCAGATAAAAAACCCATGCATGCTCAGAATCAAGTCGGCGCATGCTCAGAAGCATGGAACTTAATTTTTCTTGGCTCGTCAGAGTGTTTTACGTCACGGCGTTTGGGACGATGGTTTTTTTTGACTGATGGTGTGTAGGCAAGACTGATGGAAGTCAGTTTCATCGGATTTCCGATGGAAAAATCCATTGGTTTAAAATCCATAGGAAATCCGATCGTGTGTACAGGGCTTTAGTGTCAGTTGCAATACACATAATACGTTGGAATTAGCTTTTGTAGGTGGACATATTTACGTTGGAGTCTTTTTTTGGTTTATTATAACTCCTGTGCTTTACTTTTGTACCTGGAGTTCAGTTTCAAGGTCCACACTGGCATTGGACCAGATATGTCCCAAATATGATCAGCTCTGCCTTTTTTCAGTTCATTCAAAGTTCACATTTGTCAAGCAGGCCTTTGGAATTATAGAAAGCTGCAACCTATTGTGGATAATTAGCTTTCATTTCATCCAAAAACGAAACATACACACAGATAAACAATTGTTCTGATGGCATATTAATGGAATTTGCCTTTTGATTCTGAGGTTCTCTGCACTGCTTTAATGTGCCCATGTCTTTGGGTCCTCCCTCCCCACACTGCTTGGGTTAAATGCTCATTTGACTAGGGAAAAAGGAATAATACAAAAACTTATAGCACTGTATTCCTCACTCCAGAAGGCGTCCTCCACTCTCTGTGACCAGTCCACAGAAGCCGCTTCACTTTGCTGCCTGGCCCTTAGACATAATCAGATACAATTCATGACCAGCAAGCCTGCATTGTCTGGGAGAATGAAGTGAGTCTGCCCACATTAGACAGAGCATTAGACAGAGAAATAGACAGAGAAATAGCATGCCGGCTGCTGGGGGAGTGACGAATAAGGTATTTGTACTTATTTTTTCCCCATTAGCAAAACAGGCGTTTAGCCCATGCAGTTCCAGGAGGGGGGGGGACACTATATGGGTAAAATATATTGGAAGAAGGTTGGGGTGGAATTATAACGGTGCCAACAGATAATAATAGAAACAAGGAGTAATTAAAACATCACATTTATTATAGACATGATTAAAATACAATTAAGTAAAATCATTCATTGTACATCTCCATTTTGGTGGTCAAACAAGTGAGATACCGGTTATATGGTGGATATTGTACACTTATATTTTTCTGTACAGGTTTACATGTTTTCTGGTGGTTCTCAAATCCCCTGATGAAGCCAACACTGGCAAAACATGTTGGGATAGCACATGAACCCTTATGCCTTGTACACACGATCGGATTTCCGATGGAATAAAATCCAATGGAATTTTCCGTCGGAATTCCGATGAAGCTGACTTCCATCAGTCTTGCATACACACTGTCAGACTAAATTCCGACCGTCCAAAACGCGGTGATGTAAAACACTACGACGAGCCGAGAAAAATTAAGTTCAATACTTCATTCGTCGACTTGATTCTGAGCATGCGTGGATTTTTCTCCGATGGAATTCCACACAGACGATCGGAATTTCCCATCTGAAAAATTTAAAACATGTTCTATTTTTTTACTCCGATGAAAAAAAGTCTGATAGGGCCCACACGCGATCGGAATTTCCGATGAAACAAGTTCATCAGATTTTATTCCATCGGAAATCCGATCGTGTGTACAAGGCATTATCCACCATATAACCGTTGTTTGACCACCAAAATGGAGATGTACAATGATTGATTTTACTTGATCGTATTTTAATCATGCCTATAATAAATGTGATGTTTTAATTACTCCTGGCTTCTATTATTATCTGTTGACACCGTTATAATCCCACCCCAATCTTCTTCCATTTGACTCTTTGGGATGAGGTGTCAGATGCTATGTGGTTACCCAGGTCGGAACAAATACAGTACACTATATGGGTAAATTTAACAACAAGCCAGAGTTAAACTTTGAAGCAGACCTTCTACTATCTTTCCCAACCCACTTTGACCATGAAATAAAAGAAAAATGCTTAAGGTGTTACTAAACCCTGGACCCTGCATTCACTATATCTGATCTTCCACAGTACACAGAACATGGAAATACAATAGTTTTAGTAAATATAAACTGCTAAATACCCTTTCTCATCAGCAGTAAATAGCAGTGCCTGGTAAAGCTTGTATGAGGAGTTTTAATACTGCAATGGCTGTCCTATCAGGATTCAGGGCCCCTGACCCTCGGTCTGGACAGTGCTGATTGGCCCTGTTCTGATCACATGCACTCTCCCAAGAAAAAAAAACTCTCTAGCAATACACACATAACTGAGCATGTGCAGACTGACTCCACTAACTCTGTCTTATCCAGGCATGTTTTGGGGACAATGCAAGAAGAGGAGGATCTGTGCATACAGGATCAAACAGCCTTTTTTACACAATGCAGAGGGTTAACCCCTTAGGTTCCACAGTGAGTATAACAGGCATTCTTTACTGCATATACAGACTGATTTTACTGTTGTGGGTTTAGTAATACCTTAAATATTTATCTTAGATGAAGAAACTGAATCTCCAGAGCACCATGGTGCCTGGTCATGTGATCCATTGCCTAGCCACATACCCACATGATGACAGGATACCCATATTAACATAGGAAAAATAGATAAACTCCAAAAAGAAAATAGAAATTAAGCTGAAGATCACAATACTATAATGAAAAAAAACTAACTTCTGCACAACCATGCCACCCAAATACTTTAATAAATAATTTAATGTTTTTTTTTTTTAAGATTTGGATAGAGTGATGAAGGATTAGAACTTCTGTCAGGTTTTACTACCGTCGGAGGTTCCGTTAAAGAGATTCCTTCACTTCCTGTCTAGTACAAAAGGTTGTCTTCAGGACAGGAAGTGAAGGGAAATCTCTCTAAAGCTGGCCTTAGATGGTTTGAATCTTCAGCAGGAACGATTCATTGATTGACTTGGGTACAACCAGCATGTCAGATTTCTAGCATGGCAATAATCACTGTGTTCTCCCAGCAAGGACAGCTCCCCCGCACCCAGCGCCTCACCCCCCACCGGGAGAACTCAATGGGGTTTATTTACTAAAGCTAGAAAGGACAAAATTAGTCACAATTCTGCAGAGAAACCAATCAGCTTCTAACCTCAGCTTTAGCAATAAAACCTGAAAGCTGATTGGTTTCTCTGCAGAATTGTGACTAATTTTGCCCTCTCTAGCTTTAGTAAATAAACCCCAATGGCTCCACAGGAGAGATTGCCCCATCAACACTGACTGTGTTGATGGGAGAATCAAGCGATTTACTTGCCTGCAACCTGTGGTTTATGGCCTGCCTTAGAGCAACACAGACAGAAGTATTTTGTTAAAATAGGGGAATGCTAGAACATCTGTCAGCTGTTTATTGTATTTCTTGTTTCTTTAGGATTAGAATGTCACTTATTGTTTTTCCAGCATGGCATCTATATCCCTGTTACTTGGTGATCTATTCCTTCAGGGCTTTCCCTCTCTTCTCCCCGGTTTCTTCATCCCTTTATTGTTTTGCTGTTATGGGTTCTACTTAATGCTTTATAATTCTATTTGAGCCTTTTACTCCTAGTATTATTTTTTTAAACATTACAGTTAAACTCTTGTCACATATTTATCATACTACTTTCTGGGAGTATAGTTTAAGGGCTTTGTGGCTGTAAGGGTTTGGGAACGATGTTTCATTTGGGGTTACCCTCCTTCATCTGTATATATACAACTTATTTATTTTTTATATTGGGAACTTTTACATTAATTCGATTTCCGCCCTGGGTAGTTGATCTTTGGACCAGTCATGGGCATTCACATGGTCCCTTGTGTGCTCATTTGCTGTCCCTGTAAGCTTCCTGGGATCTGAGGGTTTGAGGAGATGGTGTCCATTTTAATTGTTCTGGCTTACGTTTAATGGTGATACACTTGAGATGTAAGTGTATATTTCCATATATTTAAGATATGTATAAGATCATGCAACAGTTTCTCATTATATGGTACACACCTCTTTTATAGATCAGCATACCCTTCCCCTTGAAGAAGATTGTAAGCAACAAGTTGAAACGTGTTGGGTTCCCCTGGCTGGTAGCACTTTGTGAAGAAATTCTAATAGTGGATATGTATATTTGGTTAACCCCACCAGAGGGTGTGAGTATCGTAGTGATTTAGCGTCACCCATTTGGAGGATGTATCATGATGCCAGAATGTTTTTTTATGCAAATATGTTTTTAAAAATTTTGCACGAAAATATGTGTATTGTTTTATTGTATTAAGAGTGGGAAGGGTTATAATCCATGCCAGGTTATTTTTTGCTGTTTATGTGTAATTGGGGATTTTTTTTTCTTCACTTTCTGTCCCAGAGACACAGGACCATTAGATGAAATCTACCAAAGTAAAGCCCAGTACAAACGGGCCGAATGTCGGTTGGCATTGGCCGGTTCAATAGAAACCGGCCGACATTTGGCCCATGTGTATGGCAGCCGGTCATGACCAAAAAAGGTCTGCTGACCGACTCCCATTCAGTGCTCTCAGCCAATGGCTGGGCTGGGTTAAACGAAAAAAAACTAGTAGTGTGTACGAGGCATAGAGGAATTTACCTTTAGGCAGTTGTTTCAGAAATGGGTAGATTTCAGTTTACTACTTGTTCTTAGGATCAGTGTAAACTTTTGTTGCAAAAATGGTCATCAGTACAAAAAGAGGGGTGAATTTCTCCAATGGGAACACGTACAGCAATATAAATTTTATAGAGGGTCTATCTTTTCCCCACACTGTCCAAAGCAAAAAAGGTTTTGCTGAGTGATACACCTTAAGATAATTTCTACAACATTTCCTATTTGTTCAATAAAAATAATAACCCACCAGGACACATCATATGTCTAAATTATTGCTAAGGCTAGAGTTACAGAGGTGGTTTTCACTAGCTTTGTTTCTCTACTAAAATGCTGGGGATTATTACTAAAATTAGAGATCCGTTGCTAAACTGATGGACCAAAGGCCTCTGTGGTGTAAGCTACTGTACACACATAGCATGTTGCAGCGATTAATTGCACAAGATCTTATAATGCTTCAATTGTGTGCAGCTGGCAGCTAACACATCCTGCTACATGCCACTTGTGTAGCTTACATAAATAAACTAGATATTTTGCTGGCCCTTCTTTCAAATATCAAAGTAAGAGTCCTATTTACTATCCAGACAGTCTTCCACTGGGGACTTGAACCCAAAAGGAAAGGCAATATTGCTAACTGCTTAGGTGCAGTGGTGCAAGCCTGAAAGGCTCAGTGCAGACTCTACTAAACTTTATTATCTTTCTTCAAAGTACAATAAATGGCGCCTCTAGACTGTCTAAATTTGTCCAAAATCCAGTTCCTATGTGATGAACAAGCCTCACAACGTAAACAAAAAACTTTCATTACCTTCCCTGACTGACCCAATTCTCCGTCATTTGTGTCTCACATGCTCTCCTTCCCAGACACTGAAGCTCACAGTGGGAGGTTTCGGCAACAGAGGCTGTACTGTTAGTCCAGACTATGTGTGGTCAGGTGCTGATTAACAGGCTATAGGCTTGTAAATCAGCAGTAACAATGTTACTGCAACATCCCACCAGACCCCTGCAACATCTCATCTTACTGTTGTGGAAGCAGGTTCAGCCTACAAGGGAGTGACAATGCTGCTCTGAATTCAGGAGCAGTGCAGCATTGTTGTCACGCCATCACATGAAGCTGCATTAGGTAGACCTTTCTGGCAGGTTCAACAGACATTTGTAGGGCTAAGAAAAAACTATAGGTGTAGTTGAACTTATAATTAGGTGCTGCAGCCAATTTTAAAGGGAGGCCATAGACCTATGTAGCGGGGTATTCCCCTATATTGGGAAGAAACTACATCACCCATAACCCCATTCTTCACATGTTCCACCGCAGAGACTCATGGGAGGGGTTATAAAAGGAGGAGGCGAGGCCGGGCTCGGCCTCTTTGGGGGACACGAGACTTCACAGACGGATCCTCCTGTGCGGATGTGTCGGAGTGCAAGGCCTGAAGCCTGAGGCCTTGCTCTGCACCAAAGAGCTTTCCACCCCCCCTCTGCGAGCGTGGGTGGCATCTGACTTGATGCGCTACAACCTTGTTGGATCGGGGACCTGATCGTTGGAGAGAGTGTGTGTGACACGGCCGGTGGAGGTTTCCCGGACTGGATCCGTGGTCCGGCGGGTGCGAGGGCATAAGCCCAGCTAAGATACTGTTACTGTATATAGGCCTATAGACTGCCGTGGCCTACAAGTTATTTTATACCCCTATTGAAGAGCCTTGTCAGAACTGAGCCTGCGGCTTTATTTAACCAAGTTCTAAACCCCTTGGATTACAAAGTTATACTCTGTTTAAAGTGCACCACCATTACAGACCTGCCGGTGAAGAAAGAAGGACTAAGTTAAATATTAGAACCAGGCCTGGTGGGGATTCTAGCGTGGCTGATTACTGCGTCATAGGGCACTTAGTTAATGGTCGCCCGTATGGCGCATCTGTAGCGTGTGTTACTACATAGTGTGTTAGAGTGGCAGGACGCTGCTCTCAGGAGTGATTATTTTGAACTGTGATTACTGTTACCCCTTTATCCATATTGAGAAACTAAGTAAAACACTTTACCTATTATAATTCATTACTGTGTCCTTGCTTAGATATTACAGTATATTGCATAGGATATATCATTGATTGTTAGTACTAGCTGTGCCAGAAGGGGGTAGAGCCTATTGCCGGGGGTTGGCGGAGCTGCACTCAGGGCCCAAATCTATTCTGCGGCCTCCTTAGTTGGAGGTATCGCTACACCTATTTTAAGCTGACTGCACTAAAATGATGAATATTCCTTTCTGACTGCTATGGGTTATTACACAACATTGCTCTTTTCACTATGCTAACAAAAAAAACACACTAAGATGTTTTTAAGAATAGTTTGTTGCAAAGGCAGAGGACACAAATTTTATGTTTCTTTCTTTAATCCCATAGTTCACATTTGTATCTCATTTAAAGGGACTTCCCTCTTTTGGGTTCAAAATCCTCTGTTCCTCTTTCCTCCTCAGTAGTCAAATCTAAAGACCGCTATAAAAATGTATTATTTAACTACCAAAAGTGTTATACTGAACTAAATAAATTCATCCAGCCTCTATATTATTGCATTTGTTGTTTAGAAAAGCCAGTATAAAGGTCAAGTAGAGGTGGAAAAGCATTTATAGATTTAACCAATCATTTTTTGCATATTTTTTTTATGGTACGTGTAAAAAAGGGGCATCACAAGGGTGTTTTAAATTTGCTTATATACATGGGCATAGCAATGGGGTCGCAGTGACACCATCCACACTCTGTCCATTGCCCCACTGCCCTACTGGCACTGTGCACTGCTCTACTGACTGACACTGTCCATTTTTAAAGTAGGCTAAGTTTATATTTTTACAGCAACAATTGTTTTATTATATTTTTCCAAGTTTTCTTTACTATTTAGTTACCCCTGGCTAGGTAATTTCTTAAAAAAAAAAAAAAAGGGTGTGGAACCTTGTGATCTCTTTCATGTTGTTCAGGTAGATCTTCACCTTTCAAAGGCTGCATACCCCTGTTTTACACTGTGTCTTTGGGAAAAAGCACTTGCCACATCACCCTGCGTAGGTAATTCAGTATACTCAGGGCCAGCTGAGCAGGGGCTCACCCAGGCCTGTCTGGGGCCCTCTGAGTTTCTTGTTTCGCCTACACAGGGTGATGGGGCAAGCATGCAGTGGTAGCGGCAGGTGGTAATATGGAGGGCCCCAAGTCAACTTTTTCATCTGGGCCCACAAGCTTCAAGCTACGCCTCTGGTTATATACTCTGTATTCAAAGGTTGCCCATATAACCATTATTGCTGTATAATGCTTTTCATTAATAAACCAGTATTGACTTTGGAAATTGCCTTTTCACAAATTATATACTGTATTTGTACTACCTCAAATTGATCATGTGTTTATGCCTTTCCCCATCATTCCACACATAGTGGAGAATCATATATTGTGTTTGACAAGTATCTGTTCAACTCGCCCAGGATTGGGGAACTACCTGGGCTGGCCGCTTATAGGTCTCATGTTTACTCTTTATATCCTGTATGTTAAATGCATTTGTATGTGATGTCCTAGGTGGTGATGATTTAAATATACATGGTAGACTTTCCAGAGACACGAGATACCAAGTAGTTCTGAGATATGCGATTATACTACTATGGTGTTTTAAATACATTTTCCCTACTGCCCCATAGCAGATTTACTTCCGCCTCGGGTGCACACCGCTTTCCAGATAGCAAGCAATTATGCAGCAAGTTTGAAAATGACTTGCAAAGCTATTGCTAGACTTGCCAGGCTTCACAAGTTTGTTGCACAATTGCAGCAAGTCCACATTACATGACTCCAGATTAACTTTCTTTGAAAACATTCTGCAAGTCTGCTGCAAGTTCTGGTTCAGTTATGTTGTGCAATAGTCATCCCACCCCAGGGGTCACTGTGGCTGAATTTTCATGCTGTAGACTTGCAGAGCTCTTGCTGTAGATTCACCACTACAACTTTGCTCTTGCTGGAGACTTGCCATGCAAATTTGTTACAAATTGGAAAAGTGTCAACTAGAACTTGTGCTTCAAGTGCTCTGCAAGTGTAAAACTTACCAAGGAAAATGTACAGGAAGTTAACAGAGTTACTATTCAACACTGCCACACATTTGTGCCAAGCTATCCTTGCTATCTGGGTTCTGATGAGATTAGTCACAGCAGATGCCGATCAGGGGGTGCCAGCCAATGAATGTCCACCGGCACCCGCTGATTGGAGAGGAGAGGCACAGGACAGAGCTCTTAGAAAAAACAGAGAAAATCAGGCGCCACTTAGTTTGAAACTGTTACACCTTAATTACAAATGCATCAAAGCACTCACTTTTAAGATTACTGTAAAAGGCATATTCGGGCCCAAACGACGATCAAACTCCGCTGGTTGGTGGTCTCAGAAACTGACAGACATCTGCTTGTGTGGAGCGGGGGCCGGTATTGTGTCCGTGTTGGATGTTTTTACCGGATGACGCTGCCAGGGAGAGGGCTGGAACGCAGACTCAGAGTCTTTGCTGAGACGCAACGCACGGCGGAGTGACGTCACGACCGGCATGCAACGCGTTTCAATGCAGGCACAATAAGACGATAGAAGTCCCTGCGCACATCTTTTTCAAGCTAGTCACTGATTGCTGCTATTACTAGTATAAAAATAAATATATAAATACAAACTCCATTGTATATCCTATAGTTTCTAGATGCTATAACTCTCGTGCAAACCAATCAATATACGCTTATTGGGATTTTCTTTTTACCAAAAATTTGTATTAGAATATATATTGGCCTAAATTTAAGTTCATGTTTATAGTGCAAAAAAAAAAAAAAACAGTGGTAATCAAATATCACCAAAAGATAGCTCTATTTGTGGGGAAAAAACTACATAAGTTAAATTTTGGGTACAGTGTTGCATGACCACGTAATTGTTAGTTAATACAATGCACAGGAAATGGCCTGGTCATGAAGGGGGTAAATCTTCCAGAGGTTAAGTGGTTTTGGACCATAGCTCTGTCAGTACACCTTTTAAAATCTTTGCATTATTTATTTATTGACAATTTTATATAGATTGTCTGGCCTGTTTTAGTCTGGAAAAAAAAACGTATTTTCTCGGATGTGTTTATTAAATTTTCTTAGTGTTTTGGGGACACAGCTCTGTCAATATGTCTTTTTTGAAATTTTTTGCTTTATATTTTTTATGGATTCATATAGATTGTTTGGTCCATTGTGGTGGGTAATAAAAATAATTTCTCAGGTATATATACGGTACTTGTTTAGATTGTCATAAAGGAGTCTATCTTTAGGTGTTCTTTAATTTGTCCCCTAAAATGCTTTAATGTTGAAATTCTCATGGTTCTACAAACTCCAGTCAAAATATGTTATGAAATTATAATAAGCTTAAAATTAAGGGAAAAAAACTCAAACACACATCTGTGTGTGATGAATAAAAAAAAAGGAAAAAAAAAAAAACATATCCAATTGCAAGTCTACTCCACACAGCCTATACATTCAAACAGAAACCCTTCTCACTGACGCTGCCCCCTCCTGCAATTCCCGTGGGGACACATTCCAACCTCCTCTAATAAAAGTCAGGTCATGTAAGGGGAAAAAAAAAACAGACCCCCGTGCTTAAACGGAGGGATCAAACGAAAAAAATACTCTAGAAAGCGTCAGTTCAGAATGTGACTATAGCCAAGACAAACTCACATTCGTTGCTTTAAAATATTTTATTTAAAACTGTTTGAAAAGTGTCGCTAGGTGCCGTGCCATGTGACAAATACATTTATGTGTTGACTTGTGTAATTATGAAAATGTTTGAGAAGTGACTTTCCCAAAGGATATACTTCTCTTATATTTAAGTAGGGGTTATTTATCCCTCTAAAATACAGGAACATTCTCTGTTTGCCTGTCTGAAAAAAAAAACAGCTATACAAGAACATCCATTGTGGATTTCATAGGAATAAAATGAAAAAAATTATATACGTTTTTCGGCAAAATCTTTGAATATCTCTAAGCTATATACATTTTAGTGCGTGGTTGAATTTTGGACCTTTTGGAGTTGTTTTACAAAAGACAAATAGGCTGTTCACTTAGTAAGGGAAGTTGTGATTTGAAGGGCATTTGCCTTTGGGCTAAAGTGTATCTGGTTCATTTTGCAAAGAAAACCAAATCATGGGCAAGGAAAACAAAAATAAATTGTTGCTTGCACATGACTGGATGATGGAAATCAGCAAAGCTTCACCTTCACTATACTATGGGGCAAATTCCCTAGCAATCTGCAATTTCACTTTCAATGTAAATGTAGCACTACCCCCGTAGGAGCTGCTGGTTTAAGTTTGGGCCTGTACTCTGCCTATCAACCCCTATATTTTGGCTCGATTCCCCCTTGGCACAACTGGACAATAATGGGATTGTGGGATTGTGGGCCCCTAAAAGGCTATAGAGGGCCACAATGATACCACACAACAATAAATGTAGTTAAATATTGTTACCTTAACCACTTGCCGCCCGCCCTATAGCGGATTGACGGCCGCAAAGTGGTTTCAAAATCCTGACTGGACGTCATATGTCTGACACCCCGCAACACCGATCTAGGAGACTCTTTACCACGCGATCAGCCGTGTCCAATCACGGCTGATCACAGTGTAAACAGCAAAAGCCGGTCATCGGCTTTTCCTCACTCGCGTCTGTCAGACGCGAGTAGAGGAGAGCCGATCGGCTGCTCCTCTGACAGGGGGGGTTTGTGCTGATAGATTATCAGCGCAGCCTCCCAGAGGATGCCCATACTGGACCACCAGGGATGCCACCAGACCACCAGGGATGCCAGCATCAGGTATGCCACCCTAGACCACCATGGATGCCAGTTAGTGCCCCCTAATGGATGCCAATCAGTGCCTACAATGGATGCCAATCAGTGCCCACAATGGGCATCACTGATTGGCAGGCATTATTGTTTGGTACTGATTGGCATCCATTACAGTACATCAGTGCCGCCTATCAGTGCCACCTATCAGTGCCCATCCATGCACATCCATGCCACCTATCAGTGCCCATCCATGCCCATCCGTGCCGCCTATCAGTGCCCATTCGTGCCACCTATCCGTGCCCATCTGTGCCGCCTATCCGTGCCGCCTATCCGTGCCCATCCATGCCGCCTATCCGTGCCACCTATCAGTGCCGCATATTAGTGCCCATCATCAGTGCCCATCAATGCCACCTCATCAGTGCCACCTCGATGGTGCCACCTCATCGGTGCCCGTCAGTGCAGCCCCATCAGTGAAGAAGAAAACGTACTTATTTAAAAAGTTTTGTAACTGAAACAAAAAAAATACTTTTTTTTTCAAAATTTTCGGTCTTTTTTTATTTTTTTTAGCAGAAAATAAAAATTCCAGAGGTGATCAAATACCACCAAAAGAAAGATTTATTTGTGGGGAAAAAATGATAAAAATTTAGTTTGGGTACAGTGTAGCATGACCGTGCAATTGTCATTCAAAGTGCAACAGCGCAGAAAGATGAAAATTGGTCTGGGCAGGAAGGTGTATAAGTGCCCAGTATGGAAGTGGTTAATATGGTTCACCTGCCACACGGCTGCAAAAGACAGAGTCCCACACAAGATGCAGTTTAACCAAAAGGTAATATGTTTACTTGGTAGAGAAATTAGAATAGAGATTACACATGTAACATTTGGCCCAAACAGATCCCCGTGTCAACTGACATACATATACGTAACAGTTTCAGGGTTTCGCTATACAAAAGGGACCCAGTTTACACAACCTAGGGTCAGACCTGAGAAAGTGCATGGTGGAGGAATCTCCCAATGCAATGACTACCGCAGTGGGGTACTTCTCCACCGAGTCCCACCCAGCTCACTGAAATAGCACAATGACAATAAAATAAATGCAAACGGTTAGCTTACACGTGTGAGTTCAATAAACTATCTGGCTCCCCCTAGTGGGCAGCTCAACTGGTGTGTGTCCCGTTGTATCAACTTAAGCAATGAACTGAACCGATGATTGTTCCTAAAAGTTTCCAGTAATCTTCGGCTAGCTTTTGTTGGTGCACTTGAGTATTTGTAATCCAACAAACAAGGTGAAGAAAGAGCGAACGCTTAAAATATATATTCTAAGGGCAAGTGGAACGCTGATCCTCCCAAAGCGCTATATCACTCCCGGGTGTAACATATCTCCACTTAGGGCCCTGCAGTGGTTAGCAAGTACAAGTGAAACGATGGCAGTCACTTTCCTGCGACCCAGTTAGTTATATTGGTGGGCAGGTGCCCTCTCACCACATGAGGCCTCGCCTCACCGGTATGTTCCGTCTGGACCCTCTTGGTTCCCAGCCTATGAGCAGGTTGTGGTCCCTGGTCCTCCGCACAGCCGCTCATGAGGTGTCGGTGGATAGGTGACTCTGGATGCTGTGGAGTGTAGAGTGGTCCCTCTCCCTGGTCCGATCAGCAGGGCTGTGACAGGAATCCCTCCGTCAGGCGATCCGGTCTCCGTCACTTTAGGCCCAGGCTTCACAGGCCTAAGCACACTCGCTGCAGGCCTCTTGACTGTTGCACGATGGCATCCCAAGAGATGGAACAAGAGCCCCGCCTTGCCTTAATAAAGTTCTCCCAGCAGGCTGTGCTTGGCGCCAAGCACTTTGGCAGCACAGTGGTCTTGTGGGTAATGTAGTTTCAATTCTATCCACGCCAATAGAGTCTTTGTCTCTGATTCCACATTACCCATAATGCTTTTTCCATGAATAACTGAACCAAACAACTTTTAGTAGTCTAGCATAAACGAGCACCAGCGGGAGCCAACATTCTTATCCATATACAAATTGTAGTCTGTTATGATGCATGCAATGGTAACACCTTGCTACACAAACATTCTATTTGCCTTTAGTAATTTCACCCCATTGCATTCCATAAACCTGAAATGGAGGCATGAAGGACAGGGAAAAGCATAGAGATAACCTAAATACTGTAGCTGCTGCCGCCAAGGGAGCTAAACCATCCACCCCACAATGCATGCTCAGGGACTGCAGAGCTTTACCTAGATCAACACAATTTCCAGCAAACAAAAAAGTCCATGGTGTCATATGTAGAATATTGGGAGGCTTATTCAAAGACCAAAGGCATTCACAAGCATGTATCACAAGCGTACAGGGTTCCACTGGCTGGGAGTTTGATTGCTCCCCCCCCCCCCACCTCTAAAAGAAACTTCTAGAGCTTAGGGAGGATGAAATGGCCTGCCTGAATATTGATCATTTGTTGGGCAGTTGATAAACAGTGTGCTAATCATGTTGAAGCATCCCATGCCCCAGTCTACTCCTGTTCCAGTTTCTACAAGCAATAAACTACAAACAGACAACCCCTAGACTGAGCATTGGAGTGCATGGACTGTTGCTTGAGTGACTGGCTGCCACTGTACTGTTTGGCCCTTGCGTGGCCCTTGCGAGGGTAACACTACACATATATAACAAAATTCTTCAAATTATATATTAAACAGAACAAAATGAAACAAGAAGGGAAGTTTATTGTTAGGGCTTACTTACATTTTTAACCAAGCTCTCAAAGCCTTCAAAGCCAAACAACTAAATACAAAATTTGAAATATATACATGGTAATTGTTTTACCTGCAAAACAAATTTCAATATTTTTCAGCAAATCTTGAAATTTACACACCCGTCAGATGACACAGCCAGGTTAGTGCATAAGGTCATATTCCAACTACCCAGCCTGTGGTTAGTTAAAGAAGTTGCAGCAGCACACTAATGAGGTTGTCTTCTTCTGTCAGCATGTTCCTTGTCAAAACATGTGCATGCGTCATACCTGATTGGTATACCTGATCTCTCCCAGCTTGACTTTGCTTTAGCCCCAATTTATACTAATGTAGCACAACATTGATTGTTACACTTGTGTGCTTTTTTTGTTCACTGTCGCCCTTGATTCTTTTATATGGCAGCCAATTAATTTCAATAGGCTACAATATTGGACAAGAAGCTCATGCACCTTTTTAACCCCTAAATACCTAAGCACAATTTTGAAACTTTGACATTTGTTAATAAAACTGTACACATCGTCACAACTACTTAGTCCAGTCTTCAAGGCGCCCCAACAGGTCATGTTTTCAGGATTTCCCTCAGTTGAAACAGCTGTGGTAATTACTAAGGCAGTGAAACTGATCAAATCACCTGTGCAAAATAATGGGAAGCCTAAAAACATGACCTGTTGTGGCGCCTTGAGGACTGAAGTTGAGAAATACTGACTTAGTATATCCAGGTGGATTATACCTTGTTTTTTTTCAGGACAAATTGGGCTTTTTATTTGGGGGTAAATGTTAATGGATATCTCCTGAATTTTTTTTATTATCAAAAGAAAACTGGCCCAAAATCGTAAAAAAAACAATATATATACCTGTATATATATATATATATATATATATATATATATATATATATATATATATATATTTAATGTAGCTGTATATATCTTGCTATTATTATAATTTACCACCAAAGAACAACCCAAAATAAATTCTCCTGCTCCTGATGATTGCAGTGATACCACATATGTGTGTGTGTTAGGCCCCTTTCACATGATCGGACAGTCTATCCATTTTTCTTCCATCCGTCAATGGACTACATTGCATTCCTAAGGGCAAACGGATGACCATCCGTTACCATCCGTTTACCTCCGCTTACAGTTGCCATCCGTTTACCTCCGCTTACAGTTACCATCCGTTTACCTCCGACAAGGATACGTCGAGATGCGTTAAAACGGATATTAACTAACGAAAATATAAATTTGGTACCAGAGACCGGAGAGTTCTCTACAAGCACCACCTCCCCTAAATATATTCCGAAAAATACCAAAAAACTAAATTGGGAGTTTTGAGGTGCAAAAAATCGAATCAAATTGATATTAGGAATTTCATAATTTTATTTGAACAAACAATGAATGAAGTTTAAAACCAGAACATGAAAAGTCATGCGGTCACAATACAAAAGTTGGTTGCCTCTACATGTTTCGCCATAATCATGGCTTCTTCTGGAGCTTTTGCAAGACCTTTATACAATGTCACCCAAATGTGATCAAGGTTCCAAAGGACCCTCAAGGCCCACCAAGTGGTCCAATGAGGTATCAGTGTGCCATAAATGGGGGGGGGGACAGTAGGCCCTGTTGTGAAAAGAAGTAAAGGAATTCAAAGGCTGATAATTACATCACTACTAAAATGTATACTTTATATACTGGTAATAAGCTTCAGAGGGGTCGTGCCATCTAAACACTTCCTTCATTAAAGATAACCGCATTCCTTTCCTTAGTATCAATGTGATACCATTGAACCAGAGAAGATCAATATTAATCTATCCCAAGGGAGTATCCCTTTTCACCTTGGATTTAAAATCCTGCAGGTACAATACAGGGTGATTGCCCGCAGCCATTAACTGATGTTAACGGACAATGTCCGTCAATGTCCGATCAGTTAAGATCCGTTTGGAAGAAATAGATTTTTTTTTGTTTATAGGTGAACTCAACCTATGACCCAGGCAGCAGTTGGACAATATGAAGTACATCCCCAAGGAGAAACATGGCTAGAGATGTCTCCCAGGGGCACCTAATAAACCTGGTGCATGAAAGGCCAGGCTTGTGGGACTCAACATGTTGGGACCACAGTGACAGAGTGGTAACACAGCAACTATGGGAAGAAATCTATAAGCTTGTGACACCAAAATGGTCCACTATGACTCCCAAACAGCATGAGGAATGTGGTAAGTGTTGCCCAACTGTAGCATGCTCTCTTCTCAGTGTTTTATTGGAATTAATGAGATTATGGAAACATGTGAGTTTTGTACTGTTCAGCCTCTCAATGCAGCATAGCCAAACCATGTGGCACTCTGCTTTGTATGTATAGTTATTTATGTCCTTGCTTTGTAATGTCATCAAACCCACAGAAACTGCTGTAAACGGATCAAAATGGATGCAAAAACGGATGCAAACAGGTACATGAACGGATGTAAACGGAACGGAAGACGGATGAAAACAAAGATTAACGGAATTTACGACGCATGAAGACGGATGAAACAACGGATAAGAAATTATAGGTTTTCAACGTGACTAAACTGACGGTGCCTGTGTGAAAGGGGCCTTAGGTGTTGTTTGTACCCGTAGTACAGCTAGGGTTGCCACCTCATCCCTTTAAACCCAAACACATATTATTTACACAGGTTCTGTGGCTGATTAAAGTGGTTGTAAACCCACTAATCGTTTTTTTTTTTTTTAGCCAACCTGCAAGAGAAAGGCATAATGAGCTAGTATGACTAGCATACTAGCTCATTATGTACCACTTACCTTAGATTGGGGCCCCCGAAGCAGTCCGCGTCCCTCACTCCAGACGCAGCCATCACTGCGGCGATAGCCGGAATGTTACTTCCGGGTACCGCCGCACCAGCCAATCACAGCGCCGCTCCGGCGCTGTGATTGGCCGGAGCGGCGAAGACGTGACTCCGCACATGCGCGCAGGAGCCGTCACATTCGGCTACGCCCAGCGATTGCTGGGAAGTAGCCGATTTTGTGAATGGGATTAACCCCATGAATGCGCCATTGTCTACGGCACGCATGCGCCGTAGACAGCGGCGCCTGTCATTTTTAGTAAATATCTCCTAAACCGTGTAGGTTTAGGAGATATTTCTTGCACCTACAGGTAAGCCTTAATCTAGGCTTACCTGTAGGTGCAAGTTGAAAAAGTGGGTTTACAACCACTTTAAGGTGGTAATTAAACTGACTTGTGCCGTATCTGCATTAAATTAGCCTCAGAACCTGTGTAATTCATATGTGTTTGGGTTTAAAGGGATGAGGTGGCAACCCAGAAAGGGAAAGGGAGCTACGCATATATTTCACCCCACAGAAAAAAAGCTCACTTCCATATGGCTGCATATATGTGTGCGGTCGGCGTGAAGGGGTTAAGCTTCAAGCTTTGCGCCCCTTTTTTTAACTGCACTTTTTTTTTTGTCATACGCACAAAAATGTGCTTCTTGATTGGTGCATTTGGGGTGTCATTAATAATGAATGGTAATGCAAGTGAAATATGTGTTTTTGCAAATTTTGTGAATGTGCGCAAATAGTTTATTTTATTTTTTGCCCTTCCACAGGAATGTAAAACCTAAGGAAAAATAAAATACTAGACAAATTCTGCTACAAAAAGGTCACATCGTCAAGAGGAAATGTAACTCATCACGTCCCCAGCTCAAAACATGGTATACATTCAGAAAAGCCTGCATTACACTAAATTCCAACATATTTCACACTGATCATTATCGACCATTTAGCTAGTACCCTTTGAAGCAAATATTTTGTTAAAAGTATCTTAATTATAGGATTACTTGTAGATTTGTATGATTAATAGAAGCAATTTGGATGAACAAATTGTTTAAACAATTAGAAAACCTCTTTCCAATCAATGTAATATGCAAAGCCCATTATAGACTAATTGGATCCTTTTCTGCAGTTGATTTTTTTTTTCCTACTAGAGTTATCCAAGTCTTTAAAGGGTACCTGTCATCCATACGTAAAGGAGGCAATCATTCTCTGAGCTGAGTGAATAACACAGAAAATGCAACCATTTATCTTATTCAAAAATGGAGTAGCATAATGACTTAAAGTGTATATATATATATATATACAGTTTTGCTTATAAGTTTACATACCCTGACAGAATTTTTGATTTCTTGGCAATTTATCAGAGAATATATGAATGATAACACAAAAACTTTTCTTTCACTCATGGTTAGTGTTCAGCTGAAGCCATTTATTATCAATCAACTGTGTTTACTCTTTTTAAATTATAATGGCAACAGAAACTACCCAAATCACCCTGATAAAAAGTTTACATACCTCAGTTCTTAATACTGTGTATTTCCCCCTTTAAAATCAATGACAGCTTGAAGTCTTATGTGGTATTTGTGGATGAGGCTCTTTATCTTCTCAGATGGTAAAGCTGCCCATTCCTCTTGGAAAAAGCCTCCAGTTCCTGTAAATTCTTGAGGTGTCTTGCATGAACTGCACATTTGAGATTTCCCCAGAGTGGTTCAATGATATTGAGGTCAGGAGACTGAGATGGCCACTCCAGAACCTTCACCTTATTCTTCTGTAGCCAATGACAGGTAGACTTGGCCTTGTGTTTTGGATCATTGTCATGTTGCAATGTCCAAGTACGTCCCATGCGCAGTAGACATGTGCACATGGAAATATTTAGTTTCGGGAATTTCGTTTTCGTTCGAAAAATACATTTATTTAGTTACTCCCGAAATTCGTTCTTATTTACTTAGTTTCGTTAAAAAAACGCATTAGTCCGAAAATCCGAATTAATTAAGGTCGAATCTGTCAACTGAAGGCTTATGGTGTCTGTTGAATGTTCTAAGAAGATTCGACAAAGCAGCTAAACTGTACGATGCCGCAATCTATAGTAGAATTCTAATGTTGTATGACTAGTAATAATTATATTTATTAATTATTATTACTAGTCAAACCAACATTAGAATTATTCTATAGCCTATGGGCGGAGCATTTGACTATAAATGTCCGCTTGCGGCGATCGTATGTTTTTAGCTGCTTCGTTGAATCTTCATGTCTCTATAATGTCTAATCTTTTCTCTCTCTGTCGAATAATCTTGGACTAATAGAGTTAGGTTAGGCACATTCAACCGCAGATTCGATAGACACAGATCGCTATTGTCACCGTCATGTCGAATCTTCTTCTCTCTATAATGTTGAATCTTTTCTCTCCCTGTCGAATAATCTTGGACTAATAGAGTTAGGTTAGGCACAATCAACCGCAGATTCGATAGACACAGATCGCTATTGTCACCGTCATGTCGAATCTTCATGTCTCTATAATGTCAAATCTTTTCTCTCTATGTCGAATAATCTTGGACTAATAGAGTTAGGTTAGGCACAATCAACAGCAGATTCGATAGACACAGATCGCTCTTGTCACCATCATGTCGAATCTTCTATCTATATCCAACTGTTGTCGCAACAAAACGAAAATAAAGCATTTTTTATGTCGGATCTTTCGGATTTCGGATTCTACGCGTTCGTTATCATTTGTTAAAACGAACGTGAAAATCCCAGAAATTCAGACGAAAATGCATTCGGACGAAAACGAAAGCACATGTCTAATGCGCAGCTTCCTGGCTGATGAATGCAAATGTTCCTCCAGTATTTTTTGATAACATACTGCATTCATCTTGCCAACAATTGTGACCAAATTTCCTGTGCCTTTGTCTTAGTTATACTATATTTACCTAACCTAGCACCTATCTAGGAGGGTGCTACACCACTCTTATTATTTTGAAGAGTAACAAGAGCAAATACTAGCAGAGAGTAGCTGAAAACTAGTTATTTTACTCTAAGGTCATAGCAAAAAGCAAGGGAGACATTTTTAGCACCTGGAGAATAAACAGATTACCTCTACATATGAAAAAAGTTCAAACAGGAAAACCTGTGAAAATTAGGAAAAGACTCAAACAGGATTTAGTTCTAGTCATCTCAGCAAATTGTATCCAAAAAAAGGGGCGGATGCATTTCTAACTGCAGAAAATACAACTGGCTATTAAATGAGAAGTATGGCCAAAGATTTTTTTGGCCATACTTCTCTTCTGCGTCACAGGAGCGCTTTTATTTCTGCACTCCTGTGACCCAGTTTCAGCTGACAATTACAGAGCTGATCCAGGCTCTTTAAGGTCGAGATCCACCCAGATGCCTGACCCGCAGCTGCCTCAATGCCGCTGAGAGCCTGAGCCAATTGTTCCCACCCCTTCCACAGCCCGGCACTCCTATGAGCACTGGAGAGGCAGAGCAGAAAGCCATTGACTGACAGTCACCACTCTCTGCTCAGTGAAGAACGAAAACTGAGCGATCAGTGGCGCTGTGGGGGACAGCTGAAGCCACATAGGTGAGTATAGATGTTTTTTTTTTTTTGATATCCCACACTTCTTTCATGTTTATAAGAATTACCACTGTAGATTGTTGATCCATTGACTAGCTGATTGTCTTTGGGCATTAGAGATAAATTGTTTGCCCTTTCTTTGCCTCTTTATAAGATTTTCTTGTCTTCCTCTGGATCTACTCTGGGTTCAGAGTTCTGAGGATGTAGGTGTAGCGCTACCCCCAGTTAAGAGAGCCGCTGGTCTGTTTTCTCGGGCCCTGCATACAGCACCGCCAACCCCCGGCAATCTGACTCGACCCACTCTGGCACAGCTAGTCTAGGGATAGCTTCCTATCACTCTCAGGTGTATGATACTTAACAGTTCCTAAATAGACAGACAACACTCTGAGGCAGGAATATGAATAGGTAATAGCTTTACTATAAAATGGTGGCATAAAAACATGACATGCAACACTTACATGGGTCTGCAGAACCCTGTATCAACCAATGCTACAGAGGCAGCACTATAAAATGGCGCCGCGCAGTATCCACCACGCGGAGCTATTATGGCGTGCGCGCCCTAAGACACAGCAACACAAACTTTATCATTTTCCCCACCTATGTCAGGCCTGACAGTGTATGAAATAGTCCCCTTTCCCTAAGGGAGTAAGATTTTCTTCACCGGCCAGCTTTCGTTGGTGCACTTGAAGAAATGAACCAATTGTAATCCAAAAAGGTGGTAACTCGTAGCAACAGTATGCAAACAGGGGGGGTAGGCACTTCAACTCTGTCCCAACTACCAGACCCCCAAAGAACACTGGTGAGCGAACAGTGGGCCTAGGCAGTCTATAGGCCTGAATATAACTCAGTCTATGGATATGGGCAGGTGCCCGCTCACCGTTCCAGGCGCGATCCCAGCCTGGGTCTTCCACCGCGTGTGTCCGTCGCACACAGCGTCTGCAACCGATCGGGTCTCCGATCCAACTGGAGTCCTACACTGACGATCCAGGATCCACCCAGGCTCTGCAGGACGGTCAAAGGCTCTTCGGACTTCGGGTAAGGCCTTAGGCTTCAGGCCTTACCCCACAGCAGATCCGCGCAGGATGACTTGTTGCTTGAAGCGCGTTGTCCCCAGAGAGCGAGCTTCTCCCCGCCCCTCTCTTAACCTCCCTGGCGGTATGATTCTTTCTGGAATTACGTACCAAAAGCGGTACAATTATTTTGCATGGAAATTTGGTGTTATGTATTATACGCCTGCGATTCTTAGTAATTACTTACTTAAACCAGAGTCTAGTAGACATCCCGGGTATGATAAAGTTTGAAACACAAAATTATAAATTATAATATAATAAATAACTATAAATAATTATAAAAAATAGTAATCTAATTATAATAAAAATTATTCAATAATGTAATCAAATCAAAAACACTGAAATTTGCTCAGTTGCAGAATTGTCGCTGTCATTAGATTTAGTGTTTGATGACGAATTTCCCCACAAATCGCTATCGCTCAATTCTGCGAGTGATTCTATTTTATTATCGCTGTTTTATAGCTGGTCTAAAACCACTTTTGACATAAAGGGACACTTTTTGGTTGCTATGGACAATCTCCAGTTTCCAGGCAGAAAGAATAGTTTTTATTATATAAAAGTGCATGCAGGGCACTGGGCAGACCACTAGGGACAAAGGGGGTGTGTAATTATTACATACAGTACTGTAATCAGTAAGATTACAGTATACTGTATGTATACTATGTGTTTACCTTTTTGAATTTGCCGCCCAGTTCCGCTCCCATGCGCCGCTGTGGCTCGCATGGAACGAAACTAGGAAGTCAGATGGGGTCGAAAGTGCCGACACTCGCCGGAGATCTCGCTGGCGATCACAGCAGAGGACATCATCGCTGGATCGCCAGGAGAAGGTAAGGAAACTCTGCTGCGGGCTCTGCAATGTCTACCCCGAGCGTGACTCGGGGTTACCGATCCTAGCATAAAAAAACAACCCCGAGTCACGCTCGGGATTACCGCTAGGGAGGTTAAGTAACCTCTCCCATGAGTCTCTGCGGCGGAACCTCCGCCCTGAGGCCGAATGGGGCTCTGGGTACTGTAGTCCCGGGGCCTTAAAGAAGACCCCGCTACACACTCCCCCCACCTGAACTCTTTGGTCCCCAAAGATAACATAATCTCCAACTACAGATCTCATAACATCCATCAATCCTTCATATGATGTCGGCAGAGGAAATTCCCACCAAAAACGAGGCAGTGAACTCCCCTGCCCACAGGACACACTAACATTAGTATCCTGTCTAACTGTGCCAGAGAGTGAGCTGGGGCTGCCTCCCACCAAATGAACAGCGGGAGGGTCATGGTCTTCCATACTCCTTCTAGCAGTGACTACAGTGTCTTCCGCACTTTCACCCATCTGTGGGTAGGTTAGTCTCCTGGGAGGTTTTATTGCCCTCTGCTTCCTCTGTCCTCTTGGGCTTTCTGTTGGAGCAGACTCTTCTTCTGTTGCTAACTCAGGACTTCCCCCTTCCTCAGGAACATCCGGTTCCGGAGCAGGAAGGTACATGGCTTCTCTTGGATCTTCCTTTTCAGATGGTTCACTGGCACTTTCCCAAGCATCCAATGAAGGACAGGAAGGGATAAACTCTGTTGCTTCTGCATTCAGTATGGAGTTCCGTAAGAATGATGGGCACCTGGTTGACTCCTTCACCGGGGCCCGCTGAAGTTTTCCGGCGGTCTGCGGTTGTTCATCTTCCTCTTTTTGGGACTGGAACACACTCTGGCCGCGTGACCAACTCCTCCACAGTTAAAACAGATCATATCCCCCCTATCTTCCAGGGATGCAGGTGCTGAAGTATTTGGAAACAACTCCTTCCTTGGGCTGTTCCTCTCAGGTACCCTTGACTCCTTTTCCATCAGGGAGGTCAACATTCCCAACACTTGGGACATCTGTGACTTTAAGGTATCCACCTCTGCGTCTCTTTCTAAGGTCGTGACAGCCCTGACCATCACTGGAGAGGGCTGCACCAGCTCAACTGGTTGGCTCCTTTTCTTCTCCTCCAGCATAGCTTCTTCTTCTCTGACTACTCGGATCAAGTCAGGGTACTCCATGCTCTTCCTGTCCTGTCTTGTACGTAGCGCCAGTGCGATGGGATCCAGGGGATGAGATCCACTCATGACCTGCTGGACCCAGGCCTCATCCACCTTCTTCGGGTCAATCCCCTTCTTTAAGATCATCTTGTGCAGTATTTTATCTAGGCGCATCATAAACTCTGATAGCTTCTCCCCTGCCTTCTGGTAGCAGTGCTCTAGTTGGTAGGTAAGCTCAGTGATCTTTTCTGTTCCTCCAAACACATTCTGCAGAATGTCTAGATAGTCTTGCGCAACACAGTCTTTCTTGCTCATCTTAAGGTTGCGTATGGCCTCTAGGGTAGGCCCCTTTAAGCTCTCAGCAATTCTCTGCTTCTTTTTGTGGTCTGGGACTTCCCACTCCTCTAAGGCCTGAGTAGCGCCATCTAACCACTCCTCAAATCCTTCCTCTCCTGAAGGTACAGGCTTCCTTCCTGAAAACATTCTAAGTTTCCGGTATCCTGACATTTGGTAATATGCCGGATCTTTCTTGCAGCGCGCTATGATTTCCCCTAGGACCGCACATAATTCTGTGCTGAGAGCGCCCTGTGGCGACCCAGGATTCATCTCTGTCTTCACATCTTTAAAGTCGGGTGGAGCGCGTATTAACTTAAAGATTTGTTTATCCGCCGTTTCTATGCTCGGCTTCTTGAAGTCTTCTGGGACTCCATCCTTTCACTTCACCAGTACACATGTCAAAGGAGGTTCTGATCTGACATCCACTATGTATGCTTTTTGTTGCGGGGACAGTGACGCCACTAACTGTTTCACTGCATCATCTTGCCAGGTCCCTGCAAGTTCTATGATCACTACTTCATGTGGATCTGTTTTTACTACTGCGCACCACTTTGCTATTTCTAGTGGGTCCCTTTTGGCTGCTATTTGCTGCAACAGAATCCCGGACTCAAGAGCCCCCACGTGTAGCGCTACCCCCAGTTAAGAGAGCCGCTGGTCTGTTTTCTCGGGCCCTGCATACAGCACCGCCAACCCCCGGCAATCTGACTCGACCCGCTCTGGCACAGCTAGTCTAGGGATAGCTTCCTATCACTCTCAGGTGTATGATACTTAACAGTTCCTAAATAGACAGACAACACTCTGAGGCAGGAATATGAATAGGTAATAGCTTTACTATAAAATGGTGGCATAAAAACATGACATGCAACACTTACATGGGTCTGCAGAACCCTGTATCAACCAATGCTACAGAGGCAGCACTATAAAATGGCGCCGCGCAGTATCCACCACGCGGAGCTATTATGGCGTGCGCGCCCTAAGACACAGCAACACAAACTTTATAACTTTCCCCACCTATGTCAGGCCTGACAGTGTATGAAATAGTCCCCTTCCCTAAGGGAGTAAGATTTTCTTCACCGGCCAGCTTTCGTTGGTGCACTTGAAGAAATGAACGAATTGTAATCCAAAAAGGTGGTAACTCGTAGCAACAGTATGCAAACGGGGGGGGGGGGTAGGCACTTCAACTCTGTCCCAACTACCAGACCCCCAAAGAACACTGGTGAGCGAACAGTGGGCCTAGGCAGTCTATAGGCCTGAATATAACTCAGTCTATGGATATGGGCAGGTGCCCGCTCACCGTTCCGGGCTTGATCCCAGCCTGGGTCTTCCACCGCGTGTGTCCGTTGCACGCAGCGTCTGCAACCGATCGGGTCCCCGATCCAACTGGAGTCCTACACTGACGATCCAGGATCCACCCAGGCTCTGCAGGACGGTGAAAGGCTCTTCGGACTTCGGGTAAGGCCTTAGGCTTCAGGCCTTACCCCACAGCAGATCCGCGCAGGATGACTTGTTGCTTGAAGCGCGTTGTCCCCAGAGAGCGAGCTTCTCCCCGCCCCTCTCTTAAGTAACCTCTCCCATGAGTCTCTGCAGCGGAACCTCCGCCCTGAGGCCGAATGGGGCTCTGGGTACTGTAGTCCCGGGGCCTTAAAGAAGACCCCGCTACATAGGTTTAATAGTTTTTTTTGTAATCTTTTGGTTGAAATTGATAACGTTTTTAATTTTTTTCAACCTCAATAAAGGATAAAAATGAAATAAAATGTGAGGTGTAATGCTCTGCAGGTTCATCAGACAAAAATTATAAATGCACATTTTTTTCCTGCAAAAATATATGCATTTATTATTATTTTTCTTAAAGGTGAACTTATTCTTTAACAATGTATATAACTATGGCTAGACTTGCTTGATTTTACAACACAACAATTGTTCCAGTAACTTTAAACTAAACCTGTTTTATGGGATCTGGGGTCAAATGTGGGATTTGCCATTTCTGACTTGCTTCTGAAAATATTATTGACTGGGTGTTATGTTGTCTGACTTTAACACTTTGGGGTCTATCATTTTTTATTTTTTTTTACAAAACTTCCACCTAAGATTCACCCATTTTTCTAATAGAATCTTATGAGAAGAAAGCAGGAATTTTGGATGCAATTTGTTTAAACTGTTAGACCCTAAGTCAACGACCTGGGACTTGTAATGTATGTAAACTAAGCTCAGAACTTCTTATTTCCAAATTCCAAAGGCTGGCCATACATGGATCAGTGTTTTTAAACAGTCATTGATTTCCCCTGATTTGTATTTAAAGACTAGTGACAGAAGTATATTTGTCACCTTGTTGTTATCTCACATGCACTGTGTCAAATAGCTAGGTCTGTGCTACTGTATGTGTATAATGGTCACCTCCCTGTGTATTAGTAGGTGAACCTGTTTATTGCAATACAGTTTATATGCAACTCTTCTTATTTTAGTTAACCCTATCCCTTCTGGTCTGTGATTCTTTAGCTAGTTTAGCTCAGGGTTCAATAACCAGCACAGACTAGAGCCAGGTTAGGCATTCGACGGCCACTTCTGCTTAGGTTAGAGGTCTTGTTGCATGACAGATTAGAATCTACTAGGGACTAAGACGCAGAGTAGATAGACTGACTCTAAGTTTCAGTGCTCCATCACAGTTTTTGCTAATGAGAAGCTGCGTTCCAGGCTGATTGGACGATGGTTGGAGGATCTCCCCATTACTGCTGATCCTGTCTTAAGGTCTCCGACACCAAGATGGACACTGCATCATGATCATCCTCAGGGGCCCCTGCAAGTGAACTTTGCTGCAACATTCATCCGGAAGTATCTTTATTAATAACTATATATACCCGGGTATATGTGTGCAATTCCACCAGGACTCTTGTTGGGCTGCTTATATTGCCCGTTTGTACATTCGATGTCTGTACTATTATTAATCTTTTTCTTAAAAAGAAACATAAAGCATAACTCTTAAGCAATTGTTGGTCTGGTGCTACCTCATCACCAGATAAAATGGTGATGTGTTTTGAAGAGGCTTACAGAGTTGATATAGATTGGGACAGGGGTTTTGTTCTTATTGGGGTTCTTTGAGGAACATGTCCCAGTGGTCCATACCCTGTCACGGACCTATGTAAAATTATGGCTTGGCTATCTGACCTAATAATGGGTTAGTTATGGGCTTTAGGCTACTGTCTGAAAACATCTTATCTTATGTAACCTATATTGTATGTTGAGATGGAGATGGATGAAGACTTCAATAAAAATGATTGAACAGAAAAAGAAATATAAAGCTTGTAATATTTCCAAACTGGTGTGTAGGGATGGGCCCGGTGCTCGATTCGAACCCATGTTCGAATCGAGCACCGGGCGTTCGCTCGCTCGTCGAGCCCAGAACTATTTGGGCCGTTCGCATCACATTCGTGTGATGCGAGCGGCCCCACAATGCATTGCGGCCGGCGCGGCCGGCGCAGTGCATTGCTGGCTGATGATTGGCCAAGCATGCACTGTGACCCCGCATGCTTGGCCAATCACAGCGCCCGAAACTCGGAGAGCAATAATTGGCTACAGGCAGGACGCCTGTAGCCAATTACAGCTCAGGGGCTTTAGTACATGCCCCACCATTTAAAAGGCCGCCACGCCATCGGCCCCGGTCACATGAGTTCCGGCTTTAGGAGAGATCAGTCTGCTGATTCTGTCTTTGCTTGATACTGAAAGATTTGCTCTTCTTTGCTAAACCATTGGCTATTTCTTTGCTAAACCATTGCTACCTAAGTCATTGATCGTTCATTGCTGCTGATTGCACAGTTAGCGTGTTATTAGCTGCTGCTGGGGATTAGTCTGGTGCGTGCTTACTGTTAGTACAGTATTGCAGTAGTACCAACCGCAGTGCTGTTAGCACAGCATTGCACCCCAACAGCACCCATAGGACTTCTAGTGTGTTAGTGGCAGCAAACAGAGCTCCTATATTTTCTTCTCAGCAGCACCCATAGGACTTCTAGTGTGTTAGTGGCAGCAAACAGAGCTCCTATATTTTCTTCTCAGCAGCACCCATAGGACTTCTAGTGTGTTAGTGGCATCACACAGAGCTCCTATATTTTCTTCTCAGCAGCACCCATAGGACTTCTAGTGTGTTAGTGGCAGCAAACAGAGCTCCTATATTTTCTTCTCAGCAGCACCCATAGGACTTCTAGTGTGTTAGTGGCAGCAAACAGAGCTCCTATATTTTCTTCTCAGCAGCACCCATAGGACTTCTAGTGTGTTAGTGGCATCACACAGAGCTCCTATATTTTCTTCTCAGCAGCACCCATAGGACTTCTAGTGTGTTAGTGGCAGCAAACAGAGCTCCTATATTTTCTTCTCAGCAGCACCCATAGGACTTCTAGTGTGTTAGTGGCATCACACAGAGCTCCTATATTTTCTTCTCAGAAGCACCCATAGGACTTCTAGTGTGTTAGTGGCATCACACAGAGCTCCTATATTTTCTTCTCAGAAGCACCCATAGGACTTCTAATGTGTTAGTGGCATCACACAGAGTTCCTATATTTTCATCTCAGAAGCACCCATAGGACTTCTAGTGTGTTAGTGGCATCACACAGAGCTCCTATATTTTCTTCTCAGAAGCACCAATAGGACTTCTAGTGTGTTAGTGGCAGCAAACAGAGCTCCTATATTTTCTTCTTAGCAGCACCCATAGGACTTCTAATGTGTTAGTGGCATCACACAGAGTTCCTATATTTTCATCTCAGAAGCACCCATATGACTTCTAGTGTGTTAGTGGCATCACACAGAGCTCCTATATTTTCTTCTCAGAAGCACCCATAGGACTTCTAGTGTGTTAGTGGCAGCAAACAGAGCTCCTATATTTTCTTCTCAGCAGCACCCATAGGACTTCTAGTGTGTTAGTGGCATCACACAGAGTTCCTATATTTTCATCTCAGAAGCACCCATAGGACTTCTAGTGTGTTAGTGGCATCACACAGAGCTCCTATATTTTCTTCTCAGCAGCACCCATAGGACTTCTAGTGTGTTAGTGGCATCACACAGAGCTCCTATATTTTCATCTCAGAAGCACCCATAGGACTTCTAGTGTGTTAGTGGCATCACACAGAGCTCCTATATTTTCTTCTCAGAAGCACCCATAGGACTTCTAGTGTGTTAGTGGCAGCAAACAGAGCTCCTATATTTTCTTCTCAGCAGCACCCATAGGACTTCTAGTGTGTTAGTGGCATCACACAGAGTTCCTATATTTTCATCTCAGAAGCACCCATAGGACTTCTAGTGTGTTAGTGGCATCACACAGAGCTCCTATATTTTCTTCTCAGCAGCACCCATAGGACTTCTAGTGTGTTAGTGGCATCACACAGAGCTCCTATATTTTCATCTCAGAAGCACCCATAGGACTTCTAGTGTGTTAGTGGCATCACACAGAGCTCCTATATTTTCTTCTCAGCAGGACCCATAGGACTTCTAGTGTGTTAGTGGCATCACACAGAGCTCCTATATTTTCTTCTCAGCAGCACCCATAGGACTTCTAGTGTGTTAGTGGCAGCAAACAGAGCTCCTATATTTTCTTCTTAGCAGCACCCATAGGACTTCTAATGTGTTAGTGGCATCACACAGAGTTCCTATATTTTCATCTCAGAAGCACCCATAGGACTTCTAGTGTGTTAGTGGCATCACACAGAGCTCCTATATTTTCTTCTCAGAAGCACCCATAGGACTTCTAGTGTGTTAGTGGCAGCAAACAGAGCTCCTATATTTTCTTCTCAGCAGCACCCATAGGACTTCTAGTGTGTTAGTGGCATCACACAGAGTTCCTATATTTTCATCTCAGAAGCACCCATAGGACTTCTAGTGTGTTAGTGGCATCACACAGAGCTCCTATATTTTCTTCTCAGCAGCACCCATAGGACTTCTAGTGTGTTAGTGGCATCACACAGAGCTCCTATATTTTCATCTCAGAAGCACCCATAGGACTTCTAGTGTGTTAGTGGCATCACACAGAGCTCCTATATTTTCTTCTCAGCAGCACCCATAGGACTTCTAGTGTGTTAGTGGCATCACACAGAGCTCCTATATTTTCTTCTCAGCAGCACCCATAGGACTTCTAGTGTGTTAGTGGCAGCAAACAGAGCTCCTATATTTTCTTCTTAGCATCACCCATAGGACTTCTAATGTGTTAGTGGCATCACACAGAGTTCCTATATTTTCATCTCAGAAGCACCCATAGGACTTCTAGTGTGTTAGTGGCATCACACAGAGCTCCTATATTTTCTTCTCAGAAGCACCCATAGGACTTCTAGTGTGTTAGTGGCAGCAAACAGAGCTCCTATATTTTCTTCTCAGCAGCACCCATAGGACTTCTAGTGTGTTAGTGGCATCACACAGAGTTCCTATATTTTCATCTCAGAAGCACCCATAGGACTTCTAGTGTGTTAGTGGCATCACACAGAGCTCCTATATTTTCTTCTCAGCAGCACCCATAGGACTTCTAGTGTGTTAGTGGCATCACACAGAGCTCCTATATTTTCATCTCAGAAGCACCCATAGGACTTCTAGTGTGTTAGTGGCATCACACAGAGCTCCTATATTTTCTTCTCAGCAGCACCCATAGGACTTCTAGTGTGTTAGTGGCAGCAAACAGAGCTCCTATATTTTCTTCTCAGCAGCACCCATAGGACTTCTAGTGTGTTAGTGGCATCACACAGAGCTCCTATATTTTCTTCTCAGCAGCACCCATAGGACTTCTAGTGTGTTAGTGGCAGCAAACAGAGCTCCTATATTTTCTTCTCAGCAGCACCCATAGGACTTCTAGTGTGTTAGTGGCATCACACAGAGCTCCTATATTTTCATCTCAGAAGCACCCATAGGACTTCTAGTGTGTTAGTGGCATCACACAGAGCTCCTATATTTTCTTCTCAGCAGCACCCATAGGACTTCTAGTGTGTTAGTGGCAACAAACAGAGCTCCTATATTTTCATCTCAGAAGCACCCATAGGACTTCTAGTGTGTTAGTGGCATCACACAGAGCTCCTATATTTTCATCTCAGAAGCACCCATAGGACTTCTAGTGTGTTAGTGGCATCACACATAGCTCCTATATTTTCTTCTCAGCAGCACCCATAGGACTTCTAGTGTGTTAGTGGCATCACACAGAGCTCCTATATTTTCATCTCAGAAGCACCCATAGGACTTCTAGTGTGTTAGTGGCATCACACAGAGCTCCTATATTTTCTTCTCAGCAGCACCCATAGGACTTCTAGTGTGTTAGTGGCAGCAAACAGAGCTCCTATATTTTCTTCTCAGCAGCACCCATAGGACTTCTAGTGTGTTAGTGGCATCACACAGAGTTCCTATATTTTCATCTCAGAAGCACCCATAGGACTTCTAGTGTGTTAGTGGCATCACACAGAGCTCCTATATTTTCTTCTCAGCAGCACCCATAGGACTTCTAGTGTGTTAGTGGCATCACACAGAGCTCCTATATTTTCATCTCAGAAGCACCCATAGGACTTCTAGTGTGTTAGTGGCATCACACAGAGCTCCTATATTTTCTTCTCAGCAGCACCCATAGGACTTCTAGTGTGTTAGTGGCAGCAAACAGAGCTCCTATATTTTCTTCTCAGCAGCACCCATAGGACTTCTAGTGTGTTAGTGGCATCACACAGAGCTCCTATATTTTCTTCTCAGCAGCACCCATAGGACTTCTAGTGTGTTAGTGGCAGCAAACAGAGCTCCTATATTTTCTTCTCAGCAGCACCCATAGGACTTCTAGTGTGTTAGTGGCATCACACAGAGCTCCTATATTTTCATCTCAGAAGCACCCATAGGACTTCTAGTGTGTTAGTGGCATCACACAGAGCTCCTATATTTTCTTCTCAGCAGCACCCATAGGACTTCTAGTGTGTTAGTGGCATCACACAGAGCTCCTATATTTTCATCTCAGAAGCACCCATAGGACTTCTAGTGTGTTAGTGGCATCACACAGAGCTCCTATATTTTCTTCTCAGCAGCACCCATAGGACTTCTAGTGTGTTAGTGGCAGCAAACAGAGCTCCTATATTTTCTTCTCAGAAGCACCCATAGGACTTCTAGTGTGTTAGTGGTATCACACAGAGTTCCTATATTTTCATCTCAGAAGCACCCATAGGACTTCTAGTGTGTTAGTGGCATCACACAGAGCTCCTATATTTTCTTCTCAGCAGCACCCATAGGACTTCTAGTGTGTTAGTGGCATCACACAGAGCTCCTATATTTTCATCTCAGAAGCACCAATAGGACTTCTAGTGTGTTAGTGGCAGCAAACAGAGCTCCTATATTTTCTTGTCAGCAGCACACATAGTACCTATAGTGTGTTAGTGTCAGCACCCATAGGACCTACAGTGTGTTGTGAGCACACATAGGAGTTCTATTTTTTATACTATATACACTACCGACTACAATGGCTGGAAGACCGCCAAGGAGAGGCAGAGCGTGCCGAGGCAAGAACACAGGGCAGGCAGGCTCTGTTTCTAGAGACAACAGTGCTGGCCGTGGACGTGGTCGTGCATCGTCATCAGCACGTGGCCATGGGACACGCTTGTCTTTGTTTTCGGCAGCTGGACATGTGGAGCCGCATCATGCCGAAGGCTTGGTAGAATGGATGACCAAGCCCTCCTCATCCTCCTCATCCTCTCTCACCCAGGCTCAGGGTACTGGCAGAGCAGCTGCCAACGCGTACTCAATGGCATCATCAGCCACCCCTTCCCTAGACCCACCATGTCCTCCTGAGGAGTCCCCCGAACTGTTTGAGCACAGTGTTGGGTACATGCTCCAGGAGGATGCCCAACGATTCGAAGGCTCGGATGATGATACCCAGCTTGAGGAAGTCAGTAGTGTGCGCGCAGAGAGAGGGGATGCTGAAGGACAGCAATCTGGCAGTAGTGTTCCACCAGCTGCAGCTTACTGCCAGGTTTGCTCTAGTGGTGAAGAGGGAGGGGATGATGAGGTCACTGACTCCACGTGGGTGCCTGAAGGGAGAGAGGAGGAGGAGGAGGAGGATGCAGCGTCACATGTCCAACGAGGCAGGATGCCCCCTGGAGGCCAGCTAGAGGCCAGCACAGCAACTGTACCACACCGCAGAGCTCCGCCTGTGCAGGGAGCTGCCTCTGCACGTTATCACAAAAGTTCTTTGGTGTGGGCCTTTTTTGAGACGAGTGCATCAGATCGCACCACTGCTATTTGCAATATTTGTCTCAAGCGTATCTCGCGTGGCCAAAACATCAGCCGCTTGGGCACCACAAGCATGAGCAGACATATGTCGACCTGCCATGCAGCTCGTTGGCAAGCACACATAAAAGACCCACACCAAAGAACAAAGCGGACCTCTCCTTGCTCCTCATCAGCTGGGATCTCCATCCCCACTATATCTTCAGTCCTCTCTGAAAGCTGCTCTGAGAGGACTGAAGGTGTAGAATTAGGTGTGTCACAACCAAATACTTGCAGTACACCGACGTCCGATTGTAGCAGGCAAATTTCCCTGCCCCAGCTGCTGGACCGTCGAAAGAAGTATACTCCCAGCCATCCACATGCCCAGCGGTTGAATGCTAGCTTGGCTAAATTGCTAGCACTTCAACTGCTGCCTTTTCAGTTGATAGACTCGGCCCCCTTCCGTGAGTTTGTTCAATGTGCGGTTCCTCAGTGGCAGGTTCCCAAACGCCACTTTTTCTCACGGAAGGCGATTCCGTCTCTCTACTGGCATGTGGAAGGCAATGTCCATGCCTCGCTGGACAGGGCGGTCAGCGGTAAGGTGCATATTACCTCTGACTCATGGTCCAGCAGGCATGGACAGGGACGTTATCTTTCTTTCACGGCCCATTGGGTCACTCTATTGGCAGCTGGGAGGGATGCAGGACAAGGTGCAGTAGTGTTGGAGGTTGTTCCGCCACCACGCCTCCAAAATGCTACTACTGGTTGTGACACACCTCTCTCCTCCACCCCCTCCTCTTCTTCTTCCTCCATGTCCTCTTCGAGTGCTCTGTCCTCGGAACCAGCGGTGCTCCGTAGGCGTACAAGGGGCTACGCGAGTACGCAGGCAAAAAGATGCCATGCCGTGCTTGCGCTGGTGTGTTTGGGGGACAGGAGCCACACTGGGCCAGAGGTTCTGGCAGCTCTGCAGGGGCAGGCCGAGAGGTGGTTGACGCCACGCCAGCTTAAGCCAGGAATGGTCGTTTCTGATAATGGCACCAACCTCCTCTCCGCCCTGCGACAGGGGCAGCTCACCCATGTGCCCTGTATGGCTCACGTCCTCAACCTGGTGGTGCAGCGGTTCTTGGGCAGGTTCCCAGGCTTACAGGATGTCCTGAGGCAGGCCAGGAAAGTCTGTGTGCATTTCCGCCGATCTTATAATGCCAGTGCTCGGCTGACTGAGCTGCAAAAGGAGCTGAACCTGCCCAAGAACCGCCTAATATGTGACATGCCCACCAGGTGGAACTCAACGTTGGCCATGCTGCAGCGACTGCACACGCAGCAGAGGGCCATCAATGAGTACCTTTGCGACTACGGCACCAGGACAGGGTCAGGGGAGCTTGGCTTTTTTTCCCCACGCCAGTGGAGCATGATCAGGGATGCATGCACTGTCCTCTCACCATTTGAGGAGGCCACGAGGATGGTGAGCAGTGACAGTGCATGCATCAGTGACACTGTACCTCTTGTCCACCTGTTGGAGCATACGCTGCGTGGGATAATGGACAGGGCACTTGAGGCAGAACAGAGGCAGGAAGAGGAGGACTTCCTTGTCTCTCAAGGCCCCCTTTATCCAGACAATGTTCCTTCTGTCCCACCCATCACACAGGAAGAGGAGGAGGAGGAGGAGGAGGAGGAGGATTGTGTGAGCATGGAGGTGGAGCCTGGCACTCAGCATCAGCAGCAGCAGTCTTTTAGGGATGATGTACAGTCCCAACAAACCAGTGGACTTGTACGTGGCTGGGAGGAGGTGGCTGGCGATCATGTCATCCTCAGTGACCCAGAAGACTCCGGACCGAATGCCTCAGCTAACCTACGCTGCATGGCCTCCCTGATCCTGCAAAGCCTGCGGAAGGATCCTCGTGTTCTTCGGATCAAGGAGAATGACCATTACTGGCTGGCCACTCTCCTTGATCCACGGTACAAGGGTAAGGTTGCGGACCTTATCTTGCCGTCGCAGAGGGAGCAGAGGATGAGACATCTCAGGGAGGCCTTGCAGAAAGGTCTGTGCAACGCGTTCCCAGAAACTGGGAGGTTACAAACTCCTGGTCCTGGACGACGAGTTGCTGAGGCTTCGGTCAGTAGCAGAAGGAGCGGTGGGGAAGGTGGACGTCTGACCGATGCGTTCAGACAATTTTTTAGTCCGCAGCCCCAAGGTATGATCGGTTCCAGCAACCATCGCCAGCGTCTGATATACATGGTGCAGGAATACCTAGGGGCAAGGTCAGACTTGGACACCTTTCCCACCGAAAATCCTCTGGCTTACTGGGTCCTGAGGATGGATCACTGGCCAGAGCTTGCACAGTATGCAATTGAGCTACTGGCCTGTCCTGCATCCAGCGTTCTTTCCGAACGCACATTCAGTGCTGCTGGAGGATTTGTCAACGATCATAGGGTGCGCCTGTCCACCGACTCGGTTGATCGACTGACCTTCATAAAAATGAATCAGTCTTGGATCACCACCAGCTACCAGACACCTGAAGCGGATATAACGGAATAATTTATAATGTCACATCCCTTCAAGACTGCCTATGCTGATGCTGAGTGACTGTCCTGTTATGTTCACTGACTATCCTCTTCCTCCTCCTCAATGATCCATGCCACCACACCAGTGCCTAAGGCACAATTTTTCAGCCCCTGTATAACAGGGGCGTGTAATTACAATTTTTTAAAAAGATGCTTCGCAACAGGTGTGACTGCTGTGCTCAGAGTACAGTATCTGTGAGGGGTTGCAGTGTTGTGGCACCAGCACCAGTGCCTAAGGCACAATTTTTCAGCCCCTGTTGGGGCGTGTAATTACAATTTTTAGGCAATGCTTTGCAACAGGTCTCATTGCTGTGCTCAGAGTACAGTATCTGTGAGGGGTTGCAGTGTTGTGGCACCAGCACCAGTGCCTAAGGCACAATTTTTCAGCCCCTGTATAACAGGGGCGTGTAATTACAATTTTTTAAAAAGATGCTTCGCAACAGGTGTGACTGCTGTGCTCCAAGTACAGTATCTGTGAGGGGTTGCAGTGTTGTGGCACCAGCACCAATGCCTAAGGCACAATTTTTCAGCCCCTGTTTAACAGGGGCGTGTAATTACAAATCTTGATCTAATAGTTCACAGCAGGGCCCATTCCTGCGCCCACCAAGAGTAACTATGAGGGCCTACAGTCTTGTGGCAACACCGTCCACCACCACCACCACCACCAAAGGCCCAATTTTTCTGCCCTGTTCAACAGGTGCATGCAATTACAAATCTTGATCTAATAACTCACAGCAGGGCCCATTCCTGCACCCACCAAGAGTAACTGTGAGGGCTTACAGTCTTGTGGCAACACCGTCCACCACCACCACCACCACCACCAAAGGCCCAATTTTTCTGCCCGGTTCGACAGGTGCATGCAAGTACAAATCTTGATCTATTAACTCACAGCAGGGCCCATTCCTGTGCCCACCAGTCTTGTGGCTACACCAACATCTAATAGGGCAAATTTCTGCAGAGTATATACGGCAGGCCCCTACTTTCAAACATCCAACTTACAAACGACTCCTACTTGCAAACGGCAAGAGAAAACAGGAAGTGAGAGGAAATCTACCCCTAGGAAGGAAAATTCTATCCTGTTAGATTTAATTTGGGAAAAAGGTATCTCCTCTCTACTGATGCTTTATCACCAATCCTTGTTTCAATTAAAACCCCACTTTTCCAAAAACATTTGTCATTGGGACGGAAAGTGAGGTGACATGTTCTGAACAGATGTGCAAAGACAGCAAATGTTACAGGGGTGATAACCCCTCCCTATGTTCTCCAAAAAGCTTAAAAATTGATTTTTTTTGGGATGTAGCTACACTTCATAATGTACCTGTTCAGATTCTACTTAAGAACAAACCTACAGTCCATGTCTTGTTTGCACCACCTATATACTGCTGTTCAGAGTATATAGGGTTGTAGGTATAGGGTTTTATTTTGGGTGCGGGGTCCCCCTTAGTATCCATACAAGACCCAAAGGGGCTGGGGTGGGGGGGGGGGGGGTGATGGGGTAGCCATGCCATTTTTCTCAAGGATTTTCAGCCATATGGCGGCCAGGACAAGACATGACATTAAAGCCGCAAGTGGTTTTAAATGGCTTCTTTTTTTCCTTTACAAATGTCATTTTGTGCAAGGACAGTTCTAAACACGGGAAACACATGCCACTTCACAGGCATACTTTAGACACCCCCCAGGTACCATATTTAAAGGAAAATTTCACACTTTTTTTTTTCACTTTATGCATCATTAAAATGACTGCTCCCGAAAAAACTTTAGTTTTTAAAATTTCTTTTTGCATTGATATATGTCCCCTGGGGCAGGACCCGGGTCCCCAAACCTGTTTTATGACATTAACATGCATATTGGCCGTTGTAATTAGCAATTTTGATTTCGAACGTTCGCGTCCATTATAACGAATAGGGTTCGAAAATTCGCGCGAACTTTCGGTCCGTTCGAAGGTTCTGGTGCGAACCGAACCCGGGGGTGTTCGGCTCATCCCTACTGGTGTGCATTTATATACTTATGGTAAATGTTATTTGTGGGTTGCAGTATATCCTCTGCTCCCAATTACTTTGATTAGAATGCTGGTTAACTAACAAGGAAGGTAATCCCCTCTGTTCACAGAGACCCTATCCTGTGTGGAGGCACTGCCAACTTTATTATCAAACCCTCTCTTTCACTTAGTGAAAGGTATGATTCTTTTATTTACCTACAGGTTTGGCGCAATATCCTGTTTGGGGAGGACCATTTGTCATAACCACCCCAGAGGAGGGCTATAGGTTTATTTTAAAATGCATTTGACAGTGACAAACTCATCTTTGACTCATCTTAAAAATTCAGGACAAACTTCCAAATAACAACAAGGATTTTTTTACAGACAGATAAGAACAAAGTGGGTAGCTCTACTAGAGCCAGAGGGTGAGTGATTAACACTGCTGCCCTGCAGCATTGAAATCATGGGTTTGTTACACTATTTCCATGCAGTTGGGACATTCTCCCCATTTCTTTCTTCATTCCTCCCACAGACGAGCAACAAAGTACAAGGTTCAATGCCTGGCCCAAACTGGCCTTACTATGTGTGAACATGTATGTGTGTAAGGAGTAAAGTGCTTACTAATCCCTACTTTATTTTCATTGAAAACATACCTAGTAATTCTGACAGTTTTCAGACCAGACCTATTTGAGCGTGATAATAGTGTATACTGGCTTTTTACCATTGCCACAGCATTTTCTCCCTTTTTGCAATGCTAGCACCACTGAATCACAATACTGTGTCAATTAAGCCAGTCATAGAAGATGCGATTTTCTTTTCTGCAACGACGGGTAGCAGGAAAGAAAATCGCTCAATTCCCCCATCAACACAGTCAGTGTTCCGCGGTTTGTTTAGTGTACCATTCAAATGATCCCCATGACCAAGCTCTTGGGGGCGGAGTGAAATGCTTTGGGGGCATGGCCTGGCGGGAGCCCAGGCTGAGTTTGTTTCTCTCATACCACCATATGACTCCGTGGATGTGCCGCACCATGGATCTTTCCTCTCTTCCTTCCAGTAACACGGTCAGGGGAAATCTCTCCCGTGGAGTTAACGTATTCTCCGGATGGGGTGGAACAGGGAGCCATTCCTGCCAGGAGAACACAGTGAATATTGCTAGCAGCTATAGTGGCTGGCAATAATTGCATGTAAAAATCCAGAATGCTGGTTGTACGCAAGTAGATCGATTGATGGCTCGAATTTCGTCCGGTCCCTGCTGAACCGGCCAAGATTTGAATCATCTGTGGCTGGCTTTATGTGATGGGTCTTTTCTGCCAGCATAAGACAATGGATTGCTGGGACTTGAAGTACAAGATGAAGGATGACATTAGCGGAAGTCCTGATGTCATCCTCTCTTTTCTTTTCCTTTCATTCCTACCGCCCTTTTCCATCAAGTATGGATTTGAGATATGGCAGTCCTATGACTGTTAATGAAAACAACTGACAAAAATATTTAAATAGATTTTTTTGGATGAACTAGTCACTTATTGAAAAAGTATTGTAATAAGGACACACAGTATGCAAAATAAATTTAAACATGCTAAATAAATTTGGTACATTTATGATTATAAACATTCTCCAAAGCAGAACTACTCTTTAATGTTAGATTGACTTCATTTGTATTGTATGTTAAAAACGTGTTTAAAAAAAAAAGTCTGATAATGACTTTGGCTTCCAACTGGTTTGCCTTTTCTAATGCACCCTATGAAAAGACGGTTTTAGGCTCAAGCCTTTCCTATCCACCAGCCTCTCCCCAGGAGATGAAAAGCTTTGCATACACTTATGTGTGAGCTAAACGAAGCAGCCATGCTTTTATCTGGCAGCATCCTAATGATGTCATGAGGCCATCTTTAGCTTTGGGGATGTCCTCTTTGTGTTATCTACAATATTCTATGGGCTGTAAAAAGAGGCACTTAACACATGAAAGGTAGCCCTTGTGCACAGGATGGAGAGCATGGCACATTTCCACCAGAGAAGGCATCAAGCGTCTGCCAAGGGGTGATGTATGAGGCTTAAAGGTCAAAAGTTCTGCTTTACAATCAGAAAGAATAGGGAGGGGGGAGATAATGAAGGCTGATTTGTGACCATTTTTCTCACTTGTCATTATCATAGATGGCCCTTTATTTCTTTGAGTTAAACATTTTTAATTGTGAAGTCCAGGCATTTCATCATTGTAGAGCAATCCTGACATACGTTTGTGGTCACGGAAAAGGTCACATTTTTATGATACAAAAATGGACAGATTTTATCAAAGTACTTCTTAGAAAAAATCTGAACTAAACTTACTACTTGGGCACTTTTTTTGGGTAGCTTGCCCAAGAGTCTAGTACACACAGACAGTAAACTCTTAAATATGTCACTTGTTCCTGAAGCCCAGTACTTCTTTATAGTGGAATTAAACTCTGCAAAAAAATATATAAAAATGTCCCCCTGCAGGTTTATGCCATAATGTGCTAGTGTGTACTGCATACTGGCACATGTTGTCAGACTTACCTGGCAAAAGGTGCCCTCAGGCTCTGCACTGTCAGTGCTCGGGTGCTTCCATCTTCTCCTGGTCTTCCTTCTGGGTTTGTTCTGTTGGGCAGCTGGAATGGCTAGGCCATGATGATGTCACTTCTGCACATGTGGGGTTACTTCATGGCATCACGGCACAGAGAGGGTGCCATAAATGTACTCTGATCTGCCCTTGCGTGGCTCAGTGCACATTAACCTCCTGTCATAAAACTCTGCCTGCAAGCCTTTTTTTTTCAATTTTAAGTTTAATACTGCTTTAGAACGTATTTAAGGCCGGCCATAGACGGTGCAAATTTCTTTCCAGCAACCCGTGGTCAACACAGTGTTGAAGGGGGGAATCCCTCCTGCCAAGCAATTGTCTTCTCCCAGGGTGGGCGGGGGAAGCAAGTAAATCTGGCAGGCTGGTTGTACCCAAGTCAAAACAAATGATTGTTCAACTTGGTACATTCAGTCTGCCCATTAATGGTTAAAATCTCAGCCGGATCCTTGTGTACTGCAGCCATTTATATATTGCACCTTTCCAGTCCTCAGATGTGGTGACTACCTTTTTTTTTTTTATATTTGCCTGATGATCCTGGTACGAACCTTTGTTGGATTTTTATTGCTGTTTTCATCCCTGTTGGGGGGATATTTACCCTCACTGTCCACAATGAAAGGTCCCACAATGACTGTAAGTAATGGTAGGACAGTCAAAAAATAAACTCAGCGCTTGTTTGAGGAGAGACCCTTGAGGTGTACACAGATAAAATAAATGTGATTAAAAAAGTCTCTCAATAAGAGGGACAAAGTCCATAGCAACAGTCTCTAAGATGAAGAGGGAGAGGAATCCATGTACCAGCACTAAGGGCAGCCAGTGTAAAGAGCTAGAAGCAGTCTCTGCAATGCAACAAAGGAAAAGAAACACAGCGCCTCTAAGTGCAGTATTGGTAAACCATTCAATGATAAGTCAAAGTGAAACTACTTACTACTTAGTCCTGAGGAAGGAGCAAGCATGCTCCAAACGCAAAACCATCATCTCCCCTGTGTTCCCTGCTGTTCCCATAGGCTGTGAATGCTGCAATCCACCCGCATGAGCTGTCAGCTGCACTTCAGAGACATGAACGTTTAAGAGAAAACTCCTCCACCCCTCAGATTTTGCTGCAGGATTACTATCATGCTTGTGTTTATGCTCCCTTTGTGAGTAGTTTCACTTTTGACTTGTCATTAAATGGTTTACCAATACTGCACTTAGAAGCGCTGTATTTCTTTTCCTTTAGGCCTCTTTCACACTGAGGCGTTTGAAAAACTGCCAGTAAAACACTGAGTGCTTTTGAAGAGCTTTTCAGGCGCTTTTGAAGAGCTTTCAATTCATTTCAATCAAGAGGGGTGTTTTTTCACCGCTCTGTCAGCGCACTGCCCCAGTGTGAAAGCATTCATTGATTTTAATGGTGATACGTTTGCGTAAGCTATTCAGGCGATTTTTTAGCGTGAAAGCGCCTGAAAAGCGCCTCAGTGTGAAAGTGGTCTTAATAGTAGGATAGTGACGGCAACAAAAAGCTTATATTTTGGGGGGAAGGGTTAGAATTTCACTCAGTTTTATATTGCTGTCTATTGTCGCCTTGACCTGGGGACACCACAACCTCTAATTTCTGGTCCTGGTGCCACTGAGACAGCAAATGAGTGGAAATCCCCACAATGAGGACACAGTGATAAAAAAAATTAAAAAAAGTTATGATAAATACGCTCTATTAAGAAAAAAGTTATGACTGAATTTGGACTTTAAAGGAAAGTGATAAATTCTTTTGAACATCTGCAAACTATTAGGATGGTTTACTAAAACTGGAGAGTTCAAAATATGGTGCAGCTCTGCATAGAAACCATTTAGCTTCCATTTTTTTTTTTTTTGTCAAAGCTTATGTAGCGGGCATTTAAATTTGGGGGGGGAGCATCTGGGTTATTCAACCCGGATGCACTAATTGTTAGGGAGTCTGAGAATCCCTTTTGTGGTTCTTGGAGGACTCTGGTGGTGCAAGGTTCCCTGCGGCCTGCAGGTGGCGTTGTCGCCCTGGGCCGGAGTTGAACCTGCACCGCAAGACTGCTCCCTTTTTGTCCTTTCCTGGCGCTGGTACAGCGAGGCGGGGAACCCGCTGTGACGCAAAGGGAGAGGGGATAAAGGGGGCGGACGTCGGAGGTTCCGGGTTGTTCCGGGGTGCAGAGTTCGGAGTTGGAGGACGCGGATGCACACAGGCACCTTCAGCCTGGGTGCTGGCGTTCCGGAGTTCTGGGCACAGGTGCCCTTGACCTGGCCGGAGCGAGAGATGGAGTCCATCCCAGGCACCTTAAGCCTGGGGTGAGGTACTATGGCCAAAGCCTGGGGCCCAGTAACTTCGACTGGGTTCCGCGAGGGTGGAGGAGTCCGAGGGGCCCTAAGATGTTGGGACCTGTATCTGAGGTGAGGAGGCCGGGGAGTGTAACCCTTCCGAATAGCCCGGTACAGCATTAATCCGGTGACGGTGGGGCCTCTGGTAACTCTCTTGGAGGGATGTCTTCCCCCTGGCAGGGGCTGCAACGTAGCAAAGGTAACTCCAGTTCCTTTTCTCTAGAGTCGCTGGAAGAGACTCTGAAGCCAAAAAGTATGTTTTACAGCCACTGTGCTTAGCAACCGTTGGTGAAACCTCAACGGTTTAGTTTCTTTGAGGATTGTGCCTTGACCTACTCCCCACCAATACTGAACTGTTCTATGGGTCTCAAACTGTCTGCTCTTAAAGGACTATTTGTTTGCCGTTATGGAATAAATACATGTTGGACCTTTTCAGTGTGTGGTACTCCAATTACTGGGAGCAAAGGGGGTTATCAGCAGAACAGACTTGGCTCTGAGCGTATACACAGCCCGAAGGTAATCTGGTGCTGGCCTTCACCTCTACATGCTGTTATCTAGAGGACATGGGCCGTGGCGCACCTCGCTCTCCCCTTTAAAGTACCCCTAGACCGGAGCCAGTGTAACCGCTAAATAAGAAGAGAGATGGTGAGGCCGCTACACTTAATTGAATAAGCTGAAGCTAGAAGCTGATTGGCTACCATGCACAGCTGCACCAGATTTTGCACTTTCTAGCTTCAGTAAGACCCCTTTCACATGGGCGCCTCCGTGTAGTCGATTCCGTTTGCTCAGCAGGGGATCGCTTCGCTGATCCCTCTTTAGCAGGCAAATGACAGGTCCGTGTCCACTCCGCTGTGCAAAGCGGACACGGGCACAGTCCCGCTCTTCTCTATTGGGAAATCGGATGGAAACTGACTTCCTGTCTGTTTCCACCCGATCGGCTGGAAAACAGGATCACCATCCGTCTGTTTTTTGCTGGGCAGGATCGGATTGGATCGGATGGCGGACGGGTGTCAGCGGACATGTGTCCACTGACATCTGTGGCTCCAGAGGGGAGACTCAAGGGTCTGATCAGGTCCGCCTCAAAAACTGACAGGCAGACCTGATCGGGCAACCTGTGTGAAAGAGCCCTAAATAAACACCTCTGTGTCACTGCGCCGCCTCTTGCTTCCTTTTTGTAATACTGGTAAACATTAAGAGTATTGGTGTAATGCTCCCTAAACTCAGCATCTTCCAAAAATGTATCTAAGTATATCCTCTTCTTGCCACAGTGTTTGGTGTTAGAGGGCTTTTTTAAATTAGTGAATGGGCATGAGGGGGTGGTTGGAAGAGATTGGGGGGGCGATTGCTTTTGCTTTGAGGTGGGCTCACCCAGGGTGAAGGAAATTCTTAAAACCTGTACCATTGGGAGTGCTTGAGTTGCATTATCTGTGGGAAATCTTTTGGAACTAGGAAAAGTATGGCAGCCACAAATGACACCTACCTAAAGGACGTTGTGGTTCCTTATGTGAAAAGGAAGATTAGAAACAAAGTAAGAGTTGGTGAAAAAGATGGTTTATTATTATAAAGTACATACACTATCCTAAAATAAATAAGACATTTTTACATTATACTATATACTGTATGTCCCAATTAAATAAAAAAATAATAATTAAGATTGCATTTTATTGGATTGACAGATGCATTCAAGGTATCAAAAACACACACAGCCTAAAATAAACGAGTTTTGTGTTTGTGTTATCTATCTTATCTGATGGAGTCTGTCACAAGAATAGCACAGCTTTGATCTTCTGTTATCAAATGTCCTTGCTGTAGAAGCCATGTCTATTTCTGAATTTGAAATAAATTCTCAAGCACCTTAACACAGCCCTGACTCTGAAATATTACATAGTTATAATACAAAAAAAAGGAGAAGGAAATGAGCTTAAAGCGGGACTTTTCATGAAGCACACGGGCACAGATAAAAGATTTAAATGGGGGATAGTTTTTAGAATAATCGTATACGTTACATTATCATTACATATCTGAATTTTATGCTTTTTGCTATAAATCAGATTAATTTAATACACGATATAAAGACCAGCTATCACATAGTACAAATACATTCCAACAAGGAATCAGCATACATGATGGCAAAAAACAAGGATTGGTTTTGATGTAATAAAAGACACAGTACAGTTGATACCTATAAAAAACTTTTTGATCATATTAAAATGTTAACTAGATATGGGGGAGAGTAAGAGTTCATAGTAGGAACGTCCATGGCAGCTTTATGGTTGAGTAGACTTATCGGAGATTGTAAGCTCTACGCGTTTTGGGGCCTTATAGCCCCTCTTCAGGAGCAGAACCGTAGCCATTTCTATTTCATTAACAAGTTCTTTTGATTCCTGTATTTGCCTCATGTTATACTACTTTTTTGCCACATAGGTCCCCCTTTCCCCAGTTGGGGTCCTCTTCTGCAGTGCACTTCCACGCCATTTCATCTAATTTGACCCTCCCGGGCTGGTTGCCTGTGCTTGGCTGCTGCCACCTTGCCATGCCCCCTCAGCTCCCAACCGTGACCATTGGGTTGACCTGCTGCCTCCGTGGCCATGCCGCCATTGCGCATATGCACACGTAAGTTAACGGGCTGGGTATGGGTGTGGTGGCGGATCAGCCATCATGTTTTATGCCTACCCGTATATTTTAATTTTTCCATAGACCATCAAAATACCATTGTCTTTCTTCTTTATAGACTATGACTACGGTTCTGCTCCTGAGGAGGGGCTATGAGACCCCGAAACGCGTAGAGCTTACAATCTCCGATAAGTCTACTCAACCATAAAGCTGCCATGGACGTTCCTACTATGAACTCTTACTCTCCCCCATATCTAGTTAACATTTTAATATGATCAAAACGTTTTTTATAGGTATCAACTGTACTGTGTCTTTTATTACATTCAAAACCAATTCTTGTTATCCTTGTTTTTTCCATTATGTATGCTGATTCCTTGTTGGAATGTATTTGTACTATGTGATAGCTGGTCTTTATATCGTGTATTAAATTAATCAGATTTATAGCAAAAAGCATAAAATTCAGATATGTAATGATAATGTAACTTATACGATTATTCTAACCATTAAAAACTATCCCCCATTTAAATCTTTTATCCGTGCCTGTGTGCTTCATGAAAAGTCCCGCTTTATGCTCATTTCCTTCCCCTTTTTTTTGTATTATATTAATCGGGATGGAGGAGGGGACCGAACGGCCCCACTTTCCTCATCTAAAGTCCCACCAACATGTTTTTCTCCCCCAATTTCATTTATTACATAGTTATAGTTTATAATGGTGGAAAAAAGACACAGGTTCTTGTTCAACCCTATATTGTCTAACAATTAGTTGCAGCCCTGTATATTCTGCTTCCTGAGGAAGATATCCAAATGGTTTGTGAAGATGTCGACACTCTCATCTAGTACCACTTTCTGGGAAAGGGTGTTCCACATTTTTACTGCTCTAATGCCCTGTACACACGATCGGATTTCCGATGGAATAAAATCCGATGTAATTTTCCGTCGGAATTCCGATGAAGCTGACTTCCATCAGTCTTGCATACACACTGTCAGACTAAATTCCGAATGTCCAAAAAGTGGTAACGTAAAACAGTTCGACGAGCTGAGAAAAATGAAGTTCAATGCTTCCGAGCATGCGTCGACTTGATTCTGAGCATGCGTGGATTTTTCTCCAGTGGAATTCCACACAGACGTTCAGATTTTCCCATCGGATTTTTTTCCATCGGAAAAATTAAAAACATGTTCTATTTTTTTTTACTCCGATAGAAAAAAGTCCGATGGGGCCCAAACACGATCGGAATTTCCGATGAAAAAAGTCCATCAGACTTTTTTCATCAGAAAATATGATCGTGTGTACAGGGCATTACAGGGCATTACAGAAACAAATAGAACCCTTTCCATAATCTAATGTTAAACCTTCTTTATTCTAACCTCAAATTATGGCCACTTGAGACCTTGATTTTATCTTATCTTTACGCCAGATCGTCCATAGTATATAATCTACAGTATTTCACAAAAGTGAGTACACCCCTCACATTTTTGTAAATATTTTATTATATCTTTTCATGTGACAACGCTGACGAAATTACACTTTGCTACAATGTAAAGTAGTGAGTGTACAGCTTGTATAACAGTGTACATTTGCTGTCCCTTCAAAATAACTCAACACACAGTAATTAATGTCTAAACCGCTGGCAACAAAAGTGAGTACATCCCTAAGTGAAAATGTCCAAATTTGGCCCAAAGTGTCAATATTTTGTGTGGTCACCATTATTTTCCAGCACTGCCTTAACCCTCTTGGGCATGGAGTTCACCAGAGCTTCACAGGTTGTCACTGGAGTCCTCTTCCACTCCTCCATGATGACATCACGGGGCTGGTGGATGTTAGAGACCTTGCGCTCCTCCACCTTCCATTTGAGGATGCCCCACAGATGCTCAATAGGGTTTAGGTCTGGAGACATGCTTGGCCAGTCCATCACCTTTACCCTCAGCTTATTTAGCAAGGAAGTGGTCGTCTTGGAGGTGTGTTTGGGGTCGTTATCATGTTGGAATACTGCCCTGCTGCCCAGTCTCCGAAGGGAGGGGATCATACTCTGCTTCAGTATGTCACAGGACATGTTGGCATTCATGGTTCCCTCAATGAACTGTAGCTCCCCAGTGCCGGCAGAACTCATGCAGCCCCAGACCATGACACCCCACCACTTGTCTTTGTACTCCCCACCTGGTTGCCGCCACATGTGCTTGACACCATCTGAACCAAATAAGTTTATCTTGATCTCATTAGCTCAAAGGACATTCCAGTAATCCATGTCCTTGTCTTTAGCAAACTGTTTCCGGGCTTTCTTGTGCTTATCTTTAGAAGAGGCTTCCTTTTGGGACGACAGCCATTCAGACCAATTTGATGCTGTGTGCAGCATATGGTCTGAGCACTGACAGGCTGACCCCCCACCCCTTCAACCTCTGCAGCATTGCTGGCAGCACTCATACATCCATTTCCCAAAGACAACCTCTGGATATGACGCTGAGCATGTGGACTTAACTTCTTTGGTCGACCATGGCGAGGCCGGTTCTGAGTGGAACCTGTCCTGTTAAACAGCTGTATGGTCTTGGCCACCGTGCTGCAGCTCAGTTTCAGGGTCTTGGCAATCTTCTCATAGCCTAGGCCATCTTTATGTATAGCAACAATTCTTTTTTTTTCCAATCCTCAGAGAGTTCTTTGCCATGAGGTGCCATGTTGAACTTCCAGTGACCAGTATGAGAGAGTGAGAGCGATAACACCAAATTTAACACTCCTGCTCCCCATTCACACCTGAGACCTTGTAACACTAATGAGTCAGATGATAGCAGGGAGAGAAAATGGCTAATTGGGCCCAATTTGGACATTTTCAGTTAGAAATGAGGGATGTACTCACTTTTGTGAGATTATGTATATAGGGTTGGTTTGGATAAAATCCAGGGCTAAAATACCTGCAGTAGGTGGCATTGGCATTTAATTTGCTATAGACAACATTGTCCTAAGCCAGCCATACACAGATCGAAATTTGGCTGCTTCAGCAGGAACCGTCAAAATTTTGATTCATCTATAGGCAGGCTGGTTGTACTGAAGTCGATCAATAGACCAGCCTGTCAGGTTTTTCTCATACGATCACTGCCAGTGGCATCCAACCTTCGGATTGGCCGTTCTTTTTCAATATGTTCCCTATAAGAGGGGGTGACACAGCCCGCCGCCCGTGCCCCGAGACGACGTGAATTTTCACGAAACACGTAGGGCGGAACGAGCGGATTGCTGTTGTCACCCTCCACTGCTCGGTCTATACGGACGGATCTGTGTGTTAGCGTCTGACCTGTCGGCGCTGATGTACTTAAGGCTGTCTTTTTTCTTGCTCAATGTGAGTATGTTTTTATGTTTTTATATAACCAATAAATACGCCGAAGATTTTACACTATCCAGCTTCCTCTTTTCCTCTCTATGTGCTCCAAATTGTGTTGAAAGTGTTGAAAGTGCTGACATCCAACTGATGGCACATGGTCTGTTTGGCTAAACCAACTGGGATTCATTTTATGCCCGTTGAGGTCCTCCGTTATAGGGGACTAACTCCATCTGGTAAGCAGGACTATTTACTGGTGGTGGTGGATTTCACGTTTGGTCACTAGCCTCTAATGAAGATTGGAGAGCCCCCTTTTTTTGGATATCTTCACGGGTGTTTTCTTGGATTTTATTACATGGACTTTGTTTGATTTTGTTTCTTTAAACAAGTGGACTATTTACACATATTGTTTAGTATTCATGTTACTGTTTTTTTTTGTTTATTGCTTATAATCAATAAGCATCTACGCAATATTTATCACTGATGCACTTTTATATTGGTACATGCCACTCAGTGTTTATTTTCTTTGATCCCTGGTCACATTTCCAGGTTTAGCGCAACTATTAATATTTTTTCTATTTTTTCATCATTGTATTCTGACAGAGGGGAAATCTCCCGCTGTCCGAATACAATAATGCAGCGGGAGGGATTCCCTCATCAACACTGACTGTTTTGATGGTGGAATCAAGCAATTTTCTTTCCTTTAACCCATTGCTGCCCTTGTGTGGCCTTGTGTATCCCGATGGGAGAAGAGGTAGGATCACTAAGTTGAAAATAAGGGGGAAAAAAAACTGAAAAAGAAAACAAATGCAGTCACCACATCTAAGGACTGATAAGCTGCAATATGTTATTTTTTTTGTTCTTGGGTTTAAATACACTTTGATGTAACAATCCAGTTGGGTTACCACCTAACATCTTTGCATAGACTTACATATACCATGGATAATTGTCTATATTCTATCATCATTTCCCAGAAGCTTCATTATCTTTAAAGATCTAGATGCCTCCCCTTCTTTCAAGCAGACATCCACTGATTCCAACCAGACTGATATGTTTACTTTAAGACCCTCAACTTGTTCTTAATGCAGAGAAGTTAGAGAACTGGTGCTCACATAAACAGTTGTCCCTGGATTGCCGTAAATCATCTTCTTTCACAAATATGTGAACAGTGTTTATTGTTCATCTTGGCAGTGGTATTTAAAACATTCATCCTAACATATGTATCCTTACAGAAACACGAATGTCCCCGCCAAAATATCTCAGGATACATTTGCCTCTTCATTGGGTTTTGCTAAACTATATACATAAGAGAAGTCTCAGTAAATAATGCACAGAATCTCTATTATCAGTATATTTTGCTGGAGCTAGTCATATTAAGTCATTAGGAGGACTAGTTAGGTTCTTAATGACATTTTATAATCCCCTAATTAATCATCAGCGTGACGTATGTTTTGAAGGTTTCCAAATTATAATCACAGTTAAAATATTTCATGCTGGTGTTAAATCGCCCTCATTAATTTTAAAGCAAGAAAGAAAAAGTTTGCGGCTTTAGGAAGAAGTATTTAAGGTTTTCAAAGAGGCATTATTTCAATACGTTTGGAGGTTTAAAATTAAACAGTCATGAAAGGAGTTAACACCCCAAATTAAATATGTGTTAAAACATCATTTGACAAAGTCAGCAAGTGATTTTCCAGGGAATGTGCGGGTTAAGGAAAGTCATATTTTTTGACAGCACTAAATCCATGCCCGCAGAACAGACTTTACAAACACAAATATGGGGCTAATGCTTTTCAGCAAACCAAATGATGAATTTCTATTTTAACAACTTAAACAAAATGGAATTCAAAATAAATTTTTAAGGGTGTGCCCAGTCATAAAAGATTTTTTTTAATCACTTACCTACTGGGCACTTTCACCTCCTTCCTGACCAGGCCAATTTTCAGCTTTCAGCGCTTTTCCACCTTGTATGACAATTGCGCAGTCATTTAACCCTGTACGCATATGACATTTTTATCTTTTTTTTTTTAGACAGAGCTTTTTTTGTGGAGTTTTTTTATCTTTTGCTACAAACGAAAAAAGATCGAAAAACAAAAAAGTTTTCTTTGTTTCTGTTCAATAATGTGCACTGACGAGGCTGCACTGATGGGCACTGATGAGGCAGCACCAATAGGCACTGATAGGCCGGCACTGATATGCTATACTGATATGAAGAGGCACTGATGAGCCTGCACTGATAAGGCAGCACTGTTAGGCACATATAGGCGGCACTGATGGGCACTGATATGCTGCACTGATGGACACTGATTGGCACCATTGGGGCTGCACTGATAACCAGGGCACTGATGATCAGTGCCCTGAATATCAGTTTAAATGTGCCCTGTCACAGGAGCGCCGATTATCGGCTTTCCTTTTCCTCACACAGTGACAGCGCTGAGGATAGAAAATACCGATAACCGGCATTTGTGTACATAGGATCAGCTGTTATTGGACACAGCTTAAAAAAAAAAAAAAAATAGGAAAACACTGCGCTAGATAGAATATATAAATAAAACCAGTGAAGGTGGAAAGCTACACAATAATGGTAGAATAAAGAGCGGCCAGTACCAAAAATTGGATACAAAAATTCAGAAGAACTGATAATAAAAAATTACAGCGCTATAAATTAAAAAAAAATGATATAATCATGTGCATATCTTTAGTAAAAAAACATGATGAATGTGAATGTACAATTGACAATAAAAATGCCAAACAATCAAAGAGCATATATAAATAAAGTCATAAACATTTAATACAACTTAACATGTGAAATAGTAAATTTACGATAGAGGGAAAAAAAAAGGGAAAGAGCTGTGAGGATAATGTGAAAAAGTCCCACAACAATATTGCTGATAAATGAATCACAAGTGGAGATGTAGTAATTCAAGCAAAATCAGTCCTTATTAAGTGTGTCCATAATGGTACAAGGAGAGAAAACTTGTAATGGAAGAGTATTCATCCACCAGAAAGGCACCCAATGTGGTATAGTAACTTCCTTTCCCCAACAATGTGACCACTTTTACGGTGGTCTCTTCACGCACAGGGATTTAAGGTCTCCCTCTAGACCCACTGTGGATGATTGGAATAGCCGGGGATGATGTCTAGTGTCTCATGGAGATCTGTGCTGCACCGTGGACATTTACCTTAGAAACAGGTGAACTTTAGAGGGAGACCTTAAATCCCTGTACACAGATCCGAGTAAGGGGCAGATCCGTGCTTTGGGGCAGGGGGGAACAGCGCCCCCCATGTTGATGGGGACAAGGGCCTCTTCCCGACAACCCTGGCCGTTGGTTGTCGGGGTCTTCGGGCGGGGGGCTTATCGGAATCTGCAAGCCCCTTTTAATAAGGGGGCCGCCAGATCCCGGCCCCCCACCCTATGTGAATGAGTATGGGGTACATCGTACCCCTACCCATTCACCTGGTGGAAAAAAAATGTCAATAAAAAAACACTACTTTAAAGTAATTTATTAGGCAGCTCCGGGGGTCTCCTTCCGACTTCGGGGGTCTTCTTCTAACTTCGGGAGTCTCTTCCGACTTCGGGGGTTTCTTCTGCTCTCCGGTGTCGTCTCCGCGCTCTCTGGTTCTTCTCCCGCTCTCCAGTTCTTTCTGCCTTCTGCCGGGCGCCTCTGCTATCTTCTTCCAGCTCTTTTGCTAGCAGGGGCCCGGTCTTCATTGTCGTCTTCTTCCCTCTTCTCTCCACCCGATGTTGACTCGTCGCTCTTTGCCGCTATAATGCCGTGTGCGCGGAGCGCAACGACTTATATAGGCATGGGACGTGGTCACCGGGTGATGCCACCCGGTGACCCTGCCCCCATATGACGTCACAGTTTCATCATTCCCCGGGACTGTCACGTCATTCGGGGGCGGGGTCACTGGGTGGCATCACCCGGTGACTACGCCCCATGCCTATATAAGTCGTTGCGCTCCACGCACACAGCATTATAGCGGCAGAGAGTGACGAGTCAACTTTGGATGGAGAGAAGAGGGAAGAAGACCGGGCCCCCGCTAGCAAAAGAGCTGGAAGAAGATAGTGGAGGCGCCCGGCAGAAGGCAGAAAGAACCGGAGAGCGTGGAGAAGGCACCGGAGAGCGGGAGAAGAACCAGAGAGCGCGAAGACGACACCGGAGAGCAGAAGAAGAGACCCCCGAAGTCGGAAGTGACCCCCGAAGTTGGAAGAAGACCCCCGGAGCTGCCTAATAAATTACTTTAAAAACCTGTGTAGTGTTTTTTTATTGACATTTTTTTTCCACCAGGTGAATGGGTAGGGGTACCCCATACTCATTCACATAGGGTGGGGGGCCAGGAACTGGGGGCCCCCTTATTAAAAGGGGCTCGCAGATTCCGATAAGTCCCCCGCCCGCAGACCCCGACAACCATCTGCCAGGGTTGTCGGGAAGAGGCCCTTGTCCCCATCAACATGGGGCAGGGTGCTTTGGGGTGGGGGGCCGCAGGGCGCCCCCCTGCCCCAAAGCACCCACCCATGTTGAGGGCATGCGGTCTGGTACGGTTCAGGAGGGGGTGGCCACTTGCTCGTCCCCACCCCCTTTCCTGACTGGCCAAGCTGCGTGCTTGGATAAGGGTCTGGTATGGATTTTGGGGGGACCCCCATGCCGTTTTTTCAGCGTAGGGGGTTCCCCTTGAAATCCATACCAGACCTAGGGGCCTGGTATGCTCTTGGAGGGGAACCCATGCTGTTTTTTTTTTTATTTGGCGTGGAGTTCCCCCTCATGATTCATACCAAACACAGGGGACAGTGAGCGCGAGGTGTGCAGTACCCTGTCGCCGAGAACCAGCGCGATGGGATCGCGCTGGAAACATTCTCGCTGGCAGATACTGGCAAAAAAGCCTGTCCTGGAGGCGACTTCAAGTCGTCTCCAGGACACGACTTGAGCGTGTGGTTAACGCTCAAGTCGTGTCCAAGTTGCCTCGCAAAGTCGCGCTGCCCCTGTGTGAACCGGCACACGAGTCGCCCCGCAAGTCGGATCATCTTGATCCGACTTCTGGTGCGACCTCTATTCAAATCAATGGGCTCCCATAGGGAACCATTCATTTTGAAATAGAGACAGAGAAACGCCGCTGATATTTTTATTTACTATCACATTGCGCCCCCGGTTCACGCACCCAATTAATGATTTATCCGGCGCACCAATTAAGGTATGAACTGGCACAGCGCAGTGTTGTTAGTAAATCACCCCCATGGTCCCAGTGCACATACATAATCCACTGTACCTTTGTCAGCTATGTCTTTCTCCTGCAGCTCCCTGCTGCTACATCCTCACAGGCTCGTGCCTTTTGTCTGTCCCAACCTGGACAGTATGGAGCAATGTGATCCTTACAGATCCCTTTCACAGACTGACCCCCTCGGGAGGAGGGGTCCACTGACCTCTAATCCCAGCTTCCATATAACCCCAGCATACACCTGTATCATTAGTTTTCCCTGTTTCCATAAAAAATCAGGCACAAACCACCAAAACAAACAGTGTCACGGGCTCGCCTCTCTACAGCAGACAACATGTTATTGTACTTGAATGATTCTCCATCGTCATTGTCTACAGCCTTCTTGCTTATTCAGAAATTTGGGGATTACTCAGGGTTTAGAATAAACTGGGCTAAATCTATGTTATTTCCCTTAGACAGGCAGCAGACAGTGGTGTCAGTCTTGGGTGCCCCCTTGTAATCTCGGATACATTTTAAAATCTTGGGGTTACTATACAGCTTCCTCTAGCCTTGTTTTTGTATAATAATCTTTGGCCGATTATATTATATATATTTAGACCTTTCGCTAACTTTGTTAGGGAGAATAAATTTGTTCAAAATTATTTATCTGCTGAAGTTTCTATATATTCTCTCCACTGCTCCCGTTTATATTCCCCAAAAATATTTTCAAGTGTATTAACTCTCTACTTAGTTCCTTTTAATGAGGTTCTAAACCTCCCTGGGTATCACTTGAAATATTACAACTGCCTGTTCATAAGGGGGGGTTTAGCCTTACCTTACTTACGTATGTATTATGTTGCCTCACAGTTGATGTATGCACATTGGAGAATGTTTTCTCAACAAAACAATGCCACCACCGTGGTGGAACCGGTAGTGGTTACCACCTATGCGGCTCTAAATGTTTTTTTTTTATCAAGGAGAGGTTCCCTCAGAAGGGGGTATGGCTATTCTGTCAGAATCCTAAAAGATTCTTACCATATATGCTCAACAGATTTCTGATGTGGCTTTATCATTATCTCCAAATGCCCCTCTCTGGTATAACCCTAATATGGGGGAATTTTATAGGTTGGAGGGGGGTTATCAGTAGGCTCATTCTGGTATCAAATATATCCATCATATCTACGAGGATGACAGTCTTAAGCCCTTTTTACAATTAACGTCTGAATAAGGTGTTACTGGTTCGTGGTATTTTCAGTATGCTCAACTTAAACATGCTGTGATGGCCAAGTGTGGCTCTGGGGAGGTGACGCTCACTAATACTAGATTGGAAACTATTCTGTTACAGCCGGAGGATACTAAGCTGGTTTCCACTTACTACTCGGAATTTACTCTCATTGATAGTAAGCAATGTCATTGGGCTTGCAAGAGGTGGCATGGTATTGTCTCTGACTTGACGGAGCAGTTGTGGTTAGATGTTCTTGCCACATATGTAGGTACAGTTATTTCTTCTAGGGATACAATTATATAATTACAATACCTGCACCAAATGTACTATACACCTCAGGGTCTCTTTCGCATGTGGAAACGGGATACTGCCACTTGTCATAAGTGTCAAGTAAGTATGGGATCCTTTTTGCATATGGTATAGGAATGCACCAAAGTTAGGCCTTTGTGGTCTAATGTTATGGAATTTATAATTGACACATTTGATCTATCCAATGTGTGTAGTCCTCTGGTATGCCTTCTAGGGGTACTCGAGGATGAAATTATGGCTAATGCTGCTAAACTTTTTTTGAGACTCCTGTTTTTTGATGTACAAAAATGAATAGTATTGAATTGGATATTTACTGACACCCTTGACTTGATGGCATGGAAAAAGCTGTTTAATCTGGATATCCTGCTTTATAAGATGACATAGGAAGCTAGAGGGTGTACAAAAAAATTCAAAACGCTATGGTCCAGGTGGGTAGACTTATCTGCAAAAGTGCCTGACAATCCGTAAGAAATTAAAGTATTATTTTTGGAAGATCCTTTTACTGGTGGGGTGCTCTACATGTTTACTAATTTTGCCGGTATGGGGTGCTATGGATCCCCGACTCTCTTTCTCCTGATTTGGGATGGGTTCACTCCAGTAGTTTTTTTTTTTTTTTTTTTTTAGGTTTATATTTTGGTTGGGGTCTCTTTTATATATACTAAATGCTTTATGAAAGTATGGTAATCGTTCTACTCTAAAGAATATTTGTCACTGTCCTTTTATGGGACGATATTGTGGGTTAAGTACACGCTCTGTATCATATGGATGTTGATATTGAATTTTACCTTTACTTTGCACTGTTTACTGTACATTTTGAAATATGCTGACTACATATTGTTCGCTGTATGAATATTTGCATGTGGCAATAAAAGCGTTAAAAAAAAAAAAAAGAAGAAGATACCACCCTGCTTGGGCAGTCTAAATTTTCACATTAAGACATTCTAACATGACATGTGATAGTACTGACTAAGAAGCTTCTTTAGCATACCTTAAATGCACTTTACAATGCCTTAAACACTCTTTACAGTGCAGTTTGATGAACTGGGATCATTGTATTTTATAATGTCAAGCATGCTTGTATAAGGGTGGTAAGACATTTCCTAACAGCAACTTAAAATGCTAGATCTTCAAATTATGAAATTAAATGTTCTGAACTCTGAGGTTTCTGTATCACATGGAAGAATCATAAGAGAAACAACCTAGTGATACAAGAAAACATATGGCTTTTAAGGGGTAATTTTCAGAGTGTAAAACAGCTGATTTGGTAATCAGTTTGAGGTATCACCGCCAGATGTGCTAATTGGCATCTGGGTGACTAATAAATAATATTTCCCAAAAACTTGAAGGCAGAAGAGCAATTCCTTCTTTAATATTGCTGGTTTCTGTAGCATACAATCAGTGGTTCCGTTATATTTGCAGGTTACAAATATACAAGTCCTACATGACTGGGTTAAAAAGGGGTTTGGCATAGGAGGGGTTTTCTGGAGGTTAAAAGTAAATAAGGGATCAGGGGGCACTGGATTGGTGGGGCTGGCAAGAACAGAAAAGGCTTCACAGGATGGTTGGTAGGTAAGGTCCTAAGAAGTCCTCAGTCGTAAGAGAGCTGGTGTTGGGAAAACTTCCCACCTCTCTTTAAAGTTTCGGTGGATCTTTGTTGCTTTCTGTTGCGGACAGTTACGAGTTTTGTCACAGCAGCTGGCAGGGTACAGGGTCCTTGAAGATTGTCATTATGGACAAACGTAAAGTGGTAGGGGCCCGTCTTAAGCTAGCCATAGACCAAGCGATTTTCTTTCCTGCAACTCGTGGAAGAAAAAGAAAATTGCTTGATTCCCCCATCAACATAGTCAGTGTTGATGGGGAAATCCCTCTCGCTGAGCTATTGTGTTCTCCCAGCAAGCCACCCCCTCAGTAGAACACTAGAAAAAAAATTGCATATAAGATCCAACAGGCTGGTTGTACCCAAGTGGATCGATCGATCAACTTAGGTACATTCAGCCTGTCCATACATGGTTCGAATCGAACCATCTATGGCCAGCTTAAGGGACGGTTCCCCTTATGCTGTATAGTTAAGTAAGAATAAACTGGGGGTCCTTCATAGTTGCATCGGCAGTCATTGGTGTCTCTGAGTCAGTGTTTTGAGGCTGGAGGCCTACCTTACAGGTTTACGTTAAAGGGGTTGTAAAGGTTAGTTTTTTATTTTCTAAATAGGTTCCTTTAAGCTAGTGCATTGTTGGTTCACTTACCTTTTCCTTCGATTTTCCCTTCTAAATGTTTTTTTTTTTTTGTTTTCTTTGTCTGGATTTCTCACTTCCTGTTCTTCCTCAGTAAGCTGTTCAGTAAGCTGTTCTGGGTGACTAAACACCGCTCGGATGATGGTGTGAAGCTCGCGGGGAAGGGGCTCTTTAAAAAAAAAAAGTCGTATTTATTTTTATTTCTTTACATTGTCTCTTTTAACCGCTTGCCGGCCAGCTCATAATGCGCAAAGTGCCGAATATATACGTCACTTTGAATTTTGCGTGCATCCCTGCCGCAAGCTCTGTGACTGTGCCTGCGAGACCCGGGGACTCGATGTCCCCGCGATCGTGTCACAGAGCTGCAGAACGGGGGGATGCCGGTGTAAACAAGGCATCTCCCTGTTCTGCCTAGTGACAGGACACTGATCGTCTGCTCCCTCTCATCAGGAGCAGTGATCACTGTCGTGCCACAGTAAGCCCCGCCCCCACACAGTTAGAAGCACTCCCTCGGACACACTTAACCCCTCCCCGCCCCCTAGTGGTTAGCACCTTCACTGCCAGTGTCATTTACACAGTAATCAGTGCATTTTTATAGCACTGATCGCTGTATAAATGACAATGGTCGCAAAATAGCGCCAAAAGTGTCCGATGTGTCCGCCATAATGTAGCTGATCGCTGATCGCCGCCATTACTAGTAAAAAAAAAAAATAATAAAAATGCCATAAAACTATCCCCTATTTTGTAGACGCTATAACTTTTGCGCAAACCAATCAATAAACGCTTATTGCGATTTTTTTTACCAAAAATACGTAATTACCAAAAATACGGAAGAATACCGTATTTACCAAAAATATGGAAGAATACGTATTGGCCTAAACGGATGAAAACATTTGTTTTTTTATATATTTTTGGGGGATATTTATTATAGCAAAAAGTAAAAAATATTGCTTTTTTTTTTCAAAATTGTCGCCATATATTTGTTTATAGCGCAAAAAATAAAAACCGCAGAGGTGATCAAATACCACCAAAAGAAAGCTCTATTTGTGGGGGAAAAAAAGACGTCAATTTTGTTTGGGAGCCACGTCGTACGACCGCACAATTGTCAGTTAAAGCGACGCAGTGCCGAATCGCAAAAAGTGGCCCGGTCATTTGGCAGCCAAATCCTCCGGGGCTGAAGTGGTAAAAAATGTTTTATCACTTTTATTGCTGTCACAAGGAATGTGTTTAAACATCCCTTGTGACAGTAATAGGTGGTGACAGGTACTCTTTATGGAGAGATCGGAGAGACCCCAAATCCCTCCTTTGCACTTAAAAGTATTCAGATCGGCAAAAAAGGTGATTCTGAATACTATCATTTTTTTTTATATCGCCGCCATTGGCAGCCGAGTAAACCGGAAGTCACGCTATCACGTTGCTTCCGTGTTTACACTCATGAGAATGGAACAAAGCCGGTTCCGGCTTCCTTCCAATCTCACTCTAGCCGGTGCAAGTGCTGGATCGCGGATCGGATCTCCCAGTGGGATGGGAGGCCCGGGAAGAACGGTGGAAGGCGGTGGGAGGGGGGAATGTCCCCCCTTGCTCCTTCGGGATAACAGCCGAGCGGCTTTTAGCCGCATCGGTTGGTATCCCTGAAGAGCCAACCGCCCGCTCTAAAAAATGGTACCGGGATGATGCCTGCAGCAATAGCCGTGGTTTGCGGGCGGTATTAACCCTTTTTCGGCCTCTAGCGGGGGTTAAATTTACCCCCCTAGCGACCGCATACCGCGGTAAGAACGACGGTATAGCAGCGCTGAAAATCGCACTGCTATACCGCCACCGCTCCTGCCCGCCCCAGTGTGAAAGGGGCCTTAAGCTAAAAAACGTTATGTGTACATGAACACATAGGCTAACAGAGTGCAGTTAATGGGCTTTTTAAAAAAAAAAAAAAAACGCCAATAAACTGCAGTTTATCAGCTTCTGTGTACATGGAGCCTAAAGGTCTACATAATATGTCAGTGCTCTAAAAGAAAACAATACATAAAAGAGTAAAATTATGTCTTTCACAGTTGTTTGTAATGCATTTTCCCCACTTCTGTAATAATAACCTCATAGTATAATAAATAACCCAGTAAAACTTGTCTCTCATTTTGTAAACATGAAATGCATGTTATGCAATACATAACAAAAAAGGTGACTAAAAATTGGCAAGGCCAATTAATTACCGGGCAGGCTACGCAAGCTGTTTTGTAAGTCACTGAAATATAATTAATAGGATCTTCTGTATGTAACAAAGTCACTATTCATGCATAAGGCAGAAAAAAACAAAGAACAAATTTTCTTACCTTAATGCTTCAGGCCCTTAAGAAATAATTAACTGCTCAGTAATGCATTTTTTACGACTTGCTGCCAATGTGTTTTACGACTCTGTCCACAGCTTGCTGGGATAATAAAGGTTTGCTTGTTGTGTTGCGAGGTGTATGCCCCCTGCACATACTATGGACCTACTTGCTCCAAGCTGTTTCTGGACAATAAGGATCACATTCTTGTTAAGGGGCCATTGTACTATTCTTCAACAAGTAGGTTTTTCTGTCCAGATTTGTTCCACAATAGCAGCTGTACAATGCATGGTATGCTATATGTTAGACTTGTGCACAACAGAAAAATTTGTTTTTTTTCGGTTCGTTTCTTGTGCACAACGGAAAAATTTGTTTAGTTTCGGTTCGTTTCTTTTCGGTCCTGTTGATTCGTAATCATTCGTAATTTTGCTAGACGGGATTTTTCGTGTTCGGACTAATTCGTATTTTCGCAAGCGACATTTTTCATTGAATTTTAAGTTGATTTATAATTCGTACTTTCGGTAGAGTACATTGTTTTTCGTTGATTCTGGACACAACTCCTACTTTCGTAACTTTTTTTGGGTTCGTTGATTCGTAATTTTCCGTGTCTCTCTCACAACGACGCTGCCTATTATGCCTAATGTGCTTTGACTGGATTTGTACTTTTCTAAATACATAGCGGTTATTTGTAACGATTCGAAATCTCGTATTTTACTTTCGTTTTTTACATGCGGCTATAGCCTCCGCCCCTGTACACCATTTTGAGAGGGTTCAGCATGGTGAGGGAGAAGCAGAGAGCAGAGCAGAGTGTTATTGTGCTTCGAATGGATTAGAAATCTCGTATTTTACTTTCGTTTTTTACATGCGGCTATAGCCTCCGCCCTGTACACCATTTTGAGAGGGAGTTCAGCACGGTGAGGGAGAAGCAGAGAGCAGAGCAGAGTGAGTGTTATTGTGCTTCGAATGGATTCGTACATTCGTAACTTTTTTCATAACGAATTATGCCGAAGACATTCAGGCATTCGCTATTTGCGGTATAATTTATTTCGGATTTGGTTTTATTCGTAATTGCTTTGTTCGGAAATTCGAATGCTTCCGAATGTCCGAAAGTTGCTAAATTCGGACGAATTTTGATTCGTTACGAAACGAATTGCACAAGCCTACTATATGTCCTATTAGTTCTATAGAAGTACACTCAAAGCAATTTTTATATTATTATTATATGCTGTAAAGTTAATGTCGACTCCAGTCAATCACATAGTGATTCTCAGAATAATATGTCTTGTGTTTGGGTCTTGATTCTATGCAAGGGCATTTTCATAATTTCTGTGACTGCACCCACTCATCTTATAGCTGGTCGTACTTTTTTTCTTTTCCTCCAACATTTTCAAGCATAGTTGTCTTTTCCAGTTAGTTTGTTCTTCTCAAATAATGTCCAGAATAAGCCAGGTTCAGTCTAGTCTTCTAGTTAAGGGTTGGGTTGGATTTTCTGAAGGATCCATTTGTATGTTTATATATGGGGATCATTTTAAAGAGACAATGTCACTTTGCTCATTGAGACAAGCAAAGTTGTAAGTAAGTATCTGTTTTTCTGCTTTCTTTTCTAGGTATTAGCGATTTTTCATGAGGGATGGGGGGGGGGGGGGGTAATAGATAAAAGTTTGATAGTTTAGGTCCTCTTTAATGTCAAAATCAGATTTCTATAAAGTTGACCTCCAGGGTCATAGCTACTGACCACCCAACTCAATGTCAGATGGCTTGCCAGCTCCGATGTCCCATGCTGCCATTCCAATACAGTGCTAGGGTCATGGCTGCCCCGTCTTTGTCTCCAGTGTATGTGCCAGAGTCTGACCATAGATTATAAGGTAAAGGTAAACAAGTATATAAATTACATTGATGCCAAAGCTTAAAACCCAATTCCAGTAATTAGAAAATATCTACCCTTTCAGTGAGCCCCCCGCCTCCGCACTTCACGGTTAGATTTTGCCTAATTTCCAGAGTTTTGCTTTAAATTCAAAACTAAAAACATAAATGTTTCAGTATATATGACGTCATACCTCACTCCATAAAGTTTTTTTAAAGCAAATCACTTTTTTTTAATCTGTTGCATATTCAGAGGTCCTGCCAGTAACAACTGCCCCCCCCCCTTCCTCCACATCTGGCTTATGTATAGATAGACCATGCTGGTCATTGGATGATTTTGATCTCAAAAATTAAATACAGACACCTTCCCTTCAAGTGTATGTACACCCAGAATAAAGGGATTTTTATAACAGCTTACCTGTAAAATCCTTTTCTTGGAGTACATCACGGGACACAGAGCGACTTAGTCATTACTAATGGGTTATATAGATTACCTTCAGGTGTTGGCACTGGCCAATTCCAAACCGGAAGTACCCTCCCCTATATAAGCCCCTCCCATCCGGGAGCACCTCAGTTTTGTAGCCAAGCAATAAGTGTCCCAAAAAGAGGGGTGGGAGCTCTGTGTCCCGTGATGTACTCCAAGAAAAGGATTTTACAGGTAAGCTGTTATAAAAATCCCTTTTTCTTTTTCGTACATCACGGGACACAGAGCGACTTAGTCATTACTAATGGGACGTCCCAAAGCAATGCCAAATGAGGGGAGGGATACATAAGCTGGGCGCCATCAGGCATGAGGATCTTTTGCGGCCTGCAACACACTGCGCCCAAAGGCGACATCCTCCTGACTTCTAACGTCTACCTGGTAGAATCTAGTAAACGTGTGTACCGAAGACCATGCTGCGGCCTTACATACTTGAGCCAGGGAGGCCTGGTGATGCACTGCCCATGAAGTTCCAACTGCTCTTGTGGAGTGCGCCCTAACTTTGAACGGAGGCGGTCTCTTTCTCAAGCCATAGGCTTGTATTATGACCTGTCGAATCCACTTGGCTAAAGTGGATTTTGATGCTGCCTGACCCTTTTTAGGGCCTTCCGGCAGAATAAACAAAGTATCCGTTCTGCGAATCTGAGCAGTGGCTTTTAGATAAGCTTTAACTGCTCTTACTACATCCAAGGAATGTAATAACTTTTCCTCTACCGAGCTAGGTTTGGGGAAAAAAGAAGGAAGAACCACATCTTGGTTCAAATGAAACCTCGATACCACCTTAGGAAGAAAGGCTGGATGAGGACGTAATAATACTCTGTCCTTATGGACAACCAGATATGGCTCCTTACAGGACAAGGCGGCTAATTCCGATACTCTTTTAGCCGAACAAACGGCTACTAAGAAAATCAATTTCCTGGTGAGAAGAACCAAGGAAATGTGTTGCAATGGTTCAAACGGTTGTTTCTGTAGAACTGACAGAACCAGGTTTAAGTCCCAAGGACATATGGGAATACTAACCGGAGGGCTAATACGCATCACTCCTTGTATGAAAGCTTTGACTAGTGAATGCAAAGCCAAGGGCCTTTGAAAAAATATTGACAAGGCCGAAATCTGACCCTTGATAGTACTCAAGGCCAGCTTCCTATCTACAGCCCACTGTAGGAAGTCCAAAATCCTCCCTATCACGTACTTACGTGGATGCCATTTCTTGGCCTCACACCACTTAATGTACGCTTTCCAGATCCTATAATAGATCTGCCTGGATACCGGCTTCCTGGCATTGATCATGGTAGATACCACAGAATTAGAGAGCCCTCTCTTTTTCAGAATGTGGGCTTCAATAGCCAGGGCGTAAACCTAGGGCTGGTAAGGAAGGGTGGTATATCGGTCCCTGCGACAGCAGGTCCGGACGATGTGGGAGGGTCCAAGGACTCCTCACTGACATTTTTACAATCTCCGCGTACCATGCCCTTCGGGGCCACGCTGGAGCCACCTGAATCACTGGTTTCTTTTCTACCCTGATTCTGCGGAGTAATCGCGGTAACAATTGTGGCGGTGGGAATGCATATATCAGCTTGAACTGATCCCAAGGGAACACTAGGGCATCCGAGCCGCAAGCTAGAGGATCCCTTGTGCGAGACACAAATCTGTCCACCTTTGCGTTGAATCTGGATGCTAGCAGATCTACATCCGGTGTTCCCCACCGCTGGCATATTGCCTGGAAAACCTCGGGGTGAAGAGACCATTCCCCCGGGCATAATTGTTGGCGACTTAAAAAGTCCGCTCTCCAATTTTCCACTCCTGGGATGAAAACCGCGGACATGGCTGGGACATATTTTTCTGCCCACTCCAGGATGCAATTTGCTTCCCTCTGGGCTGCACGACTCCTGGTGCCACTCTGGTGATTGATATATGCCACTGCTGTGGCATTGTCTGATTGAATTCTGACAGGGGACCCTTGGAGTTTGGATGTCCATGCTACTAGGGCATACCGGGCTGCTCGTATCTCTAAGAGATTGATGGGCAGGGCCTTTTCTGCTTCTGACCACTTGCCCTGGAGAGACCATTGCTCCAGTACTGCCCCCCAGCCTATGAGGCTGGCATCTGTAGTGACTACCTTCCAAGAAACCGGACTGAAGGGTTTCCCTTTTTCCAGATTCTGGGGCACCAACCACCAATGGAGGCTCTTGCGAACGGAAGGGGACAGGGACATTGGTAAGTCTAAAGCCTGAACTTTTTTGTTCCAGGCTGACAGTATGGCCCTTTGCAAATTCCTTGAATGGAATTGACCGTAGGGTACCGCTTCGAATGAAGCCACCATTTTTCCCAGCAGCCTCATGCAGAGGCGTATGGATGGTTTTCTTTTTGTACCCACTAAGTGGGTCAAATCTTTTAAAGACGACACCTTCTCTGGAGGTAAGAAAATCTTTCTCTGATTTGAATCCAGCCTTAGCCCTAAGTATTCCAGACTTTTGACTGGTCTTAGAGCTGACTTGTCCCGGTTGATAATCCAACCGTGATATTCCAGATACTTGATTGTCTTGTGAATAGCTACTTCCAGCTTTTCCACTGAGTGGTCTATTAGTAGCAGGTCATCTAGATATGCCATTATCGTTACACCCTGTGTTCTTAGATTGGCCAATAATGGGGCCAGAATTTTTGTGAACACTCGTGGTGCTGTGGCCAGACCGAAAGGTAAGGCTCTGAACTGAAAATGGCGCCCTTCTACTGCAAAGCGTAGAAATTTCTGGTGGGCCGGAAAGATGGGAATATGCAGATAAGCATCCCTTATGTCGATCGAGGCTAACCATTCCTGCCCTTGTAGGGCGGTGGCCACCGATCGGATCGACTCCATCCGAAAAGTCCTGATATTTAGGAACTTGTTTAGCCCTTTTAGATTTAATATGGGCCTCACGTCCCCATTTGGTTTGGGGACTGTGAAAAGGTTCGAGTAAAACCCGAATCCGATTTCTTCCAGGGGAACCTTCATGATTACACCTTGGAGCAATAGTTGTTCTAGTGCCAGAAGGAGGGATCCTCTCTTCTGGGGATCTCTTGGCACGTTTGACCTCATAAATTGGGCAGGAGGAGTGCCTTTTAACTCCAGCTTGTATCCCAGTCTTACTGTGGAGAGCACCCATCTGTCTCTGATGGTGTCCCGCCAGGTCTCTGTGAACAACTGAAGTCTTCCCCCCACCCGATTGAGTGGGGGCAACGCTTCATGCCTTGGGGGGAGGTTTTGTACCTCTCTTGATCCAGGGCTTCTTGTTACCCTGTGATTGTCCCTGATTTCTGCCCCCTGAATTTGACCGCGGAGGCCGTCGGAACTGCTTCACAGCCGACGTGCCCGGGACTGGAGAAGTAGGCCTCTTAAAAGAAGGACTTCTACCCTTGTTCTTAACCGGTAAGAGTGAACTTTTACCGGCAGAAATTTTCTGGATATATTTGTCCAGATCTTCTCCAAATAAGCGTTCTCCATGAAATGGGAAGCTAACAAGCAGTTTTTTACAGGGAGCTTCAGCAGACCAGTTTTTGAGCCACAGAAGCCTACGCATATGTACTATAGACAGCGTAAAGCGGGAGGCCTGTTGGATTGTATCCTTTATGGCGTCCACCGCAAAACACAAGGCTCTAGGCAGGTCAGCTAGGGCAAGAGCCTGCTGATCTGGTAAGTCCCTTAAGACTTGTTTCAACTGATCTTTCACTGCTTGGCAGACTCCAATCGCTGCTACCGCAGGTTGTGTCACCATGCTTGCTGTAGAGAAAGCAGATTTTAGTAAAGACTCCAATTTTTTATCTATTGGGTCTTTGAACATTGGAACATTATCTACTGGACATGTCAGTGATTTGTTAACAGAAGAGATGGCTGCGTCCACTGTAGGGACCCTCCATTTTTTTATGAACTTATCCTCCATGGGATAGATCACCGGAAATCTCTTGGGGGGAGCAAATATTTTATCAGGATGCTCCCAATCCTGGTAAATAAGCCCTTCTAATAAAGGGTGGATTGGGAAGGAACAGACAGCCTGGGGAGCTTTTAGCGACCCCAGCGAGGAAACCGTAGTGGATGGTGGTTCCGCCAGAGGCATTTTAAATGCTGATCGGACCATGTTAGTCAGAGACTGAACCCATAAGCTTTCAGCCTGAGATGCTGAGAAAGGCTCTTCCACTGTTGATTCCTCCATAACTGAATCAACCTCATCCTGATCCCCTTCAGGTAGGTCGATCTCTGTGTGGGGCTGTTCCTCCACTAACAGGCACTCTGAAGGAGGAGACGGAGATCGGACGTGCTTTTCCTGTGACAGGGAAGCAGCGATCAATGCTGTTAATCTCTCCTCCAATCCTCCCAGAGTTGAGGATAAAACCTCCTCTGTTATATATACAGGAGCAGGTGGACTGGGGACAGCCGCAGCACCAGGCATTCCTGTGGGGTTTCTACGGCTACTGACCTCTGAATTCTCAGGGGAGATTGGTGCAGTACAAGCATGCCCAATATCCTCAGAGCTCGATGGAGACCCCTTTGGCTTCCTGGAAGACCTATTTCCGGAGCGTCTGGACGACATATCCTTTAAGCACAAAGCTGAGGTATTCCCGTCGTCATACACCAATTTTTGCTGGTAATAGTCTAACACAGTTGCTGCTATATACCAGCTGGTGTCCACTAAAGTGCCTTTCTATGGGGATGCCTGCATCAACCGCCTCTGTGTGCCACTGTTTGTTGCTAGCTCTGTTTGCATCCAGCTGACACTTGTACTGTGTCTTTTAACCATGCTGGGACGCCTGCACATGCGCAGAAGCGCCGCGGCGCGCATCGAGCGTCATCCACCCGCCCCGCCCCTTTTTTTTCATAGGAGGCGCGTCCACGCGCCCGCGCGCGCGCCCGTGCGCCATTGGCGCCCTTTTCGAAATCAAACAGGGACTAGGAGCCAGGGCCCTTTTTGCCGGAAGGGCCTGTGCGGTGGATGAGCGCAGCAACAGGGCAGAGGAAGTGGATTCCCACAGAGAAACTTACCAACTGCCTGGATCTTTTGACTTGAGAAAACCAAAGATCCACATGACAAGAAAAATGGACTACAGCGGCCTCTAGTGGTTTAACACAGGTACCGCGGTCCCTTTTTTTTTTTTTTTTTCTTGACTACTATTAAAATTTTACATTTTCAGTAGTTACAGGCAAACACAGATATTTAGCGGGAATACCGTTAGGTAACAGACAGAAAGACAAATTAGGCTTAGGGGTCCCCCAATAGAACCAAGTTCCTGGGGGCCCCCACTTACCTGATCCCCGCCGCAGGACTTTGTTTGGTCCACAGAAGTCCAAACTTCACCTATCACGGCAGGCATTGTAATTAAACCTTCAGGGACCGGGTTCCCAAGGATTCCACTCCCCTGGACCTGTATAGCACCCTGCACAGACAACATCTTGGTCGTGGGTATGACCAGAGCTCTGGATCCCAGGGTCCAGCCCTCCTAAGAGAGGCATTACAGGCAAAACCTTGCTCTTCTGCTGCAAGGCCCGGGTACCGACCGTTTAGCTATGAAGCTTTTTTGGTGGGATCCGGAACAGCTTACTAAGGCCCAAAAGAACCTGTACGCAAGCCCAGTGAAAACACATGTTACTCTTTGGCCAACACCTTAGACACTGGCAAAAAACTGAGGTGCTCCCGGATGGGAGGGGCTTATATAGGGGAGGGTACTTCCGGTTTGGAATTGGCCAGTGCCAACACCTGAAGGTAATCTATATAACCCATTAGTAATGACTAAGTCGCTCTGTGTCCCGTGATGTACGAAAAAGAAAGTTTTTTTTCAGATTATCTGTATTAAAAAAAACTGAGTAAAGATAATCTTTAAACAATTGATTTGAGGTTTGAATATACTTTGGAAGGGAGATATGTTTGATTTTTGGGATGGAAATCAACCAATGTCCCGTAATGCCCTGTACACACGATCGGATCTTCGATGGAATAAAATCCGATGGAATTTTCCGTCAGAATTCCGATGAAGCTGACTTTCATCAGTCTTGCCTACACACCATCAGACAAAATTCTGACCGTCCAAAACGCTGTGACGTAAAACACTCCGACGAGCCAAGAAAAATGAAGTTCACTGCTTCTGAGCATGCGTCGACTTGATTCTGAGCATGCATTGGTTTTTTCTCCGTTGGAGTTCCACACAGACAATCAGAATTTCCTATCGTTTTTTTTTTCCATCGGAAAAATTTAAAACATGTTTTATTTTTTAACACCGATGGAAAAAAATCCGATGGGGCCCACACACGATAGTTTTTTCCGATGAAAAAAGTCCATCTGCATAAGGGATAATATATACAAAGGCCAGCTGGAAGCAAAAAACATCTATAACAAGCTTTCTGCTATGGTTACCTTTAGGGTTTGTACACCTGTGGACTAAGAACGGTAAGCTTGTAGAGACAGGGTCCTCATCTCCTCCTTCATTATGACTTTGTCTTGAATTTTGCTTGAAGTCTATAATTGTCTGCCATCAATTATTTAAAGATTAATTTGTCAGTGCATTATAAATAAATAAATGCAATAATAAAAATACATGACTAGGTAAAGACCTAGCTGCGGAGGTATTAGAAAGAATAAGGTACTGCAAAGTCAGTGTCAATAGATGCAGAAGCCCACAGCCCCATGTTCATATAGCGCAAAGCAATACATAGAGAAGCAGACACTTGGCTCGGAGTGTTCATCTGCAAATCTGTACATGTTTTAGGAGCAGGAGGTGAAATGTACTTTCACACTTCTGCTTGTCTGCTGTAAATTAGCCTGATGTCAGAAGAACAGAAGTCAGAGGAACTTACCCGGGAGAAGGACCTGAGGTTATGACTTTCCTAGCCCTGTGTGTTCCAGACCTAGCAGCTAGGTTACTAATGATATATCAGGTATATGAAAAATGGAAGAACAGGACTGAACAGGATCTCCTGACACCATGCTGGCTGGAAATAAAAGGAAAGAGGCAGATGTCCCCAATGTGTTGGTCCTTACAGGAACTTTTTAAAGGTCTATAGAACATTCCATTTGAGCTGTGTCTGTGCTTTAAAGGACTGCCTTTGTCTCATATATTAAGTTTAAAAAAAGAAAGAGCTGTTTCTGTTGCCCATAGCTAGCAGCCAGGTTATTCCCTATTCCAATGTAAGACAAATAAAAAACACTACCCAGCAATCACTGCAGTTGTGTCATTAATTGTACTTTGATTTGTGGTTTGTGTAATATTGGCAGCTGCATTCATTCTTGTGCACGTTTCCAGCAGTAACAATAAACAGGATTCTATCTGACTAGACACTGCGTTCATTTATATACATAGAGCTAGAAAACATTGTAAGATGGTACTTTTGAGGCACAACATTTTACATAAACCAGGTTTCTTCCTCACTAAAGCATCTGGGAATGTCACTCAAAGGTTTACAATGGGAAGATACAAACAATAAATGAGTGTATTAATTATTATCTCATTTAGATTACTTTTTGTACACAAAGATACTGACGGCTTCTGAAGAAGTGGACAATGTCCAGGAAACGCGTTGGGCCATAGAAAATCAGTGCCTTTGGAAAGGATACCCTACTGTGTCAAATCAAAATTTCAATATTGTATTTTATTGCTTTTATGAAATTTTATAAACAAGTGGAATTCATATATATGTTGTAATTGTAATGAAAATTAGTATTTTATGTAAAATGTTGTGCCTCAAAAGTTCCATCTTCCAACGCTTTGTAGGTTTATATAACTATAGGGATTTAGCACATAATAATTTTTATCCTTTTTTGGAGAGTATATAAATAGAGCTTTTATATGGTGATCTTTGATTACCAAGCTCTATGGCAGTGATGGCGAACCTTGGCACCCCAGATGTTTTGGAACTACATTCCCCATAATGCTCAACTACACTGCAGAGTGCATGAGCATCATGGGAAATGTAGTTCCAAAACATCTGGGGTGCCAAGGTTTACCATCACTGCTCTATGGAATGATCAGTAGAGTAGATCAGTAGAGCCTAGTAAAAAGAATAATATTAATAAAAGAAAAGAAACAACAGCGCAACCCCATAGTGTAGCATTATAAAAATAAAATGACTGACAATTTTTTGAAAAATAGAAATGCACTCAGCCTTGGTCACTGACTGGGGATAAAGCATGCTGAAGATGGAGGAAGCTGCTGTAATTGCAACTGCAAATGGTGTTCAACCCAGGTAGGTTAGCCAAGCATAGACAGGCTGATGAAGAAGCCAAACGCCTTTAAAAACATGTCCCGTGTCTATAACACATGTGTCTACAGTGACGTTAGGGATTCCAGTCCTGGGTTAAACACTGCTTGCAGTTGCAGTGACAGAGCTTCCTGCATTCTCAGCACGCTTTATCCCCAGCCGGTGGCCAAGGCTGGTGGTTGCCCCTCGGACATTTATGGCTCCCAATTCACCTTTTTTTCATGCCCTACACATGCATCCTTTAATGAGTGCATTTCTATTTTTCAATAAATTGTCATTTGTTTTATTCTTTTAATGCTACACTATGGGGTTGCGCTGTTGTTTCTTTTGATTTCTTCCAGTGGTTGGAAACTGAGCGCCCTCTCTGGTCTTCCAGCTGCAGCTCCTAGTTTTAGCTATGTTAAGCACTCTGGGCTATTCTACACAAACCTTTTAATACTGTTGGCACATATCATTAGTAATGTCGTTTAACTCTTATTTTGGTACTTTTGCTTTTTTATTCCCATTTTGCATGATCCTTCCATTTAATAGATTTATTACAAACATCATCCACATTAGGCCTGACCACTCCCCAGGGGAGGGCTGGCGGCCTTAGGCCTGAGGGGCAAGTCCAGTCAAGTGGCCCACTGAACCGCTGAATCAGCTCACCATCCATGGCCCACCTGGTTTTTCAATGCAGCCTCACCAGTGCCCATCAGTGCAGCCAACTCCAGTGCCCATCAATGCAGCCTGATCACTGGGGCAGGTTACATGGGGTGTATGGGGGGGAGATGGGGGGTCAGCTAGAGGTGTCAGGGTCTCTCACCCCAGCGATCTCAGCTCAGCAGGTCCTTGCACACCACGGTTTCCTGGGGGGGTAACGCTCGTGATCCTGGGGTCAAGTTGCAGCCAGCGCCCAGCCCTGCAGCCCTGCATCCCAACTCTCTGGCACGCCCTGCCTCTGCCTGCTTCCAAGAATCCGGTCCCAGGGAGTTGTAGTTTCCTCTGCGCTGCTGTGTTTTCCATCCACCAGAAGCTTGAGTGCGGACTACAACTCCCGGAATGCAACAGATAGTGGTCGGCCGCCATGGCCATGCCCCCGGCCCGACTTCCTAGACCAGAATAAAAAAGAAAATGGTAGCGAGCAGCGGCTGCCGGACATTTTGAACATAAGTTAGGGTGGTCTGGGAGGCAATTGCCACCCTTCTCCCTGGCCCAGCCCTCCCCTGCCACTCCCTTGCATGATAATAATAACGATAAGCTTTATTTTATATAGCACCTTTAAAAGTACCTTCTCAAAGTGCTTTACAAAAGAAACAAACACAAATACTACACAAGGAAAAAGAGCAAAAAGCTATAGGTTATTTGAAAATGTTGACCTTTCTTGTAAAAGTCAAGCTTGGTCTAACATCCTTCAGCTCGCTGGTCAATAAGATATCTGTAGTGGGTAGGTCAAATGTAATTGTTTTACAAGAAAACTAGAGATTTGTATATAAATTTACATGAAAACCTAAAGCCCTGTACACACGATCGGATTTCCTATGGATTCTAATCCGATGGATTTTTCCATCGGAAATCCGATGAAGCTGACTTCCATCAGTCTTGCCCACACACCATCAGTCAAAAATCCGACCGTCCAAAATGCTGTGGCGTAAAACACTCCGACAAGCCGAGAAAGATTAAGTTCAATGCTTCTGAGTATGCATCGACTTGATTCTGAGCATGCGTGTGTTTTTTGTCCGATGGAGTTCCACACAGACGATTGGAATTTGCTATCATTTTTTTTCCCATCGGATAAATTTAAAACATGTTCTATTTTTTCTCACCGATAGAAAAACGATCGATGGGGCCTGTACACGATCGGTTTGTCCATCGGACTGTTTTCATCTGTAAAACCGATCGTGTGTACACGGCATAAGAATACATTTAGGCCCCTTTCACACTGAGGCGTTTTTACAGCGTTTTCGCGTTAAAAATAGCGCTGTAAAGATGCCTGAAATAATCCTGCCCCAGCATTCTCAATGTGAAAGCCCTGAGGGGTTTCACACTGAGGCGTTTTTCTGGCTGTGCGTTGGAAAAAATCCTGCAAACAGCTTCTTTGGAGCATCTTCGGGGCGCATAAAATAGCGCTGGAAAAACGCCTATCCCCACTGAAATGAATGAGTACCGCTGTAAAAACGCGGTAAAATCGCGGTAAAAACGCGGTAAAAAACACCCAGAAGGTCACATGACCGCAGTAGAGTGGAGGATTGTGGGATACCAAATAATCCTTTTACCGCAAAAACGCGGTAAAAACGCATATGCGTTAGCGCTATTTTTACCGCGAGCGCGGTAAAAACGCGGTAAAATCGCGGTAAAAAAACTTATGATTTTTTAGCGTTTTTTCAACGCCTCAGTGTGAAAGGGGCCTTAAAGTTTCAAAAACTGTCTGCCTAAAACATTGAAAACGTCTAACTATTATTAAAATTAATTGGTGACCTGGTGTACCCCAGTTATGTTCAGACAAAAGCAAAAAAAAAAAACGAACAGAAGATGAATAAAGTTTACGGGAGCTTCACTGCTTCAACAACTGTAAAGTTGGTATCCCTTGGAAAATGTGCATACCTGAACCTAATCTGGCCCTTTGAAAACATTTAATTGGCACTATGTCTCTTGTAGACTGTTTTTTAAGGTTACAAGCAGCCTTACCAAAATAATTTCTCCACCCTGAATACTCCTGTAACAAAGGTTTCCATACATTGTCCACAAATTATCATGATATTTATTGAAAACCCCACATTTGCTGCATACCTGTTTTTGCAATGTAACAAACGCCTTCAAAAAATTACCTTAACCACTTGCCGACTGCCTAATGTACATTTACATTGGCAGAATGGCACGGGCAGGCAAAGCAACGTACCTGTATGTTGCTTTGAAACTGCCGCCTAGCAAGCGCCCGCCGCAAGCTCCATGACCGTGCCCGTGGGACCTGCGGACTTGATGTCCGCCGGTGTCCCGCGATCATGTCACGGAGTGGCAGAACGGGGAGATGCCTGTGTAAACAAGGCATTTCCCTGTTCTGCCTAGTGACAGGACAGTGATCTACTGCTCCCTGTGATCGAGAGCAGTGATCAATGTCGTGTCACTCGTAGCCCAGCCCCCACACAGTTAGAATCACTCCCTAGGACACACTTAAGCCCTTCCTCGCTCCCTAGTGGTTAACCCTTTCCCTGCCAGTGTCATTTACACAGTAATCAGTGCATTTTTATAGCACTGATCGCTGTATAAATGACAATGGTCCAAACATTTTTTTTAAAAGTGTCCAATGTGTCTGCCGTAATATCGCAGTCACCATAAAACACGCTGATCGCCGCCATTACTAGTAAAAAAAAATAATAATACAAATGCAATAAAACTATCCCCTATTTTGTAGACGCTATAACTTTTGTGCAAACCAATCAATATACGCTTATTGCGTTTTTTTTTTAACAAAAATATGTAGAATACATATCGTCCTAAACAAAGGAAAAAATTTGTTTTTTTATATATTTTTTGGGGATATTTATTATAGCAAAAAGTAAAAAATTTTTCTTTTTTTTCAAAATTGTCGCTTTTTTTTTGTTTATAGCACAAAAAATAAAACCTGCTGAGGTTTAAATACCACCAAAAGAAAGCTCTATTTTTGGGGAAAAAAAGGACATCAATTTTGTTTGGGTGCAGCGTCGCACGACCATACAATTGTCAGTTAAAGCGACGCAGTGCCGAATCGCAAAAAATGGCCCGGTCATTGGGCAGCCAATTCTTCCGGGGCTGAAGTGGTTGATATGAACTTGGCCTGGTATGGAGGCAGCACCATTTTTCTTGCATCACATCTCAAGTCCCTGATCAATGTGAATCAGTTTTTAATATGTGTTCTGTACATCTTTTATAGTTTGCCCCACAATATAAAAAGCCCTTTAACATTGTCCTGAACACAACCCTTTTTTCCTTTGGGACAGCCAGGTCATGTGATACGTTATAGCTGTCACTGCTGTAGACTGGATAAAGTGGCACATCACAGGATTTCAAAGATCAATCTGGGCAGGTTTATGGCTCAGTTTCAGGAAGAAGGAAGCAGGGAGTGGAAATTCCCACAGATGTTGACTTGATCAGATCCTCTGAAGTTGCCTGATGGATGTACTATCACTTCATCACTCTGTAAATATACAACTTTTTGTAAATACAGGATATGTTTGTGGTCATTGGATAACCAAAGCTCCTTTAGGGGAGAGTCAGAGCATGTCCATTTTACACATTTGTTAGTGAAAATCTCATTTTAAAAGGACTTTTTATTTCGCCAAATGCTTACTATTATTTCAGCATTAGACAATATCCCATCTGTATGTAGTAAGTGACACTAAGGCCCCATTCACACCTCAGTGTTTTGTAGTTTGAAGCTCAAAGCTCCAAAATATTGGAGGAGAAAAAAAATCAATTATTCTCTATGGAGATGGTTCACATCTCCAACACAAGTTGCCTAAAGCCAAATGCCTGAAGCTCAAAAAAGTTCTGGTGCTTTTTTTGTAGCTCATATTGGGCAGGTTTGTGCGTTTTGGTGTGTTTTTATCCCCATAGAAAATAAGACAAATACGCTATTTGCGCATTAGTGCGTTTTTGCGTGATTTTCTGCTAAAATTAAAAAAAGTAGGAATAAAATATGTATAAATAAATGTAAAATGAATACACAAATAACTAAAAATTATCATGAATAAATAATAAAATAAAATAAATTCATAATGTGAAATAATACATAAATAATAATTAACCCTTAACCTTAAAAATATATATTAAATACATTTTTATTCTTAATAATAATAATAATAATAATAAATAAACATCCAAACCTGAATAAAAAACAATTATTATTATTAATAATAATGATAATAATAATAATAATAAATTATTATTATCATTATTTATTATTATTATTATCATTATTAATAATAATAATAATAATAAATGATTATTATCATTATTTATTAATTTATTTGTTTTGTGTTAGGGTTAGGGTGTTTAGTTATTATTATTTTATTATTATCACTTTTTCATTTTTTACAGGAGACACTGACAGCAACTGAGCCATAGGTGCCTGCTGCCCTCAGTCAAACTCCTGTGAGAAGGGAGTGGGGACGTGGATTACAGGTACTGTGTATGTCTATAGACGCACACAGCCTGGCTCTGGAGCATACGCATGAGTGCCTTTTTAGCAACTAACTTGCTAAGGAGGTACCTGGAGAAGTGAGAAGTTGACACACCAGTTGGGGACTTCCAGAAGAGGAGGTAAGGGACATCCCTGTGCAATATCGTTTTTTTTTTAAAGGTACATTTTTTATTAATTTTTTTTTCAAAACAAGACACACAATAGACAACAAACATACACACAATCGCCGGGCGAGCACAATCGCTGGGCGAGCACCTTGGCCAAAATCTTAACATCCGAGTTGATGAGTGATATTGGTCTGTAAGATTCACATAGGAGGTGATCCTTATGTGGCTTAGGAATGAGGACAATCAGCGCCTCCGACATAGAGGGGGGTAGCTGTCCCGTTTTCATAGCAAAATCATACACCCTGCTTAGATGGGGTATAAGCAAATCCTTGTATTGAAAATACCACTCGATGGGGAACCCATCCAGTCCCGGCGTTTTGTTTCTGGCAAAGGATTGGATAGCCTCCCCAATTTCCTCAGTTGACAGAGGAGCGTCAAGATCTGACGCCTGCTGGGTCTGAAGTCTGGGCAACGAAATGTCCGCAAGATAGTCATCCAATTCCACAATCGTGTAGTGAGCTCTAGTAACATATAGGGAGGAGTAAAAGGAGATAAAGGCTTCCATGATCTCATTGTTTTGTTCTACCACTATGCCCTCTGCGCTCTTAATTCTGGGTATGCTGCATGGCTGATAGTCAGGCTTAGAAAGATATGCCAACAAACGGCTGTTCTTGTCACCAAATTCAAAGATTCGCTGATTCTGGTATAACAGCTTCTTCTGGGTGTGTTCCAAAAGCACTAGGTCCAATTCTCTGGACCCATGCTTCCAGGCAGCATGTGTCTCAGGAGAGGGAGTCGCGGTATAAGCAGCTTCTGCCTCCCTGAGAGCCCCCTCTGCATCCATCAACTTGGACATAGAGGCCTTGCGTGTCTGACCAACCGCCGCAGCAAAAGAGCCACGTGTAGTGACCTTAAAGGCATCCCATACCACTGGAACGGATGCACTCTGTTTATTAAGTAGCCAGTATGATTTCATCTCCGTCATACATTGGTTCACCACGATCTCATCCGCCGACCACAGTGGGCTCAGTCGCCACACCCGATAGGAGGAGGAGGGGCCCAGGGCGAGGTCCACCATCAAAGGAGAATGGTCGGATATCGCCCTAAGGAGGTATTTAACCTCTGATACCATGGAAAGTAGATCCGACGAGACCAGACACAAATCTATATGAGACAGAGTACCGAGTGACACGAATACTCCCTCCTGTCCGCATGCTTCCACCTCCAGGCCTCCACCAAGTCAAATTGATTTAAGAAGGAACCCAGGGGAGTGGGGGGTAATGAAGAGCAACGTCGTAACCTGTCTATGGAATTATCCAGTGCTGTATTATAGTCACCTGCTATTAGCAAAGGACTCTCTGCTATTGCCAGAATGGAGGTCATAACTCTTTCAAAGAACAATTTAGTGAAGGGGGGGCATACAGGCTAGTCACGGTATATGGTCTTCCCATAAGTTCGAGTACAACAACTACAAAACACCCTTGCGGGTCCAGTTTAACATGCTTAATACTAACCAGGGCTGATTTGGCTATTAGGATGGAGGTCCCCCTGGCATATGTGGAGTATGTAGAATGGAGGGCGTGGGCAATTTTTTGCCCGTTTGAGGGCCATGACTCTAGAGCCCTGGAGGTGGGTTTCCTGAAGTAGGATTACATGCGGATTGTGGCGTGCCAAGTAGTCAAACATCAGAGATCTTTTCACCTTGGAATTCAGCCCCCGTACATTCCAAGACACTAAACGTAGCTTAGGCATAGGGAGGCGGGAAGCACATGACTAACCGTACCCACTTCCCATGGCTCGCCGGAAACAAGCAGGGCCCGAGGTCCCGCGAACCAAGGGAAGAGCGCAAGGTATAAAACAGGTCAAAAAGATAAGGCAAGAGCATAGGAAATAAAGTGGTCAGATGCATATCATAAGGGTCAGTTATACCAGCCTGTAAATGGACATGCACAAATGGATACCAGCACTGCAGAACAAAACACATAAAAATAAAAACTTCAAACAAAAATCCCCAAACATCCCCACCCACCCTAGCCCTCCCGCCTCCCAAACCCAAACATATGAGAGCTTTGTTCCCAAAACCAAAACTGCAAAGCAGAGGGGTCATGACACAGACCCCAAACTAACCAACCCTGAAGAGCGTTAAAGTCCCTTAGACGCGGGCTACCGTCCGTGACCGCACAGGACAAGTATGCTAGTTGACCCTGAGTCTGAGAGAAAAAATGCAGCAGTCATCCAGATCAAACAAGTAGGAAACAAACAGAGTTAGTAGAATGTAGTTCGCCACTTTCATATAACTGTAAAGAGGGAAGTGAGATGATCAAGGATATTCAGGCCCACTCCTACCCCCCCTCAGCCGTCCTTTGCTGGAAAGGGGTAACGTAGGCCGCATAAGGCACAAGGTGTAGCTATCAAAAGGTGCAGGTTAGGTGCGATGTCAGCGCGGAGGGGATCTTTGATTCTGATTCTGGCGTTCAGGATGTCCCGGGGTATCCACCCAGTAAGATGCCTCCTTAGGATCCGTGAAGAAGTAGGCCTTGCCCTGGTAGACAATCCTCAATCGAGCAGGATATAGCATGCCATAGGGGAGATGATGCTCACGGAGCCTGCGTTTAATAGCCAGGAAAGTGGCCCTCTGCTTTTGTGTAGCTACAGAGAAGTCAGGGAAAATAGTAATTCCACTCCCATTAAAGGACAATCTTCCCTTTTCTCTGGCCGCGCCAAGAATTGCCTCCCTGTCCCTGAAGTGCAGGAGTTTGATGATCATGGCACGTGGCTGGGCCCCAGGTGGGAGGGGGCGCATGGGAACCCTGTGTGCTCATTCAATGGCGAATAACGGTGAAAAGGTTGAAGTGCCGAATGTGGTGATTAGCCATCTTTCCATAAAAACCTCCGGGGTTCTACCCTCAGCCCCCTCTGGGGACCCCAGGAAACGTAAATTGCTCCTCCGTAAATGGTCCTCCATTTCAGTGAGCTTATCTGCTGTGTAATCCTGGGCCTGGCGTAGTTCCCTAACAGAGCCCTGTAATGGACGGGTCTCATCCTCCAGCGTGCTAATGCGCTGCTCAGCATTAGACACCCTGTGGCGGAGGTTATGGACATCCTGTTTTAGGAAGGATAAGTCCGTTTTTATGGAGTCCATTTGGGTGGTCAGGGAAGCATGGCTGTGCTGGATGGCCTCCATGATCTGGGACAGGGATGGCTCTGCAGGGCTTGCATCAGCAGTGTCCTCGCTGGGGGTATCAGGGGCAATGTCCTCAGCTGGAGAGAACAGGAAAGGGTCTTCCAGGCTCAGAACAGGTGGGGAACAGTGTGACTCACCCTATCCTGCATGCTTCTTTGTCAGCGCTGAGGAGCATGAGGATGGCTGGCTGCATGTGTCTGCAGCATGGTGACCGGCGCCATCTTGCCTCTGTTTGCATGTCGGGGGTGGCGGGACGGATCCTGAGGCTTTCTCCATCGGTGGGCCGTATTTGACCATCTCCCGGTGGGCACAAGGTTCCCTAGATGCTGCAGGGACAAACGGGATCCTCGGATGGCGAACGGATCAGCAGGATTCAGTCAGGATGTAAGCGGCACGGACGGAGCTCAGGCTAAGCACGTCCTCACATCCCGGTCGTTGGCCACGCCCCCAACTGTGCAATATCGTTGATCACGTGACTGCCTCCACTCTTTGAGACCCGTACATTGCCAGGACTGTGAGGCAGCAGCAGTATATCTGTGTTAGTGACCTCACTGCTCTGTACTTCCCTTTGATGTAAGATGAGAAGCCCAAAGTGGTAGGTTGTAAACAGAGGTGACAATACCACTGTTCTGAAAGCTGTCTATACACTGAGTGAATTTGGATGCAAATTTATTCTGTGGGTGTCCCTGTCAGCAACCTCCCACTCGGCATCATTCACCTGGCTCTAAGGAGCACCTCAATTTAATCAGATGCAGGCATTGTCCAAGTATTTTGATAGCCAGTGGGCTCTGCCTCCCCCCTCCCCCACCTATAAGCACCTTGTCCCCATGTTGATGGGGAAAAGGGACTCTTTCCGTTCAAAGACATCACAGGTGGCCCCGCCCCTTATCTATTAAAGAACTGTCACCCGGCAGAGGAGGCATTGGGCGGGCAGCCTACGTTGCGGGCGGAGCTTTGTTTTCCCAGGTCCAGCGGTTCAGTGGGCATCGTGATTGACAATGGATCTACATCATGGGACATTTTTTTAATAAAGGACTTGTCAAAAACTTGTCTAGTGTTTTTATTTGTTTTTGACCGTTTTTTTGGTACAAGAATAGGGGTACAATGTACCCCTACTCATTCACATGGGGGGAGATCTGAGGGCCCCCTTGTTAAAGAGGGATTCCAGATTCTGATAAGCCCCCTGCCTGCAGACCACCACAACCACTGCCCAGGGTTGTTGGGAAGAGGCCCTCGTCCCCATCAACATAAGGGCAAGGTGCATAGAGGTGAGACAATGAAAATGAAAAAGTCCTTTAAATATAGTGTCTGGGGGGGTCCCATTAGTCTGCAGTCTAAAGAAAAAAGTCAAATCACATTTAAATTGACTCCTGGTTGCGATTGCTGACCCGGCTATTTAAAAAAATGCTTTGCCCCCCCCCCCCCCCGAGTCCATACCAGGCCCTTTGGGTCCAAAATGTAAAAAAAATTGTGTGGATTCCCCCCTAAAGTCGGTACCAGACCCAAACATTGCACCCCTACTCGTTCACCAAAGAAAGTCTACTCCGCCAGGTGACAGTTCTTAAATAGGTAAGGGGTGGGGCCACTTAGTGATGTCACCGACCCAGCATGCCCCAGTGGGTGATGTCACAAGGGAGCCGGGTCACCCACTGATGTTATTGGGTGACTTTGCCCCTTAGCTATTTAACCACATGCTATCCAGGCCAATTCTGACATTTCTCTACTACATGTAAAAATCATAATTTTTTTGCTAGAAAATTACGCAGAACCCCCAAACATTATATATTATATTAGCAGAGACCCTAGAGAATAAAATGACGGTCATTGCAACTTTTTATCTCGCACAGTATTTGCGCAGACATTTTTCAAACTCTTTTTTTATTGCATTTAAAAAAACAAAACAGTAGAGTTAGCCCAATGTTTTTTAATAATGTGAAAGAGGATGCTGCGCAGAGTAAATTGATACCTAACATGTCACACTTCAAAATTGCACATGCTCATGGAATGACGCCAAACTTCGGTACTTGAAAATCTCTATAAGAGACGGTTAAAATTTTTTTTTTACAGGTTACATGTTTTGAGTTACAGAGGAGGTCTAGTGCTAGAATTATTGCTCTTGCGCTAACATTCGCGGTGATACCTCACATGTGTGGTTTTAACACCGTTTTCATATGCGAACGCGACTTACCTATGTGTTCGCCTCTGCAAACGAGCACGTGGGGACAGGGGCAGTTTAAAAAACATATTTTTTTTATTGTTAATTTTTCTTTTATTTTCTAATGCTTTCTTTTTAGATTTTTTTGATCACTTTTATTCATATTACAAGAAATGTAAACATCCCTTGTAATAGGAATATGGCATGACAGGTCCTCTTTACAGTGAGATCTGGGGTCAATAAGTCCCCAGATCTTACCTCTAGGCTGGGAAAAAAGATCTCAGCTTCCCAGGTGGCGTTTTTTTCAAATGCAGAGGCAGGGCGTGACGTCATAACATTGTGCCCGGCCTCCGAACGACCGTAGAGACTCCGAGGACCATCAGGCCCACCGGAAATCTTTATCGTTAGCATCCAGCCCCAGCGGATCCCTTCTCTGGCTCACCGATCACAGGAATGAGTCGGTAGTAGCAGTAACCTGAACAGCCGCTATGATTGTTCTTTTGGTGCAGGGAATCGCCGCCTCTAAAAGAAGATATCTGAATGATGCCAGTAACTGCAGGCATCATTCAGAAATCACAGCTCAAAGTCCGCAAATTCATATGACGTTGGACGAAATGTCAGATGGAAAAGCAGGCATTCGGCGGGGAGCGTTCAACAAGGCCGGAGTTTTCTTTTTTCAGGTTGGTGGTGATTGATGATGGATCTACATCGGGGGACATTGTTTTTTATTTTTTAATAAAGGAATTGTCAAAAACGTGTGTGCTGTTTTTATTCCCTTCTTACACTTTTTTGGTGAATGGGCCATACATGGGGGGGGCAGGATCTGGGTGGTTCCAGATTCCAATAACCCCCCCCCACTTGCAGACCCCCCACAACATGGAGACAAAGTGCTTTGGGGTGGGGGGGCAGACCCCTCCCTGCCCCAAAGCACCCCCCCCATGTTAGGGGCATGTGGCCATTTTTCGACCCAATACAAAAATTGGGAATTCGTTAGAAAATAGGAGATATTCTTATAGGCTTACCTGTAGGTACAAGATCAAAAAAAGGGTTTACTTCCACGTTCAGCACTTTCAGCTGCTAGTTTAATCATGACCTTATAGTAAAACACAACACTGCGTGACATGGTTTTAAAACGGCCACAGCAGCCCTTTTATTTACCGTATTTTTCGGACCATAAGGCGCACCGGGTTATAAGGCGCAACAACAATGATCGACTGGTAACGGGTTTATGTTCGTACATAAGACGCACCGGGTTATAAGGCGCATTAAATGAAACAAAACTCTGATAAGTCTGATAAGTCAAACTTTATTCAACTCTTTCACAATAACAATAACTCTCAACATTGTTCAGTTATATAAAATACAAAACAATACACTCACTTTTTCAGTTTATTCCTCTACCTCAAATCCATCAAATTCTTCATCTTCGGTGTCTGAGTTTAACAGTTGGGCGATTTCGGCATCAAGCATGCCCGGATCCCTCTCGTCGTTATCATCGTTATCATTATCCGAGTCAGTCTCGTTGCTGTTACCTAACTGTTCGGTGATGATTCCGGCCTTCCTGAAAGCTCGGATGACACTGGAGACTGATACCTTCGCCCAGGCATCCACGATCCACTGGCAGATAGTGGCGTAACTCGCCCGTCGTTGCCTTCCTGTCTTGGTGAATGTGTTCACCTTCTGTCATCCAATGCTCCCACGCAGCTCGCAATTTAACTTTAAACGACCTGTTGACACCAATATCTAGCGGCTGGAGTTCTTTGGTTAATCCACCCGGAATGACGGCAAGCAACGAATTTGTTTTCTTCACTTGGGCTTTGATAGAATCGGTCAGATGGGCGCGCAAGGAGTCGTAGATCAATAGGGACGGAGATTGGTGGAAAAAGCCATTCGGTCGCTTGACGTAAACCTCTCTAAGCCACTCACTCATCTTCTCCTCGTCCATCCAGCCCTTTGGGTTAGCCTTAATGATGACGCCAACCGGAAACTTTTCTTTTGGCAAAGTCTTCCTCTTGAAAATGACCATGGGTGGCAGTTTCTGGCCATTAGCCTGGCAACCGAGAACGACAGTGAAGGACGACTTCTCGTTTCCTGTAGTGCGAATAGATACCGTACTGGTCCCTGTTTTCTCGACAGTACGGTTTACAGGGATATCAAACGTGAGGGGGACCTCGTCCATGTTGGTGATGTGTTCTGGCCGAATCTTCTTTTCGTTGATCTTGTTCGTGCAGTAGGTGCGGAAAATGGCCAGCTTTTCTTTGTAATCCTTTGGCAGTTGCTGCGAGATAGTAGTTCTTGTGCGGATGGAGAGATTACGCCTTTTCATAAAACGGAAGCACCAAGAAGGACCTCCTCGAAAGTCGTTGATCTTCATGTCGCTTGCTATCGCTGTTGCTTTGAGTCGAATAGAGACAGTAGAGACGCTTCTACCTGCGGTTCTCTGTTCAATAACCCACTGTTCGATTTTGTCCTCCAACTGTGGCCACCTCGCTTTGTGCCCTCGGAAACTCAGTTTGGTCTTCTTTACCTGGCGCAGGGCGTCTTCTTGCTTCCTCCACTTCCGTACCATAGATTCATTAATGTTGAATTCTCTCGCAGCTGCTCTATTTCCATGTTGTACTGCGTGACTGACAGCGTTGAGTTTGAAATCCGCTTCGTAAGCATGTCTCTTACCAGGAGCCATTTTTGGGGCAGCGGGTATAGAAAATTAACGAATGAATGTGCACAACTCTACACACACCTCCTGACTACGATGGCCGTACCTCCTGATTACGATGGCCGTACCTCCCGACTACGATGGCCGTACCTCCCGACTACGAATCCATCCATACATTAGGCGCACCGCAGTATAAGGCGCACTGGCGATTTTAGTGAAAGTAAAAGGATTTTAAGTGCGCCTTATGGTCCGAAAAATACGGTAACAAACTAATAAATAACAAAACAAAACAATTTTAACACCAGGAGGGGGTCTTTGGGTGTCCTTAAAGGGGTTGTAAATATATATATTTTTTTTAAATAACAAGCACAGCTTGCCTCCACTGTGCAGCTTGTTTTGCACAGAGTGGCCCCGAACCTGGTCTTCTGGGGTCCCTCGGCGGCTATCTCGGCTCCTCCCTGCAAGAACTCACCACCTATATGCGAGCGAGCTCGCATGGTGATGAGTGATTGCGGGCGTGCTACAGTGATACAGCCGGCGGCTATAGCCGCTCACTGTATCACTCGCCCCCCTCCCTGGCGTGCCGCGTCATTGGATGTGATTGACAGCAGCGTGAGCCTATGGCTGCGCTCAGAGGCGTAGCTTGAAGCTTGTGGGCCCCGATGCAAAAGTTGACCTTGGCCCCCCCCACTACCACCCTCCACTTCCACTGTGCGTGCAGATACACCCACCGCACACCAAGATACTCAAAGTGGCTTTAGAGATTTGAGTTCCAATCCCAGAGTTCCCCCTTACATCACAGGACAGGGATCACCGCTGGAGTATCAGAGGACAGGGACCCCTGGCAGGTCACTTGGCAGAGCTTTTTTTCCATCCCAGCACTGTATACAGCTCCTCCCCCCAGAATACACAGGGCTGAAATCACATTCCTTTACACACACACAGTCTCAGCCTTTACAGGGTGTATCTGGCTTTTATGTTGCCGTTCTGACCTGTGAAATTCTCTGTTCGGAACGGCAGTGTAGTTGCAGTAGGCAGATACACGATGTGCAGATCGTGGTTGACTGGCTGTGTTCTAAAAGAATGTGGTTTCAGCCCTGCGGAGGAGGAGCAGTATAGGGTGCTGTAATGGGAAAGGAGCTCAGCATCCAGGGAAGAGGGGCTGGTCAGGAGGCGTTGGGGGGGCAACTTAGATTTACAAAACCATGTGACACAAAATCTGGAGTTTGTAGCTCCTCAGGGGCCCCTCAGAAGGTGTTAAGGGATTTGTTTTAGCAATTTCTGAAGGTTTCTTTGTCAGTGTTGGCAGGTTCAGGATTCAGGAAATGGTTCACAGCTTCTCCCCAGCCAATGAGAACAGAGGGGTCTGGACTGTGGAAGGCAAAGTGGAAGCCCAGTACTGGAGTGTGGCTGTGGGGCCCTAGGACAGAGCTGGACTTTGTGGAGGATATAATAATATGACAGGGAGGCTGCAGGGGCCCCCTGGAGCTAGGAGCGGGGTTGCGATTGTGACCCCTGCAACCCCTTATGTTACGCCCATGGCTGCGCTGCTTTCAATCCATCCAGTGTAGCCAATCAACGGGCAGGCTCAGAAACGAGGAGGATGACGGGGCGAGCGCGGGACTTTCGAGGGCTCAGGTAAGTAAAACGGGGGCTCGGGGGGGGGGGCAGTATTGTCGGATGTTTTTTCACCTTAATGCATAGGATGCATTAAGGTGAAAAAACTTTTACTTTTACAACCCCTTTAAATCACATTTAGCTTATTACCGACCATGTCCTCAGCCGTGCCCCATCCGGCTCGAAGACGTTGCGATTTCCACATTTTACTTTCCCCCAGGGGACCTAGCTCCTGGGAGAGCCACTAACAACCAACCAGGTGGGAGCGCGATTACCCTAGATGGGCCCCCAATTCTTCTACAATCTGTTAATCCTTGACCCCCCCCAAAGACCCTCTGACCCGCAAGCTGCTGCGACAAAAGTGCAAAATTGTTTTTTTCTAAACATGAAACATCAGAATCGTCCCCCACCCAGACTACCCCTTAAAACCAGAATACAGGGCGGGAGGGAGGGAACTCTTCAATCAAAAGAACTTTCTGGAGTGATTACCCATCAGCCCTTGCACAGACAAAACCCTTGCAGCTCCACCCTGACCATCTGACCCCTAATACACCAATCAGGTAAGCTACGCCCCTACCCCACTAACTCCTTATTCTTTAACCCTTCTCAGACCTGTTCCTCCCTTAGTCATGCCGACCCTACGTCTATTTTCTTTTCTCCGGGTTGCACTTTTACTGAGTATGCAGCTTTTTGATAATCTAATCCCTGCCTATGCTCCAGTTTACACTGGTGCCATTACCAATGCCCCAAGTTTCCTGTTTCAGGGTGGCTCCTTTCTCTTGCAGTATCCTATAGAGCAGTGGTTCTCAGCCTTTTAGTGCCGTGACCCCTTGATAAAATATCCCAAGTTGTGGGGACCCCTAACAGTAAAATTATTTTCATAGTGTGGGTTATCGGCACCCAAGGCAAGACAAGTAAATTGCGCCCCTAACCCACGGAAATTTAGCGCTCCCTGAGTCCCTTCCACTTGTACAGTATTAAAACCTCATATGGTACATTTTAGAATGTATCACTCTTTCTCTTTGTTCTCCTTTCTTTCCCTTTTATCTCTCTCTAGCCCTCTTTCTTGTTTTTTCTCTTATTCTTTCCCTCCCTTTTTCTTTCTTCCTCCCCCTCTTTTCCTCTCCCTTCCATGTATCGTCTATTTTTTTTTCATTCTCTTACTCCTTGGTGGTGGGGGAATGGGATGAGTGGCAGTGCTGGGGGGAGTTCTGATCAACCAACTTAGGTGCTCTTGATCAAGGTCATCTGCTGATCTGAGAACTATAGTGGGGACTTTTAATGGCAACTATAATCACAGGTAGTGAACCTCACTGTGTCTCCGGCTTCACTGTGTCTCCGACTTCGTGGTGTCTCGTAGAAGTGACACCTATGCTGAAATCAGGAAATAGGGTCTCCTCCAGCCCCTCCCACTTCACATTCCTCCCAAGTCAGCTGACCTCTAGTCTCTGCCACACAGCCATGCCGTAAACTGATTGGGCGGCTGTGAAGAGGCTGAGTGGGCAGCCTCGGGCTCCAGGAACAGCCCAGCTGGGTGGCCACAGGCTCCAGAGACAGCCCTGCTGGGCAGCCGCAAGATGGCTGGGAGAGTGGTGCAGGCTTCTGGAACAGCCCAGGATTTGGTGACCCCTGGCAAATCATCATTTGACCCCCGAGGGGGTCCCGACCCCAGGTTGAGAACCACTGCTATAGAGCCACCGTTACATGCAGGGACTAGAGTTGTGTCTCCCTACACTGTGTGCATCAATAAACACACATTATCAAAGTAAAGCATGGTAAGGCAATCCCTGTTCCTCTCTCCCTCTTCCCCTCATTTCTCCAAGCTAACAGATTGACTGGAGACTGCACTGTCCACTGCTAACTCTTTCCTGTGAACACCGGATGTTCAGGAAAGCAGCAACAAGACAGCAGGAGCCAGAAGCATTGAAAGTTGTACACTGCAAAAGGTAAGAATGTCAACAAATAGTTTACTGGGGTATGCTTATTTTATTGTGCCCCATGTGTTAGGCTAAAAAACACTGAGGGTTTAACACTGCTTTACAAACTCTAGTATCATAATTGAATGTCTCAGATTCATAGGTGTAACCATGAAAAAGCACAGTGACATTTCCTTAGGGACTCTCCCCATCACACGGGCTTCAACAACCCAAATTTAGTGTTAGAAACGCACTTACTTCCTCCTGTAAATTCAGAGGAGGCAACTGTAGCCACACTTCACCGGAGGATGTCAAATATTTCTCGGTTCTACCTAGTAACACAGACTCTGAAAACATTACAGGCCCAGGGGCTGCTAGAACCATCAGGATCCTAACAAAACAATGTGAGCAGGCTGTTTGCTCTTGTTGACATTTCTTTAGCAGATGCGAGAGATGAATGTGTTTTCTCCCTTTGTTTGGACATTGACTGTCATCACCACAATTACCTTGTTCCAGGACATGAGAAACTACCCAACTTTTACTTTCTTATTATTCTTTCTACATTTGCAAAACACATTAAATAAACCACACAGCATACGTAAAGTCTTAGAAGCTCAAAGCCCAGTGGGAGTGGCAGGCCGTGTTTTTCTAGCAGCCATAATTGAGTTCTTTTTTAGGGCCCCTGTCACACCAGGAACTTTGTAACGCTTCAGCCCTCTCTGATTATATTTTCTGGTGATTTGTAGCTTCTATATCTGGCTACAATACTTCCAATACAGCTATGAATAAAGGGTGTGTCATGGTCATCAGCAGCTGCATTGAGTAACGTGAACAGCTACTGAAGCTGGCCAATAGGGAGATACACCATATTGTCAAAAGTATTGGGACACCTGCCTTTACACGCACATGAACTTTAATGACATCCCAGTCTTAGTCCGTAGGGTTCAATATGGAGTTGGCCCACCCTTTACAGCTATAACAGCTTCACCTCTTCTGGGAAGGCCGTCCACAAGGTTTAGGTCTATGGGAATGTTTGACTATTCTTCCAGAAGTGCATTCGTGAAGTCAGGCACTGATGTTGGACACGAAGGCCTGGCTCGCAGTCTCCTCTCTCAGGCCTCGTACACACGGCCGAGAATCTCGTCAGGAAAAAACACGTAGTTTTTCTTGACGAGATTCTTGGACAAGAAACTTGTCCCGGCCGAGTGTACACACGCTCCATTCAAAGAACCCGCGGTTCTTTGAATGGAGCGAACGCGGTGACGTCATCGACTATGACGAGCGTGTGCTCGTCACATTCGATGCCGTCGCCGCCATCTTGCTACACCCTACCTAAGCCTAGGAAGCTACCGCGCATGCGTCAAAGTCAATTCGAGCATGCGCGGGTTTCCACGGCGACAGGTAAGTGTACACACACACACTTTTCTCGTCGAGAAACATGCCGACGAGAATCTCGACGAGAAAATAGAGAGCTGGTTCTCTATTTTTCTCGTCGAGATTCTGGTCAGTTTTCTCGACGAGAAACCATACACACGAACGATTTTCTCGGCAAGAAAGCTATCTCTGCAGTTTTCTTGTCGTTTCTTGTCGAGAAACTCGTTCATGTGTACGAGGCTTAAGGCTTGGTTCACACCTATTCATTTTTTTGTGCGTTTTCAACTTTGTAGAAACACACTACAGTCCATTTAACATGGTTTCCTATGGGTCCCGTTCACATGTATGTATTTTATGGAAAGGGCCAGGGCCTTTTTTCGGTTTTTTAGTTCCATAGACTTCAATGGATCAAAACGTGTATTGAAAAATGCAAAAATGCACCTGGAATATGCAAACTGCAACCTGCATAGGTGTGAACCAGGCCTAATTCCTCCCAAAGGTGTTCTATCGGGTTGAGGTCAGGACTCTGTGCAGGCCAGTCAAGTTCCTCCACCCCAAACTCACTCATCCATGTCTTTATGGACCTTGCTTTGTGCACTGGTGTGCAGTCAAGTTGGAACAGGAAGGGGCCGTCCCCAAACTGTTCCCAAAAAGTTGGGAGCATGAAATTGTCAAAAATGTCTTGGTATGCTGACGCCTTAAGAGTTCCCTTCACTGGAACTAAGGGGCCAAGCCTAGCCCCTGAAGAACAAACACACACCATAATCCCCCTCCACCAAATGATTTTGGACCAGTGCACAAAGCAAGGTCCATAAAGACATGGATGAGCGAGTTTGGGGTGGAGAAACTTGACTGTCCTGCACAGATTCCTCCGATAGAACACCTTTGGGATGAATTCAAGCGGAGACTGCAAGCCAGGCCTTCTCTCCAACGTCAGTGTCTGACCTCACAAATGCGCTTCAGGAAGAATGGTCAAACATTCCCATAGACACACTCCTAAACCTTGTGGGCGGCCTTCGCAATAGAGTTGAAGCTGTTATAGTTGCAAAGGGTGGGCAAGCTCAATATTCAATCCTACGGACTAAGACAGGAATGCCAATAAAGCTCATGTGCGTGTAAAGGCAGGTGTCCCAATACTTTTGACAATACAGTGTAGCTTTGTAAGCTATAAAAAGTAAATTTCTCAACAACTATGGCCCCATACACACTTAGCCACGATGAATGAGACTCCGGCATTTAGGTGAGGCCAGACATGCGCCCAGGGACAAATATCCAGAATGCAGACTGCTTGCGTTCCGGGCATTTGTCCTTGCTTTTGCAGACTGCTTGCGTTCCGGGCATTTGTCCCTGGATGCATGCTGCCCTAAACTTTAGTACTGCTAGTTGTACCATTCAGCCCCATTAACCAGCAGTAGCTGTCAGCCTCTCAGACAGGTGCTGGATGGTGCACCTATGCCCACACCTAAATGCTGAAGCCTCATGCCGCGTACAGACAAACCGTTTTTAATGTCATTGAAAAAAACGGCATTTTTCTCGACGTGATTTTTCGTGTTTCCTCTCAAGCCTGCCTTGCCTACACACTATCGTGGAAAAAAATGTTCGAGTAAAGCGCGGTGACGTACAACGCGTACGATGGCACTATAAAGGGGAAGTTCCATTCGGATGGCGCCACCTTTCATGTTAGTAAAGTTTGTTAAGCGACGATTCTCGCTTTTCAGCCTCGTGCTTTTCAGTCCGTTACAGTGTGACGAATGTGCTATCTCCATTATGAACGCTAGTTTTACCAGAACGAGCGCTCCCGTCTCATACTTGATTCTGAGCTTGCGCATTTTTTTTTCACGTTGTTAAAGCCCACACACGGCCGTTTTTCATGACGACAAAAACGACGATGTAAAAAACGACGTGAAAAATTTGAGCATGTTCCAATTTTTTCATGGCCGTTTTTCACGTCGTGAAAAATGCTCTGAAGCCCACACACGGTCATTTTAATGACCATTTTAAAAAATGAAATTTTTCTCGTCATTAAAAACGGTTGTGTGTACGCGGCATTATTCACCTCATTCTATACCGACAGCCGGCTCACACACAATTTTGCAACAGGCACTTTCGACAAAAGTCGACCGAAGAATGGTGCCAGCAGAGCCATACACTGCTTGAATTTCACCCAAGCCATCAGGAATGAGACACATTTCAAGCAGTGTACTGATCGCTTAACTGATAACTTGCTTGGAATTTCTGGGACATGGACTCTTCATTGACTGCAATTAATCTATAGGCACATAGGAATGCACAGGATTGCTTCTTGAAATGTATTTTCTATTTCCTTTTTGTTTGCTTTTTCCTTGTCCTGATGTCATAGAGACAGAAAGTCCAAGGACGGTCACAGATATCAAATCCTTACTGTCCTTTTAACATTTTTCCACTCCAAAATCCAAAACAAAAAAACAAACTAAAAAAAAACCTAAACATTTGGCTGGAGTTATGCTCATATTTATACATACCTTAAAACAAGAGAAAGAAGAAAAAAAGGAAATACTGAAAATTCAATTATACTTCTGAATCGCTCCATGCAGCAACACAAAGAGGTCAGCAGCTTAAAGGGCACCTAGGTTTTCGTAGGACAAATTGTTAAATTTACATACTTCATTTGCAGTGCCACCTAGTGGTGATATCTGGTATTGTGTTACAACCATAAACTATAATAGAATGCCTGCATTCTATTGGCCAACATCCAGTTTCCCAAGCAATGGCAGCAGCTAGAACACTAGGGGTCCTGTAGAAGACGATCGCCATTCTGTGTTACTACATGGATGATTATAATAGTTTTTTATCTATCTTTTAAAATAAACGGTAAAATCAGTTTCATATGCATGCTAGCAAGATTATTTCATGTAACACAACATCACACTGTAACATCTGTTAATGTATAATTACTTATGTATCCCCTATACTTACTTTGGTTTCATTAGCGATCTAATGTTCCTACTAATTTATGTTTCTCTCTTCACATCCTATCCCAAATGCCCTAGGGAAACCCAGCACAGTATGGCCTAACACTGATGTCTGATGCAGTCTATAAATAAAAGAACCACAACAAGAAAAATCAATGATGGAATTACTGGCTTTGTACAGGAATTTCCCTGAATACAATCAACAGAGATGGAAATAACTAGAAACATTAGAATCCAATGTCTCAGTGGGATGGATAACAAATGGAAGATGTGGGTCTCGGAGGACATATAGTCATACCTCTCAGATTACTGGGTTGGCCATACATAGCCAGATAAATGCAACTGATGTGAGTTTGAAGTATTTACAGTAGGCTGTGTAGGCGTTAAAGTGGATCTAAACTCAAATGCTATGTTAAAGCAGTATTAACCCTAAAATCAAACATTTATTACTGTATATTGTAGCTTACCAAATCTAAGATGTGATGGATGCACAGTTTCCTTTTTTGTCTTTATTTCTTCTATTTTCATCTGGTGATCCAGCCAGTAAGTCTGTTGTTTTTCAAAAGAACAAGCTCTCTTCCAGATGTACACTATATTGTCAGAAGGGATGCCTGCCTTTACACGCACATGAATTTTAATGGAACCCCAGTCTTAGTCCGTAGGGTTCAGTTCTTCTGGGAAGGCTGCCCACAAGGTTTAGGAGTGTGTCTATGGGAATGTTTGACCATTCTTCCAGAAGCGCATTAGTGAGGTCAGGCACTGATTTTGGACAAGAATGCCTCTCTTGCAGTCTCTGCTCTGATTTATCCCAAAATGTGTTCTATCGGGTTGAGGTCAGGACTCTGTGCAGGCCAGTCGAGTTCTTCAATTGAATCAGTGTTCCGTCTATCACGATCTAGGAGGCGGGGCTTTCTTACAGAGAGTGGACAGCTGCTGAGCACCGTGACACAGCGCGAGATATATGCTGCTGTGTGTGATTAAAAAAGCGGAGGGAGGGAGGGAGAGGAGAGGCGGCACTTGGATCAGGCCCGAGAACACCCGCACACACCGGCTGCCGAACAGTTCAGACTCCAGCTCCATGACACAGCACGAGATATACCGGTATAGTATACTGCTGTGTGTGATTAAAAAAGCAGAGTGAGGGAGAGGAGAGGTGTGTATATAAAAAAAGGGTTTATAGGGTCTGAACTTGCCTGATGAAAGAATAACATGCCCTCACTATGGGTACTTTTTGTGATACATGTAAAACAAATATGCAGATGAAGGTTCAGAGTTTGACAATTTGTATCCATCATCATCTATTGCTGCTGTTGGACTCTTATGCCGCGTACACACGACCGAGTTTCTCAGCGGTGAAAACACCGCCGTGAAACCCGACGGGAAAAACGAGGACCGGCTTGGTCCCCTTTTCTCAGTCTACACACGGCCGTTTTTCACGACATGTTTTCTCTTGGTCGAGAAAACCGGCCGTGTGTAGACTCCCTAGCAGTGTTTCCCTATGGGAAAACTGCCGAGGAAAAAAATGGCGCGATTCGCAACGAGAAAAATTAGTGCATGTTCTAATTTTTCTCGTCGTGATTCTCAGCGGTTTTCTCGTCGGGAAAACTGCTGGAGAGCCTACACACGGCCGTTTTTCTCGTCCAAATGAAAAAATGACAGTTTTCCCGACGAGAAAAATGGTCGTGTGTACAGTACGCGGCATAACACTCAGCATGCTTTGCCTGTCACATAAAACTATATTTCTGTATAGGTTAAAGTCTAGACTTGGGCTGCTCAGAATGAACCTACAGTTTTATGTTTATGAAATCCAATACGTAGCTCAGTATGACCTATGCTGCTGGGAAGTCGCCTAACGTTGCTTCCTTAAAAAAATGTTTTGTGCCTTACTTATTTTTTATTTTTAAATTTACCGTACCAGTAGCTGCTGCATTTCCCACCCTAGGCTTATACTCGAGTCAATAGGTTTTCCCATTTTTTGTGGTAAAATTAGGTACCTTGCTTTATACTCGGGTCGGCTTATACTCGAGTATATACGGTAGTTTGGCCTCAATTTGTTAGTGCATTTAAATATGCTAGTATTCCCGCAGACTGACAATAATGCTGTCTAAAGGTGCCCCTCTGCTCTTTCATCCAGAGTGGGGGCGCTCTAATACATGAAGGGTGTTACTGGCCAGATCACCAGGTGAAAACAGAGGGGGAAAAAGCCTAAAAAATAAAATGAATGATACCTCCACATCTAATGATGGGTAAGCTGCAATATATTGAGTTGTGATATGACAGGGGTTTGCACAGGCAGGGATTGCATTGGCAACTATCATCTTGGATAAAGTATTCATATTGGATTAAGAATTGCACTTCGGCTCAGCACTTCAGTGAATGTACAATGCGAAAATCCACAACAGACTACTGCAAAACACTAAACTACTTAACTGAGGTGACCCGATTCCCTATAGAACTTTTTCATCTCTCATCCAGTCTGCTTCTCAATCTCCCCACTCTGTATCATGCACTCCCTACTTTTCCTTCTCACAGTTGCATCCTCTCTCCTTAAACTCTCTCTCCTTCACCCCTCTTCTCCACCCCACAGCTTATATATATCACCCTCACTCCTGTCTTCACCGTATTACTGCACTCATCAGCTCCTGCTAATTCTGAACCCACATACCAATAAAACCTCCAGGACACTGGGAAGTGTCCCCCCACATAAGTCACACTCCCATATCACCTCTCTCACCCTTTTGCTTCTGCTTCTCCTAACTTCTAGAGATATTTCCCTAAATCCTGGACTGACATCATCTACCTTTGGCCAACATACCCAGCACCCCCTATCCTCTGACAGCAGCCGCAATCCACACAATCTAATTTCTATTCCTTTTCTGCCTAGAACCAGTCTCGCCTTCTTCTGTGCCCTTTGGAATGCCCGCTCTGTTTGTAAAAAACTTACCACCATCCATGACCTATTTATCACTAACTCCTTCAACCCTATTTGCAATTACGGAGACCTGGCTTCAAGAATCTGACTTTCCTTCTCCTGCTGTCCTCTCCCATGGTGGCCTCCTGTGGACTCATTCTCCTAGGTCTAGTGGACAGAAAGGAGGTGGTTTTGGAATCCTCATATCCCCTCAAAGCACTTTTCAGGTTCTTCATCCACCCCCCCCCCCTCCGTCCCTCTCCTCATTTGAAGCTCACTATATTCATCTATTTTCTCCAGTTTTGTTGAGAATTGCTATGATCTATCGGCCTCCTGGACCGATATCAAGCTCCCTTGATGACTTCTCTGCCTGGTTTCCCTACTTTCTCTCTTCTGAAATTCCAACAATCATTCTTGGTATCTCCCTACAGTCAGGGGGAAATGAAAACTCCTCCTACAAGCTTTAACCAGACACTGATAGAAGTCACAAGACTGCTATATACTGCTGATGAAAGGTATTTAGCAGTTTTTATTTACTAAAATAATTGTATTTCCATGTTCTGTGTACTGTGGAAGACCAGATAGAGTGAATGCATGGTTCTGGGTTTAGTAACCCTTTAAGGTTGCTTTTTGTTAGCCATAACTCCCACAGCCCACCAGATATCAAGTGTCAGTAGTTTTAAACAGTGATCGGGTAAAAGATGATTTTTTCGATGATTGGTACTGCTCTTTGTACCACATTGTTAAAAAAATAATAATTAAAGTGTATATTTTGTTTTAAAAAAATGTGAAATGGTTAGAACACTTGTCAGTTTTCATCGCTGTAATTATCCCAGCTGTCACCCTCTCTATCAGTCCTCATTGGTGACTATTGTTTTAGGTACAAAAAGTGACTGAAAATCTGAAATATTTGAGTTGGTACAGAAACAAGAGGTAGGGGAAAATCTTCTAATGGGGAAAACTGATCTGGTGACAGTCTAAGAGAGCATTTCCATTCACATTCACTGTACTTGACAGTGCCAAGGGAATACCCTCTGGCACCCATGGTGAGGATGCTAAAGTGTGCCACAGAACCCAGGGCAGGTGCCTCTTCTGCTTGGGGCCAGTCCTTCTAATGGGTCCTGCTTAACCATTGCCATCTTAAATCAAAACTTCTCTCTCTCCCTTCCTCCCTGGCCACTGCATAGATTGTGTGGCTGGGTCTTCAGGTCATACTGGTACTTCATGATTATAATATATGTATATTTTCTTTCTTTAGATCATTTTGACACATTAAATAGACTGGCTTCTCCTGAAGAAGTGGATCTATTCCATGAAACGTGTTGAGCCACATAAGACCAGCATATATCTATACTACTATTACAAAATGTTGTGGTGAAACCAATGAATAAGACTGTATCATGGATCTATTTTATTAAATGTTGTACGGCATATTAGCATGTTTTTATATTTATCTGCAATAAAGAAATTATATTTTATGTAATAGTTGTGCCTCAAAAATCCCATCCTTTTCATTACAATACAGAACCTTAAATCAAAACTGAATAAAAGATTTAAAAAAATGTACTTTACATATACATTTTAGCACCACTTTGTAATTTTTATTTTTAACTTTTTAGAATACGCTCATCTTGAGCTGTCCTTAGTCATTTTAAAATAAAACTTTATAGAAAAGAAAAAAGATTTATCAGTTCCAGAAACTAAAACCATTTGGATCTTGAAATAAGAACAAAGTCAGGAGTTTGGCAACAGTACACAGAACTTAAGATTGCTTGGCTTTCCTGTGATCTGAATGGAGACCAGAAGGGTGTGTTGTGAATGTAATGTGACCAGACTTCATCGTTCAGCCAATTATCTTAAATTTATATTGTATGTAAAGTTAATTGACAAACTGGCAGCGGTTCAATCTAGATGAATTTCTATAAAATGAACCGAATATGAAAAATTAAAATTCCAAAACATAGAACCGAGCAAATTGAAACACTTCCTGAACGACCGGCAGGATTTTTGATGACCGTCTGGCATTGACCTGACCTTTGATGATATTATGCAAAATCCTTTGTTTGAGTCATGAAATGCTCTCCAGATTTCCACATATGAGATTTTTTCATCTTATGAAATTGTTTTTAAAAAGTATCAAATAAAAGGATTTATTTTTTCTGTAAAAGGATATCTAACTAATATTTTTTTCACTGCATTTGTCTGGTATAAATATTAGAGAGAAAGCCATTTCAGCTGTGAGTGCTTTAGTGAGAGCTTGTCCTTAAGCTGGCCATACAAGTGGCAATTTTCAGTCAATTACAAACACTTTCAAACCACTGGAAATTGCAAAAATAATTGAAAGTAATCAACAGAACGTAATTAACCATCTCTGAGGTCAATCAACCACCATTCTGTCAATTCTAAAAGAAAAACTAGGCATTAAATTAAAAACCTCAATACAGTTTATTGAAAGATCACATTAAAATGGAATCAAAATGGGAAAAGACTTTGGTAATTTAATTGAAATTGATCTAAATTTTCCAATGTTTCGATCAGTGTACGTTTGATCCCATCTCCTTGCAATTGTTCAAAACCAACATTTTCTGTTTCAATATATTTATTGAAAGTCTTTTTCCAAAGAGGACACAAATTGTAGGCAAAGAATGACATCAAGGACAAGGTCCACAATGCAGGTGGAACATATCAAAACATTAAGAACAAATATAAAAAGGATCCAAATAGTATATCATCAGTCATTTTTAACACAAAGGGTTGCCATATAAAGTATAAGTTCATGTACTTCACCACCACTCACCAGCTAGCCGGTGTGGGCCGTGAGTAGGCTTGTGCAATTCGTTTCGTAACAAATCGAAATCGAAAATCGAAATTCGTCCGAATTTATCAACTTTCAGACATTCGGAAGCATTCGAATTTCCGAACAAAGCAATTACGAATAAAACCGAATCCGAAATAAATTATATCGCAAATAGCGAACGCCCGAATGTCTTCGGCATAATTCAATATGAAAAAAGTTATGAATGTACGAATCCATTCGAAGCACAATACCTCAAAATGGTGTACAGGGGCGGAGTCTATAGCGGCATGTAAAAAAACGAAAGTAAAGTACGAGATTTTGAATCCATTCGAAGCACAATAACACTCTTCTCTGCTCTCTGCTTCTCTTTCACCGTGCTGAACTCCCTTTCAAAATGGTGTACAGAGGCGGAGGCTATAGCCGCATGTAAAAAACGAAAGTAAAATACGAGATTTCGAATAGTTACAAATAACCGCTATGTATTTAGAAAAGTACAAATCCATTCGAAGCACATTAGGCATAATAGGCAGCGTCGTTGTGAGAGAGACACGGAAAATTACGAATCAACGAACCCAAAAAAAGTTACGAAAGTAGGAGTTGTGTCCAGAATCAACGAAAAACAATGTACTCTACCGAAAGTACGAATTATAAATCAACTAAAAATAAGGCTTACATTAATACAAATCATTCCGATTCAACGAAAAATGTCGCTTGCGAAAATACAAATTAGTGCGAACACGAAAAATCCCGTCTAGCAAAATTACGAACGATTACGAATCAATAGGACCGAAAAGAAACGAACCGAAACTAAACAAATTTTTCCGTTGTGCACAAGTCTAGCCGTGAGTATACAAAATTCACTACAAAAAGTGTGAGCAAAATAACTAAATAAAAACAAAGTGCAAGTTCAAGAAAGAAGAGGGTAGAAGAGAACAAGAATGGAACAATGGAAAAGCAACAAGAAAGAGGGGGAAAGAAAAACCAAAACAAAATAAGGAAGATTGTCCAAAAGCCCACCTCCGCTGCCCACACTTCTCAGTCCAAAACCAACATTTTAAATCATCAGTTTTGTGTTTTTCCATATAAAATGGAAACAGAAGTTCAATTGCTCTAGCAAATTCCCATGTGTATGACAAGTTTAGGGATGATTGAACCATGCCCTCACAATTAACTGCTTTCTATAGTGCAGGTAAGCACCCCATTACTCTACCAGTATTTTGCCAAAAGGTGCCAAGTAGATTGAAAGGCTTCCGCTCCCCCCCTCCCGCTGTGAGTCTTTAGGAGCCTTTGGATATACCCTCTGCTTCTGAACAAGGGGAAACAGGTGAAGTTGTCCTATTCAAATTACGTTGGAGTGATTAAGGCCTGATCAGCCAACTGCTGGGCCCGTACACCATTATATGAGGAAGGGTAGAAGAGCACTAGCCTTGTGGAAGCTCTGACATAGAGAAAACAAAGGAATTAGACTAAAGGCTCTGGCCACAAGTGGGGGTGAGGGTCTAGATGGATGACAGAGGTATTAACAAGAGAGGGTTTTTTAGCCTAGGAAATATTGACATTTTTTCGCAGGTGTTGAAGGCCCAAGAAGGTCTGCTGGTATAGCATCTCATTGTTGGACATTCACCAGACAATAATCATATAATGTCTATGAAAACCTTAAATATCTGCTGACTAAATTCTGTTCTGCATACAGAGGCCTTCCTGTTCAAGTTTTTATGGCATGGCGATACAGGATGCACACGTCTACAAATCAATCACTTTAGTTCTTTGGAGATAAGACAAGATAATAGTTGACATTACTTGGATCCCTTTACACACACAGCTTTGTAAACAGTATCAGAGAGATTAAGCTATTTATTTTTCACATGTACCTTGAAACTAAAGTGCAGTAACAATGGCTGATTAGGGCATTTTAATTCTCAAAACATGGCTTCTGAAGCCTGAGTAGATATCAAGTTGCCACGGTCATATACAGTGGGTACGGAAAGTATTCAGACCCCCTTAAATCTTTCACTCTTTGTTATATTGCAGCCATTTGCTAAAATCATTTAAGTTAATTTTTTTCCTCATTAATGTCCACACAGCACCCCATATTGACAGAAAAACACAGAATTGTTGACATTTTTGCAGATTTATTAAAAAGGAAAAACTGAAATATCACATGGTTCTAAGTATTCAGACCCTTTGCTGTGACACTCATATATTTAACTCAGGTGCTGTCCATTTCTTCTGATCATCCTTGAGATGGTTCTACACCTTCATTTGAGTCCAGCTGTGTTTGATTATACTGATTGGACTTGATTAGGAAAGCCACACACCTGTCTATATAAGACCTTACATCTCACAATGCATGTCAGAGCAAATGAGAATCATGAGGTCAAAGGAATTACCTGAAGAGCTCAGAGACAGAATTGTGGCAAGGCACAGATCTGGCCAAGGTTACAAAAAAATGTCTGCTGCACTTCAGGTTCCTAAGAGCACAGTGGCCTCCATAATCCTTAAATGGAAGACGTTTGGGATGACCAGAACCCCTGCTAGAGCTGGCCGTCTGGCCAAACTGAGCTATCGGAGGAGATGAGCCTTGGTGAGAGAGGTAAAGAAGAACCCAAAGATCACTGTGGTGGAGCTCCAGAGATGCAGTCGGGAGATGGGAGAAAGTTGTAGAAAGTCAACCATCACTGCAGCCCTCCACCAGTTAGGGCTTTATGGCAGAGTGGCCCGACGGAAGCCTCTCTTCAGTGCAAGACACATGAAAGCAAGCATGGAGTTTGCTAAAAAACACCTGAAGGACTCCAAAATGGTGAGAAATAAGATTCTTTTTTATGGCCTTAATTCTAAGCGGTATGTGTGGAGAAAACCAGGCACTGCTCATCACCTGTCCAATACAGTCCCAACAGTGAAGCATGGCGGTGGCAGCATCATGCTGTGGGGGTGTTTTTCAGCTGCAGGGATAGGACGACTGGTTGCGATTGAGGGAAAGATTAATGCGGCCAAGTACAGGGATATCCTGGACGAAAACCTTCTCCAGAGTGCTCAGGACCTCAGACTGGGCCGAAGGTTTACCTTCCAACAAGACAATGACCCTAAGCACACAGCTAAAATAACGAAGGAGTGGCTTCACAACAACTCTGTGACTGTTCTTGAATGGCCCAGCCAGAGCCCTGACTTAAACCCAATTGAGCATCTCTGGAGAGACCTAAAAATGGCTATCCACCAACGTTTACCATCCAACCTGACAAAACTGGAGAGGCTCTGCAAGGAGGAATGGCAGAGGATCCCCAAATCCAGGTGTGAAAAACTTGTTGCATCTTTCCCAAAAAGACTCATGGCTGTATTAGATCAAAAGGGTGCTTCTACTAAATACTGAGCAAAGGGTCTGAATACTTAGGACCGTGTGATATTTCACTTTTTCTTTTTTAATAAATCTGCAAAAATTTCAACAATTCTGTGTTTTTCTGTCAATATGGGGTGCGGTGTGTACATTAATGAGGAACAAAATGAACTTAAAGGATTTAAGCAAATGGCTGCAATATAACAAAGAGTGAAAAATTTAAGGGGGTCTGAATACTTTCCGTACCCACTGTATATGGTTGAATTGTATGTTTATTAACTATTAATGATCACTTACTTATTTATTACAGGTACTTATATAGCACCCCCAAATTACGCAGAGCTTTACATCTTCTCATCTTCTGTATATGTATTGCACATTCACATCAGTCCCTGCTCTAGAGGAGCTTACAATACTAAGGTCCCTAACTCACTTATAGATACATACCCATATTAGGGCCATAAACCTACCAGCATGTCTTTAAGTGTGGGAGGAAATCCATCCAGGCACAGAGAGAACATGCAAACTCCAGGCAGAATTCAAACCAATTACTGTAGTGCTGCTAGGCAGAAGTGCTAACCATGTAGCCACTGTCTTACTTACACACATGTCTGTTAAACCCTGCTGGTTAAGACCTCAATGTCAAAACATTAAAAATTTCCCTTGTTACATCCGTCACCTCTGAGATGCACCAGGAATAAGAGATAAAATTTCAGATTTTTACCTGCAATGCCACCTTCTGGTGAAATCTGGTATTGTGGTATAATATAAACAAATACAATACAGCTATCATATACAATGGTCTTTCAAGCTAAAGCTGGGCATACAATGATAGATTTTTAAATGAACATTCATATGAAATATCTCATCAGTACATACGATAATGCCAACAGAGACTTGACATTGTTCAAAAGTACTTCAGAAGCTGCTCTCCCTTCCCCCTTCCCCACACTATTTCTTACTGTTCCTCCCTCTCTTGTTTCTATATTCTCTACCATTTTTTCTTCTTGATTCCAATTGTGTCACGCTATTGTACCTGGACAATACTTGGTAAATAGCACATATTACTTTATGAATACCATCTCCTACAGCTAACATCACCGCCTCCATTGTAATTCTTTCCCTGCCATGAGCAATTGTCATTCATTTTGCCTACCTGCGTATGTTATTGAACAGACTTAGTTTCTTCTCGGCTTAGATGTGGCACCTGTTTACGTTGTTTTATATTCTGTTTTGTGTCTTATCTTCGCTGTTCCCCTTGTATTAGTTAAAACATGTCAATAAAAATGACTGAACAAGAAAAGTACTTTAAAATTAGTTTGCTTTCAGGATTTGATTTTGGTGTTAATGGAATTTCTTAAATGAAAACCATATACGGTATGCACTGGCAGAAATTTAGAAATTTATTCATACAAGATTTTTCATCCTGCCGTTCTCAAATTTTCTTGTCACTATATCAAATTTGACATCACTAACCATTGGAAAATTAAACAGAAATGTAAGAACACAATTCTACTAGTGTGTGGCCAGATTAAATAAACAGCAGAGTAATGGGAGACCTGTTATTGTGTACATGAGATTTGTGGCAATCGCTGTTACACAGCAGAAGAAGAATTTCATTTAAAATAAAAATCTTTTAAAATCAATTGAAGAAAAAGGTACCTAATGTAAGCTGACAAGACATAGCAGGAACCTCCAGATGCCTGCACATCAGATCTGTTATCAATTTTTTCCTGGTTTCCCCACATCCCTAGCACTATGGTATGCATATATATGCCCAGCTTGGCCCCACCTCCTTACAGTCAGTAGAGGACTGAGAAGCTTTGGCCCCTGAGAGCATACACATCAAAGTGACTTTTATGGTGGGGAAAAATATCTGTAGGCTAAGTAAAGTGTACCACATTTTTTTACTAGTTTGTACTTTGTACTCTTTTACACTTAGTGTTTATGGGAGTCAGTTGCATATAAGGTGAACAGGAAGGATTTTACATTTCCGGCCATAGTCAAAAGGAGGCTTGGTTCATCTTGTATGGTTAGCACCAGATATCAAAGTGAGGCTTGCAATGCAAGCCAAGGCGCCATCTTAGAAAACCGGAAGTGAATAGGAATGATTTAACATATCCTGCCACACTCAAAAGGAGGCTTGGTTTATCTTGTATGGTTAGCACCATATATCAAAGTGAGGCTTGCAACGCAAGCCAAGGCGCCATCTTAGGAACCCGGAAGTGATCTGATTGGAATTTCGGCAACCATGGAGCTGGCTCTCATTAGGGGTGACCCTCTTTTACTATTTGGATGAATTGTCTTTGAGTTTTGGTCACCATATCCTCGGTTGCGACCTATTGGCGACAATAGTGTGACGGACCTCCGATTCATATGTCCACATTGGAAGTAGCGTATGCTGATATACCTTTCTTCCCTGGGTGTGCTACACCACATGCTCTGTTGACTCATTGGGCATACGCCTAGTTGTGTTCAACGTGTCTGGTAAGCCTCTTTTTCTATTGGTGGTGGAATATCTACAGACAAATTGGTTTACAACTTCTCACTTTGGAAAGTCACTTTATCCACTGAAATCACTTTATGGACTATATAATTATGCACATGCACTTTTGTTTTATGTAAATGTGTCATTGCCCACTATGTATTGGTTACATTGAGTGTCATTATTTAATTCATTTTTCATATATATGTTTTATTTGCACTCTAGTGAATCTCTGCTGTCAGCCGTTGTCTGAGTAGCAGCGGCTTCACTCTTCCTAATCATCAGATTTAGTGCTGCACTATACCACTTTTATTTTTGCTCACTTTACAGATTGATTCTTTGTTGTGCCGGCTGCTATTGTTTGCTATTTCTAGACAGCGAGTTTGTTTTTAACTTTTCCATACGATGCCTTAAGAGTTCCCTTCACTGGAACTAAGGTGCCAAGCCCAACCCCTGAAAAACAACCCCTCACCATAATCTCCCCTCCACCAAATGATTTGGACCAGTGCACAAAGCAAGGTCCATAAAGACATGGATGAGTGAGTCTGGGGTGGAGGAACTTTATTGGCCTGCGCAGAGTCCTGACCTCAACCCGATAGAACACCTTTGGGGTGAATTAGAGTGGATACTGTGAGCCAGGCCTTCTCATTCGACATCAGTGCCTGACCTAACAAATGCACTTCTGGAAGAATGGTCAAACATTCCCATAGACAAACTCCTAAACCTTCTCGACAGCCTTCCCAGAAGAATTGAAGCTGTTATAGCTGCACAGGGTGGGCCAACTCAATATTGAACCCTACGGACTAAGACTGGGATGCCATTAACGTTCATCTGCTTGTAAAGGCAGGTGTCCTAATACTTTTGGTAATTAAGTGTATCTCCACTCGGGGCCACCAGCTCAACATGTCTTATTAATATTGTCTGGGGTGGAGGCGCATGTTCCCTAGCCCTGCTCTTCCCTGCTATAGGCCACCATGAATAAAGTACTTATTTTTTTTACTGTAAAGAGATCCTGTCACCAACCTTAAAAATTGTAAGTGTAGCACACAAACCTTTTTCTCGCCTGGCTCACTTGCGAGTCAAGGCACACCGTGCTATGTGCCCGTACCCTCCTGTTTGAAGAGGTTAAGCGGTGTTCACAAATTTTGGGTCTTTCAGCGAGTTACCCTCTTCCACTGGTTCTCTTCCCCGGAGTACGGGGTCAAGTCTCTATTTCTTCCCCCAAAGAAAGCAATGTCCAGAAACACTTTAACTCCAACAGAGAGTTTATTTTCTATTTGCTGCGTAGTAGATAGAGACAGGTGGATGAAAGAAGGAATAGTGTGAAGAAAAGATCCAGGCACAACCAGCAATCTCGTCGCCACTCGATCCCGAGTGGGTTTAGCTCACCCGGATAGTTCTCTCTCACAGTCCTAGCAGCCGGTGTGGAGCTCGAACAGTTCTGCCACCCTATCCCCTCCAGGGACGGGTATTAGAAATCCTCTAACCTCTGTAGACTTTAAAAACAGAACAATGCCAATGGGCACTCTACAGGTTAGCTTCCCCAAATAACGAATCCTTCCCTCTGACAGGTCACCAGGCCTCTCTCGAGACAGCAATCTTCCATCACTCATCTCCTCAATGGGACCGATCCTCCCCTGGCTTCCTCTCGGTCAGAGCGGGTACCCTCCCTCGGGCACCCTGGGACTCTTCTTTCGGGGGTAGGCCCTAGCTAAAGGTGCTAGGCCCAGTTGTAAGTTGCAGGCCCCAGGCTAGAGGTGCCTGGGCCTGATCACATCCACACGTACCCCTGGCCATGAGGGCCACCGAAGGTGGGGTACGTGTCTCACTCCTACTCCTCCGACTCTGACGAGGCACACCTACCAATGGCGTCTGCCCCTTAAGTACCCTCTCCCGGCATGCACAGCAGGTTGACCACGCCCACTGTACCGCCACCGAGAGAGGACACGCTAAGGCGTAGTAATGCCCCCCTGGCTCAACCCTGACCTGACATGACAGCGCCACCTATAGGCCGCAGGGAACCATACACCAGGCAACATCACATAGGCAGAAGCAAATACCTAGCAATCAGAATAGTCTGAGCCTGGCCAACAGCTCAGACCAGCCCCCTAAATTTAGGCACATAACACCCCTAAAAGCAAAGGGGCGCTACATAAGCACAGAAAAATCAAGTATTTTACATGCTAACATGCAGTGTTTTCTTTTTTTTTGTTTTTGTTTAGTATTTTTATTCACTTGTAATATTCCTTGGAACTTGACTAAAACAGCCAAGTCAATACCAATCCCCCTCCTTCCTTGCACACCATGGTCCTCTCCTCAGATGGGTGTATCCAATTACGCTCTATGCTGGTTCAGCATCTCCACTACTCCCTTCACCTCCCTACATAATAGTTTGTGTGGCTGGGAGGAGCAAAAAAGAATACTATGCAATGTCTGGTGGGGTTGCTGACACAGCATCCAAGATGGTGGTGCCCAGCAGCAGTATCAGGACTTTTGAATGTCTATACAAGGGAATATTTTATATGTAAATAACATGCCTAAAATATGTAAATTGCATATATAATCTCAATGAAAGATTGTTGTTGAAAAGAATGGTCTAACGACAGGATTGCTTTACCAATTAAGCCCCTGACCAATATGCAGCATAAAGACCAGGCCCCTTTTTGTGATTCGGCACTGCGTCGCTTTAACTGACAATTGCGCGGTCGTGCGACGTGGATCCCAAACAAAATTGACGTCATTTTTTTCCCACAAATAGAGCTTTATTTTAGTGGTATTTGAGCACCTCTGCAGTTTTTATTTTTTGCGCTATAAACAAAAATAGAGCAACAATTTTGAAAAAAATGCAATATTTTTTACTTTTTGCTATAATAAATTTCCCCAAAAAATATATAAAAAAAAAAAAATGTTTTCCTCAGTTTAGGCCGATACGTATTCTTCTACATATTTTTGGGAAAAAAATCGCAATCAGCGTTTATTGATTGGTTTGCGCAAAAGTTATAGCGTTTACAATATAGGGGGTAGTTTTATGGCATTTTTATTAATTTTTTATTTTTTTACTAGTAATGGCGGCGATCAGCGATTTTTTTTTGTGACTGTGACATTATGGCGGACACATCGGACACTTTTGACACATTTTTGGGACCATTGTCATTTTTACAGCGATCAGTGCAATAAAAATGCACTGGTTACTGTAAAAATGACACTGGCAGTGAAGGGGTTAACCACTAGGGGCGCTGAAGGGGTTAAGTGTGCCTAAGGGCGTGATTCTAACAGAGGGGGCGTGGCTACGAGTGACACGTCACCGATCTCCGCTCTGATTACACAGACTCATGGGGATGACTGCAGGGTCTCGAGCGCGCCGGCGGCGGCGCGCACGCGACCACACAGCAGGCAGTTAAAGGGGACGTACAGGTACGTGATTGTGCCTGTACGAGCTATTCTGCCGACGTATATATGCCGTGAGCGGTCGTTAAGCGGTTAAAGTGTTACTAAATCCACAACAGTAAAATCAGTCTGTATATGCAGTAAATCATGCATGTTATACTCTCTGTGGAACCTAGGGGGCTAATCCTCTTCATTGTGTAAAAAGGCTGTTTGATCCTGTCTTTTCTGATCCTCCCCTTTTTCCACTGTCCCCAATCCATCTCCAGATAAGACAGAGCCTTGGGAGTCACTCTGCCCATGCTCAGTTTGGTGTGTATGGCTAGAAAGTTGGTTTTATTTTCTTGGGAGGGTGCATGTGATCGGCATCGGGCCAATCAGCACTGTCCAAACAGAGAGTCAGGGGTCCTGCAGCCTCATAGGACAGTCAGAGGAGAATGAAAACTACTCCTACAAGCTTTAACCAGATACTGATAGAAGTCAAAAGACTGCTATATACGGCCGATGAGAAAAGGTATTCATCAGTTTATATTTACTAAAATAACTGTATTTCCATGTTCTGTGTACTGTGGGAGACCAGATATAGTGAATCCAGGTCCTGGGTTTGGTAACACTTTAAGTTTGCTAAGCCAATATACTCAAATTCTACATGTTAGGCCTCGTACACACGGCCGAGATTCTCGTTGAAAAAAACATGTTGTTTTTTTCGACGAGATTCTTGGACAAGAAACTTGTCCTGGCCGAGTGTACACACGCTCGTTTCAAAGAACCCGCGGTTCTTTGAAAGGAGCGTACGCGGTGACGTCATCGACTACGTCGAGCATGCGCTCGTCACATTCGATGCCGTCGCCGCCATCTTGGTATACCCTACGTATGCCTAGGAAGCTACCGCGCATGCGTCGAATTCATTTCGAACATGCGCGGGCTTCCGGGAGGACAGGTAAGTGTACACACACTCACTTTTCTCGTCGAGAAACATGCCGAGGAGAATCTCGACGAGAAAATAGAGAGCAGGTTCTCTATTTTCTCGTCAAGGTTTCTTGTCGGTTTTCTCGACGAGAAACCCGATAGCAGCGTACACACGACCGATTTACTCGGCAAGACCTCTCTGCCAGCAAGTTTCTTGCTGGTTCTTGCCGAGAAAATCGGTCGTGTGTACGAGGCCTTACTGGGACTTCTCTTGACCTTACTGGTAGAAATGTTGCCAGGTGAATGAAATATTATTCTGGCTATGCTTGCATGTGTGTGCCCCTGTTGGACCCCTTTATTAAAGTTTTCCATGATTAGATTTTTGAATACTGCTAATTGTAGACTACGGAGCTGTATTAAACAGCAAGATTAAACTATTATTTGTTGGCTATTTTTAGACAGCGTTGCACATTTACGGATTAAACAAACAGCAGCCCCTTGAATGGGGTGACTGAACCAGAACCAAGAATTCTTTTTTCAGACAGTGTGTTAAGATGATGTCATGTGTCCTATCCCACTGGAAAGAAAGTAATTACTTAAAGCAAATGAAAGCTTAATTAAAAACCAAGCTGAAAGCTAACATTTTCTAGACAATAGCCCGGCTGGCTGTGATCACATTATATCAGTCTGTAAATGTCTTTGCTTTGCTGTAATTCTCTGTTGTAATAACACCCTGCTAGATTTTCTGCTTTTTCATGGCACTGACAGCTCACAGTCTGAAGAATAGAACCTATTAGGCTGACCTTCTAGGGCAAATAATGCAGAGTAAGCAGCGGGCCAGAATCCTTTGTGCAAGCAGGAATGTCAGAGCCTTCATTGCTCATAGGAACACAAGGGTGGGGTATTACAGAAGATAGAACCACACAGATATTTAATTTCATCTCACATTGTGGAAAAAAAAAAAAAGTTAAGGACACCTTTTAAGCTGACTATAGCAAAACAAGTACGGTTTTATCTTTATTGCTCTATTAGATTTTATCAGTAATTATTCCCAAAAATGCATGAGTAATGTTTAGTAGAATGGTTCTTAACCACTTCCCATCCGGGCCAATTCTGCACTTTGCTCCTACATGTAAAAATCATAATTTCTTTGCTAGAAAATTACATAGAACTCCCAAACATTATGTATGTTTTTTTAGCAGAGACCTAGAGAATACAATGGCGGTCGTTGCAATTTTTTTATCTCGCATGGTATTTGCGCAGCAATTTTTCGAACACGTTTCATGCTTTAAAAAAACAAAAAAAACATTAAAATTAGCCCAATTTTTTTGCATAATGTGAAAGATGATGTTACGCCGAGTAAATAGATACCTGACATGTCACCCTTCAAAATTGCACACGCTCGTGAAATGGCGCCAAACTTTGGTACTTAAAAATCCTCATGGGCGACGCTTTAATTTTTTTTTACTGGTTACATGTTTTGAGTTACAGAGGAGGTCTAGGGCTAGAATTATTGCTCTCGCTCTAACGTTCGCGGCGATACCTCACATGTGTGGTCTGAACACCGTTTTTATATGTGGACGGGACTAACGTATGCGTTCGCTTCTGCGTGCGAGCTACCGGGGACAGGGGCACTTTTAAAAAAAAAAAAAAAATTTTATTGTTAATTCTACTTAAAAATGTTTACTTAAAAAATAAATAAAAAATTGATCACTTATATTCCTATTACAAGGAATGTAAACATCCCTTGTAATAGGAATAAGCATGACAGGTCCTCTTTACAGTGAGATATGGGGTCAATAAGACCCCACATCTCACCTCTAGGCTGGGAAGCCTGAAGTAAAAAAAAAAAAAAAAACGATCTCAGCTTAGGGTTGCCACCTTTTCTTCAAGTCAAACCCGAACATATTAACGGAGCACAGCAAGTTTTTTTATAGTATAAACTATACATATATTTTGCTATTAAATAACATTTCTAATCATATGAAGTTAATAACAAGAGTCCCCCTTTACATCTGAATCCACAGAGTTCCCTTTCACTGTAAGGGGGGACTCTGCAGACTCTGATGTAAGGGAGAACTCTGGGGACTCTAACATAAGAGATGCTCTGGGAACCCTGAATGAAGGGGGAACACTGAGAACTCTGATGTACGGAGAGGACTCTGATCTAAGGGGGAACACTGTGGCCTCTGGTGTTAAGGGAAACTCTGATGTAAGGGGTGCTCTGAGAACCCTGATTTACCTTAGTGTACTCACTCAGAGGCAGGAGAGAGAAGGGGAGACTTCAGTCACAGACAGGGATGGATGGTGAGCTCACTCACCCATTGTGTTCTGTCTCAACTACAAAGCGATAAAGTTCATCTCCAGGTTTAAGTAGGCCTTACTCAAGCTGGTTTGATATTCATCCCTTGCATCGATACAGGCAGCTTAACTCAATGAATAAACTCACAGTTAGGACGACAGACGATGAATCCTTTCGAATGTTCCGTTTAATGATGGATATTCATAGGTAGAAAAAACGTTGCAGTTGTAAGCCACATGTAAGATGTTTAGCATGGAAGATATACAGGAGTAATGACCAGAATCAGGAAGTGGAGGAGATATATAAAGAACTACGGTGAGAGAGAGAGTTCAGCTAGAAAGAAGGGGACAGATCTTAAAGACACAGAGCAAGAATAATCACATAGTGTAACACAACACTCCCCGTCTGAAATCTTTAGATTTCATAACCTTAAACTAAAATATATATTTTCAATAAGTCCAATACTGATAAATGTCCTGGAACCTGTAATGAAAAACATGCAAAAAGCAAATAATAAACGTAAGTTCAACAGGATGAAGAACATAAATTCACAGTATGATGTCTTCAAATAATTCCAAAGTTCTGAGTAGAACCTGTAGATGGCAGCAATGTACTCCCCGCCGTGCCAACAGCATGGCTAGTCCTTGCACAAGTCACTCACCTGGCAAAAGGAGTACTAACTCTGTAATTGGTCGACTAAAGGTTCGTGTCGATCCTCCCTTGGTTACCTTGACTTCTACCTTCCGGACTTTGTTATCGTCGCTGGGCATAACTTTAGTAATAAGACCCATAGGCCACTCATTCCGACAAATTCCTTGTCTTTTAGAAGGATGAGGTCTCCAACCTTAAGATTTGGCTTAGATGCTTGCCATTTGTTACGACCTTGAAGGTGGTGAAGATACTTTTTCTTCCAGCGATGCCAGAACACATTGGCTAGATGCTGCACCTGCTTCCATTGATGCCTGTAATGGTGTGACCGCAGCTTCTGTTTTGTACTTACAGAAGTGTGGAGTGAGGTGTTCCCAGTTCTTATTTTCTTATCATCTTCAGGGTTTACTAGCCCATAGGTGGTGTCAATAGGGAGTAAGTAAGAGTCCTCACGCAGAAACCTTGGAGGTGACAGCCATAAGCTGTCCTGAAGAGCGGCAGGTGACACGGCTCTGGTCCCACAGTCAGCTGGGTTGAGTTCAGTGGGAACGTGATGCCATTGACTTGGTAGAGAGAATCTCTTGATACGTTCAACCCTGTTGCTGACGTACACATAAAATTGTTTTGTTTGGTTGTTTATGTAACCAAGTACTACCTTACTGTCTGTATAGAAGGTGAAAGAATCAATTCTAGTGTCCATTTCACTTCGTATGACCTCGGCAATTTCTACTGCTAGCACGGCTGCACAAAGTTCAAGTCTTGGTATGGTATGTGCAGGCTTGGGTGTGAGTTTTGCCTTGCCTAGGACAAAACTACTGTGTGATTCTCCATTCAGTTCAGAGGTCTTCACATAGGCTACTGCAGCAATAGCTTCAACTGATGCATCAGAGAAAATATGAATCTCTCTCCGGTTAGCAGTTGAAGTGGATCCTTGAATGGTAACTGGAGCAAGGAAACCCAGTGGGTCATAGATGCTATTCACCACGGACAGGACTCCTCTCTTAGTGAAGGGTTTGTCACAAGTTGACACTTGGAAGGTGAATTTGTCTTGCTTGATGTTCCACAACAAACCCAGACTTCGCTGTACAGGAGGCACATCTGTACCTAAGTCAAGGTTTTTTAGACTAGTGGCATAGTCCTCAGAGTGAAAGGTGTTCATAAGTTCCTGGCTGTTGGATATAATCTTGTGCAGTCTAAGGTTTGCTACAGACAGCATCTCCTTTGTTCTGGTGAGAAGATCAATTGCTTCTTTAGCAGTTGGAAAGGACTTAAGTGCGTCATCAACATAGAAGTTTCTTTCAACAAATTGACGGGCATCAGATCCATATTCAACTTCTTCAGTCTGAGCTGTTTTCCTTAGCCCATAAGTTGCCACTGCTGGGGAAGGACTGTTACCGAAGACATGTACCTTCATGCGATAATCTATAACTTCCTTGTTGAGGTCATTGTCCTTGTGCCATAGAAACCTGAGGTAGTTTCTGTTGTCTTCTCTGACGATGAAGCAGTGAAACATCTGTTGAATGTCGGCCATTACTGCTACAGGCTCTTGTCTGAAACGAATTAAGACTCCTGTTAGACTGTTGTTCAAGTTGGGTCCCGTAAGGAGCATGTTGTTAAGAGAAATACCTTCGTGCTGAGCACTGGAATCAAAGACAACTCTGATTTGGTCTGGTTTGCGTGGGTGATACACGCCAAAGGATGGAAGGTACCAGCATTCTTCTCCCTCCTTTAGTGGGGGAGCAGGCTCTGCATGATCTCTGTCAAATACATTTTGCATAAAGTCCACAAAGTGCTTTTGCATCTCTGGTTTCCTGCTTAAGTTTCGCTTTAAGGAGGAGAATCTACTGATGGCCTGCTGTAAGTTGTTGGGCAATCTCTCTCTTGGGAGATGAAATGGTAGGGGTGCTACCCAGTTATTGGAGTCATCTTGAAAGAACTCATTGTCCATTACCTTGATGAATTCTTTGTCTTCCATTGAAGGAGCCAGTATGTCATCTTCACTGGTTGCATTAAACACTGTAGACCCGAAGTCGCCATCATGGCAGGAGAAAGGGCTTGTGTCACCTGAGATACCATGTTGCCATTTGTGGCTGGCTATCTTCTCTTTCACCCAGTAGTGATGTGGGCATGGCTCAAAGTAAGTGTTTCGGCCATTTGGCAGAACATTTGTCTTGAATGACGAAATGTTGGTAGGTCTTTTCATTTTGCCTATGCAGACATTGCCTATGATGACCCACCCTAGATCCGTGCGCTGGGCAAATGGGACATCTGGGGGTCCACTGACTTGTCTGTGTACCTTGTGAACTCTTAGAATGTCTCTTCCTAACAGAAGAAGGATCTGAGCATCTTTGTCAAGCGGCGGTATCTCATTTGCTATTACCTTGAGGTGAGGGTGATGGAAAGCAGCAGCTGGAGTAGGGATTTCTTCCCTGTTAGCAGGTATCTGATTGCACTCAACAAGTGTAGGTAAGGGTAATTGCAAGTTACCTTTGAGAGAAGATACCATGAGTCCATGAGCCCTTCTTCCAGAAACCTCTATAGTTCCACTACAGGTACCCAAGGTGTAAGGATGAGCTTCGCCTTTTATTTCAAATAGATTGAACAATTCCGATTTTGCAAGTGATCGATTGCTCTGATCGTCTAAGATAGCATATGCCTTTAGAGACTTTTCTGGTTGATCCTTGTGGTATATGTTCACCAAGCATATCTTAGCACAGGACTTACCACAGAGGTCTTCTCCACAAACTTCAGTGCAGGATGAAGAAATGATGGTAGAATTAGGCACTTGGTCTGTATTCTTCCCACCATGCGTTAACCTGGGAGGAGTGTTGGCAGGTTGTGCAGAGCTGGGCTCAAGAGGATGGAGGGCTTGCACATGTTCTTCAGAGCCACACTCTATGCACTTGATGGACACATTACAGTCCCTTGCAAAATGTTCTGTAGAAGCACAGCACCTGAAACATACCCTAAATGTCTTTAAAAGCTCCTTGCACTCTTCCAGAGGCTTTTTCCTAAAGCCGATACATTTATTGAGGGGGTGTGGCTTCTTGTGTATGGGACACTCTCTGTTAGGGTTTTCAATCTTCCTACTCTGTTTGTTCGTGGCCAGAACTGTGGTAGGAGTGGGAAGGATGTCAGTCTTTTTCACGGACACTGGGCCTCTATGGTTTCTGTAGTTGCCCTGAAGACTGGTACTCTTAGGAAAGGGTGAGAAGAGACTGTACTCACCGTAGGAAAAACTTGGATCGTTCTTGGTCTCTGCAATTTCCCTGATGAATTCACAGAAGAAAGAGAATGGAGGGAAGGAAACCTTGTTCTCTCTTTTGTATGATGACCCTAGTGCAGTCCATTTCTCTTGCAAACCATACGGGAGCTTGGAGACAATTGGGTTTACCCCTCTTGGAGTGTCAAGGTAACTGAGTCCAGGTAGTTTTGGGTCTGTCTTGGCTAGCTGAAGCTCAAGGAGAAGGTCACTCAGTCTCTGGAACTCCTTGTTGTCCTTACCGGATATCTTTGGGAAAGTTTCCAGACGCATTAACAAAGCATTTTCTATAGCTTCTGGACTGCCATAACTTTGCTCTAGTCGCTCCCATGCAGCTGTGAGGCCTGCAGTAGGATTGTCCATGAAAACCGATCTTAATGGCTTAACACGTGCAGCAGATAGAGGACCAAGCCATTTGATCAGCAGATTCACTTCTTGATCAGCTGTAATGCCAATATTGCTGATTGTTGTTCTGAAGGCACATTTCCAACTTCTGTAGTTCTCAGGTTGGTCATCAAAACTTGTAAGACCAGTCTTTGTGAGCTCTCTGCGAAGCATGTACCTCACAAACTCTTCTGTCTCAGTTGTCTCCGCCTTTATGTGAGATGCTGTTGGCTGTATGGTGCTGATTGCGTTATCTTTGACATTGTTGTTAAAGGACACAGGGAAATATGGTGCAGCAGATGCATCCAGGTGAGTTGCTTGCTTGAAGTCAGTTGTTCCAATGGTACGTTGATTCAAGGCTGTACCGATGACTGGAGATTGATGACTTGCTTGAAGCTTGCGCTGATGCTCTGTGATGTATGAAGGCAGGCAAGGTAGGCAGGTAGGAAATGCAGTGGAGTGATTTTGAGTGCAGGAAGTTGCTGGAACCTCTTTAACTTGAAGCTGTGAAGGAGTCTCTATGTAGTCGGGAGCATTGAAGACGATGGGGTGTGCACTGCAGTGGCTTAGGACATAGTCTTTAGTGCGTTTGAGGGGGTCTTCCATATCTGCTATGTTTAGGTTAATGCTGTCGTTCTTACTTGCACCTTCGTCTGCACTGATAGCTTGCTGTAGGACCCTTAGCTTTGCCATAGCTGCGTCATGTTTACACTGTTCATTTAAGGTTTCCATTGTTGCTCTTTGTCGTGCTGACTGCGCTTCCAACTCTGCCCTTTGAGCTTCCAACTCTGCTCTTTTTTCTGCATATGCCACCTGCACTTTGCTGGCTTCCACTTCAGCGCGGGCATTAATAAGTCGCTCACTGAGTGTTGAGTATCTTGAACTATGGGATCTTGACGAGTTTTTAGAACGTCTGGTGGAAGCAGATCTGTGAAATGCAGTGTCCTGTAACAGCTTTATTTTTGCTTCTGCCTTTAATCTGGTTTGCTGGATAAAACTGTCTCTTTCAATATTGAGAGCATTGACGCGCTTTAATTGTGTCATCGCACTTTCTGTATTCATGTTTTGCAAGAAATTAGTGAATTTGCTGCTGGTAAGCTGATAAAGCTCATATGAGGCAGAAAGTTGTTTAATGGCGCCCTCTAGTGTCAGTGGTTCACGTTCAACAGACACTGTATTGGCTTCAGCAAGGATTTTCTCCCAGACTAATTCCAAGCTATTTGACAATTCAGTCCTTGAAGCTTCATAATTCTCCATTACTTTCCAAGTGGGTTTAACTGAGCGTTTGGGTAACTCAGTTTCTTCAGGAACTTGTGGGGAGGTAGATGTGAGTTCACATGCAGAAGCTTGGTCACTCATGATAGCAGACTGTCTGTGAAAGCAGGCAGGATCTGTGTGCTGAAATATGACACCGTGCAGATTGTCTCAGGCTATAAGGCTGCCATGTGCTGCTCTGTCCCTTCTGTCTTGCTATGAGGGCAGTAAATCTTGTCTGTTTCAGTACTGACATGCAGAAATCTTGTAATTAGGCTGTGAAACTCCGTTTTTCTACTGTTCTGTCTCAACTACAAAGCGATAAAGTTCATCTCCAGGTTTAAGTAGGCCTTACTCAAGCTGGTTTGATATTCATCCCTTGCATCGATACAGGCAGCTTAACTCAATGAATAAACTCACAGTTAGGACGACAGACGATGAATCCTTTCGAATGTTCCGTTTAATGATGGATATTCATAGGTAGAAAAAACGTTGCAGTTGTAAGCCACATGTAAGATGTTTAGCATGGAAGATATACAGGAGTAATGACCAGAATCAGGAAGTGGAGGAGATATATAAAGAACTACGGTGAGAGAGAGAGTTCAGCTAGAAAGAAGGGGACAGATCTTAAAGACACAGAGCAAGAATAATCACATAGTGTAACACAACACATTGGCAGCCAGCACCTCTCATTCAGATGTATCCGAGGCTGCTGGACTTCAAATTTCCAGCCCCAACTTTCCTTTTCTGAGGCACAGCACCGGGGATTGGAGTGTGGGCAGACAAAGAGGGTTAGGGGTGAGGAAGAGGTGCAGATCGAGCCCTCTCTCCTCCCCGTCTGTGTGTGTTTGGGGGGGGGGGTGTTGTTATTGCTTGCTTTGGGCAGTGTGAAAGAGAGTGTAACAGACACTCTCAGCTTATACAACTGCAGCCAGCAACCCTGCTGGGCAGCCATAGTCCAGTCTGAATAATGTGTCCGGGTTTCAGGCAGTCTGAAACCCGAACGCATCATTCCAAACCCGAACTGTCCGGGTGAATCCTGGACAGGTGGCAACCCTATCTCAGCTTCCCAGCCGAGACGGCGCCATTTTTTGGAATGCAGAGGCCGGGAGTGATGTCATAACATCGCGACCGGCCTCTGAATGATTATAGAGACTCCGGCGACCATCTGGTCCGCCGGAAATCTCTATGGTAAGCATTCGGGGCCGGCGGATCCGTTCTCCGACTCACCGATCGCAGCGTCAAATCCAGGTACTAATAATAATTGTGAAAATAATCACGGGGAAAGCTGAAGATCCATAATCTCACATGAAAAATGGGCACCTGCTAGGGTGACCACGTGTCTCGGATTGCCCGGGAAAAGTCCCGCATTTTGCAGGTTTGTCCCGGGCACCTTCATTCCAGGACAATACAGTGTCCCGGAATGCAACTGACACAGCCACCCCCCCCCCCCGGGCCAATCTGATGCCCCCAAAAAATGCCTCCACATCACCGTTTTACTCACTGACAGTACTTGTCCTGGCCCAAAATGCCTGGAGAAGCACAATCCCCGCCCCCTGCTTGTGATTGGAGAAAGTATAAATCCCGCCTCTTGTGTCCAATCACTGTGCTGTGATTCGTTACAGCACAAGCCGATTTTTGGGAAGGGAGGTGTCCCTGAATGGTAGTTTGGAAATGTGGTCACCCTAGCACCTGCACAGTGCTAAAGAAAATTCTGGTTAGATTTGGGCCTCTCATTATTCCCAGGATCCTTGGAGGAGGCCCAGAAAGTCATGCCTGCCTTCAGGAAATAGCTTGACGCCATGATGTAAGGTGAGTCATTTTTACTTTTTAGTGGGTGGGGGGGGGGAGTGGTATCTATAAGACAATGGACATTGCATTTTGATGGAGAAACTGCTTTAAAGTGACTCCATCCAAAACTGCTTTCTGTCTTGGTCCACAGAAGAAGAGAATGGAGCACCACACAGTTTCTTTTGAGTTTAAAATAGAATATTTATTTCCTCATACCACATAAGCCAAAGCGTTTTGGGGGCTTCCACATACCCCTTTTATCAGGGCTTTAATGGTTGGAGTAAAAGGCACATGAGGATTTGTTGTATTTTAACCACTTAAGCCCCGGACCATTTGGTAGCTAAAGGACCAGAGGTGAATTCAGAATTTTGCACTGCGCTGCTTTAACTGTAAATTGTGCGGACATGCAATGTTGTATCCAAACGAAATTTGCGTCATTTTCTTCCCACAAATAGAGCTTTCTTTTAATGGTATTTGATTGCCTCTGCGATTTTTATTTTTTGCGATATAAACGGAAAAAGACCGAAAATTTTGAAAAAAAAAGATATTTTCTACTTTTTGTTATAAGAAAAATCGAATAAACTCAATTTTAGTCATACATTTAGGCCAAAATTTATTCAGCCACATGTCTTTAGTAAAAAAAATGTCAATAAGCTTATATTTATTGGTTTGCGCAAAAGTTATAGCGTTTACAAACTAGGGTACATTTTCTGGAATTTACACAGCTTTAAATTTATGACTGCCTATCTCATTTCTTGAGGTGCTAAAATGGCAGGGCAGTACAAAACCCCCCCAAATGACCCCATTTTAGAAAGTAGACACCCCAAGGAAATTGCTGAGAGGCATGTTGAGCCCATTGAATATTTTCTTTTTTGTCCCAATGATTGAATACTGACAAAAAAAAATAAAAAATTACAAAAAGTTGTCACTAAATGATATATTGCTCACACATGCCATGGTTATATGTGGAATTGCACCCCAAAATACATTCTGCTGCTTCTCCTGAGTACGGGGAAACCACATGTGTGGGACTTTTTAGGAGCCTAGCCGCGTACGGGACCCCGAAAACCAATCACTGCCTTCAGGATTTCTAGGCACAAATTTTTGATTTGACTCCTCACTACCTATCACAGTTTCGAAGGCCATAAAATGCCAAAATTGCACAAAACCCCCCCAAATGACCCCATTTTGGAAAGTAGACACCCCAAGCTGTTTGCTGAGAGGCATGGTGAGTATTTTACAGCTCTCATTTGTTTTTGAAAATGAAGAAAGAACATTTTATTTTATTTTATTTTTTTTTTTTCAATTTTCAAAACTTTGTGACAAAAAGCGAGATCTGCAAAATACTCACAATACCTCTCAGCAAATAGCTTGGGGTGTCTACTTTCCAAAATGGGGTCATTTGGGGGGGTTTTGTGCCATCTGGGCATTCCATGGCCTCCGAAACTGTGATAGGCAGTGAGAAGTGAAATCAAAAATTTACACCCTTAGAAAGCCTGAAGGCGGTGATTGGTTTTTGGGGTCCCGTACACGGCTAGGCTCCCAAAAAGTCTCACACATGTGGTATCCCCGTACTCAGGAGAAGCAACAGAATGTATTTTGGGGTGTAATTCCACATATGCCCATGGCATGTTTGAGCAATATATCATTTAGTGACAACTTTGTGAAAAAATAAAAATAAAAAATTGTCTTTTTTCCGCAACTTGTGTCAACATATAAAATATTCCATGGACTCGACATGCCTCTCAGTATATAGCTTGGGGTGTCTACTTTCCAAAATGGGGTCATTTGGGGGGTTTTGAACTGTTCTGGCATTTTATACACAACATTAGGAAGCTTACATCCACTCTTCTAACCACTTGAAGACAAAGCCCTTTTCTTTTTCGTACATCACGGGACACAGAGCGACTTAGTCATTACTAATGGGTTATATAGATTACCTTCAGGTGTTGGCACTGGCCAATTCCAAACCGGAAGTACCCTCCCCTATATAAGCCCCTCCCACCCGGGAGCACCTCAGTTTTTTGCCAGTGTCTAAGGTGTTGGCCAAAGAGTAACATGTGTTTTCACTGGGCTTGCGTACAGGTTCTTTTGGGCCTTAGTAAGCTGTTCCGGATCCCACCAAAAAAGCTTCATAGCTAAACGGTCGGTACCCGGGCCTTGCAGCAGAAGAGCAAGGTTTTGCCTGTAATGCCTCTCTTAGGAGGGCTGGACCCTGGGATCCAGAGCTCTGGTCATACCCACGACCAAGATGTTGTCTGTGCAGGGTGCTATACAGGTCCAGGGGAGTGGAATCCTTGGGAACCCGGTCCCTGAAGGTTTAATTACAATGCCTGCCGTGATAGGTGAAGTTTGGACTTCTGTGGACCAAACAAAGTTCTGCGGCGGGGATCAGGTAAGTGGGGGCCCCCAGGAACTTGGTTCTATTGGGGGACCCCCAAGCCTAATTTGTCTTTCTGTCTGTTACCTAACGGTATTCCCGCTAATATCTGTGTTTGCCTGTAACTACTGAAAATGTAAAATTTTAATAGTAGTCAAGAAAAAAAAAAAAAGGGACCGCGGTACCTGTGTTAAACCACTAGAGGCCGCTGTAGTCCATTTTTCTTGTCATGTGGATCTTTGGTTTTCTCAAGTCAAAAGATCTAGGCAGTTGGTAAGTTTCTCTGTGGGAATCCACTTCCTCTGCCCTGTTGCTGCGCTCATCCACCGCACAGGCCCTCCGGCAAAAAGGGCCCTGGCTCCTAGTCCCTGTTTGATTTCGAAAAGGGCGCCAATGGCGCACGGGCGGGCGCGCGGGCGCGTGCACGCGCCTCCTATGAAAAAAAAGGGGCGGGGCGGGTGGATGACGCTCGATGCGCGCCGCGGCGCTTCTGCGCATGTGCAGGCGTCCCAGCATGGTTAAAAGACACAGTACAAGTGTCAGCTGGATGCAAACAGAGCTAGCAACAAACAGTGGCACACAGAGGCGGTTGATGCAGGCATCCCCATAGAAAGGCACTTTAGTGGACACCAGCTGGTATATAGCAGCAACTGTGTTAGACTATTACCAGCAAAAATTGGTGTATGACGACGGGAATACCTCAGCTTTGTGCTTAAAGGATATGTCGTCCAGACGCTCCGGAAATAGGTCTTCCAGGAAGCCAAAGGGGTCTCCATCGGGCTCTGAGGATATTGGGCATGCTTGTACTGCACCAATCTCCCCTGAGAATTCAGAGGTCAGTAGCCGTAGAAACCCCGCAGGAGTGCCTGGTGCTGCGGCTGTCCCCAGTCCACCTGCTCCTGTATATATAACAGAGGAGGTTTTATCCTCAACTCTGGGAGGATTGGAAGAGAGATTAACAGCATTGATCGCTGCTTCCCTGTCACAGGAAAAGCGCGTCCGATCTCCGTCTCCTCCTTCAGAGTGCCTGTTAGTGGAGGAACAGCCCCACACAGAGATCGACCTACCTGAAGGGGATCAGGATGAGGTTGATTCAGTTATAGAGGAATCAACAGTGGAAGAACCTTTCTCAGCATCTCAGGCTGAAAGATTATGGGTTCAGTCTCTGACTAACATGGTCCGATCAGCATTTAAAATGCCTCTGGCGGAACCACCAGCCACTACGGTTTCCTCGCTGGGGTCGCTAAAAGCTCCCCAGGCTGTCTGTTCCTTCCCAATCCACCCTTTATTAGAAGGGCTTATTTACCAGGATTGGGAGCATCCTGATAAAATATTTGCTCCCCCCAAGAGATTTCCGGTGATCTATCCCATGGAGGATAAGTTCATAAAAAAATGGAGGGTCCCTACAGTGGACGCAGCCATCTCTTCTGTTAACAAATCACTGACATGTCCAGTAGATAATGTTCCAATGTTCATAGACCCAATAGATAAAAAATTGGAGTCTTTACTAAAATCTGCTTTCTCTACAGCAAGCATGGTGACACAACCTGCGGTAGCAGCGATTGGAGTCTGCCAAGCAGTGAAAGATCAGTTGAAACAAGTCTTAAGGGACTTACCAGATCAGCAGGCTCTTGCCCTAGCTGACCTGCCTAGAGCCTTGTGTTTTGCGGTGGACGCCATAAAGGATACAATCCAACAGGCCTCCCGCTTTACGCTGTCTATAGTACATATGCGTAGGCTTCTGTGGCTCAAAAACTGGTCTGCTGAAGCTCCCTGTAAAAAACTGCTGGTTAGCTTCCCATTTCATGGAGAACGCTTATTTGGAGAAGATCTGGACAAATATATCCAGAAAATTTCTGCCGGTAAAAGTTCACTCTTACCGGTTAAGAACAAGGGTAGAAGTCCTTCTTTTAAGAGGCCTACTTCTCCAGTCCCTGGCACATCGGCTGTGAAACAGTTCCGACGGCCTCCGCGGTCAAATCCAGGGGGCAGAAATCAGGGACAATCACAGGGTAGCAAGAAACCCTGGGTCAAGAGAGGTACAAAACCTCCCCCTAAGTCATGAAGGGTTGCCCCCACTCAGTCGGGTGAGGGGAAGACTTCAGTTGTTCACAGAGACCTGGCGGGACACCATCAGAGATGGGTGATCTCTGCAGTAAGTCTGGGATACAGGCTGGAGTTAAAAGACATTCCTCCTGCCCATTTTATAAGGTCAAACGTGCCAAGCGATCCCCAGAAGAGTGGATCCCTCCTTCTGGCACTAGAGCAACTATTGCCCCAAGGGTAATCATGAAGGTTCCCTTGGAAGAAAACGGGTTCGGGTTTTACTCGAACCTTGTCACAGTCCCCAAACCAAATGGGGACATGAGGCCCATATTAAATATAAAAGGGCTAAACAAGTTCCTACATATCAGGACTTTTTCGGATGGAGTCGATCCGATCGGTGGCCACCGCCCTACAAGGGCAGGAATGGTTAGCCTCGATCGACATAAGGGATGCTTATTTGCATATTCCCATCTGTCCGGCCCACCAGAAATTTCTACGCCTTGCAGTAGAAGGGTGCCATTTTCAGTTCAGAGCCTTACCTTTCGGTCTGGCCACGGCACCACGAGTGTTCACAAAAATTCTGACCGTACGATTGGCCAAACTAGGAACACAAGGTGTAACGATAATGGCATATCTAGAGGACTTGTTGCTGATAGACCACTCAGTGAAAAAAACTAGAATTGGTCGTTCACAAGATAATCAAGTATCTGGAATCTCACGGTTGCATTATCAACCGAGACAAGTCAGCCCTAAAACCAGTCAAAAGCCTGGAATACTTGGGGGCTAAGACTGGATTCAAATCAGAGAAAGATTTTCTTACCTCCCAGAGAAGGTGTCGTCTTTGAAAGATTTGACCCACTTAGTGGGTACAAAAAAGAAAAACCATCCATACGCCTGTGTATAAGGCTGCTGGGAAAAATGGTGGCTTCATTCGAAGTGGTACCCTGCGGTCAATTCCATTCAAGGAACTTGCAGAGGGCCATACTGTCAGCCTAGAACAAAAAAGTTCAGGCTTTAGACTTACCAATGTCCCTGTCCCCTTCCGTTCGCAAGAGCCTCCATTGGTGGTTGGTGCCCCAGAATCTGGAAAAAGGGAAACCCTTCAGTCCGGTTTCTTGGAAGGTGGTCACTACAGTTGCCAGCCTCATAGGCTGGGGGGGCAGTACTGGAGCAATGGTCTCTCCAGGGCAAGTGGTCAGAAGCAGAGAAGGCCCTGCCCACCAATCTCTTAGAGATACGAGCAGCCCGGTATGCCCTAGTAGCATGGACATCCAAACTCCAAGGGTCACCTGTCAGAATTCAATCAGACAATGCCACAGCAGTGGCATATATCAATCACCAGGGTGGCACCAGGAGTCGTGCAGCCCAGAGGGAAGCGAATTGCATCCTGGAATGGGCAGAAAGGTATGTCATGGCCATATCCGCGGTTTTCATCCCAGGAGTGGAAAATTGGAGAGCGGACTTTTTAAGTCGCCAGCAATTATGCCCGGGGGAATGGTCTCTTCACCCCGAGGTTTTCCAGGCAATATGCCAGCGGTGGGGAACACCGGATGTAGATCTGCTAGCATCCAGATTCAACGCAAAGGTGGACAGATTTGTGTCTCGCACAAAGGATCCCCAAGCTTGCGGTTCGGATGCCCTAGTGTTCCCTTGGGATCAGTTCAAGCTGATATTTGCATTCCCACTGCGATTAATCCGCAGAATCAGGGTAGAAAAGAAACCAGTGATTCTGGTGGCTCCAGCGTGGCCCCCGAAGGGCATGGTACGCGGAGATTGTAAAAATGTCAGTGGGAAGTCCTTGGACCCTCCCACATCGTCCGGACCTGCTTTCGCAAGGACCGATATACTACCCTTCCTTACCAGACCTAGGTTTGATGGCCTGGCTATTGAAGCCCACATTCTAAAAAAGAGAGGGCTCTCTAATCCTGTGGTATCTACCATGATCAATGCCAGGAAGCCGGTATCCAGGCAGATCTATTATAGGATCTAGAAGGCGTACATCACGTGGTGTGAGGCCAGGAAATGGCATCCACGTAAGTACGTAATAGGTAGGATTCTGGACTTCCTACAGTGGGCTGTACATAGGAAGCTTGCCTTGAGTACTATCAAGGGTCAGACGGCCTTGTCAATATTTTTTTCAAAGGCCCTTGGCTTTGCATTCATTAGTCAAAGCTTTCATACAAGGAGTGATGCGTATTAGCCCTCCGGTTAGTATTCCCATATGTCCATGGGACTTAAACCTGGTTCTGTCGGTTCTACAGAAACAACCATTTGAACCATTGCGGCACATTTTCTTGGTTCTTTTCACCAGGAAATTGATTTTCTTAGTAGCCATTTGTTCGGCTAAAAGAGTATCGGAATTAGCCGCCTTGTCCTGTAAGGAGCCATATCTGGTTATCCATAAGGACAGAGTAGTATTACGTCCTCATCCAGCCTTCTTCCTAAGGTGGTATCGAGGTTCCATTTGAACCAAGATGTGGTTCTTCCTTCCTTTTTCCCCAAACCTAGTTCGGTAGAGGAAAAGTTATTGCATTCTTTGGATGTAGTAAGAGCAGTTAAAGCTTATCTTAAAGCCACTGCTCAGATTCGTAGAACGGATACTTTGTTTGTTATGCCGGAAGGCCCCAGAAAGGGTCAGGCAGCATCAAAAATCTACTTTAGCCAAGTGGATTCGACAGGTCATAATACAAGCCTATGGCTTGAAAAGGAGACCGCCTCCGTTCAAAGTTAGGGCGCACTCCACAAGAGCAGTTGGAACTTCATGGGCAGTGCATCACCAAGCCTCCCTGGCTCAAGTCTGTAAGGCCACAACATGGTCCTTAGTACACACGTTTACTAGATTCTACCAGGTAGACGTCAGAAGTCAGGAGGATGTCGCCTTTGGGCGCAGTGTGTTGCAGGCCGCAAAAGAGCCTCATGCCTGATGGCGCCCAGCTTATGTATCCCTCCCTCATTTGGCATTGCTTTGGGACGTCCCATTAGTAATGACTAAGTCGCTCTGTGTCCCGTGATGTACGAAAAAGAAAAAGGGATTTTTATAACAGCTTACCTGTAAAATCCTTTTCTTGGAGTACATCACGGGACACAGAGCTCCCACCCCTCTTTTTGGGACACTTATTGCTTGGCTACAAAACTGAGGTGCTCCCGGATGGGAGGGGCTTATATAGGGGAGGGTACTTCCGGTTTGGAATTGGCCAGTGCCAACACCTGAAGGTAATCTATATAACCCATTAGTAATGACTAAGTCGCTCTGTGTCCCGTGATGTACTCCAAGAAAAGGATTTTACAGGTAAGCTGTTATAAAAATCCCTTTTTTGACACTTTTTGTTTACGTGAAAACATATTTTTTTTTGCAAGAAAATTATGTTGAACCCCCAAACATTATATGTATTTTTAAAGCAAAGGCCCTACAGAATAAAATGGTGGGTGTTGCATTTTTTTTTCTACACAGTATTTGCGCAGCGATTTTTCAAACGCATTTTTTGGGGAAAAAATACACTTTTTTTAATTTTAATGCACTAAAACACACTATATTGCCCAAATGTTTGATGAAATAAAAAAGATGATCTTAGGCCGAGTACATAGATACCAAACACGACATGCTTTAAAATTTCGCAAAACGCGCATTGGCGACAAACTACATACATTTTTAAAAGCCTTTAAAAGCCTTTACAGGTTACCCCGTTAGATTTACAGAGGAGGTCTACTGCTAAAATTACTGCCCTCGATCTGACCCTCGTGGTGATACCTCACATGCATGGTGCAATTGCTGTTTACATATGACGCCAGACCGACGCTTGCGTTCGCCATTGGGCAAGAGCAGGGCAGGACAGGGGTGCTTTTTTTTTTTTTTTTTTTTTTTTTTTTTTATTATTAATTTTGCTTTTTTATTTTATTTTTAAACTGTTGCTTCCATATTTATTTATTTTTTTATCATTTTTATTGTTATCTCAGGGAATGTAAATATCCCCTATGATAGCAATAGGTAATGACAGGTACTCTTTTTTGAAAAAACTGGTGTCTATTGGACCCTAGATCTTTCCTCTGCCCTCAAAGCATCTGACCACACCAAGATCGGTGTGATAAAATGCTTTCCCAATTTCCCAATGGCGCTTTTTATATCCGGGGGGGGGGCATTCCCTCCCACTGCTTGTAAAAGCAGTCCAGAGGCTAATTAGCCACTAGGATTGCTTTTACATGAAAGCCGGCCGCTGGCTGAAAAGAATAATACCAAGATGATACCTAAACCCGCAGGCATCATTCTGGTATAAACATTCAAAGTCCAGCAACATACCAGTACGTTGCTGGTCCTTGTTGGACATGTATTGTAATCTTTTTTTTCATGCAGCCTGTTGGCTGAACAAAAAAAAAAGATTGATCGGTGGGTATGCCCACCATTAGAATACCGCCCTTCATCCACCCACTTCTAATGATGGGCATACATGCACCATTTATATATGCCGAAGCATGGGGGCATCTTCCCGCAAAAGTTATGCCACGTACACATGGTCAGACTTTTCCACGGGCAAGCCTCCATCGGAATTTCGACCGTATGTACGCGGCATTAGGAGCAAAATCGCTCCTCCGCCCCTGCTGCCCCAATGCTTCGGCATATATGCTTTTTTTTCTTTTAACTGTGGTGGTGAAATCACCTCCTACAGCACTGGAGTCGCAGGGATCAGGCCTGTCTCTGCGAACGCTGCAGTTATGTGTGTTGTGTTTTGCAAGTGACAGTGATCGATCGATACTGCACTTGGGTGGCCTGGGCTGGACGGAGGGGCAAAACGCAGGTGCTAGCAGGTATCTGGGCTGATCCCGCTAACACTGCGTTTTTGGGAACCCTAAACTGCTGGGGACGCTAGTATAGATCTGATCAGATATTGATCTGTTCAGATACTATACCACTACGGGGGGTGTATGCTTAACGCGTGGGTGTTAGCGCTACTGGCACTAACCTGACGCTGCCTGGGGTGTGACGCAGACCCTCTCTGACGCTAAAACCTAATTGATATCACCCGCCGGGTGATCAGGGGGTTAAACCTTTATTGGGTTATATACGGCGGGTGCCCTGACACTATAAAAAGCAAACTAACTAACCAGCGTCACCCGTAACACTTATATGATGATCACTGGTGAAAGGGTTAACTAGGGGCAATTAGGGGGTTAAAACCTTTATTAGGTAATATATGGGGGTACCTGACGCTATATAAAAACCTGACGGCGAACCTAAAAAAAAATTACTGGCTACCTATCGGCATCACCGACACTAAGACAACGATCATAAAAATGATCGCTTAGCGACAGTGGTGATAAGGGGTGAAAGGGTTACCTGGGGGGCGATCAGGGGGTTAAACCTTTATTAGATAATATATGGGGGTACCTGACGCTATAAAAACCTGCGGCGAACCTAAAAAAAATTACTGGCTACCGATCTGCATCACCGACGCTAAGACAGCGATCAGAAAAATGATCGCTTAGCGACAGTGGTGATAGGGGGTGAAAGGGTTACCTGGGGGGCGATCAAGGGGGTTAAACCTTTATTAGGTAATATATTGGGGTACCTGTCGCTATAAAAACCTGCGGCGAACCTAAAAAAAATTACTGGCTACCGATCTGCATCACCGACGCTAAGACAGCGATCAGAAAAATTATCGCTTAGTGACAGTGGTGATAGGGGGTGAAAGGGTTAACTGGGGGGCGATCAAGGGGGTTAAACCTTTATTAGGTAATATATGGGGGTACCCGACGCTATAAAAACCTGCGGCGAACCTAAAAAAAATTACTGGCTACCGATCAGCATCACCGACGCTAAGACATCGATCAGAAAAATGATCGCTTAGCGACGGCGGTGCTAGGGGGTGAAAGGGTTACCTGGGGGGTGATCAAGGGGGTTAAACCTTTATTAGGTAATATATGGGGGTACCCGACGCTATAAAGACCTGCGGCGAAACTAAAAAAAATTACTGGCTACCGATCAGCATCGCCGACGCTAAGACATCGATCAAAAAAATTATCGCTTAGTGACAGTGGTGATAGGGGGTGAAAGGGTTACCTGGGGGGCAATCAAGGGGGTTAAACCTTTATTAGGTAATATATGGGGGTACCCGACGCTATAAAAACCTGCGGCGAACCTAAAAAAAATTACTGGCTACCGATCAGCATCACCGACGCTAAGACATCGATCAGAAAAATGATCGCTTAGCGACAGCGTTGCTAGGGGGTGAAAGGGTTATCTGGGGAGTGATCAGGGGGTTAAACCTTTATTAGGGGGGGGGTTAGGGGGCTACACTGGACCTAAAACTAAATGTAGTGACACTTTTACAGTCACAAATGTCACTGATTGCAGTGATCACTAAATAAATGGTCACTGCAATCAGTGACACTGTGACTGGAGGCTGGGGGTGATCTGGGGGGTGATCTGGATGTGTCTGGGGGGGCCTGGGGGGGCGATTTATGTACCTATGTGTCCTGGTGTCAGTGTAGTGTTGTGTGCACTAACCTGCATCTTCTCCTGTACGGCGCTCGGTATATGTGAGCGCCGCAGGAGAGATGACATCACTGCTTCCTGCCTGTGTAAACAGTACACAGGCAGGGGAAGCTCTCATTCGCCGGGAGCGATCGAGAGGGGGGGACCGGAATCGAACGGCCGTCCCCTCATGCCGGATCGCTCCCGAAGGTAAAACGACCACCCACTGTAAAGAAGGGGGGTCCGATCGGACCCCCCAACTATACAAAGGCAATCACGTATATGTACGTGATTCTGCCTGTCGGTGCCATTCTGCCAACGTATATTTACAGTGGGCGGTCGTTAAGTGGTTAAAGTAGCTTGAAGTGGAACTTCACTGTCTTAATCAATGTTGACTATTTTTAATCCTTATACTGCTAATATCGGTAAAAAGATTGGAAATTATATCATATTAACTTGTTTTAAACTTTTTTTGCATTTCCTAAGTTACTTCCTGGTTTCCATGTCGAGGCAAATGATATCATGCATCCCTGGAGTCTTCAGGAGAGGAGGAGGTGTTTTCTCAACTAAGCACACCCTCCTGTCTGCATGCCTAAGTTAAGGGCAGATAGTTCCAGGAAGTAAATGTTACATGAATCATCTGCCCTTACTCAAGATGGCAACGGCCAGAAATGCTATGGAGGTTTTCAAAGTTATTTCTCTGCAAAATAAAGCATGGAGACCTGGATGGATGGGGGAGTTTGCTTTGAATACTATAAATGAATTAAATAGCTGTCAGGGAAATCGTATGCATAACCGTGCACAGAGACGTGCAAGAAGATGTGCACTTGCTAATGTCTCAAGTGACAACTAGAGGTTCCGTAACTCGCACGCATGCACATAAGAATTCACGAGTGACGACTAGACATTCCCGACTCACTAACGTACGCATGCACGTACGCATGTGCATTAGCGTGTGTGCATGAGTACTTGGCGCCCTCTTGCCTATTTAAACTGGCTCCATAGACCAGAAGATTGCTGAGTGGTCATCAGTTTCTACCGTCTGTGACCTGATCCTGTCCTTGTTCCTGTTTGAATCTGCTCGTTCCTGATACCTGATTGCTGACCCGGCTTGTGACCCGACTCTGCCTTCGACCTGCTTTTCCAGTACCTTCTCTGCTCGCCTGATACCGACCCTGGCTTAGCCCTGACTCCTCTCTGGATCCGATTCTGTACCTCTGCTGCTTAGCCATTACCAATTTCTGCCTGCCTGAACACCCGAGACCATACATCTGCCTGCTCTCCAGCTTGGTTGCTGTCTGCTGTCCTGCTGTGTACCTGCATCTGCCAGTCCACCAGCAGCGGCAGTGCGTCCATAGTGGGCGCAGGAGCATCGCCCCCCTCTCTCTCCTGCGCCCGTCACTCACAACAACAATATATAGGTTCATGCATTGCATTGTTGTGCCCCTCATTGCTCTATTGTGGCTGATGACATCTTCTATATGGGTCTGAAGCCTTGGGAAGTCACTGATGATGTAAGTGGAGTTATATAATATTAGCACACCGCCTCTCTTCTTATGAATGGCAAGAATGAGGTGGGGGTGTATATTCCACTGCAAATGCACCATAGGCAGTGTACAAAGAATAAAAAACTAGAGAAAGAGGAAGATGTTTTTTGGCAAAAGAGACTGTGTGAGTAATAGGGATAACAGTCATTCGAAAAGCTCACTAGCTCTGGTTGGGTGGCTCACATGCAAACACGGCTACCCTCCAATGAGTCCTATGCTTGGGGGTGCTTGGGGATATCTCCTACCTCTGGCAAAAATTAAATTCTGCTTTTATGTTATCCACAGCTGTATGATATGCTGCTCATCTTAAATGGTATGTATTTGCTGAGCCTCATTGCAGCTGAGTTCATGCCTTCATGATGTTGTTGCCTTTTTATAACAATTGTTATGCTCTGTTAAAGAAATTATATAATGTGTGACCTTCTCAAAATACCCCTCAAGAAAGGATTGAACTCTTCCTGAAACGCGTCAGAAATGTAGAGAAGATAGTATTACCAATATATGTACATTGCTCCACTAACGCAGCCGTTCATTCTTGATGACCTATTTTTTTATCATTTGTAGTGTTGCTTTCATACCTATGATGTAATAAAAACTATTACAGAAGAAGTCGAGTTAGCCTAAGATGGGTAGAGGTGATACTCAGTTCCCAATAGTATGCACACAACAAAAAACAAAAATGCCAATGGCACTTTTAAAGAGCACACCTCAAGTAAAATGTATAAATTATTTATTTAACACGCATTTAAAAACAACGATTGATACAGGAAAAAAAAAAACATATTAAATATCAACATGTAAATCAATTTTGCATTTTTGTCATAGGCCTTTCCATGGGATCTGAATGTATCGTGCAGATAACTGTCAGTAGTCTAGGATGGCTGTGCTAGGGCTCGACGCATTTCGCGATAGCAGTCTCGCTTCTGCAGGAGAAGCACAGATAGATGCGATTGATGGAGGACTCCTGGCCTACTAGCTGGTATAGATGACTCTTTTTGATAACCAAAAAATGAATGAGTAGAAATGGGTGGGTATACTACCCTAAACTTGTAAAAAAGATTTCAAAAGATGGAATGTCCATGGGAATAAATGAATAAATATATACACTGCCGACCATGCTACAAAGCTAATCTCCCCCCTGGGAGCTGTGGAAGGGCGGGGAGATGGAAACCAGTGGGAAACCACAAGAACCCGGAATCGGAGCGGAAGATGTATATCCCAAACTGGGAATGCCCACACCCTGTGAGGGAGATGCACAAGCACGACGGTAACCGGTGTCTACTCATTCATTTTTTGATTATCAAAAAGTGTCCTCTATACCAGCTAGTAGGCCAGGAGTCCTCTATCAATCGCATCTATCTGTGCTTCTGCCGAAGAAGCGAGAATCCTCCCGCGAAACGCGTCGAGACATAGCACAGCCATCCTAGACTACTGACAGTTATCTGCATGATACATTCAGATCCCATGGAAAGGTCTATGACAAAAATGCAAAATTGATTTACATGTTGATATTTAATATGTTTTTTTTTTTTCTGTATCAATCGTTGTTTTTAAATGTGTGTTAAATAAATCAGTTACTTGAGGTGTGCTCTTTAAAAGTCCCATGGGCATTTTTTTTTGTGTACGTAACAAAAACAGTTTTTTTAACATATTTTTTGGTGATTTTCCAAGTTACCTTTAAAGTCCCATAGAGTATTTGTGGGTTAATTTATTTTCCTTCCACCCTCCAATGACACCAGATCACATTCATAATTGAGTCCAAAGCTGCTCTATTGATTCACAAGACAGCCAAAAGATGCATTAACTGTTTCAGTGGCATAATTCTGCACCTTCTGATTCACTTGCAAGCAAATTATTTGGCATCTACTTCCATTCAAACATTTGCAAATGTAGCACACGGACCTTTTTCCTGCCTTTGGCTCACTTGCAGGTCAAGGCACACCGCGCTATATGCCCGTACCCTCCTGTTTTAAAAGGTTGAGCGGTGTTAACAATTTTGGGTCCTGCAGCAAGTTATCCCCTTCAACTGGTTCTTGTCTCCTAGAGTGTAGGGACAAGTCTTTATTTCTCCCCAGGAAGGCCAATGTCCACACCACTTTAACTCCAACGCTGAGTTTATTTTATAAGCAAGTTCAAGTTCAGCAGACAGGAAAGGTGGATGATAGAAAGGACAGTAAGGTTTGGGAGATAGGTCCAGGCACAAACTGGTAAAATAGTCACCACTCAATCCCGAGTAGGTTTAGCTCACCCGGATAGTCCCCTGTAAGAGCGGATCCTAGCAGCCGGAGTGATGCTCGAACGTTCACTTTAGGTTTCCTAGAGATACGATCGGGAGATCCTCTGCCACAGAATCTTTCAGTCCCAAACTTCTCAGAATTTGCAACACAAGGACAGGTGCCAGCGATAGCACGTTGCAAGGCCTGTGACGGATCTTTGAATCCCTCCAGAAGGTAACCAGGCCTCTCTTTCACCGTGAACTCTCACCGATCCATCAGAAAGGTTCTCTTCTTAGAGCGGGTCCACCCTCTCCCGGGCACCCTGGGATTCCTCTTTTGGAGATAAGCCTCAGATAAAGGTGCTGGCCCTACTAGTGAAGTTGCAGCCCCAGGCTAAAGGTGCCTGAGACTGATACTCGCATGCACCCCTGGCCTGGAGGGCCAGGTGGCGCAAACGGCTCACTCTCCAGTGCTCCACTCCTCCTTCAAAGATGGCGTCTGCCCCTTATGTATCCTCTCCCAGCATGCACAGCCGGCCAACCACGCCCACCACACCACTGCCGAGAGAGGACACCCTAAGGCATAGCAATGTCACCCACAGTTCAACCCTAACCTGATATGGCAGTGCCACCTACAAGCCACAGGGAACTGTACATCAGGTTACATCACATAGGCAGAAGCGAATACTAACAATCAAAGTGGTCTGAGCCTGGCTACTAGCTCAGACCAACCCCTAAATTTAGGTACATAGCACCCCTGAAAAGTAAAGGGGCGCTACACAAACACGATGAAAAGGAAGGTGTGTATTTTGTTCCCCAAAATGTGTTGGCTGTCTTGTGAATAAGGAGTGATGCTGTCGTCTCTTGTCAGTCTACATCATAGGTGTCAAACACAAGGCCCACTGGCCGAATGCGGCCTTCGCACCTCCAGCCCTCCTATGGTCCTCCTCCAGACCTTTACTTTTTGCTTTTAAGCAATGCCTCCAGCTTCTTCCCAGCAGCAGCATAAGGAAAGGGGGGTGCACTGTGATGTAAGGGAGAGTGGGGGACTCAACTTCTGATGGTGGGGTGGCTCTTAACATCTAATATATGGGGAGGGGATGCGCTGGACATCTAATCTTACAGATACAACCGGCCCTTTTGAGGGCAATCATAATGCTGATGCAGCCCACAATGAAATTGAGTTTGACACCCCTGGTCTACATCAACTAAAAAATTGAGCCCAACAGATGGAGTTCTGATCCAACAAGTTCCTAGGTATAACTATTGGATCAACAGTACCTCCAGGCAACTAGTATTTTCAGAAGGAGATCAGCAATGGCAGCCTCAATAATTCTCTGCATACAGGTTTGTCTATATTGTGTATGTTATGGTTTACCACTTGCTGACCGTATAACTTGGATATACGGCAGCAAAGTGGCACGGCTGCGCCGGATCACGAACCTAGTATGTGATCCGACACTTCCGGATCTGGGGAGCGCATGCACTGATCGGCAGGTACCATGGACTCAATGTCTGCCAACACCCATTGATCCTTTAGTATAGAGGGAGAATGGCAGTCTGCCTATGTAAACACCCTTTTGATCGCCCCTGATGTTAACCCCTTCCCCTGATGTTAACCCCTTCCTAGCTAGTGTCATTAGTACAGTGACAGTGCATATTTTTAGCACTGATCACTGTATTAGTGTCACTGGTCCCCAAAAAGTGTCAAAGGTGTCATTTAGTGTCCGATTTGTCTGCCGCAATATCGCAGTACCACTATAAGAAAGAAGGGTGATGGTGGCTGCGCTGTGATTATAACTAGTGAAGGGAGTGTGGGGGAGGAGGTCTGGAAAAGGAAACTACCTAATGCTAACCAAACTAAATCTAATATTTGCCAACCAGATGCAGTAACGTTTTGCCAACCAATGTGTAACATAAATAGTATGTGCATAAACTAAATAAGTCACACTTGTGCGCATAGAAGGTATATAACCAGCAGTGGAAACGTAATGATGTATGCCAAAACGTGTATCACTCTGAATGATAAACCTGTGCATATAGTATATAACCAAACACTATAACTCTATGTTATCAACAGTGAAATAAAATAACAATATGTAATAAAGGTGTATGACACACAACTGGAAGCAGTGGAAAATAAATAAATAAATAAATAAAATATAATGACAGTATATGATGGGGTGTATAAACACAAAACTATAACAGTGAAATCCTCCAGGAGATGATATCAAAAGTCCATTGTATAGCAAGTCCCGTCACCCATACAGTGCTTGAAAGAAAAAACTGCAGTGCAAATCCACCCAGTGTTCACTAGCAGCTTACCTCCCTGCTGGGAAGAGACAGCATGCACTGGGACTTCAAATGTGGACAGTGATGCAACAATCTTGTTTTGTTCTTATACACCCCATCATATACTGTCATTATTTTTTTTATTTTTTTTTTTTTTTTTTTTTCACCGCTTCCAGTTGTGTGTCATACACCTTTATTACATATTATACATATTGTTATTTTATTTCACTGTTGATAACATAGAGTTATAGTGTTTGGTTATATACTATATGCACAGGTTTATCATTCAGAGTGATACACGTTTTGGCATACATCATTACGTTTCCACTGCTGGTTATATACCTTCTATGCGCACAGGTGTGACTTATTTAGTTTAAGCACATACTATTTATGTTACACATTGGTTGGCAACACGTTACTGCATCTGGTTGGCAAATATTAGATTTAGTTTGGTTAGCATTAGGTAGTTTCCTTTTCCAGACCTCCTCCCCCACACTCCCTTCACTAGTTATAATCACAGCGCAGCCACCATCACCCTTCTTTCATATATTCACTTCTGTCTGCTTGGATCAGACTCCCCGGTGACTGCTGCAGTGTCCCCAGCCCTTTTCCTTCCCTTCGATCCCCATCCCCCTTCACTAGTTATATGCCCAGCTAGCGCGGGGGTTCTTTCCTTTTATATTTCGCAGTCCCACTATAAGTTGCTGATCGCTGCCATTACTATTAAAAATAAATAAATAAAAATATCCAATAGTTTGTAGACGCTATAAGTTTTGCGCAAACCAATCTATATACGCTTATTGGGATTTTTTACCAAAAATATAATACAATTGATCTAAATTGATGAAGAAATTATTTATTTATTTTTTTGGAAATTTGTTTTATAGCAGAAAGTAAAAAGTATATTTTATTTTTTTTCAAAATTGTCTGCCTTTTTTTTGTTTATAGCGTAAAAAAGAAAAACCGCAGACGTGATCAAATACCACCAAAAGAAAGCTCTATGTGTGGGGAAAAAAGGGCATACCATATTTTCTGGCGTATAAGACTACCTTTTACACTTGAAAAAAAATGCTCAAAAATCGGGGGTCGTCTTATACGCTGGGTATAGAATGCTGCCCGATGGATGTCAGCTCCCTGGATGCCCGCTGGATGTCCTGTAATTCTGTATGTGGCTTCAGCCACATACAGTATTCGCTGCTGAGCCAATCCCGGCGAGCGATGTATTCTATTAATGAATACAGCGCCTGCTCGGATTGGAGTAACAACCTCTGCCAATTCGAGCAGGCTACATACAGTAGCCTGCTCGGATTGGCTTTGAGTGAGAGAGAGAGGCACTGGCTGATGATGCTACAGCCTCTGCCAATCCAAGCAGGCTTTGTATTCATTAAAAGAATACATTGCTCACCATACTTTACAGGGGAAATCCATTCACTGATCTCCCACTACTATACATCCTGCTGTTTGCCTTTGAGGTCCCAGGCACCCAAGAGGAACAGGTGAATCTGGGACAGGGGGTGGTTGTATTACTAGTGAATTTTAATACATTTATTAAATGTATTTTTGGTGGACAATTCCCATAGAATGTAACCCAAAAGTGGCATAGGTTTGGTTAGGGAAAATTCTACTTTCCAGAAGTGTGACATTCAAGAGATCTCTGTCTGTGTTATTAATGTTTTATTTAATGTATGACATATCACAGCATGGCGGATGAGTAGCTGGCATTCTTGCTTTGTGTTTTTTAATGTGTCTAATGTTTTTTTTTTTTTTTTAAATGGTGTTGCCTCAGAGGGGGGGGGGGGGTTAGTCTTATATGGCGAGTATAGCCCAAAGCCTATGTTTTCACTGGAAAAATAGGGGGTCGTCTTATACGCCCAGTCGCCTTATACGCCGGCAAATACTGCATTTTTTTTGGGTACAGCGTTGCACGACCCTGCAATTGTCAGCATCGCAGTGCTACATCGCATGAAATGGCCTGGTCGTGAAGGGGGGGTAAATCTTCCAGAGGGCAAGTGGTTAAGTAACATAATAATTATCAAGCAGTTCCACAGTTAACGTCTATGATTTACATCAGTCTCTTTTTTTTATTTCTATTCTTTTCCAGTCTTGCTCTGCTTAAAATGAGCATGAAAAAAGGTTTTGACGACTATTGCTTAGGAGGTACAGTCAAGCTTTGAGCCATATGTCATAAGGTCAGTTTGGACCCTTTCCATATGAATAGACTTGCACTTCCCCTTATGACCAAACATGTGATATTACTTGTAGATTAAGAAAAATATTTTTGCACTCCTAGAGTGGCCTTGTATGGTGTAAATTAACATCCTTGTTTATGTTGTGTAATGTAATACTGGATAACAAAACATATTATGTGCTGTGAACACACTCGGCAATGTGATTCTTTTGGCAGTAAACAAAAACCGTCCTGTTCCTCCGGCCTAAATCAACTCTATGCTATAAATTGTGCATTCACCAGATTAAAAGTCAGTATCTCAGTACCATCACATGCTGTGGAGTGTGATAGGCTGATTAAAGTTGCCCAAAAAACTAGAAGAATTGTTTTTTAACCATTTTTGTTTTCAGAGCTATAGATCCACCTATATCCTTGGTAATGTTTAGAACTACAAAAAACCTGGGCTCTTGAACCCTGCCCTGGTCAGCCAGGTCACCTATAATGAAAACACAGTGAGAAAGGGCAGACCAGGGAATGACTATGAAAACTGTTGATATTTGCTAACAATGTGCCCATGGTTTGGGGTAGGGAAGAGCCGAACACCCCCCGGTTCGGTTCACAACAGAACATGCGAACATTCAAACCCTATTAAAGTCTATAATACACGAACATTAAAAATCAAAAGTGCTCATTTTAAAGGCTTATATGTAAGTTATTGCCATAAAAAGTGTATGGGGACCCGGGTCCTGCCCCAGGGGACATGTATCAATGCAAAAAAAAGTTTTTAAAACTATCATTTTTTAGGAGCAGTGATTTTAATAATGCTTAAAGTGAAACAATAAAAATGAAATCTTCCTTTAAATATCATGCCTGGGGGGGTCCCCTTAGTCTGCCTGTAAAGTGGTGCATCTGTGCAATGTATAGAACAGTCCCGCAGCAAAATTACATTTTAAAAGGGGAACTTCACAGCAATTTTTTTTTTTTTTTTAAAACAGCATGGGGTCCCCCCCAAAATCAATACTAGGCCCTTTGGGTCTGGTATAGATTTTAAGGGGAACACCACGACAAAATGTAAAAAAATTGGCGTAGTGTCCCCTCCAAAATCCATACCAGACCCTTATCCTGGCAAGCCAGAAAAAGGGGTGGAAATGAGTGGGCACCCCCCTCCTGAACCATACCAGGCCGCTTGCCCTCAACATGGGCAGGGTGCTGTGGGGTCACCCCCAAAGCACCTTGTCCCCATGTTGATGGGGACAAGGGCCTCTTCCCCACAACCCTGGCCTGGTGGTTGTGGGAGTCTGTGGGTGGGGGCTCATCAGAATATGGAAGCCCTCTTTAACAAGGGGGCCCCCTAATCCCGCCCCTCCATGTGAATGGGTATGGGGTACATTGTACCCCTATCCATTTACCAAAAAAAGTGTCAAAAAGTAAAAATAACAATAGACAGTTTTTCACAATTTCTTCATTAAAAAAGGAAAAAAAAGTGTGCCGTAATGTACATCCATCATCAATCACGCCGCCCGACGAACCCAAAAAATATAAAAAACAAACAAAAAAACTCTGCCTTAATGGGAGGCATCCCGGCGACTGCTGTCTTTTGGCTGTGACAGCTGTTATATAGGCAAGGGTGGGGCCACCCGCTGAGGTAACCTGATGACCCCGCCCCCTCTAACGTCACATGAGGTCAGAAGGGGCAGGGTCACTCGGTTACGTCACCCATTCTAAAAACTGAAAGCAGAGTTGTCACTTAAACCGACTATGCAGTGGGGAATCATTGGGATTTAACTGCTGCACATTTTCTCTAGATCCCATAAATCAATTGATGTTACCAGAAGTGTTACTAAACAGTAAAATCAGTCTGTATATGCAGTAAAGCATGCTTGTTATACTCACTGTGGAACCTAAAGGGTTAATCCTCTGCATTGTGTAAAAAGGCTGTTTGATCCTGCCTTCTCTGTTCCTCCCCTTCTTCCACTGTCCCCAATCGATCTCCTGATAAGACAGAGCCTTTGGAGTCACTCTGCACATGCTCAGTTTAGTGTGTATTGCTAGATATTTTTCTTTTTCTTGGGAGGGTGCATGTGATTAGCACAGAGCCAATCAGCACTGTCCAAAAAGAGGGTCCTGTAGCCTCATAGGACAGTGAGAGTAGAATGAAAATTCTTCCTACAAACAAACAACAAAAGATTCTTCTTAATCTAGCGCTGGGGGGTGATGGCTACAAACCACTTGAGGCATACCTCAGAGAAGTCAGAAAAACAACTATGCCATGGTGTGTGTAAAAATATTTATTGCAAAATCAAAGTATTCCAAGAATGGAAAAGGTTAAAACATGGCTGATAGAAAATCAGCTTGTTAAACATCATGCTTGATATTGAACTTCAATCTCACCCAAATCACGGCAGTCTGACTTGGGCATATCAAGGCCGGTGCTGGGGGCAACCAAAAGGTGTATGGGTGCCAGATGTCGCATGGGCATCCACCCAATGGAAGAGATGACAGACCACTGGTGGAACCCATAAGGGTCAGTGTTGTGGAGAGGCCCCCAAAAGACCAGACATTGGACTCCAACCCGTCAGAGGATGCAGCTGGTGTAGTTGTGTGGCGCGCTGGATGTGATGTCACCAAACAGAGCGATGTTGAACCGACTCACCACAACAAGGATTGGGATGGAACAAAGATGCAGTTGTAGAGCACCTGGTGGTCTCCATCCCAACTTCCCAAGCCTTGTCAGTGCTGACAAGGATTCCCTCATCAGCACTGACTGTATTGATGGGGAATCGTGCAAATTTCTTCTTTCAGGAAAGAAATTTGCACCGTCTATGGCCTGCCTAAGGCTCCATTCACACCTGAGCAAACTCGAATCGTGGGCGGAATCACACAATTCTTGCTATGATTCCAGAATTGCAGAAAAACAGGTGTGAATGGACCCTTAGAATCAGCCATGGCACCTTCTCCTTAGAAACATCAAAAAGGTAAGAAATATATCCAGTACCCACAGGCAGTCGAAGCCAAAATGTGTTGCTGTTTTGCAGACAAGCAAGGGTGCCATTAGCAGCACCATACAGTACCATGCAGCTCCTCAGGGGTGAGTTTTTGAAAAAGGGTCAGGGACCTTTTCCCTGCATTTTCCACAGGTACAGCAGCCTATTCAAATGAATTGCAGCACACATATGGGCGGGGACAGCTAAGACAGTTTATCAAAATTGTATTTAGTTGAGTATAAATCAAGGAATGACACTGTTGCTTGCAGAGTACAGATGTTAGCATTAACAGTATTGCTTTACACGGGCACAGTATCTCTCAGCATAACAGACTCAGTAACACTTGAGTAACAGGTTCAGCAAAACTCAGAAACAGGTTCAGTAACCAGTAATATTATTACACCACATAGGCACAACGTGGGTCCCAGCCTAATGCTGACACAGTCCTTAAGGCGCAGAAGTGGCAGAGTAGTATAGCCGATACTGGAAGGTTGCAGTCTAGTGCAGGATATACGGTGGTATATTCTCAGGCACAGTAAGTTACTGCACAGACTGAATCATTCTTACCAGGACAGCATCTGCTGGAGGGGTGGCTAATTGGCTGGTTGTTAGCAAAGTTGACAACTCAGAAAGGCCTGCTGCCAGTGGTGTTAGTGGTACTGGAGATAGGTTCTGTATACAGCACAGTGGTGTAGTGGTTAGCACGTTCGTCTAGCAGCAAAAAGGGTCGTTGGTTCGAATCCCAACCACAACGCCACCTGCCTGGAGTTTGCATGCTCTGCCTTTGTTGGTTTTCTCTGGGTACTCCGGTTTCCTCCCAGGTAGGTTAATTGGATCCTGGCTAAATTGGCCCTAGTATGAATGTGAGTCCTTAGATTGTAAGCTCCTTAAGGGCAGGGACTCAATGTATATGTAACTTGCTTCATAAATTGACAGCAATATATAAGTACCTTAAATAAAGAATGCAGCAGTGTCCCCTATTCTGTCCCTTCTCGCAACGGAACCTCTCCATGACTCTAATTCTCTGCCCCTGCCAGATGGGGTTTTTCTCCCTACGCTGCCCACTTGCAAATGCGTGCCAAATACAGCAGGGCATTGTGACCATTCGGACTGCTGCTTCCCCCTATGGCACCTACGGAGGCTGCAGGGGAACATCATTCCATTTAGGACTCCATTCCATCCCCAAGGCTGCCAAGCTCCACCTTCTGGGTGGTGTAGGAACTACATCTACCAATACACACATACCGTACAGTGTGAACCTAGGCTAGGGAATATTCTGCTTGTACAATATATACCATATATACTGTATATATCATACATTACTGCTACAAATCTGAGTGAACATTCTGTTTTCAGTTTTTATCCCGTGGAAAAAGAACAATGAAAATAGCGAAAGGATTGAATATTATCTCTTTTTGTTTCATGTCTGATGTGTTTATTTTGATAGTCTCCCACAGTTTCTATGCAATGCACAATGATGATTCAGGCAGAATTTTACAGCCAAAGCAGAATTCCAAGTCCAACATGAAACCACAAAAAGATCTGGCCAAGGAAAACAGCGAGGAGCAGCAAATTCTAGATGACTATAACACACAGTGCTTTCTTTCTTATTCCCTCTGCCCCTCTCATCCCTCTTCTCTATACAGCAATGTTTACTTTTAATGTCTGTATTATATGATAGTTCCTTTGGTTTTTGTAACTAGTTTGGCTATCTACACATTGGATAGATGAAACATTCACACATCTATACCACGGGCCCTGACTTTATTGAATCTTTTATTAGACACATCTGTCTGGTTTTATTATAAGTCTGTTTTTCTTTTCAAGCCCAGGCTGATTGAAATTTATATATGAAAATTACAGACATTTTTGTTTACACATTTTTGCAATTAAACGCTCAGGGAATGAGTTACTAAATGGTGCTATCACTTTACACTTAGGTTAAAGGGTCCACCAAAAAGTGATATTTCACTAACAGGATGGGACCTGATAAATTGAGTTATATGCTGTCTTCCTATGGCTCTTGGGGACCTTAGAAGTGAACTCTGGCTATAGTTACACCTACGCCCTAAAGGGGCTTTAGACATTCAAGGGTAGTCAATGATGCAGGCATAATCCGACTACCTTATTATCACATAACAAGTACACTTAGTTTACAGTTGAGACAGGGAATGCTCATATGTTTTTAGGCACCTTCTTGACCCTAGCTGATATTGCTTGGGGAAATGTCAGTCACCCAGGATTGATTTTACAGGTGATTAATATTCTTTCCGCTGAAGTATCCATTGGCCACAGCGCTCCCCCTCCCTCCTCCATACGCACAAGCATGGAAGTTTGTCCATTGCAAATTTGCCTGTGTTTAGAAAGGCTGCTTGCCAGCCAGGAGGTGCTTGCATGGGTAACCAATGTCTAATGTCTGTATACAGCTATGGTGCATGCTTGCAGCATATACAGTATACGGGCATGTAATACATATGCAGTTCATCTCTGTAATACATACACATTTGCCTATGTTTTATTCCTTTAAATATCATGCACATTCCTGTTGCTCTGTTAGAAATGCACTCAGCTCTTAATATTCTATTGAGAGCTGACAACACAAAAATAACTTTTTTTGACTAAGTGATGTCAGCCCTGCTCTTTGTCTTTTGCTAAACTATCCAACCTTTTTAAACAGATATAAAACAGATATAAAATAGTTTCAATGGTATATTTGTAGCGGGGTCCCCATATTTGAAATTTAGGGGGTAGCCTGAGCATTAGTTTGGCTCAGGCTGTTTGTTTCTTTAGGATTGGACTCTGCTCTGCTGCGATGTTGTCTGGTCGTACAGTTCCCTTTGACCTGCAGGTGGCGATGTTGCCCAGGTCCCAGGTTGAACCACAGGAAACATTGCAGCGTGATTGGGTGTCCTCTCTCGGCAGCCGTGCAGTGGGCATGGTCTACCTGCTGTGCATGCTGGGAGAAGGTACTTAAGGGGCAGACGCCATTGGTGCGGGGTCGTCTTCTTCGTCCTCGGCACGTACCCCACCTTCGGTGGCCCTCATGGCCAGGGGTGCGTGTGAATGTGCTGGGTCCTGGGCACCTTTAGCCCAAGGCCTCATCATTCCAGGTAGGCCCAGTACCTTTTAACTGATGCCTACAACCAAGCAACGGAATCCCAGGGTGCCCGTGGGAGGGTGACCCGCTCTGAAGTAGAGGCAACCAGGGGAGGACCTTTCTAAGGGGATCGGTGAAGGATGTCGCCATCTCGGGAGAGGCCTGGTTACCTGTCAGAGGGAAGGATTCTGTGATACACCATAAGCTCTTGTAACGTGCCCCATTGGCACCTATGGTCTCTAGTTACAAGTGCTAGAAAGTTCGGGACTTATGAGCTAAAAGGTTCTGTGGCAGAGGATCTTTCTAATACGTCCCTAGGAGAAATAAAGCTAAAGTAATTGTTCGTGCTCCACTCCGGCTGCTAGGACCGTGAGAGGGAACTATCCGGGTGAGCAAAACCCACTTAGGCTTGAGTGGCGACGAGGGTAAATAAGTGTCGCGTGCCTGAACCTGCCTCCCTATCCAACTCTATCTCTATCTTCAACTTTTCCTACTAAGTTACTAGCAAAGAGAAAATAAACTCGTCTGTTGGAGTTTAACAATGTCTGGACATTGACCTTTTTATTATAGAGAATAGACTTTTCCCTACACTCTAGGGACGAGAACCAACGGAACGAGGTAACTCGCTGCAGGACCCAAAACTGTTAACACGGCTCACCCTCTACACAATGGAGGATGCTGGGCATGTGGCATGGTGTGTCCTATCCTGCAAGTGGAGGTAAGCAGGACAGGGATCTGTGTGCTACATATTTAAGGGTGTATATTTTAAATGATATTAAACCCTCATTTTTTAAGCACTTTGTATTTATTCATTTACTGAGTATGTAGGTTCTTTGTCTTTTAATCCTTCCCAATGTTCCTGTTTAACCACTTGCTGCCCATGGTAATTTTGAAATTTTTCACAAATATGTAAAAATAAGCATTTTTTCCTACAAAATTACCCCTAAGCAGTATATATTTTTTAAAAGCAGGGACCCTGGAGAATAAAATGGTGGTAATTGCAATATTTTATATCACACAGGGAGGTTGATTTACTAAAGGCAAACATACTGTGTGCACTAGAAGTGCACTTGGAAGTGAACTTCAAGTGCACTGCAAGCGCAGTTGCTCCAGATCTAAGGGGAAGCTCTGAAATGAGGGGAAGCTCTGTTGATTTCTATCATCCAATCATGTGCAAGCAAAAAAGATTTTTCCTTGCATGTTGCCCTCAGATCTAGAGCAACTGCACTTGAAGTGCACAGACTATTTACCTTTAATAAATCAACCACAATATTTGTGCAGCTGTTTATCAAACATATATTTTCAGGAAAAAACAACAACATTTAAATGCATTTTAGTGCACACACAAACATAATATAATACCCCATTTTTGTTAAAATATAAAAGTAAAAAAACTTGTCAAGATTAGAAATTTCACACACCCGTGAAATGGCAACAAATAACTGTAAATTAAATCTCCATAGACACGCTTTAAAAGCCTTTATAGGTTACCAGTTTAGGTGTAGATAGTAGACATGAGCTAGAATTATTACTCTCACTCTGACATTCATTGCTGTACCTCACCTGTGTGGTGCAATCCCCATTTACATATGCGTGTGGGACCTATCGATTGCATTTGCACGTGAGCACGGTGGGATTGAGGGGGTTTTACTTTTTTTTTTATTGTATTATTTATTTTACTTAAATTTATTTTTACATTTACCTTTTTTTTTATTCAACTTTATTGCTATGACAAGGGATAAAACATGAGATCTGGGGTCTATTAAACCCCTGATCTCTCCTCTTCCCTCCAATGCAGCTGATTAAAGACAGATTGGTTTGACTGGCTGCCTCACTGGCTGGTAACAGCCAGTAAACAAAGAACCAGAACTGGAAGTGACGTAATACACATTGCTTCAAACTTCATTAGTCTTCTCTATTCTCAGCCAAGCTGAGCTCTTGCAGCAGGCCCGGGCACCCCAATGGGACGGACGGCTGTGGGAGGAGGGAGCCCCCTTCCAAGCTCTGTTGAGCTGTTCTGATCACTTTTTTTTTACATGAAAGCTGGTCATTGGCAGAAAATCTTACTATCAAAATTATGGCTGCAGCTGCCACTATGATTCTGGTATAACCACTTCCATCTGAGGTTGTATATATACAGCCTGAGCGCTGGAAGCGTTTAAGCTGGTTCCATGATCACTGCCCTAGTTTCCTGTTGACTCCTTTTTCTTACAGCATCCTATGGAGTCACCCTTACATGCAAGGACTAGAGTTGTATCTCCCTACACTGTTGTGTATCAATAGCAACGTACTATAGCCTAGGATGGCAAGGTACTACCTGCTCCTCCTTCTTCCTCTGCCTCTTCTTTGCGCTAATTGACTGCAGACTACACTGTCCAATAATAACTCTTTCCTGTGAAGAGCGGACGTTCAGGGAAGCAGCACTAAGAAAGCAGGGGCCTGCAGTATTGAAAATTGTAGCCTTCAAGTGCTGGGGTAAGAATTTTAACAAATGGTTTACTGTGGATTGATTATTTTATTGTACTTAATGTGTTAAGCTAAAAAAAAGCTAATGCCGCGTACACACGATCGGACATTCCGATAACAAAACTGAGGATTTTTTTTTGACGGATGTTCGCTCAAACTTGTCTTGCATACACACGGTCACACAAATGTTGTCGGAAATTCTGATCGCCAAGAACGCAGTGACGTGACAACACTACAACGAGCCGAGAAAAATTAAGTTCAATGATTCCGAGCATGGGTCGAATTGATTTCAAGCATGCGTAGGATTTTTGTGCATCGGAATTGGCTACACACGATCGGAAAAATTGAGAACCAGCTCTCAAACATTTGTTGTCGGAAATTCCGACAGCAAATTTCCGATGGAGCCTACACACGGTCGGAATATCCGACCAAAAGCTCACATCGAACATTTGTTGTCGGAAATTCCGATCGTGTATGTGGCATTAGGGTTTAATATTAGATTACCAGGCCAAAAGGAAGCAAATAAGAAAAGTTAATTGTTAGGGAGAGGAAAGAAGGCAGCATGCACAGCTCGTGTTGTTAAAGTTGCAGAAAAGAGCAGTCCTGGAATGGGATGCCTAGCATTAAGAGGAGGGCCTACATGACTGTGTTTGCAGTCTAGGCTGTAGTTAGGCATGTTAGTAGTCCTACCTGATTGGACGGGAGCAGGATGTGGTAGGGTGTGGCAGGGCGGAGGCGATAGTGGTCTGCTAAGAAGGGGGTGTTGATTGAGGGTCAGTTAGAGTTTGGACAGCTGAGGAAAACCTTTTCCCTCCCTCCCCTATTTGTTACAGTTGATTGGTGTTCCCTTCTTTTTTTTTTGTTGCTTTTTCCCTGTTGCCGTTTAGCGAGAGGTTATGTTCAATTGTGCACGCTAGTGGGTCTAGCGGAGTCATAGCAGGGGGCAGGGGTCTCAGGCTTTTGAAGGTGGGCATGGTCAAATTTATCTGTGGAGAATGATGGGTTGGGCCCATCTTTGGTATGGGTATCTTCCCGTAGATGTGACGTCCGTATGGCGATATTAGTATTGGGGTGGTATCGGGTGGTATTGAGGTAACTAATTTGTCCCTGAGTCGGTTTAATTGCGGTTGGGGGGCCGTCTTATTGAACTTGATGCTTGATACAGCTGATTCTGTAGACCATGCTTGCCTTCAAATACCTGGACTTAAGAAAATCGTTATTATACATTAGTGGGTAAACTTTATCTTTCATGGAATGTAATAAAAGACGTATTTGTTAAATTGTGTTTTGTTAATAAAATGCTGCTATTTCCATTTAAAATCCATTCTAAGGTGGTAGTGTCTTATTTTTAATTACCGTAGGTGGGTAAGGCGGGAAGTATGTTATGGTCTTGGCAGCCACAAAATCAGCAATACATCAGTCAAGTGAGAGCAAGTCTTTTCTTGGGGTCTAGAAATATTTTTTATTGGTAGCAAGGGTTCCAATGATGCGGTGATGGAGGAGAATCTGAATAATGAAGATTAGGAATTCTGAGATTAAAATGTACAAAAACAGTGTAAAATCTGCATCAGTTGTTGGTTTTGCAACTTTGGTGGCAGGTTACCTTGGGGATGAAGAATAGCTACTGGACAAGTCTCTGAAACCTTCCCTCTTCCTCCTGGAGGAGATGGGTTGACAAGGTGGCGCCATCTGCTGCCACAGTCGTTGGGGTAATGATCATCGCCTTTCCATGGGAAGCTTCGATTATTTAACAAGCTCAGGTAGAGTATGAATATCATTAATGATTACTAGAGGTCTATAAGGATAAATCTAAAAAGATAACAATAAAACCTCTTCAGATGACAAAATATATAACATTAGGTCATGTTAAAAGAAGGAATTTTGAGACACAGGCTTATCCTGGAGATAGCTTAAGCAAATAGGTACACAGTGTTAAAACAATTGAAAGATAGGAAGTCACCAAGGTCTTAATTACAAACCTAACTACTAAGTTGCTAAACCCTCAGATTCCCATAACCCCAACACATTATTTAGCACATAGTGATGCACCTGTTATTTATGGCTGATTGTGCACACTTGGCTCTTTTAAAAAAATGCATAATACTGCAGAATGGCAGCATTTACCCTAGTTTTATGCCACAATGGCATTGCGTTATAATATAAACAGAAAAATCTGGTTTTATTGTGTATCCTATACAATTGTCATTTAATTTAATAAAATGCTGTTTTTTTTCTTCATTTTTGTATCTTAGTACTGCTGACTTCCTCTAGCCTCTTTCATCTAATTCCTGTCTACATGCACTCCAGTGTCAGTTGCACTTCATTTCTCTAGACCAGCATTCTGACAGCAGTGGACCATACATTTGCTTAGTGAAATACACATGAGAACATGCTGCATTGGTTATGGATTAATTCTAGGATTGGACCCCTTTCACACGGGCACACAGTTTTTCAGACAGACCCGATTGGACCCTCCATTGTCCTCTAGGGAGCAGCAGATGTAAATGGAAATGTGTCTCTTTACACCCGCTGACATCCAATCCGGTCCAATCTGCTAAAACAGGGGTGTCAAACTGTCAAACTAATAGCCCTCCAACTGCAAAACTACAAGTCCCATCATGTCTCTGCCTGTGGGAGTCATGCTTGTAATTGTCAGCCTGGCAGTGCCTCATGGGACTTGAAGTTCCGTAACAGCTGGAGGGGCAGCCAGTTTGACACCTGTGCGCTAAAAGCTGTCGGATGGGGATCCATTCCTCATTCATCTAGCTAGCAGCACAGATCAGGTGCCAGTCCAGGTCATCCCCCCCAGAAAGGGGGTTCCTCAAGGGCCACCACAGCCTAACACGCCATCATTTCAGTTCTTCCACCTGAAAACTCCATCCCCAGCAGGCTGACCATGGGTATATACAGTGGGGCAAAAAAGTATTTAGTCAGCCACCAATTGCGCAAGTTCTCCCACTTAAAAAGATTAGAGAGGCCTGTAATTGTCATCATAGGTATACCTCAACTATGAGAGACAAAATGTGGAAACAAATCCAGACAATCACACAATCACATTGTCTGATTTGGAAATATTATATATTATGGTGGAAAATAAGTATTTGATCAAAAGTTAATCTCAATACTTTGTTATATATCCTTTGTTGGCAATGACAGAGGTCAAATGTTTTCTGTAAGTCTTCACAAGGTTGTCACACACTGTTGCTGGTACGTTGGCCCATTCCTCCATGCAGATCTCCTCTAGAGCAGTGATGTTTTGGGGCTGTCGCTGGGCAACACGGACTTTCAACTCCCTCCAAAGGTTTTCTATGGGGTTGAGATCTGGAGACTGGCTAGGCCACTCCAGGACCTTGAAATGCTTCTTACGAAGCCACTCCTTCGTTGCCCGGGCGGTGTGTTTGGGATCATTGTCATGCTGAAAGACCCAGCCATGTTTCATCTTCAATGCCCTTACTGATGGGAGGAGGTTTGCACTCAAAATCTCACGATACATGGCCCCATTCATTCTTTCATGTACACGGATCAGTCGTCCTGTTCCCTTTGCAGAGAAACAGCCCCAAAGCATGATGTTGCCACCACCATGCTTCACAGTAGGTATGGTGTTCTTTGGTTGCAACTCAGCATTCTCTCTCCTCCAAACACGACGAGTTGTTTTTCTACCAAACAGTTCTACTTTGGTTTCATCTGACCATATGACATTCTCCCAATCCTCTTCTGGATCATCCAAATGCTCTCTAGCAATCCTCAGACGGGCCCGGACATGTACTGGCTTAAGCAGGGGGACACGTCTGGCACTGCAGGATCTGAGTCCCTAGTGTGTTACTGATGGTAGCCTTTGTTACGTTGGTCCCAGCTCTCTGCAGGTCATTCACTAGTTCCCCCCCGTGTGGTTCTGGGATTTTTGCTCACTGTTCGTGTGATCATTTTGACCCCACGGGGTGAGATCTTGCGTGGAGCCCCAGATCGAGGGAGATTATCAGTGGTCTTGTATGTCTTCCATTTTCTAATTATTGCTCCCACAGTTGATTTCTTCACACCAAGCTGCTTGCCTATTGCAGATTCAGTCTTCCCAGCCTGGTGCAGGTCTACAATTTTGTTTATGGTGTCCTTCGACAGCTCCTTGGTCTTCACCATAGTGGAGTTTGGAGTGTGACTGTTTGATGTTGTGGACAGGTGTCTTTTATACTGATAACAAGTTCAAACAGGTGCCATTAATACAGGTAATGAGTGGAGGACAGAGGAGCCTCTTAAAGAAGAAGATACAGAAATCGTGCTTGTTTGTAGGTGACCAAATACTTATTTTCCACCATAATTTGAAAAAAAAAATCCTTCCAAATCAGACAATGTGATTGTCTGGATTTGTTTCCACATTTTGTCTCTCATAGTTGAGGTACACCTATGATGACAATTACAGGTCTCTCTCATCTTTTTAAGTGGGAGAACTTGCACAATTGGTGGCTGACTAAATACTTTTTTGCCCCAATGTATAGGAGGCCTGCCCCCTGCCAATCCTAGTTGGGGATTCGTCAGGGCTCCCAAATCCACCCCATGTCCATACCTCCCAACTTTTTGATATGGGAATGAGGGACACCTATCAGCAAATGTATGCAGGCATAGGACACACCCCTTACAATGCCCCCTTCAAGGAGAATTGTACAAAAAAAACAAGATTGGTTAAACCCACAAGTGCTTTTTTTACCACTACTATTCCTTTATATTGGCTTTTGGAATTTACAAATGCAGCAAATTAGAAATCAGATGAAAGGTTTAGCACTGGAAATTACTTTTTGATAGATAAAAAGTGCATTTTATATACAACTATATATATCAGACCAAAATGAGGGACAAATGAGGAGGAATGAGGGACAGAGGAACATTTCTCCAAATCAGCGACAGTTGACAGTCAGGGTCTGTCCCTCGAAATCAGGGACAGTTGGGAGCTATGCATGTCACTCCAACCCTTTGCCCTGCCTCTTTTCCAGAACCTTCTCACTGGAAACAGAGGAGGCGCCAGAGAGCTGAAGCACATGTCAGTCACCTGCTGCTACACTGAACCACTCCCCTGCCCCCAGATCAAAAACAAACAGGCCCCCAGATCAAAAACAAACAGGCCTAGCTCACAGCTAGGCCTGCCTAAATGTACCTACACTGACAGTAAAAACACAAACACTACTCTAGCATCTACCTACCTAAGGCTCTACACATAGTTGATGGTTGCAGGGTGTGTGCTAATGAGGTCAGCTTGTGATCTGCTTCCTGTGTCTTACTGGCTTTCACGTCCCATATCTACATAACAGGAAGTCATGGCGCGTTCTATGAACATAGCAGGAGCTAAGATAAGACCTTGTCCCAAAAATCAAAGAAAGCTTTAATTTTTCTGCAACAGAGATACATTAATGGTATATTGGAACATAAGGGAGCTGGAATTTAGCTTTTAAGTTGGTAAGGTATACTGACATGCATCCCTTTGTAGTTCATACAATTTATAATGTGTTGTAATTTTATCCCATAAGACTGAATTATGTAAAAGTGTTTACTTAGTAAACACTTATTACTGGTCATACCCAGTCTCTATCACTTCACAGCACTGGTGTATTCACCTGAGTTTATTTTTTAATTGCGCTGCAGTCGCCATCATCAGGGCTTGCGGCTTCACATGCAGTTCCCTACTACGCATACGCTGCGCTTTGTGAATGGCCTGGTGAGGAGTAGGGGGGGGTCGAACTTCCGGGTGAGTTCACCACAGCAAAGTCAGCTGGAAGTGGGAGCAGGTACCCGTCAAAACTGGGTACCCGCTCCCCCTCTCCCCCCGAAAGGTGCCAAATGTGGCAGCAGAAGGTGGGGGAGGCAGACAAGCGGAGCTTCCCCTTTTGGGTGGAACTCCGCTTTAAGGTATTTTTATCGTCACCTTTGCTATTGCAAAAATGTCTTATTTTTGATCTACCTATGTTGGACTTTCTTTGTCCTTTCATTTTCTCTTTTCTGTCTTCCTTCTTCACAGATGTAACACTTATATAGTGTAGTACCCCCTTTTCCTTGTTTTGGGTGTATATATTAATTGCACTAATAATATATTGAGATATTCCCCTTCTTCTGTGTATAGCACTTGGTGGTATCTTGCACACCTGCTTCATTACACATCTTCTTATTTTATAGGTCTGTTGGTGTTTTTTTGATATTTTGCATCTACATATTCCATCCATTTATCCTCTCATGCTACTCCTTGGGTTTTCCCATTGGGTGCCATGGTTCCCCTTCCACAACTCCCGGTTAAGACACTTTGCAGCGGTCGCTATTTGGAGGTGTTATTTTAGACCAATTTTCAAGCTGGTCTGTTTGTTGTGTTCTAGTAATGACATTACTATGTATAGTATTGTACTTCCCTTATTTTTAGGAAGTGCTTTAGTATATTTTATGAATTCGTTTTTTGGTTCATAGATCTTAAGTTGGTGGCATCCACTCCTGAAGAAGTGAAGCAACATTCACGAAACGCCTCGAGTTAGAGGATGCACATTTGTTATGTTTTAATAATCTAGCTGTATGGAACATGTACAGAGAATGGTATATCAGCTTAATGCACACTTTATATTGATGTATGTTAGCTGTAACGAACCAGCTACCCTTTCATGACTAAGCCTATTTCTGACATTTGGTGTTTACAAGTTAAAATCCGTATTTTTTGCTAGAAAATTACTTAGAACCCCCAAACATTAAACATATATTTTTTTTTTAGCAGAGAATGTGAAAGATGATGTTACGCCGAGTAAATAGATACCAAACATGTCATGCTTTATAATTGCACGCACTTGTGGAATGGCGACAAACTAAGGTACCTAAAAATCTCCATAGGCGACGCTTGAATTTTTTTTTTTACGGTTACCAGGTTAGAGTTACAGAGGAGGTCTAGGGCTAGAATTATTTCTCTTGCTCTGACGATCGCGGCAATACCTCACATGTGTGATTTGAACACCGTTTACATATGCGGGCGCGACTTCCGTATGCGTTTTCTTTGCTGCGTGAGCTCGCGGGGTCGGGGGCGCTTAAAAAAAATGTTTTTATTATTTATTTTATTTATTTTTACACTATTAAATTGTGTTTTAAAAAAAAAAATGTAAACATCCCTTGTGACAGTAATAGGTGGTGACAGGTACTCTTTATGGAGGGATCGGGGGTCTAAAAGACCCCCAATCCCTCCTTTACACTTCAAAGTATTCAGATCTCCGAAAATGGCAATTCAGAATACTGTATATTTTTTTAAATCCGGCGCCATTGGCAGCCGAGTAAACAGGAAGTGACGTCGCTTCCGCGTTTACATTCAGGCGACTGGCACAAAGCAGTTTACGGCTTCATGCCAGTCTGATACAAGGCGTCGGAAGCGACGGATCATGGATCGGGTCTCCCGAAAGCCGAGGCCGCATATATGCGTACGCTCAGCGGGAAAGGGTTAATTCTCATATGCAGGGCTTTTTTTCTCAGGGAATAGGTGCAGGAACTCCACCCTTCCGAGTCACACTTCATCTATGCCCCCTACACCATCCCTTGATTCCACCCCCTACCCACCTCCCAGTACAGCACCTTTCAGAGAATACAGAACCAAGTATTTTGTGCTACTAATTTTTATGAAATTTGAAAGATCTCTTGCAATGAGCAACAATAGACCCTACCCCAGCAACAATAGTCTCCACCCCAGAAACAATAGACCCTCCAGCACCCCTTTAGATCCCCCACACAACAAAAGACGTTCCCCCAGCAACAAAGGACCCCCCACACATCAAAAGACTTTCCCCCAGCAACAATAGACCCCTAGCAGAAATAACAGATTTCTCAGCAGCCAGCATCAATAGACTCTCCAGCAGCCAGCAATAATAGACCTCTCCATCAACAGTAGATCCTACCCAGCAACAATTAACCCCCCAGAAAGATAAGACCCTCCACCAGCAACAGTAGACTTACCCAGCAACAATAGACCCCCACCCCAAAACAGATCCCACCAGTGACAATAGATTTCCCTTTCCAGTACATACATTCAGTGCTGGAGGTGCCGGAACTGCGTTCCCCCGCGTTCCCGCTGAAAAAAAGCCCTGCTCATATGTATTTGTAAAATTCATTGTCAAATAAATTTATATTTTATTATCCATGTGTTATGCCTCATTTAAAGTCTCATGGGGAAATGTTTTGTTTTGTGTATGACACGTATCGGGATAGAGGCATAGCATTATAGGCACCAGATTGCAATTTTATTTTTATATGGTTAAATCATTTTAGGCAGATTTACTGTAAATACACTAGCAAATTTAATCAAAACTCCAGCTCACACTTTATAATCAGTTACAGTAACAGTTTTTTCCTTTTGGTATACATGTTTTACATAAATAAATAAAATCTGATCATTATAAGCACCCCTGTCAGTGGTAAATGGTTTGTTTCACCAGTGTAAACTGCTATATCTGGAAGAGAGCTCGGTCATTTGAAAAACAACATACTTACTGGCTGGATTGCCAGATGAAAATAGAAAGAAAGAGAAAACCTAAAAAAGAAAACAAACGCAGCCATATATACTGAATATACACTGAGCAAAATTCAGCCATGATTTTGATCAGTGTGTGGGCTCTCCTGCTCAACAAAAGACAATTGTTTAATCAACTTCTGACGGAGTGATAAGTTGGGAAAGTATTTGTCGATCAGTGAATGCAGCCAATCAGCTGCAGTTGATGATCAGTGCATTCTTATGCCCCGTACACACAATCAGTTTTCCTGTTGGAAAAAGTCTGATGAGAGCTTTTGGTCGGAAATCCCGACCGTGTGTATGCTCCATCAGACTTTTTCCAACAGAAAAACTGCTGGAAAAAAAAAAGAGAGCAGGTTCTCTTTTTTCCCCATCAGGAGAAAAACTGTTCGGAATTTCTGATCGTGTGTACAAATCCCGACGCGCTAAATTCCAACGCATGCACCCCTTTTGTATGTTTTTTTTTTTTTCTATTTAATTTTTTTTTATTTATTTATTATTATTTTTTCGGTTTGTTGTTACCTGTTTTCTCAGTGTGTATGTTTATAATACCAAATAAAAAGGTTTATTAAAAAAGAAAAAAATTCCAACGCATGCTCGGAAACAAATCGACGCATGCTCGGAAGCATAGAACTTAATTTTGTCGGCTCGTCGTAGTCTTTTACGTCACCCCTTTCTTGGCAGTCAAAAGTTCACCATGTGTATGCAAGGCAGGCTTGAGAGGAATTCTGTCGGAAAAACCATCCAAATTTTTTCCAACGGGAAAACCGGTCGTGTGTACAGGGCATTACAATGTCCCAGCAGAGGGGATTCCTCCATCCACCTCATTGGTATGAATGGAGGAATCCTTTTAAAATGAAAAACAACTAACAGTCTATGGCCAACCTAACGCAATTTTCCTGGATCATTAAATAAGTAATTACTATGTTACTAGAGGGAAACATCCAGAGAACTATAATAAAAGACAGTGCACAATTAATTGGTGTTAAAAGAAATTTTAAAACAAGGAGCAGTCCACTGCCCCTAAAATATCCAGCTGCCTTAGGATACAGTCCTTATTATATGAACACAGTTTTTTAGTACTTTACAAAATAAAGGAAGACAGTACAGTTACAATATAATTCAAGACAAGGGGTTAGGAGGGCCCTACGCATGAGAGTTCAAAATATAAAAGGCAAGGACAAGTGATACAAAAAGTGATAATTGTGTGGGGGTCAGTTGTTCAAGAAATACAATTTAAGTTGTTGGGTAGAGGTGAGGTAGGTTTGCTGAAGAGCATGGGCATCCGCTGAACTTTTTTCAGGGGGGGGGGCATCATTTTAAGGTCATCCATGCTCGGCCCCTTTTTGACAATGTCATGAAGGGGAGGGGCTTAGTCATTATGACATAAAGCGCAGGCGTGCAAAGGTTTGAGAAACCTGATGCAAAAGCTTAATAGAAGGATCAAGCTGCCATTGTCTGATTAGCAAATTCTATTTTTTTTTAAACCCCCCCCCTCTAGCGGCCAAATAGCGCCACTAAAACGATGGTAAAGCGCTGCTAGAACTAGCGACGCTTTACTGATAACGTGGCCAGCTGGCAGTGTGAAATAGCTCTTGAGGATAATTCCACTTCACTCCATGTCCATATAAATATAGTGTGTCTCCAGGGGGGGGGGCAATTGACCCTCCTTGCCCTATGGAGCGGACGCCCATGCTGAAGAGATGAGCTTTCGTGGAGCATTTAAAACAAACAGAGTAGGAAATAGCTATACAGATGTATTGAGTTCCAGAGGATAGGTGAGGTTCTGGATAAGTCCTGGAGGTGAGAATGGCAGGTGGTGACAAGGGAGCTAGAGTAAGAGGTAAGAGGGCAGTTTGGGTGATATTTTGAGATGAGGTTGGTTATGTAACTGGGGAAAGAGTTGTGGATGGCTTTCCATGTTGTTAATATTTTGAATGTTATATAGTGGGTGATTGTAAACCCGTTGAGAGATTGTCAGAGATGGTGGGTAGCAGACACAGAGCAGTTCGTAAGGTGTATGAGTCTGGCAGCGGCATTCATGATAAACTATAGAGGGGATAGATAGCCTGTGCAGTGGTAGGCCAATGAGGAGGGAGTTACAATAGTCGAGGCAAGAAATAACAAGGGTATGAATTGGTAGTTTGGTCATGTCAAGTTGTTGGAATGATTTGTGGCTGGGACTCAAATAAAGATCATTGGGTAGCAGAAAAGGGAAAAAGCATCAGGCCCTTCTAAACCATAGCCTATTTTGGCCCAGTGGATGGGGGAAGAAAGAGTTGAATCGGCAGAAAAATAGGAAGCAATAGGTTCTAGTAGAAAATAGAACTTTAGGATAATGACAAACTACTTTGACTTGCATTGGTAAAGCTCCGGTTTACTTTAAAGAAACTCTGTCTCCACACCTTATTTGTGGTTAATATTGCCTCCTCTGGGAAATTATTCCAATTATTTAATGCAGGTGCCAAAACAATTAAAAGAATACTAAATTTCTAGGTATATTGTATTCTTGCTTTTTCTAAGTGCCCGATGCTACAACTGCACCACTTTTCCCCATACACACCTCACACATATACATACATGGCCAATACATCACCACAATCTGACATTAGCTCCCAAACACATCCTGGCAATATGACAACTGACAACATAAAGGCTTGGTCGTATGTAGTTTGTGCTTGTTCAGGGGCATGACCTATGCTGATAGCTTATCTGCGATGCTGACCTTACACCTTGGTAACATTGGAGTTGGAAGGAGTAGTGACCAGTCAAAAAAGATGTATATCATTAACTGTTTATGATTTTTATTTTACAGATAACCCCTTTTTCTAGGCGCACCCATGAAACGTGACCTCTCTAAAGAGAGAGAAAGCAGAGCAGAAACTGTGTCCTTCCAGACATCCTTTCTTTACTGACTCAATTTAAGCATGGGCCCACTGAACAGAGTAGGCAGGGAACTTACATTTCTGTGTAAATCTGAGCTTAAGCTATTGAGTTCTGTAAACAACAGACTTTTTTTTAGCAAATAAAGTAAAGCTAGCATAGACAAATATGAAAATCAGCTCAGCGTCTGGCTGATAATGAAATGAAAATCAAATTAATAATTACATTATTTCATCAATATTTCATATATACCTTAAGCATTGGTTTAAATGCAAAGCATTTGGTTGCTTTTAGCCCACCTATCTAGTTATAGTTTCTTGTTGCTCCCCAAACCCTACTCTATATAAGTTATCATTTCTACAGTATACACTGTAATAGATTGATTCTGGTCCAGTACCAGAAAACTATTCCCTTATTCTGCCGCTGGTTCTAATGTGTGCTGATGTGAATTTGCTTGCATGCTAGCTAGAAGAAATCAGGCTGGGATACATTGATCAGCATGGCTTCTTCACCACAACAACACTTTTATTCTGGCTCTCAGCCCTTTTAAAGACAAAGTAATACAAGCACTCGTCACAAGAAACGTGTACACATGATTGGCTGAGTCCACATATTGTCATCTTCCTCTGTGACGTCCTCTCTCTTCACGTGTCTGCATTCCATTCTCTCTTAGCCATTTTGTTTCACTCGATGGGTTGGGCCGGATGGAGGGACTTAGAGCAACACTCTAGCAGTGTGGGGAGGGGTCGGGAAATCGACTCCAAGCCCAACATCTGTCACGTGGTTACTCAAGGAAAATAATACTTATCGTAATAAGATTTAACCAAACACACACAACATACTAACCTATATTTCCTAGCTAACATACATTCAACCTATACTAAATTTCTGATATGAACACCAACAAGCTTATTATTGTAGGAATATATCTTAATGTGTATTTCTGTCTCTTAGCAGACACATTTCTATGCTATGTTACTCCAAATTCTTGAGGAGGGGCAGCACACTCTCTTTTCACAGACTGAAGAAAATAACATTTTAACCCTTGCTAAACTTCTCAAACTATATTTAAGTAGATACCAGAAAGTTAAGTCATATATAAAAATATTTATTTTATATACTCCATCACAACACTTTACTGATGGCTTGCCAACAAGTCTAAAACAGCTTTGTGGAATAAATGGCTCTTAACTATTAATGCCGGTTCATACTTGAATCGCACAGCAACGTGCTCCACATTCCTGTGCAAGTCAGTGCGATGAAATTTTCAGGCCCATTCATTTAAATGGGCTGAAATTTAACTGGATTGCACCAAAAGTAGTGCACTTCTTTTAAAAACATACTGCCCCAGTACCCAGTACTCTGCGTTTGGGGTGTTATTTTGACACCTGAAGCAGATTGCACACCCAGTGCACTTGGAAACAAACAACATGGGTTTCCCATACCGTGTTTTGGTGTGAACGGGCAATTAGTGTGAATCTGTGCTGTAATTCAATGGTTCTCGAAGGACAGTTGACCCAGGTGAAGTGGTTTGCACGACTTCTATAATTTGGATTTTTATGCACGTGAGATAGGCAGATATTTTCTGTTTTAGGAAGGCTCCGCTGTGCATTTCATTATTAAGTGGGGGGCCTTCTGGTATTCGGTAACCCAATATACCATGACCTGTCTGGTTATACTTCCAATTTACCTTAAAAATATACCTTTTTCTTTTTTTATCCTTATTATAATAAACAAAATATTTACAAAACCACAATATATTTCCTCTAAGAACACTATACAAAGCAACATCCTGATGGATAATTTTCCCTTGTTATCAGCACAGCTTCATGTAAGAATATGTCAGGTTGCTCCCACAGTGTTTTGCAGCACATGTTGATCCATTAACCATAATTATATTAATAAACTGTGTCTGGCAACTTTTTTTAAGGGCAGACGACATCATTCCAATTTGCAACTTTTAGATTTTGTGCCCAGGAGCTAAACATTTCATCACTCACTTGCCATATTCCCTTCTCTGTAAATCTCTCTCCGGCTCATTATCTCATGCTGTACTAATAAAAAGAGGAAGGATTACATCTAGAAAATCTCTTTCTGAGATGCTCTTATGGGTGCATTAGTGCTGCGGCCGCCTGACGTTATCTTGTATTGTTCTTCTTCTTCTATTCATGGGAAAATCAGGTATTGTGGGTCAGGCAGACAACATGGCTCCATACTGCAAATCTCTTCCACTAGCCTGGCTTTAAGGCTTCAGCATGCCGATTGTGTCAGCATTTGGTGTTCAATGCTTTCATATGTCTGTGCAACAAGCTAAGTAATATCAGGAACATGGATAGGCAGCTTTAATTTTTATTGTAATTGCTCTCCTTTTTCTATATGCAATATGAGCAACAAGTATTGTTAAAGCTGAAATCCAAGCAAACAGCTTAATTCACAGGTGAAATACATAAACTGTATGACAGGTTTCTTACCTTTCAAAAGATTTGTATTGCTGTTGAAAATCTGTAATAAGTTTTAACATCTCAATGTTTGGTGAAAAAGTTTTATTAAAAAAGTGTAGCACCCTCTATTGTGTGCTAGATGTAGGATAGGTTTTTGTAGTGTAGTGTTTTCTTAATATAAGTAAATTTAGTTAGCTCAGAGCTAATCCTGAGCTGTGAATCTGGGTCAGGGTTCAGTGAGCCAGAGCTGGATGACTCATCTTGACAGCTCCTCTGGTGACTCTCCCTGGTCTAGAAGCTTGAAGAAATTTCTAGAGCTAGTGGGTGGAGGTTAGGAGGGGCTGCTTGGAATATTTATGAGGGCCTCAGCTAATCCCCAGTAAAGGGTTGGCAGGGAGCAAGGCTTACCTCATAAATAGGCATGAGCCATGCCAGCAGGGGCAGTTGGGTGGAAGATGGAGATTTAGTGCGGAGGAGGCTGTCGTGGCCCTCTGGGGTACCTCCTAGTCTGGGGGGGTGACCTTAGACGGGGCTTGGGTGCTGGAGGGATCCTGCCACAACACACAGAGGAAGCCCTTCCTGGAGGCACAGGAGCAAGAGAGAGAACAGTGTGAGTAGAGCAGCACTACTGGGTACTTACAAAGGGGGTAGACTGCCACATGTAGCCAGTTCTTCCTGAAGACAGCAGTGTGCCAAGTCTTCATCCCTTCCCTGGGAGATCTCCTGCAGAGTCAGGTGGGTGGGCAGGTGAGAGTCAGTCTGGAGGACTGTGGAGAAAAGATAGCCTGGAGGGCTAGTGAAAGGGCCAGCTGCAGCCAGGTGGGTTTGCCGTGTCTGAAGAGGTGGTGGTGGTACTTCGCCCTGACCTCGCTTGCCTGTGACCCGATTCTGAGCCTGTACCTGTCCCTGTTCCCAAGCTATTCCCGATCTAGTCCCTCCTGTGTACCTGTTACCTTGGATCCCTGCTCTGCAGCCTATCCATCCATCCTCTCCCTGCCCTGTTGGTTTCCCGTCCTCATCTGCTGACTCCCCGTGTATGACTTGGCCTGGCTTACGTTACATTTCTGGAACATCCCTTGTCCTGTATTCCTTACTCATCTGCTGATCTCCCTGTGTATGACCCCGGCCTGGCTTTTGTTTACGATTCTGGTATCTCCCATTTATTATACATATCTGTTGTTATTTTTGGGTCTCTGTTGTTGGTTGATTTATTGCACTGTGTCTTCTTGGAGGTGGTTGTGTTTATATTCACTTACCTCAATAAACTATTACATTTTCACTTACATGCGTTTTTGGTTTCCTCTGTGCAGTCCACACTAGGCTTGTGCAATTCGTTTCGTAACGAATCAAAATTCGTCCGAATTTAGCAACTTTCGGACATTCGGAAGCATTCGAATTTCCGAACAGAGCAATTACGAATAAAACCGAATCCGAAATAAATTATACCGCAAAATAGCGAATGCCCGAAGGTCTTCGGCATAATTCGTTATGAAAAAAGTTACGAATGTACGAATCCATTCGAAGCACAATAACACTCACTCTGCTCTCTGCTTCTCCCTCACCATGCTGAACTCCCTCTCAAAATGGTGTACAGGGGCGGAGGCTATAGCCGCATGAAAAAACGAAAGTAAAATACGAGATTTCAAATCCATTCGAAGCACAATAACACTCACTCTGCTCTGCTCTCTGCTTCTCCCTCACCGTGCTGAACCCTCTCAAAATGGTGTACAGGGGCGGAGCCTATAGCCGCATGTAAAAAACGAAAGTAAAATACGAGATTTCGAATCGTTACAAATAACCGCTATGTATTTAGAAAAGTACAAATCCATTCGAAGCACATTAGGCATAATAGGCAGCGTCGTTGTGAGAGAGACACGGAAAATTACGAATCAACGAACCCAAAAAAAGTTACGAAAGTAGGAGTTGTGTCCAGAATCAACGAAAAACAACGTACTCTACCGAAAGTACGAATTATAAAGCAACAAAAAATTCAACGAAAAATGTCGCTTGCAAAAATACGAATGAGTCCGAACACGAAAAATCCCGTCTAGCAAAATTACGAATGATTACGAATCAACAGGACCGGAAAGAAACGAACCGAAACGGAACGAATTTTTCCGTTGTGCACAAGTCTAGTCCACACAGTCTGGTCTACTAATTCCCTTAAAGTATACCAAGGCCACCCCTGACCAGACATGGCTGCATTGAGGAACCATCCTGGTTTTGTTAGTGCTGTTAATATGGATTTCAATTTAAATCATTTATTATTCTCTGCTGGCAGCAGAGGATGGTGAATATTGTCACCAGACTTTAAAAGATTGGACCAGTGACCAGCTGATGGAAACTATACGATCAGCTCATTCCCTAGTGGATCAGGGCTATATGTAATTTGAAGATGTTCAGCCGTTAATCCGGTTATGTGTAAAGCCAGCCCTGTCGTTTATTCCCGAGGGGAGTGGCGATTTTCCTCCCCCCTTCAATTATGGCCAAGTTGAATCTCTAGTATGATTGTTAGAGGATGATCCAGCCTTTTTCAGTGAACGTTATTCCTCCTGTTCCCAGCAGGTGTTGTCTGATTACATCCATTCAGTGCAATCCCTGGTTAGATAGGCTGTGTGTGAATCAACGTTTGTTCAACCTGTGCTACAGGCATGGTCAGATCTCCTGTATTTAGCCAAGCCACAACATTCCAGCCCTGCCATTAATCACCTGCCTCCCCAAGAATCTATCTCCCGTCGCCTATGGCAACCTCAGCTACAGTCCAGTTTACACAGATTCCTACCCAATACTATTACCCAGTCTCTATTTGCTGCACCTACCCTGCCTTCAATCCACCTGCTTTTTCCCTTCCACCTGTAACAATTCCACAAAAACCTCCTCCAGCCACTGTTCCCGTGTCTCTACCGCATTCCAGCCCTTCTTTTTGCCCAATTACATCCTTTTCGTACATCCCTCCCGTTACTTACAAATCTGCAGTGGCTAAGCCAAAAAATAAACAAAAGTTCTTTCCGACCCACACAATCCTGCTAGTAATCCAACCTGGTGGAATGACATTAGTCAGGAGTTATGGTTCTTGATTTATTCTGTGATATTTGGTGGTTCTTGGTGTGTAAGTGTAGAATAGTGATGTTACGTTCTGAAGTTTGGGAATGACATTTTGATTTCTGATGTTGGTACACATATCACATTTTTTGGGGGCAAATTATGATCATTTGGAAATACTAAGCAACACACAAAATTGTGACTCATTTAAAATTTGCATCAGCAATGGTATTGTTTTGTGGTTTGTGAAGACACCTGTGGGACTTTCAGATTCGATTTTTGTGAAATGGAGAGCAACAAGTGAGAGAGACAGAGAAAAATATATTTTACCAAAACATGAAAACATTACATATTACTAGCATTCTAAAAAAATAAAAAATATGAAGACGAAGGAACATAAAAACCCAGCAAGGACAATTTATTTTAGAGAAATAAACAGTTCATCTCAGAATGAAATTGTATATTTTTTTTTTTTTTTTTGTGGAAGTAACAATTATAATCAATTTAATATTTGCATTTGGCTATATAACGCACATTTTCACGTTCACACAGGCTTTTTAGCCACGCGCGAATTTACTATAGCGCTCTGTAAAAAGTTAATGGGAGTTTAATTGTGACTATTTTGTATGTCTGAGCATGCGCACTTGTGCTGGTACATAGTTGTAGAAAGAGGGGGAATTTAGCTCTTATCAGACTTTCAATTATATTTCAGTTTATACATACATTTTTTCAGCAGTTTAAAAGCAGATTATCTTTAAACAATATACCACATATTTAAAAAAAACATTTAGGCTATCATATCATGCTCTAAATATTATTTCCTGACGGCTCCATGTCAGCACAGCTGGGTGAGGCCCCATCCACCCCTATGTAATCAGGACTTAACTATAAATTTTTCACTCACCTCGGCCTCAGCGTTCTTCTCCTTTCCTCCTACATGCAGGACGTGGGTGTGCTCCTCTACCTGGCTGGTCTAAAGGGCTGGCCATCTGTCCATACGTGTGGATTAAGATGGACGAAGTCCCTCGTGTCTCGTCTAAATTACCATAATCCAGGGAGCCCCGCTGCTGGTCCTCGGGGCGGCTTTATCATGGCTAACAGCCATGTCTTGGGTCCGCAAGGTCCAAAAAGTGGACAGCGCTCATGGCAGAGTGCTCCCCTATGCACGCGCAGCCCGCGATGTGCCAGTGTCGACGGTAGGATGACGGAGGTTGGGTGAGCTAAATGCTTTGTATCCAAATGTATGCTGCATTACCGGGGAACTCCTCCACTGGGGGTACTCTGCATAACAGGTACACAAAGTAATACTTTGTTTGTTCACACATGGCAATAATCTGTTGGTGGCTTCTCATGTTTGCTTACTGTCATGCCATTATGCCAAACCCCCTCCAAAGACCAGCATTTCCAAAAGAAGGTAGAGGAGTCACCTGTTATGTCTACTGGAGCCAGCCATGGCTTGTTGAAATATGGGATATCCTTCTGTGTTTGTATGTGACCTTTGGATTTCCTCAACAACAAAAAAAAAGAGTATGGAGAAGTATGTTTATGATGTCTACAATTCCCTTGGTTTGTGTACACTGCAGGAGATGATTGTAATTTTGTTACAAATTCCTACCTTTTTGTTGCTGTTCTGAACAAACTTTTCATCATGTCCTGATTCCTTCCAGGACTAGGTTTTAGCTAATTAAACCTCCACCTGGTTGATCAGAGCTGTAGATGAAAGCTTCTGTCTCCCTCTAGCTGTGGTTAACCCCTCAGACTTTGTTACTAAGCAATCTATTTACTGCATTTAACCTTTTTTTCCCTTGTCCAGGGTCGCACTGGGTTGTGGGAATGAGGCTGTGCAATTCAGTTTTCTCTCCCGCTGGTCAGTCTCGATTCCAGTCGCGGTTTTCAGAGACATCTGCGCAGGTCTCTGTGCGGATGTCAATATAGGTCGCGGCCCGAAATCGCAAAGGTAGTACGAAACTGCCTTTTTGAAGTTGGTGCGGCGCCACAGATGCAGCGTTACACCGATAAAGGCGGTACGATTGCCACCTATTTTTACATGCGATTTGACTGGTCGGGTCGCATGTCAAAAAACGCACCAGTGTGATCCGGGGCTATGGGTTGGTTTGCTGAATGGTGCACAAACCCTGTGAAGAGGTTATCTATTAGTGTTTACCAATCTCAGAGCGAACATGCTTCAGGCCCTTTAATAAGAAAACATGGCTGAACATGAAGGAGCAGCCTCATAGCTTTCCCAAGCAAACATCCCTCCTCAGGCTCTATAAGAGGAATACACGGATGGGCATGACAGTATGTATCCCACTGGCTTAAACAGCCAGGGATGAGGGTGACACCTAAAAGGTTTTACATCCATTAAACACATTGCCAATACACACTAAAGGGGTGTTTTCGGCTCACCCTGTGAAAGGATTATCTGCTCTGACAATGAGAAGCTGCCTATCCATACCAGGTAAAGCTGCCCATTTTCAGAATTTCCGGATGGGCATGACAGTATGGATCCCACTGGCTTAAACAGCCAGGGATAAGGGTAACACCTAAAAGGGTTCACATCCAATAAACACATTGCCAATACACTCTAAAGGGGTGTTTTTGGCTCACCCTGTGAAAGGGATATCTGCTCTGACAATGAGAACCTGCCTATCCATACCAGGTGAAGCAGCCCATTTTCCAAACTTCCGGATGGACATGACTGCATACATTCTACTTTGTTCAAGCAACCAAGGATATGGATGACGACACCTAACAGGTGTCACATTCATTAAATATGTGGTCAATACACTGTAAAAGAGTGTTTTTACACTCACCCTGTGAAGTCTCTAAGACTTCCCAAGCAAACAATCCGCTTCAGATCCTTCCAAAGAGAAACAGACGAATATGACTGCAGGGATGTGGCCTAGGTCAAGCAACCTAGGATAAAGATGACAATGACACCTAACCAGTTGTCACAATTAAGCAGATGGTCAAGACGCTCTAAAGGAATGACTAGATTCGTCTCGTGCGGGGACCGTCTGTTTGGCAATGTCCAGCCTTCTTTCAGGGCCTGCTCAGGCCAATCAATTCTCTCCAGTCTCTCCTAAACAGGAAAAAGAGGACGACCTGTGTCCAGATTGGTAAGGTTGGCCAAATGCCTGTGTATAGAGGTGAATCTTTGGAAGTATTTTAAGTACTTCCAGAAGACAGCTGGATGTGGAATGGATCAAGTGCTTGTTCGTCAAGATTGGAGGATATCGTCACAGCAGGATGTTAAAGTTATGCCCTTTTGAACGAATAGAGGTCCAGGGGTTGGGATTAACCCTCTGGTCAGTATGTGTCCCTTGTGGGAGTGGCCATTTACATGACCTTACCATAAGAAGGTGTGACCCTCAAGGACAAACGCTAGCACTGCATTTTTTCTTAATTGCAGAAGGGCAAGCCTAAATTTAATAGTGGCCACGTTGGCTTCCTGCCTCAAGATGAGGGTCTACTAAGTTAAAAAAGACTGAAAACTCAAGAGTCAGTTTCCATGCCTCAGGCTCACGCCAGAGAGCTTTGCTTCTGCGTTTTTCTGGATGGGAGTCCAGGAAGGACAGGGAAGCCAATACATAAACCAAGATGTCAGTTAAACTTCCATGTCAGGATGCTTTCTGTTATTTTGGGATTATGCCACCCATACATGCCCTAGGGGCACTATGTGGTTCCTCTGTGGACATAGGGACGGCTTTGGTGATGGACACGTGGTCTCCAAAGGAAAGCTTTTTGGGCCATATTTGGAGATCTTTCATCCTTCACGTCTCAGATTGAGCCATAGAAAACGCCTCGCTCCAGCAGCTCAGATGACCTGGTGGTGCAGTCAGACTCCAGCCAGTGTAGGGGAGCCCTACTTCAGGAACAATGAGCTCAGGACCAATGGTCTTTTGTCAAGAATCCAAGACTCCATCCTGGAGTTGAGGGCAGCCTTTTCAGGCTCTTAGCCTTCAGTCACCTAATCCAGGACAAGCCTGTCCTGAGAAAGTTGGACAGCACAACGACTGTGGCCTACATCTGGAAACAAGGCTCAGTCTCTCACTTCTGAAGTTTTCTCTAATTCTAGAATTCACTCAAGTCAATCCTCCCAACGATCTGCGACCTATGTGTCTGGTCGGAAGAATCTTCAGGCAAACTACTTGTCCAGGACAAGTCTGGATGACAATGGATGATCTAGGCTTCTGCGAGTCTTCCGAGAAATAACAGAGCTTGTTTTTTCTGCCAGAAGTAGACCGCTTACATTCCCAGTCGACACTAATTTGCTGAAGTTCCATTCCAGGGCCCAGGATCCACAAGCTCTCGGAGTGGAGGTGCTGACCGCAGAATGGATTGCCAAGGTGGCTTATGCCTTTTTCTGCTGCTCCCTCTGATGCTTCCAGCTAAGGCGGGGGCAAAGGAAGGTGACAGTTCTGGTACCCGCTACTCATCCTGATGAGTGTCAAGGAGTGACTCCCTCTGCCTGGTAGCTCAAATCTTCTCCAGTCCCATTCATCCAACATCCGATAGGCTCAGGCTGATGGCCTGGGTCTGGAGAGGCGGAGGCTAATGGAGGTCGAATGCTCTGTGAAGATTTGAATAATCTTACGGGACAAGAAGGGACAGCGCTAAGCATACCTATAGTAGAACATAGCATATATGCCCAGTATATTCGCTGATCAAGATTTTACGCTGGACTCTTCAGAAGCCTGCTTTTGAATGCCTACAGGCGTGGCTTGACTTAGCCAAAATGCATGCCTATAGCATGCTTGCGCAAAGAACTATCTCTGTCTTCACCGGCATTCAGCAGGCTTCCAACGCTTAATTATTTCATCAGATGCCTTCAATCACCCTTTGGTACCTCTCACTGAAACTGATTTACTTGTGGCATTTACATCAGCATTGGTGTCCTTGGGGTTTAGAGAACCCATACTCGCGTACTTCCCAGACAGGATGGTTCTCATGCCAATGCTCAAATTTGTGCCTGAACTGACCTTCAGAGTTCATATCACACAAGAGGTTTTCCTCCTACATTCCCTTTGGGGAGTACTCAAGAAGTTAGCCCACCGGATGTGGGCTAAGCTCTAAAATATTTAGTCAAGGCGACTCCTGCAATCAGGAAATCTGTGCATCTTTTTTCAGGTGGAACACATAATGATTTTACGGCTTCCAGCAAGATTATTATCTCTTGGTTGGTAACCTCATCTCCTTGGCCTGCAGGTTGTAGGGCTGGCTGTGCCAGGAGAATCACAGCACTCTCTCTAGAAGGGTCCAGACCTTGAGAGTGACAGCAGGCCGGGTGTCTCAAACTATCTGCAATGCATCTATGTGGACACCAAAATATTCATATTCATGGCTTAATGACTAATGAGTTTGTCAGAGGCATCATGGCTTCTGTTACTGTTTTAGTCAGAGTTGTGGAGTGTGTAGCATTATCCCTCCCCTGTTTTGGCTAGTTAATTCCCAGCTGTGCTGACATGGAGCCGTCAGGAAAATGGAAAATTTAACTCAAATACTTACCGTGATTTTCCTTTCCTGACGAGCTCCATGTCAGCACAGTACCCCCCCAGTTAAGTAGTAATAGTTACGAAACGCTGAGGCCGAGGTGAGTGAAAAGTTTATAGTTAAGTCCTGATTACGTAGGGGTGGGCGGGGCCTCACCCAGCTGTGCTGACATGGAGCTCGTCAGGAAAGGAAAATTACGGTAAGTATTTGAATTCAATTTTCCGTTTTCCATGTGCAATTCCCGTGTTTCGATCACAACTACTTTTTTAAACAGTCTCTGTTGTCTGTGACCTATAGTGAATTAGATTTTGTGACTATGTTTTCCTGAGTGCTATAGTGAATTTATTTTCACGCAATTTTGAGCGGTTTTAGCCATTTTGCGACTGTTTATTCGCGCATTCGCAAATTTGCGCTATAGTAAATAAACCCCATGGTGTTTGAACAAATTGAAAATCTTCCACTTGTGATTTAGATGTATTTTAAGTTTTCACATTTATTTTTATTTAAAAGGGATGAGAGGAGTGCATCTCTAGGGCCATTTATGTAAAAAAAAAAGGACATGGCAAAAGGGAAAATATTCTAGCCTGGAAAAAAAAATCAGGACACCCATGTCTTCTCCAACACTCCATACATTTCCTGCCCATTGTCAGGAAGATTAAGCAGTAGCTATTTTGTTAGGTTGCATTTCAAGCTATTTCCTTTAATTTAGGTCACTGGCATTGGTAGGAAAAAGTAGAAGCCTAGCAAAGATGTGGAATATAATTCTACAATATTACTGTTTCAAATGATATAGTTGGTCAGCAGAGCACTGCAATTTTAGCTATTGTAAACCACATGTATTAGACGAAATGAATTTCCTGGTTTTTCAAACTGTGCCCTCCAACCCTGCCAGATGACCCATAGACACATTACCGTAACCACCGCCACAATAATACACCAGTATGAAGTTCCCAAATATTTGAATGTCGCTGGCATGAGCCACAATGAAAAAAGATGACGATGCACATATAACTGAGCAATAAAGAATCACATCCGAGGCCCACAGAGTCCTAATGAAAGTCTTGTATAAGCATGTTTTCTTGAAACACAATTTATGGGACTCCAGGGGATGTTATTTTCTGTTTCACGCTCTAGATTTACGTTAGGCAAACTGCTGCAAATGAATTCCAGTCGTGGCAGACTTTAATAACATTTAATTATATTCTAGCAAAAAACACATGATGATGATGAGGAGTCTATTTGTGCAGTAAGGGAAAAAAAGTAAGCATTAGAGAATCATGAGTGATGCCGTGTACACACGATCGATTTTCTCGACGGTGAAAACACCGTCGAGAAAATCGAGGGGAAAAACAAGGAACGGCTTGGTCCCCTACACACGGCCGGTTTTCACAACATTTTTTCTCTTGGTCGAGAAAAACGACCGTGTAGGCTCCCTGGCAGTGTTTCCCTATGGGAAAACTGCCGCGGAAAAAAATGGCGTGAATCACGACGAGAAAAATTAGAGCATGTTCTAATTTTTCTTATTGTGATTCTTGCCATTTTTCTCATTGGGAAAAATTATGGAAAGCCCACACACGGTCGTTTTTCTCGTCAAAGAGAAAAAATAAACATTTTCCCGGCGAGAAAAATGGTCGTGTGTACGCGGCATAAGGCCTAGACTCTGCTGCCTCTATTTCTATGCCACTGGGCTGGGATATGTGGAAAGGTCTCACAAGCCTAGACCTAGGGTGGCAGCATCACATCGCATTCACACCAAAAGGGTGCAGGACCCTTTTTTGGTCCGCACTGGAATCGGATCACAAGGGTGTTCACACCTATGCGATCCGATTCCTGCACCATTTCACAGTTCGCACTGCGGTCTTCAAACCAATCTAGGGGTGTCATTAACTTTACATTGACACCCCCAGCGGTTCGCAGATCTCAGTGTGAACCACTGTGCGATTCAGGTGCGATGCGGGAACCCGCACTGGATTCACAGGGTACCAATGTGAAACAAGCCTAACGGCTTTCAATATTTTGTATCCATATTGTAAATTGACACTCCCAATAACTTCAAATGTGTTGGGAGTGATGTTTCCAGTTTCTAGGAATAATCTGTCAAACGGAAAATAGGATGTGTGCCTATAAGGCCTATAACAACTTATAAACGCGTGTTTAACTCGCGTTTAGCCGCATTTTGTTTACAGGCGTTTTTAATGGAGAAACATTTTTGAATATTTTCATGTAAAAAAACACTTTTAAAAGCAAACGGAACTGAACGCGGCATGTAAACGCGGCACAACGGACATTTTTAAACGTCGGTTACTATCTGTGAAGTTAAATCGTTCAGGAGAGGTTTTAAAACGTCCCGTGTACATGAAGTCTTAGGCTACTCAACGTGTATGTAAAACTAAGACTTTTTATTTTAGTATGGAGTAGGAAAGGGTTGGAACTTACTGTCTGTGGAAGATATCCCCTCTATTTGGAGAGATATCCTCTCACTTCTGGTTGCGTTTCTGGGACTGGAAGTGAAAGAGAAATCTCCCTAATAGAATACAGACAGCAAAAGAAAAAATATCTCTAAGGGTCTTAACCATTCTGTACTCTATTCAAATTATTGTTAAAGAAGTTGTAAACCTCCCTGTGCAAGTTGTACCTATAGGTAAGCCTAGAATAAGGCTTGCCTATCTATAGGTACTGTAAATATCTCCTAAAAGTGCACAGTTTAAGAGTTATTTACTGTATACTTCACCCATGATGTCAACAGCGCATACGCTGTGAAGAAACAGCCCCCCAAACCGTTTCTTCATGAGCGAGTGACGTCACGCGGCTCCGGCCAGGCACAGAGCCAGAGTTCGCGGCCCTGGAAGGAAGAGGGGCAAAGATGGATGTGGCCTACAGTGAGGATGGTGCAGGCTTCATTTGCAGGTAAGTGTAACATGATATGCTAGTATGCGATGCATACTAGCACATTATGCTTTTACTTTTGCAGGGTAAAAGAAAGGAAGTAAAACCCATCAGAGTTTACTTCCTCTTTAAGTCTTGGCTTTACACACTTTTTAAGGTTGTTGAAAACCAATATATGGAATGCTGGTAAAATATATCCCGTTATATTTTTTACAACCTTCTACACAATGTTTGCCATTGAATCTTAAGCTGCACACACACTAATAGATTTAGGAACAAATATTCATACAAAAAAAAAATCTCATCAGTACATTTGATTATTTGACGAATGTCGTGCGAAAATATGTCAAAATTTTGTTTGCTTTTAACATTTCATTTTGGAATGGATAGCATTTCCCAAACTAAAAGCACATTCACTGTTAGAAATTTGTTCAAGAAAAATTCTCCATCCTGCATCTTCATATTTTCTGGTCACTGCGGTCGAAAATGAACATTGATTTGACCCCACTAACATTTTTATAAAAGTTCCCAAAGCAAAAGTTTTCCAACAAAATTCTTCTGCATGGCCAGCTTAAGGCCTCATGTACACTGGACGTTAAAATAACGTTATAAAAACGCCAGTAGCTTTGCAGTGAGTTTTTCAACATTTTTGCAATAGCGTTTGTAGCGCACGGACCCCTTTCTTTACCTGCATTAACTTTGGCTCCTCGCAGGAAGAGAGAGGTACACCGCACTAACAGCACGTACCCTCCTGTGCGAGGAGGTTGAGCGGTGTTGTTGTTGGGTCTTCCACGGTCAGAACATAAAAACCTCCAGAGCCTGATTCTCACCTCTATGTTAATTAGAGACAAGTCCTTGACTTCCCGGTAAAGTGAATGTCCACACAAGCTGAAACTCCAACTCAGAGTTTATTTTCTCTTAGCCAAATAACACAACAGCACAAGGTGTGGAGGAGGTCCAGGCACAAACGTTACAAATGTTTGCTCAGATTCTCAAGCAAGTTTAACTAGGCGCGCAGTCTCTGCCACAGACTATGAAGTTGGTCTCTGCCACAGACCTGATGAAACTGATCCCCTTCTTTAGCTATGGCCCTTTTTTAGGAGAAGACATCCCTCCGGAGAGTTACCGGGACCCTACCGTCACCATTACACTGCACTGGGTCTTCGGAGAGTTCCTTCCCGGCCTCCTCATCCTAGATATGGGTCCCCTTGCAAGGTCGCACCCTGAGATTCCTTTTTTTTTAATACTTTTTTTTTTTTTTTTTTTATTCAGTGGATCACAAACGTCCCAAAACGTCCCAAAACGCTGGTGAGCCGCGCTTTTGAGCGTTTAACTGCGTTTATCAGCCTTTTTTTGACGTTAGAGCATTTTTACAGCCGAAAACAGCTGAAAAAACTCCTCTCAGAACCCACTAGTTTTAGGGGTTTTATTAAAGCCAGAAAACACAACAGCCAAAAATTGCTGATAACAGCCTATGTGTGCATGGACACATAGGATAACATGATGGAGAGTTTATTGACTGTAGAAAAAAATGTCTGAAGCCAAAAACAGCTGCTATAAAAACGTCCAAAAATGTCCAGTGTGCATGAGGCCTTATGCCGCATACACACGATCGGATTTTCCATCGGAAAAACCTTGGATGGTTTTTCCGACGGAATTCCGCTCAAGCTTGGCTTGCATACACACGGTCACACAAAAGTTCTCTGAACTTTTGACCGTCAAGAACGCGGTGACGTACAACACTACAACAAGCCAAGAAAATTAAGTTCAATGCTTCCGAGCATGCGTCGAATTGTTTCCGAGCATGCGTAGGAATTTTGCGCGTGGGAATTGCTACAGACGATCAGAATTTCCGATTGGAATTTTTTCCATCAGAAAATTTAAGAACCAGCTTTAAAATTTTTGCTGGCGGAAATTCCGACAGGAAAAGTCCAATGGAGCCTAAACACGGTCGGAATTTCAGACCAAAAGCTCACATCGGACTTTTCTTGTCAGAATTTCCGATCGTGTGTACGCGGCATTAGAGTGGGCAAAAAAAATCTTTATCTTTAGCATCGGAGCCTTTAGCCTGCAGAAGTTACTATATTTGCGTGTTTCATCATGAGGATAAATATAACTTTTTTACCAAAAGCACAGAATTTTAGAATACATAAAACATTAGGCAAATGTATGCACTTTATTTTTACCTGCGCTTTGAGATTACCTAATTTTATAGCTACTTAAACTGCAGTTTAAGGCTCCCTATCCAGAAATAAAATAAAGTATCGTGTGTTTTTCAGAAATAATAAAGCTTGGTTCCAAGCTAAACATGCACTATGTTTATAAGACCAGCCTTGAGTAATAATAACGATAATTATATTGCTTTATTTGCCAATATAATAAAACTGGAAGGGAAAGGGAAGGTGGTTATTTTTTATTATGCTTTGGTGAAAAAAAATGGAAACCCCAAGGGGGCAACCGTTGTTGAACAAATGAATGCACAATATACCAATGGCACCTTTTAGTAGTAATGTATAGTAGCATTTCTCTGCTTTACTGGTAAAGTATAATTACTGCCTAAAAGAGCAATAAACATAAAGTTCTTGACTTCATGTTGAGAAATAGTACAACAACACATAATAGACAGCCTTTCCTTGGCCTCTCCTCAGTCTGAAATCACTGCTATTGCTAATGCTAACATAAATAAGTAGGTTGTACTCTGCAACTAAGCCATTTTTATTACAATGTGGGTTATCTAAATGTCCATCTAGGCAAGGTGAATTCTTTAAGTATATACTTTTTACTTCAACTTTTTAGTTTGAGCCAACATGTAATTTAGACTCAGAGGCCTTTTACCCACTTTCAGACCAGACCTTTTTTTGCGATATGGCACTGCGTCGCTTTAACTGAAAAATTTGCAGTCGTGCAACGCTGTACCCCAAAAAAATGTACCGTATATACTCAAGTATAAGCCGACCCGAGTATAAGCCGAGGTACCTAATGTTACCACAAAAAACTGGGAAAACTTACTGACTCGAGTATAAGCCGAGGGTCAACAATGCCCATTTGCACGCCTCACTGTGCCCATTGCAACTTCACTAAGCCACTGTTCCCATCCTCACTGTTCCCATCCTCACTGTTCCTCACTGTTCCCATCCTCACTGTTCCTCACTGTTCCCATCCTCACTGTTCCTCACTGTTCCCATCCTCACTGTTCCTCACTGTTCCCATCCTCACTGTTCCCATCCTCACTGTTCCCCTAAAATTTAAATTGAACATTGTAAATTGTACCTGAAAAAAATTGAGAGGCTGTGGCGTCCATCGTTTAAAACTCGCGGTCTCTTCCTCTTCCATTCCGTGATAGGCGTTTTCTAAGCAGACACAGTTTCACCTATCACGAACGTTCTCTCATCCTCAGTTTCCCAGCAGACATCCGTGATTGTCGGAACACTGAACACAGTGTCTGCTGGGATGGGTGAGGATGAGAGAACGTTCGTGATAGGCGATTCTCAGCAGACACAGTTCGGCCTATCACGGAAGGGACCAGGAAGAGACCGCGAGATTTAAACGATGGACGCCGCAGCCTCTCAATTTTTTTTCAGGTACAATTTACAATGTTCAATTTCGCTGACTCGAGTATAAGCCCAGGGGGGGACTTTCAGCCCAAAAAAAAGGGCTGAAAATCTCGGCTTATACTCGAGTATATACGGTATGTATTTTTTTCCCCACAAATAAAGCTTTCTTTTGGTGGTATTTGATCACCGATTTTTATTTTTTGCGCAATAAACAAAAAAAAAAAAACAATTTTGAATAAAAAACAATATTTTTTACTTTCTGCTATAAAACATTCCCAATAAAAAGAATGTAAATGTAATCTGATAAGCGCCCCCACCCGCAGACCCCCGGCTAGAGTTGTCGGGAAGAGGCCGTTGTCCCCATCAATGTGCCACCCCCCTATGTTGAGGGCATGCGGCCTGGTATGGTTCAGGAGGGGGGCCCCCCTTTCCTGATCTATCAGGCTGCATGTTTAGATTATTTTTTTTTCATTCAGCTGTCAGGTGATCACTCATTGGATGTTAAGGGTGCGGCGGCTGGCTTTCCGGCCCGCTCCTTAGACCCCTTTCACACTGGGTGCGTTTTGCAGGCGCTATAGTGTTACAAAAAATGCCCTTAAACAGCTGCTCCATTCACTCCAGTGTGAAAGCCCGAGGGCTTTCACACTGGAGCGGTACGCTGGCAGGGCGTCAGAAAAAGTCCTGCTAGCAGCTTCTTTAGCGCATTAGGAGCGGTGAACTCACCGCTCCTAATGCACTCCTGCCCATTGAAATCAATGGGCAGCGCCGCCGTACCACGGGCAAAATGCCGCTGTTAACCCTTTTTTGTCCGCTAGCTAAAAGCGCCCCGCCAGCGGCCGAATAACGACGCAAATCTGATAGTAAACCGCCGCTAAAAAACAGTGGCGTTTTACCGCCGACGCTCAGGGCTGCATAGTGTGAAAGGGCTCTTAGCAACCAGCTATATACAATGAATGTAAAAAAAAAACTCAAATCGTAAAACGTGGCAAAATTGCAGTAAAATTGCGGTAAAAACGCAGAACTTGCATTTTGGGTGCAGGTCCATTGAAGTCTATTACATGCAAAACGCTGCATTTTGTGGGGAAGAAAGTCCCCGACCCTTTCCAAAAGCACAGAGGTATAAAAAGGCATTGGTCTGAACGTGTTCCATAGGAACCCATGTTAAAAAAATTCCCTGCATTTCTGCAAAAGACGCTAAAAAAAAAAATGCTAAAAAAACGTGTAGCAGCCTCACCTCTCTCCCTTGCTTCATCGGTTATATGGCTGTTGTCTAGGGGTACCTGGGAGAGAGAGATGATACACACCATGGCCCGTGTCCTCCCGTAACCAGGAGGTGAAGGCCAAGGATTGGGCTTTTGTGTAGGTGTCCTAGAGCCAAGTCCAGTCCTTCGTCCCAAGTTCCACACAGTGAATAGGTACAACTCAGTTTTATTCTTCTTGCCAAGCAATAAAACAGCCTTTCTCCTTTTGAATAATGGGGAAACAGATTGAGGCACAATCCTTTCCCTTCTTGCTGCCACCCACTGTACTGTCACCAGTGGTGGATAGTCACTGCCACTGACTAGGTAATTTAGAACGTGAATTTACCTTCTCTCACTTTGCCCCTGTCAGAGGAAGAAATCCGTCCAAGGGAGAAGTGGAGGCCTCTCCGTCACCAGCGATGCTGCGCCGGACTCTTCGGAGAAGTTACTGCGCACCAGTCCTCACGAACTCAGACACGGGCACCCAAGGCGTTAGGGCCCCCTCGGATTCCTCCACCCTTGCGGAACTCAGTCGAAGGTGTTGAGCCCCAGGCATCCGCCATAGTACCTCACCCCAGGCTAAAGGTGCCTGGAATGGACTCCATCTCTGTTCCAGCTAGGCCAAGGGCGCCTAGGCCTGGAACACCGGAACGCCAGCACCCAAGCTGAAGGTGCCTGGGTGCGGCCACGTCCTCCGACTCTCTCCCTAAAATCAGGGCCTCCGCCTCTTTTATGATCTCTCCCTTTGCATTACAGCGGGTTCCCCGCCCCGCTGTACCAGCTCCAGGGGAGGACAAAAAGGCACGGTTCGCGGTGTATGTTCAGCTCAGGCCCAAGGCAACAGCGCCACCCAGCGACCCCATGGAACTTCACACCACCAGAGTCCTTACAAATTCAAATACCCGCTACAAACGCATTAGTGTGAATCAAGCCTTAATGTTTGCAGTTTGCTTCTTAGCACTTCTTAACCACTTCCCTACCCAGCCATAGACAAATGACGTCCACAGATGGGATCTCCCATCCTGGGTGGATGTCATATGACGTCCTCGGCTTTGTAGGGGGATATCTGAATGATGCCTGCAGCTAGAGGCATCATTCAGATATCCTTTTGAAGTGCCGGCGATTCTGTGCACCATAAGAATGATCACAGCGGCGGTTCCACCGCTTGATCGTTCTTATAGGCGGCGGGAGGGGACACCCCCCCTCCCGCCGCCATCCGGTGCTTCTCCGGGCTCCCCCGTGCGATCGGGGACCCGGAGCGAATCTTCCGGCATCGTTGGTGGAGTCACGTGATGAGCATAGAGATGACTGGTGACCAGATGGTCACCAGTCATCTCTATGATCGTCGGAGGCCCGGGCGCGATGTGATGACGTCACGCCTGGGTCTCAAATGTAAACAAAGCCGCCATTGCGGCTGTAAGTATGAAATCAGTGAAAAAAATTTCACTGATCTCATGCTTTCCAGCCTGGAGGAGAGATTTGGGGTCTTATTGACCCTGCATCTCTCAATAAAGAGAACCTGTCACACACATTCCTATTACAAGGGATGTTTACATTCCTTGTAATAGGAATAAAAGTGATAAAAAAAAAAAGTTGTGAGGTATCGCCGCGTGCGTTAGAGCGCGTGCAACAATTCTAGAACTAGACCTCCTCTGTAATTCTAACCTGGTAACCTGTAAAAAAAATTAAAGCGTCGCCTATGGAGATTTTTAAGTACCAAAGTTTGGCGCCATTCCATGAGTGTGCGCAATTTTAAAGCGTGACATGTTAGGTATCTATTTACTCGGCGTAACATTATCTTTCATATTTTCCCAAAAAATTGGGCTAACTTTACTGTTTTGTTATTTTTTTATTCATGAAACCATTTTTTTTTTTTTAAAAAGGCGTTTGAAAAATTATTGCGCAAATATTGTGCAAGAAAAAATGTTGCAATGACCGTCATTTTATTCCCTAGGGTGTCTGCTAAAAAAACATGTATAATGTTTGGGGGTTCTGAGTAAGTTTCTAGCAAAAGAATGATGATTTGTACATGTAGGAGAGAAGTGCCAAAATAGGCCCGGTATTGAATAGGTACAAAAAGCCCTGTATTGAAGTGGTTAAAGAGGAAGTAAACCCTCATTCATTTTTTTTTTTTAAATGAACCCTGCAAGAGAATGTCATAATGACCTAGTATGCATAGCATACTAGGTCATTATGATCGACTTACCTGAGATCGAAGCCCCCAAAGTTCTCCTCCGTGCCTTCCCCGCCGCCGCCATGTCTCCGATGATCTTCTTCCTGTTATCGCCGCTCCGCCGCTGTGATTGGCCTGGAGCGGCAATGACGTCAGGCGCATGCGCGCTCGGGCCGGCAAGATCCATTCACAAAACCGGCAACGATGCCGGCCGGCTAGCGCGCATGCGCGTGACGTCATCGGTGCTGTGCTTTACAACAAATATCTCCTTAACCGTGTAGGTTAAGGAGATATTTCTTGCACCTACAGGTAAGCCCTAATCTAGGCTTACCTGTAGGTGCAAGTTGTGTGGTTGGGTTTACAACCACTTTAAGCTGGCCATACACTAGCAGATTTCTTAAAGAATGTGCATTACAATTCTTATCAGTACCTATGATGACCTGAAAAATGTCATCCGAAAGTACTTGAAAAGGAGTTGGACTGAATGGACTTTCCCGAACAGAAAACTACATTCACAGTTAGTAATTTGTTAGTTCGAAAAAAAAAATTCCATCCTACTGCTTAGAATTTTCTGGTGACTGTGGTCAAAAACAAACGTCGATTTGACCCTACTAATGATTAGAGAATCACATTAACGTTCTTAAAAGGAAAATTCTGTATGGCAAGCTTAAGCTTTTTGACAGCTCTGGGGTTAAATTCCTTCACTAAATAAATGCTCGCAGTTGCAGCCCAACCGAGAAAAGAAGCTGACAGTCACTATTTGGCCACACTATCATGCAAAACTAAGGCTTGCTTCTCACTAGTAGGATGCAAGTTCAGGTGCGATTATGTAGTGCATTTTTGACAAGGTTTTACTCTTGTGCATTTTTTGACACAATATTGTGCCTTGGGCGCTGCTTTGCTGCTGCTGCTGTGAACTACTACTACTATTCCTCTTTTGAGGTACTGAGGGTTTACCTGGGAGTAGAGTTGAGGTTTAAAAAAAAATGAAATCGCTTTCCAAATGTACATGCGATTTCTGTGCATTTCCATTGAAGTCTGTGGGGCAAAAACTGTGTTGGAATCACACCAAAGTAGTGTTGAAACATTTTCCAAAACCATTCCATGCTGAGTCGCTTTGATGTGAATGGACACCATTGAAAACAATGTGATTTACATTGCCATGGGATTCTGTGCGGCTCAAGTTGTATCAGAAATCGCACTAGTGTGAACCAGGCCTAAAACTTTTCACTTTGGTCGCAAAACAGACCTGAAGATTAATGCTAAGATGTTTTCATGCAAATTGTGTGCTAATGTAAATGTAATTTTAATAAATGTAACTAAATAAAATAAAACTTTAATAAAAGCTTTAATAAATGTCTCCTATTATGTGTTTATATTACCGTATTTATCGGCGTATAACACGCACAGGCGTATAACACGCATCCTAACTTTAAGAGGGAAGTTTCAGGAAAAAAACTTTCCACGGGCCCCTGCGTATAACACGCAGGCACAGTTTACCCTCTATTTTCAGGGGAAAAAAGTGAGTGTTATACGCCAATAAATACAGTAAATCCTTATTGAGTTTAAAACTCAGAGAGTTCTATGTGAACAAGGATATTTTTTCTTTTCCTTTGGCCCATTTTCAGAGGCTAACTGAATCTTAATTTTTACCTTAGACCGTTATCCTCAGATAACCATCCTGTGCACTATTTGCTGCTGCACACCATTTAAAAATCCCCTTGATGTGGTGATCTAAGAATGTCCTAGGAAACTGTGTGGCTCAAAAAAAAAAAAAAAAATTCTAACGTTCCAGGATTAAATCTGTGTATGTCAGCCAAAAAAAAAAAAAAGAGAGAAAAGGCAAAAAATGTACAATTGTGTGCTGTAGCAAACATCCAGGCATTGGTATGTTTGTAATCCTCTAACACTGTAGACACTTTGCTTTAATGGGATTGTTAGTTTATTATTTAGACATGATCTCATAGGCATGTGAACTTGGATGTGCAAGGGGGTAAAGTCACACTCAGCAAAAACAGTTTTTTGACAAATTACACAAAGTTACATTAGTCTAATAAGTGAGGTCATACATGCCCCAACAATCCTAAGCAATGTGTCAGATTCAAGCATCACTTGCTACATAAGGGTCAGCACAGACTGATAGAGAGCACCTCCATTCCACATTTTCTAGGGCAGCCTTTCTCAACCTTTTCAACACTGAGGAACCCTTGAAATAGTTCTCCGGTCTCGGGGAACCCCTGCTAAAAATGTGAACTCTACAACTCATGATACATTAGTGTGATGGTCAGTGGGAAGAATGGTCCTTACACTTGTGGTCATTGGGAAGAATTACCTCCTTACAGATAGCTAAAAAGATCACTGGTGTCAGTGGAACTCATCTGAGAGGCAGAAATTGCCCAATGCTGAAGGAACCCCTAGTAACCTCTGGAGGAACCCTAGGGTTCCACGGAACCCTGGTTGAGAATCACTGTTCTAGGGGAATCAAATTATCACACCAGGCTTGCTCTTGAGTAACAACAGTAAAATATTGATTACCAATCTATCTCATTCCTATATATATATATATATATATATATATATATATTTCTTTCTCGTACATCACGGGACACAGAGCGACATAGTCATTACTAATGGGTTATATAGATACCGTCAGGTGCTGGCACTGGCAACTTCCAAAACCGGAAGTACCCTCCCCTATATAAGCCCCTCCCATCCGGGAGCACCTCAGTTTTTTGCCAGTGTCTAAGGTGTTGGCCAAGAAGAAACATGTGTTTTTCACTGAGCTTGCGTACAGGTTCTTTTGGGCCTCAGTAAGCTATTCCGGATCCGACCAAAAAAGCTTCATAGCTAAACGGTCGGTACCCGGGCCTTGCAGAGAAGAGCAAGGTTTTGCCTGTAATGCTTCTCTTAGGAGAGCTGGACCCTGGGATCCAGAGCTCTGGTCATACCCACGACCAAGATGTTTTCTGTGCAGGGTGCTATACAGGTCCAGGGGAGTGGAATCCTTGGGAACCCAGTCCCTGAAGGTTTGATTACAATGCCTGCCGTGATAGGTGAAGTTTGGGCTTTTGTGGACCAAACAAAGTCCTGCGGCGGGGAACAGGTAAGTGGGGGCCCCCAGGAACTTGGTTCTATTGGGGGACCCCCAAGCCTAATTTGTCTTTCTGTCTGTTACCTAATGGTATTCCCGCAAAATTCTGTGCATGCCTGTAACTACTAAAAAAATGTAATAATTTTTAATGGTGGTCAAGAAAAAAAAAAAATAATTTTTTTTATATATATATTTAATATATTAGACTGCGGTACCTGTGTTTGTCCACTAGAGGCCGCTGTGGAATGTTTTCTTGTCATGTGGACTAGTTTCTTCTCAGAGAGCAAAGTCCAGGCAGATGGTGAGTTCTCTTATAGGAAACTGCTTCCTCTGCCATGTTGCAGTGCTCGTCCATCCCCCGGCCTGCGGCAAAGAGGGGCCCTGGCTCCTGTCCCTTGTTTCCGTTTTTTGAAATTAGCGCCGAAGGCGCACGTGGCCGCGCGCGTGCGCGTGCACGCGCCTCTATATATAGAGGTGAGCCGGGAAAGGGGGCGGAGCCTGGGGGATGACGCTCTGTGCGCGCCGCAGCGCTTCTGCGCATGTGCGGGCGTCCCAGCAGGTTAAAAACCACAATATTGTAGTGAGCTGGCTATGAAGTACAGAGACAGAGCTGGCAACATTTAAAGGCATACAGCAAGCGGTTGATACAGGCATCCCCTAGAAAGGCACATTAGTAGACACCAACTGTGATATAGCAGCAATTGTGCTAGACTATTCTCAGTAAAAGTGGTGTATTACGGCTGGAATACCTCAGCTTTAGGCTTAGGAATATGCCGTCCAGAAGCTCCGGAACTGAATCTTCCAGGAAGCGAAGGGGGTCTCATCGGGCTCGGAGGATCTTGGGCATACTTCTGCTGCACCAGTCTCCCCTGAAGTTCAGAGGTAAGTGACCGTAGAGACCCCGCAGGGGTACTGTGGCTGTCCTCAGTTCACCTGCTCCTGTGTATGTAACAGAGGAGGTTTTTTCCTCAGCTCTGGGAGGATTAGAGAGAGATTGTCAACATTTATCGCTGCCTCCCTGTTAGGGAAAGCACGCCCGATCTCCGTCTCCTCCTTCAGAGTGCCTGTTAGCAGAGCAACAGTCCCATACAGGGATCGACCTGCCTGAAGGGGATCAGGATGAGGTTGATTCTGTTATAGAGGAATCAACAGTGGGGGAACCTTTTCTCAGCATCTCAAGCTGAAAGATTATGGGTTCAGTCTCTGACTAACATGGTCCGATCAGCATTTAAAAATGCACCTTGCGGAACCATCAACCACTACTGTATCCTCGTTGGGGTCGCTAGAAGCCCCCAGACTGTTTGTTCTTTTCCACTTCACCCTTTACTGAAAGGGCTCATTTACCAGGATTGGGAACGTCCTGAGAAAATATTTATTCCCCCAAGAGATTTCCGGTGGTCTATCCCATGGAGGATAAGTTCATCAAAAAAAAAAAAATGGAAGGTCCCTACAGGGACGCAGCCATCTCTTGTATGTATAAATCACTGACATGTCCAGTGGATAATGTCCAAATGTTCAAGAACCCAATAGATAAAAGATTGGAGTCCTTATGAAAATCTGCTTGGTGATACAACCAGCAGTAGCAGCTATTGGGGTCTGCTAAGCAGTGAAGGATCAGTTGAAACAGGTCTTGAGGGACTTGACAGATCAGCGGGCTTTGCCCTAGCTGATCTACCTAGAGCCTTAGGCTTTGCGGTTGACGCCATAGAGGATTCAGTCCATCAGGCCTCCCGCCTTACGCTGTCTATAGTACATATGCGTAGGCTCCTATGGCTCAAAAACTGGTCTGCTGAAGCTCCCTATAAAGAATGGCTGGTTAGCGTCCCATTTCATGGTGAACGCTTATTCAGGGAAAACCTGGACAAATATATCCAGAAAATTTCCAGCGGTAAAAATACGCTCTTGCCGGTTAAAAACAGAGTTAGAGGTCCCTCTTTAAGAGGCCTGCTTCTCCAGTCCCTGGGGCATCGGCTGTGTAACAGTTCCGACGGCCTCCTCGGTCAATTCCCGGGGGTAAAAAACAGGGACAGTAGCAGGGTAATGAGAAACCCTGGGTCAGGGGAGGTACAAAACCTCCCCCAAAGTTAAATTCATTGAAGCCCCCACTCAGTCGGGTGGGGGGAGGACTCCAGTTGTTCGCAAGAGACCTGGAGATAGGTGCTCTCCGCAGTAGGTTTGGGATACAGTTTGGAGTTAAAAGACTCTCCTCCTTCCCATTTTTGAGGTCAAACGTGCCGAGGGATCCCCGGAAGAGAGAGTCCCTCCTGTTGGCACTAGAACAACTATTGCTCCAAGGAGTAATTATGGAGGTTCCCCTGGAAGAATGAGGGTTCGGGTTTTACTCAAACCTCTTTACAGTCCCGAAGCAAACGCGGACGGGAGGCCCATATTAATTCTAAAAGGGCTATACAAATTCCTGTATATCAGGACTTTCCGATGGAGTCGATCCGATCGGTGGCCACTGCCCTACAAGGGGAGGATTGGTTAGCCGCGATCGACATCAAAGATGCTTATTTGCACATTCCCATCTTTCCAGTCCACCAAAAATTTCTACGCTTTGCAGTAGAAGGGCGCCATTTTCAGTTCAGAGCCTTACCCTTCGGTTTGGCCACAGCACCACGAGTGTTTACAAAAATTCTGGCCCTTTATTGGCCAATCTAAGAACACAAGGTGTAATGATAATGGCATATCTGGATGACTTGTTGCTGATAGACCACTCAGTGAAAAAACTAGACGTGGTCGTTCACAAGACAATCAAGTATCTGGAATCTCACGGTTGGATTATCAACCGAGACAAGTCAGCCCTAAAAACCAGTCAAAAGTCTGGAATACTTGGGGCTAAGGTTGGATTCAGGCCAGAGAAAAATATTCTTGCCTCGAGGAAAGGTGTTGTCTTTGAAAGATTTGATCCACTTAGTGGGTACAAAAAAGACAGCCGTCCATACGCCTGTATATGAGGCTGCTGGGAAAAATGGTGGCATCATTCGAAGCAGTACCCTACGGTCAATTCCATTCAAGGAATTTGCAAGGGGCCATACTGTCAGCCTGGAACAAAAAAGTTCAGGCCCTAGACTTACAATGTCCTTGTCCCCTTCCGTTCGCAAGAGCCTCCATTGGTGGTTGGTTCCCCAGAATCTGGAAAAAAGGAAATCCTTCAGTCCGATTTCTTGGAAGGTGGTCACTACAGATGCCAGCCTTATAGGCTGGGGAGCAGTACTGGAGCAATAGTCTCTCCAGGGCAGATGGTCGGATGCAGAAAAGGCCCTGCCCATCAATCTCTTAGAGATACGAGCAGCCCGGTAAGCCCTAGTAGCATGGACATCCAAACTCCAAGGGTCCCCTGTCAGAATTCAATCAGACAATGCCACAGCAGTGGCATATATCAATCATCAGGGGGGCACCAGGAGTCGTGCAGCCCAGAGGGAAGTAAATTACATCCTGAAATGGGCAGAAAAATATGTCCCAGCCATATCTGCGGTATTCATTCCAGGAGTGGAGAATTGGAAGGCGGACTTTCTAAGTCGCCAGCAATTAGGCCCAGAGGAAGGGTCCCTTCACCCCGAGGTTTTCTGGACAATATGTCAGCGGTGGGGAACATCGGATGTAGATCTTCTAGCATCCAGATTCAACGCAAAGGGGGACAGGTTTGTCTCTCGGACAAGGGATCCCCTAGCTTGCGGCTCGGATGCCCTAGTGTTCCCTTGGGATCAGTTCAAGCTGATATATGCATTCACACCGCCACAATGGTTACCTCGATTACTCCGCAGAATCAGGGTAGAAAAGAAACCAGTGATTCCGGTGGCTCCAGCGTGGCCCCGAAGAGCGTGGTACGCGGAGATTGTAAAATTTCAGTGGGGAGTCCTTGGACTCTCCCACGTCGTCCGGACCTGCTTTCGCAAGGACCGATATACCACCCTTCCTTACCAGCCCTAGGTTTGACGGCCTGGCTATTGAAGCCCACATTCTAAAAAAGAGAGGGCTCTCTAATGCTGTGGTATCTACCATGATCAATGCCAGGAAGCCGGTATCCAGGCAGATCTACTATAGAATCTGGAAGGCGTACATCGCGTGGTGTGAGGCCAAGAAATGGCATCCACATAAGTACGTAATAGGTAGGATTCTGGACTTCCTACAGTGGGCTGTAGATAGGAAGCTTGCCTTGAGTACTATCAAGGGTCAGATTTCGGCCTTGTCAATATTTTTTCAAAGGCCCTTGGCTTCGCATTCACTAGTCAAAGCCTTTATACAAGGAGTGATGCGTATTAGTCCTCCGGTTAATATTCCCATATGTCCATGGGATCTAAACTTGGTTCTGTCGGTTCTACAGAAACAACCATTTGAACCATTACAGCATATTTCCTTGGTGCTTCTCACCAGGAAATTGATTTTTCTAGTAGCCATTTGTTCGGCTAAAAGAGTATCGGAATTAGCAGCTATGTCCTGTAAGGAGCCATATCTGGTTATCCATAAGGACAGAGTAGTGTTACGTCCTCATCCAGCCTTTCTTCCTAAGGTGGTATCGAGGTTTCATTTGAACCAAGATGTGGTTCTTCCTTCTTTTTTCCCCAAACCTACTTCGGTAGAGGAAAAGTTATTGCATTCTTTGGATGTAGTAAGAGCAGTTAAAGCTTATCTAAAAGCCACTGCTCAGATTTGCAGAACGGATACTTTGTTTATTCTGCCGGAAGGCCCCAGAAGGGGTCAGGCAGCGTCAAAATCTACTTTAGCCAAGTGGATTCGACAGGTCATAATACAAGCCTATGGCTTGAGAAGTAGACCGCCTCCGTTCAAAGTTAGGGCGCACTCCACGAGAGCAGTTGGAACTTCATGGGCAGTGCATCACCAGGCCTCCCTGGCTCAAATCTGTAAGGCCGCAACATGGTCTTCGGTACACACGTTTACTAGGTTCTACCAGGTGGACGTTAGAAGTCAGGAGGATGTCGCCTTTGGGCGCAGTGTGTTGCAGGCCGCAAAAGATCCTCATGTCTGATAGCGCTCAGCTTATATATGGTGTATCCCCCCCCTCATTTGGCATTGCTTTAGGACATCCCATTAGTAATGACTATGTCGCTCTGTGTCCCGTGATGTACGAGAAAGAAAATAGGATTTTTATAACAGCTTACCTGTAAAATCCTTTTCTTGGAGTACATCACGGGACACAGAGCTCCCGCCCCTCTTTAGGGACACTTATTGCTTTGCTACAAAACTGAGGTGCTCCCGGATGGGAGGGGCTTATATAGGGGAGGGTACTTCCGGTTTTGGAAGTTGCCAGTGCCAGCACCTGACGGTATCTATATAACCCATTAGTAATGACTATGTCGCTCTGTGTCCCGTGATGTACTCCAAGAAAAGGATTTTACAGGTAAGCTGTTATAAAAATCCTATTATATATATATATATATATATATATATATATATAATATACCAATATAGCCACCTTAAACTTATCAATAACACCTATCATTTTCTTTTGGATGGCTACCAGGTACAAAGTTCTCATATTCCATAAACATAGTTTTAATTCTTTAAGGTGACCCTGTCTCTTTGTGATCCTTTCTGACAGCCCATTTGCTGCAATCCCCCAGATGCCCTCTGGCCACTGCAAGCATAACACACTTTCAGGTGTGTGGAATACCTGCTTCCCCACTGCACACTGTGGTTTCTCCCACATGCTCATACGTCTCATACTTAGCTAACAGGAAGAACCACCGCATGTGGAAGGGGAAACTGGAATTTGACCCATCTGACTGGTTGAATACTAGGGTTGCCACCTGTCCAGGATTCACCCGGACAGTTTCGGGTTTTGAATCATGTGTCCGGATTTCAGTCCACCTGAAACCCGGACACATTATTCAGACCAGGCTGTGGCTCCCCAAGTAAGCGAGATAGTCATACACAAATCTGTTGCCACTGCGCTGTTTGGGGGCCGGTTTGGCATCACTGAAGGGTTGGGTGATGATGTCAGCAGGAGCAATTTGGTCACAGCCACTTGGGCGCTCTGTGCGCTACATTACTGCTCCCCTTGGGGCACCCAAATGTGCCCCAGGTCTTTTATAATCCTACAGTGTTTACTGCAAAAAATATATAAATAAATTGCCCTGTGCCGCAAAAGTGTTCGAGTTTGGCTTGAAGAAAAGGTGGCAACCCTATTAAATACATGCAACAGCTGGGGAGAAACAATGAGGCAGTGTTTCAATAAACGAACCACCGCAAGGGTAAGCATTTTTCCTCTTTTTTATATGTAGCAACCTGGTCCTAAACAGGGCTGCTCACAAATTTAGTTTGCTAGGTAACTAGCCTGGCTAATTGTTATGGTGATCCACTGACTTTTGCCCTAAACCTGAATTTGGTGCACCTCTCTCTTCTGTCACTAGGTAGCATTGCCGCCTGTGGTATTAGAACGACAAGAGCACAGTGAATTTGGGTTAGGAGTGGATAGGTTTTCCCAGCCAATTGGTAGGAGTCTCTTTGGCCCCATGGCCTGCTGGGAAAGCCTATTTATTAGGGAGGAGTCAGTTGATTGGGGTTCTGTGCCACCTGGACGGCTGTCTGGGTGGACCTATGTTGTATTGCTCCCGGCTGCTAGGCTAGAAGCCTGAGGCCTATCCGGAAGCACCTGGCTGCTAGGCTGTCTGAGGCCTATCCAGGACTGTGAGAAGCAGCGCGGGGTTGGATCTTCAGGTCGGGAGCCTACCCAAGTTGCAGGGGTTCAGCCGGATGGGGAACCGAATGTTGCCAGAGGTGAAGGAGAAACAGTTGCCATAGGGGACGACCACTCCTGTTACCAAAGACAATTAATTATCAAAGTCAAAGGAAAAGGGGAAACAATTGCCACCAGAGGACAACCTCTCCTGTTATCAGAGGCCAGTGCATGAAGTCTGAAGAAGTACCAGAGCAGCCTTTTTCACTAGCCGGGATGGTGAAGAAGTGGGAAAGCTTTAGCAGAGTCAAGTCAGGGACCCCGCGGGTAGCGTGGGTGAAGCTTGAGGAGTATACATGAAAATAAAAATAAAAATGGGGGTAGTGGCGCTACCTGCCCTTGAATGACCAAGGGATCTAAAGGGGAAAAACCCCACAGCAGGCTAAGCCTAGGCCTAACTCATGAGGACAGGGGTAGTGCTACAGAGAAAGGCTACCTGCAGGTCAGCAATGGAGTCCTAAATGGATATGGACTAAGTGCTGACTAGATAAGACAAGTGTGGATAAATGCAGGAAAATGTATAAAAGCTTAGTGCACAGGTGGTGTAAGTAAACCAAATGACACAAAGTATGGAGTTAGTCTTGAGCTGATGACCATAAGCAAATGATATGTGCAAACCTCAGCAAAATATATAAATATTAAATCCACTAGATAAGTAAGTGAACCTGTAGGTAACCCTACCGTGAGAAAAATGGAGGGGATGCCTCCTATGTGAATCACACAAATAAATATAAATAAAAAAGTGTCCTTGTATCAAATAAATGATGCTCCCTCAGAGATGGGGGATACATGAAAAAAACTCAGTGGTAAAACAATGTGCAATAAGGGCTAACTAACCAAACATTAGTAGCCAATAAATAAACGTAGTGTGGAAAAAATTAACAGGTGACTTAGTCCATAATCATAAAAGTAATGTATATATATATATAGTGTCCACCAATGCATGGTGCCCCAGAAGGATGAATCCAATTAGAGGGATGGCTACGCATTCATTTGGTTCCCAGAGGTGCCACAAAGAATTAAGGCAGTTCTGAAGGGATAAGGGGGTCCAACCCAGTACGAGCAAGGTGTACTTAATAAAGCAGCCGGTGAGTGAGTGTATATATATATATATATATATATATATATATATATATATATATATATACACACACTGGGGTTGATTTACTACTGGAGAGTTCAGAATCTGATGCAGCTGTGCATGGTAGCCAATTAGCCTTTCAGGCTGGGTTCACACTAGTGCGACACGACATCCGTCCTACTTTGGATCCGACTTTGCCCTGCGACATGAGGCCGACATATGTCCGACTTTCAATGAACGGGGATCCGACTTGGATCCCCGCCAATATCAGGCACTGTGTTTGGTATGAATCTTGAGGGGGAACTCCAGGCCAAATCTTAAATTAAAAAAAAAACGGCGTGGGTTCCCCTCCAGAGGCATACCAGGCCCTTGGGTCTGGTCTGGATTTGAACGGGCACCCCTACGCCGAAAAAACGGCGTGGGGGTCCCCCCAAAGTCCAAACCAGACCCTTATCCGAGCACACAACCTGGCAGGCCGCAGGGGAAGAGGGGGGGACGAGAGAGCGGCCCCCCTCCCTCCTGAACCGTACCAGGCCGCATGCCCTCAACATGGGGGGTTTGGTGCTCTGGGGCAGGGGGGCGACCTGCGGCCCCCCAACCCAGAGCACCCTGCCCCCATGTTGATGAGGACAGGGCCTCTTCCCGACAACCCTGGCCGTCGGTTGTCGGGGCCTGCGGGCGGGGGGCTTATCGGAATCCGGGAGCCCCCTTCAATAAGGGGGCCCCCAGACACCGGCCCCCCCACCCTATGTGAATGAGTATGGGGTACATCGTACCCCTACCCATTCACCTGGTGGAAAAAATTGCAATAAAAAAACACTACACAGTTTTTTAAAATAATTTATTACACAGCTCCGGCGCTCTTCTTCCGACTTCCGGGGGTCTTTTCCGACTTCGGGGGTCTCCGGTGTCGTCTCCCGCTCTCCGGTTCTTTCTTCCGCCGGGCCTCCGCTAACTTCTTTTTAGCTCTTTCGCTAGTGGAGGGGCCGGTCTTCCCGTCGTCGCTGTCGGCGTCTTCTTCCCTCTTCTCCTTCTCGATGTTGACGCGTCGCTTCCTCCCGCTGTAATACTGGCTCTCCGCTCCGCTCCGCATTAATATAGGCTTCTCATGACGTCACAGTCACATGTTCCGGGGCACATGGCCCCGGAGCATGTGACTGTGACGTCATGGGAACATGTGACTGTGACGTCATGAGAAGCCTATATTAATGCGGAGCGGAGCGGAGAGCCAGTATTACAGCGGGAGGAAGCGACGCGTCAACATCGAGGAGGAGAAGAGGGAAGAAGAAGCCGACGGCGACGGGAAGACCGTGCCCCTCCACTAGCGAAAGAGCTACCAAAAAGTTAGTGGAGGGGCCGGCAGAAGGACAACGGAGAGCCGGACGAGACAACGGGAAGACCGGGCCTCTGTTAGCAAGAGAGCTAAAAAGAAGTTAGCGTAGGCCCGGCGGAAGAAAGAACCGGAGGACGCGGAGACGACACCAGAGACCCCCGAAGTCGGAAGAAGACCCCCGGAGCTGTACAATAAATTACTTTAAAAACCTGTGTAGTGTTTTTTTATTGCAATTTTTTTCCACCAGGTGAATGGGTAGGGGTACGATGTACCCCATACTCATTCACATAGGGTGGGGGGCCGGGATCCGGGGGCCCCCTTATTGAAGGGGGCTCCCGGATTCTGATAAGCCCCCCGCCCGCAGACCCCGACAACCAACGGCCAGGGTTGTCGGGAAGAGGCCCTGTCCTCATCAACATGGGGGCAGGGTGCTCTGGGGTGGGGGGGCCGCAGGTCGCCCCCTTGCCCCAGAGCACCAAACCCCCCCATGTTGAGGGCATGCGGCCTGGTACGGTTCAGGAGGGAGGGGGGCCGCTCTCTCGTCCCCCCCTCTTCCCCTGCGGCCTGCCAGGTTGCATGCTCGGATAAGGGTCTGGTTTGGATTTTGGGGGGCCCCCCACGCCGTTTTTTCGGCGTAGGGGTGCCGTTCAAATCCAGACCAGACCCAAGGGCCTGGTATGCCTCTGGAGGGGAACCCACGCCGGTTTTTTTATTTAAAATTTGGCCTGGAGTTCCCCCTCAAGAGCAGTACAGCACAAGTCGCATGCCAAAGTCGGACCATGCAAGACTGCGGTCCGACTTTGATCCGACTTCAATGATAGTCAATGGGCTGAAGTCGGATCAAAGTCGGACCAAAGTAGTACAGGGAGCATTCTCAAAGTCGGACCAACATGTGTCGGACCAGTTAAGACGGCTCCCATAGGGAAACATTGATTTTCACACGTCATGCGACATGAGCTCCCAATGTCGGAGCGTTTGTCGCCCCAGTGTAAACCAGGCCTCAATTCAGCTTGTTCAATTAAGGTTTGACAAAAAAACTAAAAGCTGATTTGTTTCTATGCACAGCTGCACTGGGTTTTGCACTCTCCAGTTTTAGTAAATCAACACCACTGTGCTGGAGGGAGTTGGCTTAGGTACCCCTATTTTCCAAAATGTAAAATATACGTACCCTTTCTTGTTTTTGGAAAACTCCTAAAAAATAGGATAAAAATTATAAAACAGTAATTGATTGCATTGGTAGTGAGTCATTTATTCTGGTTGTGTCAAGATAAAAGAATACTTAGAAGTCTTGTTGTAAGTGCTGGTGGTAGCTAAAGATGATGAACCCTACTCTCCTCCTCCATTGTGTCAACATTCTACTTACTTCCCCGATATGCTCCCACAACCAGGCCACCATATTGTTCCCATTTTTGTCATCAACCTTAACATCAACAAACAGTGAGTGAAATAACTCAACATTTGAGAACACATGGGCACTTTGGAAGCAATAATATTGAGAATGAGAACACTGTCAAGTGTTCACCACAAAAGCTAGCGTCCCTCATACCATGGAATTTGTATTTTGGGTGATTTGGGTATTGGAATTGTTATATTCCAAACAAATGTACTATACCTAGTAAAAAAATATGCATAATGACCACCTTGCACAGATGCCATATGCCATGTTCCCATCCCAAAAGTTTTGAATAAATAGAACAGTAGTTAGCCTAAAATTCTCCTATTCCTCGTTGGTTTCGAATACGCATACGTGCAATATGTATTTATCCTCAAGCCCCCATTCTCACCTGTTTAAAGCAATTCTGTCACTAATCAATTTTTATTAAGCCATAACTGTAAAAAAAGACAGTAAATACTTACATTCCCTGCTGCCCACACCACCATACACCATCTCAGTCCTGAGAAAACTTTATTTGAAGTCCACAGGAGAACTCATACTTCGGGGAGCGTTGGTTCCCTGGACCCCCTGCAGCTCTCACTGGTTCCTCCTACGGACCTCCACATATTACAGGATAAAGTAGTGATGTGGACGACTCAGAAGGAGGAACCAGTGAGAGCTGTGGGGGACTCAGGAGAGCAAGACTCCCAGAAATGTTGGTTTTATTGAAGACTTCACATGAAGATTTTTTTAAGATCAGAGTGGCATTTCAAGAGCAACAGGATCGGTGGGCATGTACAGTCTTCTTTTACAGGTATACTGTAGAGTCATTTTAAAACTTTGTATTGCAACAGAGTCCTTTTAATTACCAAATGTTTCAAAACACATGTGTGAAAAATGCATTTTGGTGGTTTTGGCACATTTTATATGCATGAATATTACAGGCCAACGATGAATCATCGAGTAAGGGAAGGATAAGGTTTACAGCCCTAGAGCATGCACTTTAGAAAGCAAATAGGTTTTCCTTTTGAGATGATGAAACTGAAATAGGAAACAGTGTTTCATACAGAAAACAGCCACAAGATCCATTGCCACAGATCAATTTTTCTGAAGATGTCAGGTTGTTGCAAGGAAAGCTTTGCTAAAAAAAACTGTATGTTTTTCCTTAGATAAATGACTGACAGGAAGTTGATTATTTCTTCGGAACACTGTTCTGTCTGTGAGTGGCCAGAGCAGTGTTGTCAATAAAAACAGTATAGTAAAAAAGGGTAGGAAAACAAATAGTATATGAAGGTATCAGTGACAGAAACATATATTAGTTGCTTTGCCATTGAAATAAAAATAGGCATAACGGGCTCTATCTAGTGTTTCAACAGCTCCTCATTCTAAAATAATATCCCTCTTCCAGATGTCCGTGAGAAACGAATTCAGCTGCATACACATCAATGCAATATGCATCCAGTTATCTCTGTTCTCCTTCCAGTTCTGGTCTGACGCAGTTGATAAAGGGCCAATATTGACATTTAGCATTGGGAGTTTAAAGATGAGATTGGCCAAGCAACACAAGAATCATCTGATATTATCGAAATCCTATCCCGCTGAGTGTTCTCCTTAGTCAACCCAAGGAGAGGACTCAAGAATAGCAGAGATTTGTGCCAAGTCTGAGCCAAACCCTCATTCTCTTCTTATTGTCTTCTGTTGTCCGGTTTCCTAGTCCGCAATGATCACCTTTTTAGTGACAGAGGAAATGGAAAGCTTTGGAATATCCACACACCACATGAAAGACATATTAAAGGCATCAAACATATGGAATGATGATGCCCTTTTATTCAGGCTTTAATCTCTTTGTCAAAAATCACATTACATTATTATTATTCTTTTAAAAAATGAAAGCTAAAATACCACACTAGAGCAGAATAATACCAAAGGACTAGGAATTCCTCAAGAAGGAGATGATGGCTTTTTAGCAGCTCCTGCATACCTTTGCCCTTTGGGCCCATTTATGGATGGCCAGGTATGGCAAAAACGAATATGACTATAATTTAAACTGTTGTACTATTTCTTACCCTGCTACCACAAACATTGGGAAATACTGCCTGCCAGGGCTTTTTTTCTCAAACAATAGGTGCTGGAACTTAACCACGACCCCACAAAACCCCTCCCCTACACACACCCTCTAAATCACATCAAATAGTGGGTGTGGTCAGTCAAATTTCACGAACAGTAGGAGGGTCTTAAAGGGGCATTAAATACCAGGATTGCATTACATACAGAGTGCAGAGCTGTCACTTGTAAACACAGAAACCAGACTTCTGTGTTTAAAAGTGATTGTGGTGAGAAGGCACCAAAGTGTCTGAGCCAGAGGTGGTGGAACTGAGTTCCACCAAGTTCCCCCTGAAAAAAAGCCCTGCTGCCTGCCAATCAAGAGCCCTAAAGTGGATTTAAAGCCTAAATATGTTTTACCTTAATGCATTCCTTGCAATGTTCAGGTGTCAGCATCCCCCCTCACCCCCCCTCCCCCCTTTTACTTACCTGAGCCCACATTCGATCCAACGCCATACATCTCTGCAGCTCTTCTCCCCCCTCACTTCCGGGTCTTGCTGGCTTTGCTGGGGCACCGGGAGCCATTGGCTCTCACTGCTGTCAATCAAAGCCAGTGAGGAGAAGTGTCAATGGACACAGCAGAGGGGCTCGGGTGCTAGCACGCACGAGTGCCCCCATGAGAAGCAGCTTCCCATGGGGGCACTGGACAGAGGGGAGGGGCCAGGAGGGGAGGGGGAGCCAAAAAGAGGAGGTTTGCGGATGCTCTGTGCAATTCTTTTGCACAGAGCAGGTTAGTATAGACATGTTTTTTTTTTTTTTTTTTAATGTACCTTTGCAATCACTTTAAGGGTGAATTCTAAATAGGCATAAAAGACACAAAATATTTCAACTCTGTAATCATCAATACATGTATTATTTTATTTGCACTGTGGGCATCTGAATTTAACCTGGTGTCAGCCTTTTGCAGTCACTTTATAGTACAGCTGGTGTGTGAGCACAAGAAGCAGTACAAGGAGCCAATTAGTTCATGTGCTGTCAGGGAGCAAACTGATAGGAAGAAAAAGCAGTGTGACAGAGAGATGAACTCATGAATATCTGGGAAATTACATGATTGTCCACCCAGTCCCCATTCCTACCCTTCAATCACTAACTTGCAAGACAACGGCAATGGATGCCATTGCCGTGAAAGTAATATATGAAAGGTTCTAAAGGTGTACATAGAACTGTGTGGCAGCACACCACCATGCGATCTAGCTCATTGGAACGAGCTGGACAAAAATGCAACAAATCCTTTTTTTTTTTCTTTTAAGCCCAAACCAATGCAGCGCTTTGGTGTAAACCAGGGATATGCAATTAGCGGACCTCCAGCTGTTGCCAAACTACAAGTCCCATGAGGCATAGCGAGACTCTGACAGCAGCAAGCATGACACCCAGAGGCAGAGGCATGATGGGACTTGTAGTTTTGCAACAGCTGGAGGTCCGCTAATTGCATATCCATGGTGTAAACGGATGCAATAGGACAGTGATGGCGAACCTTGGCACCCCAGATGTTTTGGAACTACATTTCCCATGATGCTCAACCACACTGAAAAGTGCATGAGCATCATGGGAAATGTAGTTCCAAAACATCTGGGGTGCCAAGGTTCTCCATCACTGCAATAGGACATAAGGCAAGTTGCCTTTCTATGTGTTAGGACTGTATTGGGCAATGCTACTCACTATAATCCAATGAAGCCGGTGAGAATGAGCCCTAAATGGCAGTGGACAATTGACTAATCATCAAAAGAGAAGTATGGCCAAAGCTTTTTTAGTCATACGTCTCCTTTGGATCACAGGAATGCACTTACTGTTGCACTCCTCTGACCCACAATCAGCCAACAGCATTCTAATAAAAAGAAATGCTTGTTGCGCTAAATCAAACGAATGAAAATAAAAAATAAAAAACAGCAGCTGACACAATATTGTTGGATACAATAGATAGTAATGAAAAATTGAGATGTAGCGCTTAAAAAAATAGATAAACAAAGTTCAATATCTGTCACTTCAAAAAATGATGATTATGGCATAAATCCAGGCCAAGAAAATCCAAAAGAAAGGAGAGATAAGATGAAGAGAGACAAGAAAGCCGCCACCAGCACCCAAACACACTGACTCTTACCGTCAGTGCATAGGTAATGCACATGTAGGGTATCCCAACCCAGAAAATAATGGAACTCTCAATCGCCAGACAATTCGTCTGTAATCGTTAGCCAATCCTCTCTATGTAAATCAGTTCACTTGAGGGTATACTTAGAAGTCAGCACAGGGTTGAGCCACAGCAACTTGAATCAGTAAGCCAATGAGGACATGTGTAGATAAAAAAGAATAGGCTTGTGCAATTCGTTTCGTAACGAATCAAAATTCGTCCGAATTTAGCAACTTTCGGACATTCGGAAGCATTCGAATTTCCAAACAGAGCAATTACGAATAAAACCGAATCCGAAATAAATTATACCGCAAAATAGCGAATGCCCGAAGGTCTTCGGCATAATTCGTTATGAAAAAAGTTACGAATGTATGAATCCATTCGAAGCACAATAACACTCACTCTGCTCTCTGCTTCTCCCTCACCATGCTGAACTCCCTCTCAAAATGGTGTACAGGGGCGGAGGCTATAGCCGCATGAAAAAACGAAAGTAAAATACGAGATTTCAAATCCATTCGAAGCACAATAACACTCACTCTGCTCTGCTCTCTGCTTCTCCCTCACCGTGCTGAACCCTCTCAAAATGGTGTACAGGGGCGGAGCCTATAGCCGCATGTAAAAAACGAAAGTAAAATACGAGATTTCGAATCGTTACAAATAACCGCTATGTATTTAGAAAAGTACAAATCCATTCGAAGCACATTAGGCATAATAGGCAGCGTCGTTGTGAGAGAGACACGGAAAATTACGAATCAACGAACCCAAAAAAAGTTACGAAAGTAGGAGTTGTGTCCAGAATCAACGAAAAACAACGTACTCTACCGAAAGTACGAATTATAAAGCAACAAAAAATTCAACGAAAAATGTCGCTTGCAAAAATACGAATGAGTCCGAACACGAAAAATCCCGTCTAGCAAAATTACGAATGATTACGAATCAACAGGACCGGAAAGAAACGAACCGAAACGGAACAAATTTTTCCGTTGTGCACAAGTCTAAAAAAGAACACAACTCAATGCACAAACATCCCATCAAACGAAAAATGTATTGCTAAGAAATATATACAGGTACACTCACATGTGAGCTTAAAAAGATAGGCATGTATACAGGGGCGTCGCGTCACGTCGCGTCACGCCCCTGATGACACGCGTTGGTGGAGAAACGTCGGGCGAGTGGAGGAAGGCTATCGCAGTATTGTTGCTGGACGGTCGGACAGATGAGCGCCATCTGATGGGTAGGAAGCGCTGGTCGCTTTCTTGTATACATGCCTATCTTTTTTAGCTCACATGTGAGTGTACCTGTATATATTTCTTAGCAATACATTTTTCGTTTGTCTGGCGATTTTTTATCTACACATGTCCTCATTGGCTTACTGATTCAAGTTGCTGTGGCTCAACCCTGTGCTGACTTCTAAGTATACCCTCAAGTGAACTGATTTGCATATAGAGGATTGGCTAACGATTTATTTTAAAGACGAATTGTCTGGCGATTGAGAGTTCCATTGTTTTCTGGGTTGGGATACCCTACATGTGCATTACCTATGCACTAACGGTAAGAGTCAGTGTGTTTGGGTGCTGGTGGCGGCTTTCTTGTCTCTCTTTATCTGATCTCTCTTCTCTTTTGGATTTTTTTGGACTGGATTTATGCCATAATCATCATATTTTGGAGTGACAGATATTGAGCTTTGTTTATCTATTTTTTTAAGCGCTACATCTCAATTTTTCACAACAGCATTCTAATGTCTGCTGACGGCTGATGTCAGAGAGACACTCTAGGTTTAGGAAGGATCCAAGCCCCTGGGAGCCTGAGCTAGCCACTCTCGCCCCTCCCCAACCTGGTGCTTCAGTGAGCGCTGGAGGGGCACAGCAGAGAGCGGTGACTAACAGTCATCTCTCTCTGCTCAGAGCAGACTGAGAACCGAGTAATCAGCGGTCATGTGATCACTCAGTTCTTAGGCTTAGAGCCAACGAGGGAAAGCTGCAACATATCGGACCAATGCTATAGCAGGGGGGGTGAGTATGGATGTTGTTGTTTTTTCATTTCCATACTTCTCCTTTGAAAGAAGCCATTTACAGAGCCTCACACTGTTGTCTATCTGCCCTGCTCTCATACTGACTACTCTTTAATATTTTGAGCCACTGACCCAGAAAAGGTCTTCTGACTGCATACTTGTCCCGATCAGTGACTAAGAAAGTACCAAGCAAAATAACTGCATGTACACACAGAGGATTTTCTTAATTTGTAGACTGACTTCCTGATTTTATCCATCAAACCTCACAAGTATCAGTTAGCTAAATAGTACAAAATTTTAGAACGGTCAGAAGATTCAATGCCTTTCCTTTTATATAGTACATTCAATACCAAGCCTACAAATAATTAATGCTTTCCATTGCCCCTCATTCTGTACTGTATCATTATCCTATCCTATTGTTTTAGAATGTACGGAAGGGCAGAATTTATTCTCCTGTGACTCTAATACAGAATGATTTATTCATTGTCTTGCAGCTACTGCAAATATTTCCAGGATAAATATACAGTCCCTGCGCTGAGCAGCAATATAAATAAATTTACATCTGCTCTTTAGCGTTGAACCTTGAATTGCTGTCCTCATTGCTAAGGAAATAATAGTATATCTTTTTTTTTTTTATTAATGTGACAGAAGGATGTTGGGGCTGGGCTGTGCGGTTATATGTTGGAGAGTTCATTAATATGAGAAGTGCACAGTAGGATTACGTGCCTGATAAAATTATGTATTCAAAACTCATTTTAGACCTCCGTTAATAGAAGTCTGGCTACATGCTAGCAAGGAAGGGGAGGTTCACCATTCAGAACATCAAAATTCTGGTCAAGCAACTGTGCCTTATGACTGTTCCCCTTGGATGTTGACATATTAAATGCATGCCTATGCTCTTTATGTGCTTCTAATATGCATACAGTGAAGCAGGGAGTCAATAAAGGTACTGCACTGAATATGGCCATAAAAATCCAAAAGCATTATAGCAGAAAATAAAGTGTATTTAAAACCAAAAATGAAATATATTGCAGCTTGCCATACATTATTCAGGTTGAAAAAAGTCCATTTAGTTAAACTAATAGAAAAAAAACACACACATTCCCCTGGAGGATGTTCCCCGGATCTACTATCCCTGGTGCTAATACTTATAAATAGAATTTTTCAGTTATATTTTATGCATTTAGGAAAGAATCCAGGCCCTTTTAGCCACTTAAGCCCCAGACCAATAGGCAGCATAAGGACCAGGCCCCTTTTTGCGATTCGGCACTGCGTCGCTTTAACTGACAATTGCGCGGTCGTGCGACATGGCTCCCAAACAAAATTGGCGTCCTTTTTTCCCACAAATAGAGCTTTCTTTTGGTGGTATTTGATCACTTCTGCGGTTTTTATTTTTTGCGCTATAAAAAAAAATAGAGCGTCAATTTTGAAAAAAAAACAATATTTTTTACTTTTTGCTATAATAAATATCCCCAAAAAATATATAAAAAAACATTTTTTTCCTCAGTTTGGGCCGATACGTATTCTACATATTTTTGGTAAAAAAAACCGCAATCAGCGTTTATTGATTGGTTTGCGCAAAAGTTATAGCGTTTACAAAATAGGGGGTAGTTTTATGGCATTTTTATCTTTTTTTTTTTTTTTTTTTTTTACTAGCAATGACGGCGATCAGCGATTTTTTTCGTGACTGCGACATTATGGCGGACACAACGGACACTTTTGACACTATTTTGGGACCATTGTCATTTTTTACAGCGACTAGTGCTATAAAAATGCACTGACTACTGTAAAAATGACACTGGCAGTGAAGGGGTTAACCAGGAGGGGGCGCTGTAGGGGTTAAGTGTGCCCTGATTTGTGTTTCTTACTGTGGGGGGGGGGCATGGCTTAGCATGTGACGTCACTGATCGTCGTTCCCTATTACAGGGAACAGACGATCAGTGACAGGCACACTAGGAAGCACGGGGAGAGGTTTGTTTCGGGTCCGCTGTTCCCGCGGGGACGGTCACGGAGAAGAGGACCGGGTCGCGAGCGCGCCACCGGCGGCGCGCTCGCGGCCCACGGCTGGGCTCTTAAAGGGGACGTACCTGTACACCCATGTGCCCAGCTGTGCCATTTTGCTGACGTACATCGGCGTGCGGCCTTCCTCAAGCGGTTAAAACAATCTACTGAGCTGGCCAGAACCAGCTCTTGAGAGAGTCTATTCCACATTTTCACTCTTATGCCGCGTACACACAACCGGATTTCTTGTCGGAAAAAGTCTGATGTGAGCTTTTGAATGGAAATTCCGACCGTGTGTATGCTCCATCTGACTTTTTCTGTCGGAAATTCCGCCAGCAAAAGTTTGAGAGCAGGTTCTCTATTTTTTCTGATGACCTTAAAGTGAATGACTGTACACCAAGTTCACTATGTGGGCAACTTATGTATTTATAGCTGTGGTGTCTGCACTGTTTTTTTTAGCCCTTCCCCCTTTATTTTAGCTTTATTTTCATCACTACCAGTAACACACTTCCATTCTAGGGTGATGGTCACTGCCTGTATTGTATGTACGGGGCAGATACGTTGTCACCCTAGGATAGTAAGGATATCTGTCAGGATCAACAGCTATTTTCTGCACTTATCGAACAGATATCACAAGATGTATATGAAAAATGTATTGTCAGGGTCTACACACACTTTAACACTGTTTTAAAAAAAAATAAAAAATTTTATAATTGTTTGTCATTTGAAATTTAGCATGTTGTGTCTACCCTCTAAGACAAAGGTTCCCAGTCCTCTCCTGCTTAATACATTGGTAGATATACAGTACAGTTTGGTTGGTTTTAGTTATCCCAGGTTATTATGGTTACCAGATCGCATCAAGTTTAGCTAAATATGCTAAGTTGATATACTGTATATTTGCTAATATTTAGAAGGTTAATATTCCCAGATTGTATGTAAAATGTTATGCTTAGTACCACAGAGTCTTACCATTCTGGGAGTATCGCTTTTCTTGCATAGAAAAATACGGGCTGAAGTAAAGTCTTTGGGTGCTACATACTTATTCAACCACTTAACAACAGATCCATATTTCGCACATACAGTATGTACCTAATATTGTAGAAGGGTATACCTCTGGAGTGATGGATTAACACTCTTATGGTGGCCATACGTGCTTCAAATTTATTATCTGATCAAAATAGATGAATCAGCAAGCCCTCGAATAGGCATAACTTCCCTTCTGACCAATTTAGATCAAATTTGTTCAAACTGAGTAGATTGGCCAGGTTGGAAATTTATCAATTGATCAACAACACTGGGATGATCTGGTCATATGAATTCAATCATATTTTGATTGTTTAGATTATGAGATCACATGGTGAGACCAAAAAAGCAAACTATAACTTCTGATCGTATCTTCCAACAATCGACTAAAATCTACTTTTGTAGTGGCATATTATGTGGGATATTGATCAAATGGGTTGTTGACTTTAGATTGATTATTCCTATAGGAAGGGGTTAATCAGAAAATAAATTGATCATTTATAATAGCAGGTATGGACACTATCATCAGGCTATATTAGCTATATTATACTATTATACTATATTATACTATTATACTATTGTAGCGGAGCCTCACTCTCCCTCTCGGTTTTCTCGTTTGAGTGGCTTGTGTCTAGGGGTACCTGGGAGAGGAGAGTGCAGGAACACTACGCCAAGCTCTCCCCTCATATGTGTATGAGGGTTGAGCAAAGTCACTTGAATTACCTCCGGGTCTGTTCACTGCATACGAAGCCTCTCCTTGTACCGTGGAGATGTGTCTGCCAATAATAGAGCCCCACACCAATCAAAAGTCCAACACTCTTTTATTTCTCTGCTTTCAGGGTGAACACGATCAGTTGAACTTTTAGTAACAGACAGACAGGGGTGTGGATACGAGTAGGCCCAGGCACAAATGAACTCTCCTATTCCTTTGCTAGCAAATAGGCCTGGCGCACGGTCTCTGCCACCGACCGGATGAACCGTTGAGGCCCCTGCCACAGGCCTAATAGCAGGTTCCTGCCACTGACCTGAGTTGAATAGTTGGACTGCTGCCACCGGTCATAGAACATGAACCACCTTCCCCTATGAACTTGGCCCCTGTTCGGGAAAGATATCCCTCCGGGCGGTCTCCAGAGGTTCACCCGGCACTGGCAATATGCTGCACCAGATCTTCGGATGAATCCCTCCTCCGGTCCCTTACGCCTCTGGATTCAGGTGCCCAACTCCCGGGGCACCCTAGGACAATCCCTCCCTCGCGGGACCCAGCGGAAGGTACTGGGCCCCAGGCCTCCGGCTGAGTACCTCACCCCAGACCGAAGGTCTCTGGGATGGAACACGAACTCCAAGCGTCCAGGCCCAGGCCGCCTGGACACCGACCGCAAACAGCAGCCCTCAGGCTGAAGGTGCCTGGGACTCGAACCTCGTGGCGAAGATGTCCGCCCCCTTATACCCTCTCCCAGCAAGCACAGCGGGTATCTCCTCCCTGCCGTACAACTGCTGCGAGAGGTCACAAAGGGTGCGGCACTGCAGCGATGGTTCAACCCCGGCCCAAAGTGGCAGCGCCACCTGCTGGGCCGCAGGGAACTAGACATCACTGATGTCTTCACCAGATTTAAAAGTACATACCCGCTACACTATATTATACTATTATATATTATACTATAACTATATTGTTAAACAGAATGGTGTTAAATATTTTCCCTATTTTTGATTTTGATTTACCACTCTCATGTTAATCACTGTTATGCCACAAACACACTGCTGCACAGTGTTGTAAAACTATTATATTCATAAATCAATGCTGTTAACAAATAAATATAGAAGACATAAAACCATAATAAATAAAACAGGGCAAGCAGCAAAGCATTTTGCAATATCCAGTACCCATAGAAGCCAATATAAATTCATCTTGTACTGGCTTAACATTGACACAATAAATATTTTAATTGGTTGCTATAGCTTACTTCACTTCCCCCCTTACACTCTGCCCCATTAATGGCCCAAAAGTTGCCCATTTGAATACATGACCTGTAAAGAGTTATGGATCCAACATCCAGCTATATAAATATATACTCTCTTAGTTGCCCATCATTTGCATCTATTGCAGTCTTGTGCCACACTGGTAAAAAAAAAATCAGTCTCTATCTGTCTAGAACAATGGTCTCCAAACTGCGTCCTAGGGGCTAGATGCGACCCTTTGTTTGCCTATATCTGGCCCTTGGGGCACTTTACCTCCCACTGATGCAAAACACTATTTCCCCCCACTAACACCAATAATGAAGCATTAGGCTCCATGCACACTGGACGCTAAAAAAGTTATAAAAACGCCAGTGGCTTTGCAGGGAGTCTTTCAACGTTTTTGCAATAGCGTTTATTAGCGTTTTTTTAGCGTTTTTCAGCGTTAGCGTTTTTTTTCTTTTTTTTTTTCTTTTTTTTTTCAATGGATCAAAAAACGCTAAAAAACACTAGCGAGACACGTTTTTGAGCGTTTATTAGCGTTTTTCAGTGTTTTGCGCTTTTTGGCGCCAAAAAACGGCACTTTGAACGCGATTTTCGGGCGTTCAGAAAAAAGCCCGTAAACTCTACTGCTCATTAAAGCTGAAAAACGTCCATGTGTGCATGGACACATAGGCTAACATAGAGTGGAGTTTATGGGCTTTGAAAAAAAACTATCAAAACTCCAATAAACTGCAGTTTATCAGCTCCAGTGTTCATGGAGCCTAATTCCTGACGACAACAACAGGTCACTATTTCTCCCATTTACACCAACAATGGGGCACTATTTCTCCCACTGATGCAAGACATTATTCCTCCCATTGACATCAACAATGGGGCACTATTCCCCTCACTGACACTAACGATGAAGCACTATTTTTCCACTGACACCAACAATTGGGCACTATTCCTCCCCCGAATGCCAAAGATGCACTGTTTACTCGCACTGACGCCCGAACAATTTTTATTCCCAATGGTCACTGTCCGGCCCCCCTAAAGTTTGAAGGACAGTAAAACTGGCCCTTTGTTTGGAAACTTTGGAGACCTCTGGTCTGAAACATATTCCAGATAACATTTGACTTACTCACTACTATTTAAAGTGAACATTTTCAAATTGCTTATTTATTCTATAGGAGCTTATATATTATCAAATTCTGATTTCGTTTTTATCAGTGCTGCACTGAATGCTTTCATCAGCAGTGATGTGGATACAGGGATCCAACATTCAAAGCTGGATTTCATTTATACAGCGGGGTTGATTTACTAAAGGTAGATAAACTGTACACTCTCCAAGTGCAGTTACACTCATTTTCCTTAGAAAGTAAATCTTCACTTTGTAAAGAATACCCAATCAGGTGCAAGGAAAATTAAAAAAAAAGTATTTTTGCTTGCACATAATTGAATGATGGAAATCAGCAGAGCTTTACCACATTTACTAAGCTCTGGCGAAAATTAATGCGAATGCATTAGCAAAGTGTACAACAGTCTATTTGCCCCTAGTAAATCTACCCCAGTACACAGGATGGTGATAATGACTACAGATCTGAATGACTACACAGTTCTGCATACATTGAATCAAAGTAATAAGAATAGAGCTTTGCACATTATCTATGAAAAAGGTTAGCAGGAGATAAGTGTAATGCGTTTAATACACCTACTTATATGCTTTCCTTAGCGAGATATGGCTCTTCAAAATCTGTGACCAGAACACAGTGGTACGATTAGCAGAATGCTTTCAGTCCATGAGCTTTCTACTTCTGGTTCCTGCTGTTTTCTGAATAGAATTTGTTGTAGCAATTGAAACCTATGGGGCCATGATTTGCACAACTAATTCCATTCAGAGAATAGATATGGGAAGTGGAAAGCGCACAGATAGGAAGCTTTGAGTTTATGGTCAAGATTTTCAGAAAACTATATTCGAAAAGGATTGCATAAGGTGGGTATACACTAGTACATTTTTGTTTCAAATTTTCCTTTGATTTGCTAATCATTAGAGGATCAAATTAGCATTCATTTTCTACCACAGTGACAAGAAAATTCAAAGGGGCGGGATGGAATATTTTTCTCTAACACATACATTTCCAAGGGTGTATGTGGTTTTTATTCAGTAAAGTCCTTTCGTTCTAAAATTGAATGTTAAAAACGTCATTCCCCAAGCCGTCAAATGTACTGAGAATTTTCGTACAGATGTTTACATGAATATTCGTAACAATGTCACCCATAAATCTACTACTGTATACCCAACCTAAAGCAGAACCATAAAGCCTAGTACACACCAGCCAACATTCGGCCTGTGTGTACTGCAGTCGGTCCAACGGAAGCCATTTGGCCAACTTCTGTGGAACGGGCATGACCGAAAAAGGTCTGCCGATCAGAGCTCTCAGACATTGGCTGTCCCCCCTGTCAAAAAACAATAGCACAGCAAGGGAGATCGCTGTACTAACGTCGGATAGTTAGTACAGCGGCTCCTCCTGAGCTGTCAGTTTTTTTCGTTCAGCCCTTCTGGGTTGAATGAACAATGAATTCTGTATAAACACAGACAAAGAAAACTAACTAATGTGCAACCTAGTTCTCCTTATACCCAGCGCTATGGACCTTATTCCAATTCTAAACACACCTTAGATCTCCTTATAATGACACAGACAAATTCATCTATGTCACTATTTTTATACTAAGCAGCCACATTCAAAATTATATAAACACATAAACTAAAAAGACATATATATTACCACCCGTCAGTGACAAACAATTGTCTAATGCAGCGCTCTTATTAATATTAAAATCAATAAGGATCCCTATTGTCCTAAAAACAATAGTGAGAAATCCAGAGCACCCGATAGGGCGAGTAAATCCTGATAGATACAGTTCAATATATCACATCACAGTATTCCATAGATATTTTCCAATCAACTATGCATCCTCCTCACACGTTACTCCGGATAGACGTATCACAAGCTCCCCATAGGGATTACACTCACCAGATCCCGGCGGGTAATAAGCCTCCAACGAAATCCAACTACAGGCTGCAGTGGAGGGATGATTTCTCAAGATATCCAAAGCTGATAAGCATCGAGTTGACGAGCAAAACGGAACGAAGGCTGTATAGGCTAACAGGATTAATGTTGATTTTATGGAAACAGACTTTTAGAAAAGAGGAAAATAAAGTTTTTTGAAAACCGGTTTACACTATGCAGAGTTTTCCCTTTCCCTTTTCTCTCCATTTTATAAATCTCGGGAGGAAAAACTCTACACCTCTATTGAAGAGGATATCCAGAGAAGGTATCATTTGTCTATCACATCCTGCACTGGGATTTCGTATGAGGCTTATCACCAGCCGAGATCCGCGGATATCTTGAGAAATCATCCCTCCACTGCAGCCTGTAGTTGGATTTCGTTGGAGGCTTATTACCCGCCGGGATCTGGTGAGTGTAATCCCTATGGGGAGCTTGTGATACGTCTATCCGGAGTAACGTGTGAGGAGGATGCATAGTTGATTGGAAAATATCTATGGAATACTGTGATGTGATATATTGAACTGTATCTATCAGGATTTACTCGCCCTATCGGGTGCTCTGGATTTCTCACTATTGTTTTTAGGACAATAGGGATCCTTATTGATTTTAATATTAATAAGAGCGCTGCATTAGACAATTGTTTGTCACTGACGGGTGGTAATATATATGTCTTTTTAGTTTATGTGTAAATGAATTCTGTATATGGAGAATATGGAGAAGGCAAAAAAAACATATAACGCATGGTCCAATTTGCTCCAGGGGAAAAAAAAAAATTCTGATCCCCCCAGAAGGCAATGGGATATTCCCTGGATCATCAACCGTGTGTTATTACCTATGTAGCGGGTATATGCTTCCCTATTTTTGAATCTGGTGGGGAAACTGTGATGTATGGTTCCCTGGGGCCCACCAGGTGGCGCTGCCACTTTGGGCCCGGGGTTGAGCCATCGTTGCGGTGGCGTACCCCTTTTTGGCCTCTCTCAGCGGTTGTATGGTGGGGCGGGGAACCTGCCGTGCTTGCTGGGAGGGGGTATAAAGGGGGCGGCCATTTTTGGTGGCGAGAGTCGAGTCCCAGGCACCTTCAGCCTGTGGGTGGTGGTTCGTGTCGGTCCTCTAGGCGGCCTAGGCCTAGAGGATGTTCGGAGGTCGTGTTCCATCCCAGGCACCTTTAGCCTGGGGTGAGGTACTCAAATGGAGGTCTGGAGCTCAGTGCCCACCACTGAGTTCCGCGAGGGAAGGAGATCCTAGGGAACCCCGGGAGTGGGTACCCGAATCCGGAAGGCTTAATAGACCGGTGGGAGATACTTGCTTGAAGACCTGGTGCAGCATATTGCCAGTGGCAGGTGGGCCTCTCATCGGAGACCGCCTGTAAGGAAATCCCCCCTCGTTCGGAGACCGCAACCCACTTTCAGGAAGGAAAGTGGAGAGTTCATTGTGTCTGGGCCTACTCACATCCACACCTCCTTTTCTGTTCTGTTCTCTAAGGGAGTCCAACTGATTGTGTTCACTTGTGCATTGAAAAGAATAAAAGAGTGTTGGACTTTAATGGTGTGGGGCTCATTTTCTGGCAGACATTGTTCAAGGTAACTCTCTTTGGAGGCTCCAGGTGCAGAACACCGACCCGAAGTTAACATAAGAACTTTGCTTACACCACACAAACATCTGCGGTGAAGGCTTGGCGTGGTGACCCCGCGCTCTCTCCTCTAAGGTACCCCTAGACAAGAGACAGACGAGATGATAAAGAGAGGAGAGAGAGGAGGCGGCTACACCTATAAATGTTAATATCAAGTTATAATTTTGGTTAGGTTCTTGTCCAATATGAAATTATTTATTAAAGCACTCAGTAAAATATCCAATGGTTTTTGGGAGTTTTCAGGCCCCCTCCTAATCAGAGTTTATGGGTGTAGAATAGATGAGTCACAGGAGGAGAATTACTTTTTTTTTCTTTACTTTCAGTCACCCTACAAGCTGATGTATCTGAGCTAGGGCTACCTAACCTTATTCAACCCTAAATTGATAGAGTAATCAATATATAAACTTTTTTCAACATTGTCACCATCAAAATATAGTCCTGCTTATGTAAACTGAATGACATGTTTTTATTCCTGGTCTGGCGCTTGGCATCATTGGTAGGATGCATTCGCAGGAGATAAACGCAATTCTACTCATCCCCTGGTTGACACATCCTGTGCGTTGGTGCCTAAAATCCTGCTCTAACGATAAATCTTCATAACTAGATTATGTTCACCTTTGCCCCAACTATGACAACTTCCTGATTTGCCTTATCTGGGTCATCAAGTCAACGTTAAAAAGTTTTTTTACGTTCAAATGATAACAAGAAAAGAAAACAGGAAGCAAGCCTGAGAGATTTATCAGTGTTTACTCTAATTGTCTATTCAGATAAAAAGGACTTTCTATGTATACGTTAAATAAACTTTAACGGAAATAGAATGACAGTTAACTGTGGCTTCATGAAGCACATAGTGTGCTAACATTGATTGCTAAAGGTGCCATTAATCTTGCCCTTGTATATTTGCACACCAGTAACCAGGAAGGGACAGCAGGATAATCAGGACTCTACCGTGATGCCAGTCTAACCATAGCCGCAAGGTTGACCCTGTTGATCCTTCATTGTCCATTTGGACGCTAGTTGACTAAGTTGAATTGCTTATCTGTTCTGTCCACACACATGCCAATTTTTTGGCAAGTTCAACCAGCTTTAGATTGTAAGAACAACCTACTGCAAACAGCCAAAAACATTTCATGTTTTTGTAGCCACCCTGGTGGTATGATTATGTCTGATTTATGCATCTCAAAACGGTACAATTGTTTTGCATAGAAATTTGGCGTTTTAAATTTTAGGCCTGTAATTCTTAGTAATAACACGCTTGAATCTGTCCAAACAAGAGTCTAGTAGACATCCCGGGTATGATAAAGTTTGAAACACGAAATTCTAAATTATAATATAATAAATAATTATAAAAAATAATAATAATAAAATGAATTTCCCCACGATTCACTATCGCTCAATTCTGCAAGTATTTTGTTTACTATCGCTATTTTCTAGCTGGTCTAAAACCACTTTTGACGTAAAGGGACACTTTTTGGTTGCCATGGACAATCTCCAGTTTCCAGGCAGAAAGAACAGTATATAGATTGTAGCACTTAGTCACATTTAAGTGACCGGCTGGTTTTGTTTTGGGTCTGTAGCAATTACCTCTCCAGAGTGGATTCTCCGGCTCCGTTGTCTAGGCAAACAAAAATCTCCAGGAATAAGGCCAATGTCCACACATGAGTAAAACCTAATCAGCAAGGCTTTATTCTTTTTTCTCTTTGAGTCAACTTGAAGAGAAAGAGCAGGAAGTTGAAAGAAAATAGGGGAAGGTTCAGGCAAGCAACACTTAAGTTCAGTATATACACTCGTCGCCACTCAAGCCTGAGTGGTTACTGCTCACCCGGATAGTCCCTATGAGAGAAGTCCTAGCAGCCGAGATGGAGCACGGATTTCAGAGACGATGAATCCCCCTTTAGACAGCCTCCAGGCTTCTCCCCGAGACATCAGTACCGTCACTAATCTCCGCCGGGACTGATCTTCCCCTGGACCACTTTTCCTAAAGATGGGCCCCCTACAAACGGGCAGCCTGGGATCCATCTCTGAAGCGTAGGCCCTTGCCAGCGGAGCTGGGCCCACGATGCAGCAACAGAACCTCAGGCTAAAGGTGCCGAGGCCTAAACACACTCGCGCACCTCATGCCATGCGGGCGATGAGGCACACTCACTGGACCAGAGGTCCCCCCTGAACGCCTTGGGGTCCCCCTGGAATCGCCTCGTGCCAAATGGCGTCTGCCCCTTTTGTACCCTCTCCCAGCATGCACAGCGGGTAGACCACGCCCACTGCACGGCTACCGAGAGATGACACCCAAGGTGCTGTGATACCCCCCGTAGCTCAACCCATGCCGGAGGTGACAGTGCCACCTACAGGCAAAGGAGGACACTACTGCCAGGCAGTATCACACCCAGAACAGAGCAGAATTGAATCACAAATTGGTCTGAGCCCAACTACTGGCTCAGACCGCCCATAAATTTACACATAGCGCCCCCAAATATTGGGGGGGGGGGCGCTACAATAATATAAAACTGCATGCAGGGCACTGGACAAAACACTAGGGACAAATGGGAGGTGAAATTATTTCATAGAGTAATGTAATCTGTAAGATTACAGTGTACTGTATGCATTATGAATTTTGGAATTTTGGAATTTGCCACCGGGCTCCGCCCCCCGTGCGTCGTGACGCTCGCAGGGAACAGAGCCTGGCACACAGAGGCATCAAGCGGAGGACACAGCCCGCAGACACAGCGGGGGGACATTGCAGGATCCTGGTGACAAGGTAAGAATGTTGTACCAGGATCCTGCAATGCAATCCCGGGTCTGGCTCGGGGTTACCGCTAATGGTACTGAAATTTAACCCCGAGCCACACTCAGGAATACCGCCAGGGAGGTTAATAGATTTTGCAAGTGACAGACTGTATTAGTCTGTGTAACGGGAGGGCCTGGGGAACCCAGAATCTCTTAGAAAGTATGAGATACCCTTGCTTCAGCTTCCCCAATGCCTCTTATGTGTAAACCACCCTGTGTCTCTATTAGGGGCACAGGGTGAATGAAAACCCCACTATGATCTGTACTAATCAGATTCAATGCTGTATATACGTTGTTGTGACAGGGGTCATTTTGGGCACAGGGTGAGCCAGGAAATAATGGACATTGAGAATATGTATTGGATTGTTTTAAAATGGGTCTGTAATATTATTCCCCAATATTTCCCAGGATCTGTAAATAACTATTTTGTTGATCCTGAACTCAACAGGTTAAATTAGGAGATGCTGATGTGTCACCTGTCTGCTTGTGTAATGTTAATGAACCTCAATAATGCTACAGATCCTTTCATTGTGAGATGTGTATTGGGAGCTCGTTATGTATCTATTGTGTGAAGTCTTTTGAGAAATGGGAGACAGTACGGCTAACCTAAAAGGTCATGCATAATCATTTAAACTGAAATGTGGATTGGGAGACAAAAGCTAGCCTAAAAGGTCATATGTCTGAGCAGTGCCGATCCTGACCTCCCTGGGGCCCTAAGCAAAATTCTGCTAAGGGGCCCTTTACGGTGGCAAAAAATGGGTGTGGTTTACGCGGAATGGTGGGCGTGGCTTACGTGGGCGTGGCTCGGAGGGGTGTGGTTAGAGTCGGAGATGAATGAGGGATGGAGGAAGAAAGAGAGAAAGAAAGAGGGAGAGATAGAAAGAAAGAGGGGTGGAGGGACAGCAGGCCCAGATCCTACACCACAATAGAAATATGTGTATTCCAGAAAGTTTAACAAATCAGCAGATAAAGATACTCCAAACACCTGGTGTTAGCGCTTCAATCATCCCAGCACCATGGTTGTTATGGTGTCAGGATGACTGAAGCGCATTATTTCTATTATTACATTGTAATATAGAATGAAATTATTCAACTCACCATAATGCAGAATCAGTGGAAGCCCCGAGTCCCTCCTTACACCAGGCATTCCCAGCGGAGTCCCCCTTACACCAGGCATTCCCAGTAGAGTTCCTCCTTATATCAGGCATTCCCAGTAGAGTCCCACCTTACACCAGGCATTCCCAGTAGAGTCCCTCCTTACACCAGGCATTCCCAGCGGAGTCCCCCTTACACCAGGCATTCCCAGCGGAGGCCCCCCTTACACCAGGCCTCCCCAGTGGAGGCCCCCCTTACACCAAGCCTCCGTAGCGGAGGCCCCCCTTACACCAGGCATTCCCAGCGAAGGCCCCCCTTACACCAGGCCTCCCCAGCGAAGGCCCGCCTTACACCAGGCCTCCCCAGCGGAGGCCCCCCTTACACCAGGCATTCCCAGCGGAGGCCCCCCTTACACCAGGCATTCCCAGCGGAGTCCCCCCCTTACACCAGGCATTCCTAGCGGAGTCCCCCCTTACACCAGGCCTCCCCAGCGGAGGCCCCCCTTACACCAGGCCTCCCCAGCGGAGGCCCCCCTTACACCAGGCATTCCCAGTGGAGTCCCCCCTTACAACAGGCCTCCCCAGCGGAGGCCCCCCTTACACCAGGCATTCCCAGCGGAGTCCCCCCCTTACACCAGGCATTCCCAGCGGAGGCCCCCTTACACCAGGCATTCCCAGCGGAGGCCCCCTTACACCAGGCATTCCCAGCGGAGGCCCCCCTTACACCAGGCCTCCCCAGCGGAGGCCCCCCTTACACCAGGCATTCCCAGCGGAGGCCCCCCTTACACCAGGCCTCCCCAGCGGAGGCCCCCCTTACACCAGGCCTCCCCAGCGGAGGCCCCCCTTACACCAGGCCTCCCCAGCGGAGGCCCCCCTTACACCAGGCATTCCCAGCGGAGGCCCCCCTTACACCAGGCCTCCCAGGCGGAGGCCCCCCTTACACCAGGCATTCCCAGCGGAGGCCCCCTTTACACCAGGCATTCCCAGTGGAGGCCCCCCTATACACCAGGCCTCCGCAGCAGAGGCCCCCCTTACACCAGGCATTCCCAGTGGAGGCCTGCCTTACACCAGGCATTCCCAGCGGAGGCCTTACACCAGGGTAGGCCCCCCTTACACCAGGCAATCCCAGCGGAGGCCCCCCTTACACCAGGCATTCCCAGCAGAGGCCCCCCTTACACCAGGTGTGATGCCCCAGCAGCAGAGACTCTCTCCGCCGCCATTACGCAGAGGGGACAGTGGAGGAGCCGGCCGGGTGGCTGGCAATAGGAATTAAGCTGCGGCGCCGCCGCCCACCCCCGCCCCTTCCCACATTTCACTCACACACAGACAGACATTAGCGGGGCGGGAGGTGGGCGGTGCCGCAGCTCAATTCCTATTGGCAGCCACCCTGACCCTCCTCTTGGTCTACAAGAAAATGAAAATTGTCTCCGCCCGGCCTGCGGACCTCTAGTGGCGACGGCGGCGGTTGCGGCGGCGGCGAAGATTCGGGGGCCCCTAGTAATTACTCGGGGCCCTATGCAGCTTGCCTAGCAAGCCTATAGGGTGGATCGGCCCTGTGTCTGAGTCATCAAGCTGTAGTTAAGTAGATCATGGAAATTAGCTCTGGTCAAAGATGTATGGTGAGAAGAAAATAAGAAACTCCCCTCTGTGTGTATAAAAGTTGCATTGTTTTTTTAATAAAGAGAGTCTATCTTGGGAAGATACAGAGCGTGTTGTCTCGTTCTTCCGGAAGAATTAATCCTATGGGAAGTGGTCGCCTGACTGTGGAGTATCGGTAGCGAATGTGTGTCCAGGAGAGGGAATCGCTTAAGCGGCGTTAACCCCCTTTCAGATTTGGGGTGCCGTTACAGTCTGGTTGGTCTTTTTTATTCTAAAGCTTGTTGAAAATTGTTGAAATTGCCTAAAAACTGCCATGTTTATGACCAGGGATGAGCCGAACACCCCCCTGTTCGGTTCGCACCAGAACCTGCAAACAGACAAAATGTTCGTGTGAACTTTAGAACCCTATTAAATACAATGGACTCGAACGTTCGAAATCTAAAGTGTTATTTATAAAGGCTAATATGCAAGTTATTGTCCTAAAAAGTGTTTGGGGACCTGGGTCCTGCCCCAGGGGACATGTATCAATGCAAAAAAAAGTTTTAAAAACTGCCGTTTTTTCGGGAGCAGTGATTTTAATAATGCTTAAAATGAAAAAATAAAAGTGAAATATTCCTTTAAATTTCGTACCTGGGGGGTGTGTATGATATGCATGTGAAGTGGCGCATGTTTCCCGTGCTTAGAACTGTCCCTGCAAAAAATTTCATTTTTGAAAGAAAAAAAGTCATTTAAAACTCACTCGCGGCTATTAATGAATTGTCGGCTCCCGGCAATACATTCAAAAGTCATTGATAAAAAAAAAAAGCGTGGGGGTTCCCCAGAATTCAATTACCAGGCCCTTCAGGTCTGGAATGGATATTAAGGGAAACCCCGCCGCAAATTTAAAAAAAAATTGACATGGGGTTCCCCCAAATATCCATTCCAGGCCCTTCAGATCTGGCATGGATTTTAAGGGGAACTCCACCCCAAATTTAAAAAAAAATGGCGTGGAGTCCCCCTTAAAATCCATACCAGACCCCTTATCCGAGCACGCAACCTGGCCGGCCGCAGGGGAAAAGGGGGGGACGAGAGAGCGGCCCCCCTCCGTCCTGAACCCTACCAGGCCACATGCCCTCAACATGGGGAGGATGTCCCCATGTTGATGGGGACAAGGGCCTCATCCCCACAACCCTTGCCCGGTGGTTGTGGGGGTCTGCGGGCGGGGGGCTTATCGGAATCTGGAAGACCCCTTTAACAAAGGGGACCCCCAGATCCCGGCCCCCCCCCCTATGTGAATTGGTAAGGGGTACATTGTACCCCTACCATTTCACGAAGAAAGCGTAAAAAAATGTTTAAAAAAAACACACAAACACCTTGAAAAAGTCCTTTATTTAAAAAAAAAACATTCCAGCGGAGAAATCCAGTGTCCCGCGGCGATCCCGATGTCCAGCGCTGTCCTTCATTGGTTGTGCCTGAGCGGACTTGATGGGGAACTCCCTCTCAGTGTTTTAAATGTATAGGCCCGCCCCTTCTAAAGTTCCCCATCAGGTCCGCTCAGCGGACCAGATGCGGAACATGAGAAGGGGCAGGTCTATACATGTATTACCAAAGTGAGAGCAGTTCCCCATCAGGTCCGCCCCCTCGGTATGTCGGACCCGCCTACGTCATTGGCTTGAGCGGGGAACTTCCTTCACTATGTAAATTTAAATTACACAATTATTTTTTTTTAAATAAAGGACTTTTTCAAGGTGTTTGTGTGTTTTTTTAAACATTTTTTTACGCTTTCTTCGTGAAATGGTAGGGGTACAATGTACCCCTTACCAATTCACATATCTGAAGGGCCTGGAATGGATATTTGGGGTAACCCCACGTCAATATTTTTTTAAATTTGCGACGGGGTTCCCCTTAATATCCATTCCAGACCTGAAGGGCCTGGTAATTGAATTCTGGGGAACCCCCACGCTTTTTTTTATTTTTTATCAATGACTTTTGAATGTATTGCTGGGAGCCGACAATTCATTAATAGCCGCGAGTCAGTTTTAAATGACTTTTTTTCTTTCAAAAATGACATTTTTTGCAGGGACAGTTCTAAGCACGGGAAACATGCGCCACTTCACATGCATATCATACACACCCCCTAGGTACGAAATTTAAAGGAATATTTCACTTTTATTTTTTCATTTTAAGCATTATTAAAATCACTGCTCCCGAAAAAACGGCCGTTTTTAAAACGTCTTTTTGCATTGATACATGTCCCCTGGGGCAGGACCCGGGTCCCCAAACACTTTTTAGGACAATAACTTGCATATAAGCCTTTATAATTAGCACTTTAGATTTCTCCCATAGATTTTTCGAATTTGCCGCGAACACCCCAATTTGTTCGCTGTTCGGCGAAAGGGCGAACAGGCAATGTTCGAGTCGAACATGAGTTTGACTCGAACTCGAAGCTCATCCCTATTTATGACCAACATTATAAAGAAGAGTGAACCTAGCAGTGTGCTTAAATACTGTATGTATGGGGCATGGTCCAGACATGGCTGAGTGAAGACACGCTGTTTGGAGCTCCCGGACCTCCATCCCTGCCTCGACTAGTAGCGGCTAACTGATAGCTAACTGATAGCTTATAGCACGGTATGAATACAGGCGGTAAATATAGGACAAGATCCGCACTGAAGAAAGCCCCTACCGGCATCCCCCAAGGCGATATCCAGCAATACTTTACCTTACAGACGCAAGCTCCGGCTAGGACAACACCACGCAGCACAGGAAACACCGCAGCCGTGAGACCAACCCCTCTCTCGATCACTTCCGGATCAGATAGCGGAGCAGGGAGTGCGATACAGGGGATGGCCATGCTGAGAGCTGCTCCCCAGAGGGAGGGGGACGTAGAGAATATCGAAGGAGATATACGAGCCCTGTTGAAAGCACTCCCTACACGCCAGGACAGAGGCACTCCCTACACGTCAGGATATTGAGGCTTTGGTTATGCGAGTGGAGGAGGCACATCGCAAGGAGATGGATGCGGTAAGGACAGACATTAAAGTCTTGACAGAGAGGGTTGATGAGAGAGAGGGAGCGGTGGTATCCCTGGAGCAACGGGTCGGGGCTATAGAAAAAAAACTGTTGGTGCAGACAGATACAATGGTGGACTTTCAACTCCATATGGAAGTTTTAGAAGATAGAAGCCGCCGGAATAATTTACGGCTAAGGGGCCTCTTGGAAACATCAGATACGGACATAGAGGATCTTGGGAAACTGGTGGAATTAATATTCCGGAAGGTTATGAAGCTCCCCCAGATGATAGTGGAGCTAGATAGAGTACATAGAGCTTTGGGCCCCAGATCTAAAAATCCGGCGAGACCTAGGGATGTAGTATGCCGCTTACACAATTACCAGCAAAACGAGCAGATATTAAGAGCAGCATGGGAGATGGGCGATATTGAGTATGAGGGAACTCATATCAAAATATTATCAGACTTATCTAGAGCTACCCTACAGCGTAGAGCCTGGTTGCGCCCGATCCTGAACTTAGCAAGAGATAAGGGGTATTCATATAGGTGGGGATACCCTTTAGCGGTTACGTTCCGTAAAGCATCAGCTTCATTTACATTACGCACACCAGTTGACTTGCCGGAACTTTTTGCTTTCTTGAATGAACCACCTATTAAAATTCAAAATTGGCTATCGCCCATTACATATATAGGGGGCCATTTAGGAACCTCATCCACACAAGGACAAAGGAGGAATTCTCAAGTAGTCCAACAGCAACCTCCTAGAAGGAGATCCCAGCCCCTAGAGGGAGATCTAAGCCAACAGAGGGGATCTAGCTTTGGAAACAAAGACAAGACAGCTGATATTGGCACCGGAATGGATACTATCAGTATACCATGAGCAACCTCAGGGATTTTGAAACCCGATAAGACTGTATTTTACTTTACTAGTCCAAGGAGCTCCCATACTAAGATACTAAGATACATACTAAGATACACAGTTGTGGACACTGGAGAGGAAGCCGTTGGGCTACAGTGTATTGATTTTGTAGGTAGTATGGCATTTTGGAAGTAAAGGTGGGATAAGTATGGGAGACATGTAAAGTAACTAGTTTGGAGGGGTTTGAGAAAATGCAGCCTTTAGTAAAAGGGTTTGGGGAATGTGGGGGTTGATATATTGAATTTTATTAGGTTCTTGGATCCTTTTTTCTTTTTTTGAGGAGATGAACTCTCTCATTTCCCCCCCCCCCCCCCCATACACCTCCGAAATAAGAAAGAAAGAGACGCTAGGGGAGTATTTATTAGCCTGGAATACAGGATTGCTAAGTCCCCCTTAAGGGAGGCGACTTGGGAGCTTGGAATTGGATGGCTGAGCCCCATTATTGGGGAAAAAAAATATTTATTTTTTTATTCTTTTTATTTTTTCTTTTCCTTCTTGGTTTGGCACATTATAATATGCACGGTCTGCACATTTATAGGGGTTCCCTTCTTATTTTTTTTTGGAACCCCCCTAGATCGACTGTTAAGAAAAAAAAAGAGAAAAAAATGTGTTTTTTTTTTTTGTTTTTTTTTGTTGTCTTGTTTGGTTTGGTCCTAGATATTATGGACATGGCACATTGAAAGCACCTTCATGTAAAGAAGGGGCCTGTGTTTCTTTTGGGGAGGAATAAGATAGTACACTGATTTTTTAAGGAAAGGGAAAGGAGAAAAGGGAAATTCTTTCTTCTAGGAGGAGAATGGAAAGATCACAATTTTAAGCACCTTCTTTTCTCACCTTTTGTTGTTTTTTTTTTTGTTTTTTTTTTTTGTTTGTTTTTTCACAGCTAACACTAAATAAAGAAATTAATATAAGAGGTGATGGGTATACACTACCAATTCCCTTTTTTTTTTTCCCCCAGAAGGGGTCCCCCCACCCCTCCCCCAGCCTCCTTCTGGGGAGGAGGGAGGAGGGAGGGGAAAGAGTGGAGGCTCGGAGATGAGTAATATTAATAAGCATTCCAAATCGGGGGAAGATTGGAGGAGGGAGGGGAAAGGGAAAGTTGGAGGGGTTCCTTTATTATGATTTATTTGGTATCCCCATGAAGAGGGGAAGGAGCAGATAGGAGAGGACGGAGGGGAGGGAGGGAGAATTTGTAGGCCGTGTAGCAGACTGGAGGTTGGGGTGGAGGGGGGGGAGGGTGGAGGAGAGAGAGAGGAAATTAGCAGAGGGAAGAGGGAATTTTCCCTCACAGTAGAGGGACTCTATTGAGGGATGTTTTCTACAAGGCAGGGATTTTCAGGAGGTCCCATATAAGGATTGTAAACATTATAGGGTTTTTATCCCTATTTAATACTATTAAGTAACCATATAAAAGTCAGAAATGGAATTATGAATATAGTTAATAATGAAGTTACTGACGGCATTCGCCTCTCTCTCTTCTTCGTACCCCCCTCCTTTTCCCCTCCTAGGTATTGAGGGCTTGGGGAGGGGTGGGGGTTCGTGGAGAGCTCTAATTCTGTTCATGTTTGACCTATATCTCCAAATAGATTGACGCTCAAATACTGTTTATCCGGTGAGCGTCTTGTTTTATAGTGATAAACAACTATTAACTTTAGGTACTGGGGGGCAAATTTTTTTTTTTTTTTTTTTCTTTTTCTCTTTTTATTTGATTTTTTGTGTTTTTTGTCCTCCCCCCCCCTTTTTTTTTTGTCATTTGTAGGATATGGAGACCCTAAATGTGCTTTCACTTAATGCCAAAGGGCTAAATACGCCGGAGAAAAGACGGGTACTTTTACATGATTTACAGCGTCTGAAAACGGACGTTGCATTTATACAAGAGACACATTTCAGAGAGGATAAAATACCAATTTTAAAAAGTCATCTATTTCCAATGGTCTACCATTCTACTAATCAAATGGCTAAGTCTAAGGGGGTTTCTATTTTGGTCTCAGGGAGAATACCCTGGTCCTGTATAGATGTAGTTAGGGACGCGGCAGGTCGTTTTCTGTTTGTGAAAGGTAAGGTGGGAGAGGTAGGGGTAACGTTAGCAACATTATATGCTCCTAATGAGCGTCAGGAGACTTTCCTAGGTAAGGTGCTTTAGCGACTGATGGAGTTTACTGAAGGACATCTGATTTTAGGGGGAGATTTTAATATACCATTAGTCCCAACAGAAGATACCACCCTGGGGTCATCATCAATCTCCTTTAGTAGGCATAATCATATTTCTCAAATTCTCCATAGAAACCAACTGGTGGATATTTGGCGGCTGCTCCATCCCACTGAAAGAGATTACACTTTCTATTCTAATCCCCACAAATCATATTCGCAAATAGACTACTTCCTTGTTCCACACGCCCAATTGCACTCAATACAGAAGGCTGTCATAGGTTTAATCACTTGGTCAGACCATGCACCCATACTTATGACATATGTTCTGGGGGACCCCATGATGACTCGGTCCAAACAGTGGAGATTGAACGAAAGCCTTTTACAGGATCAAAGCATCTTGGAGGATGTTACTAAAGAATTAGGATTTTATTTTGCCACAAACGATACCTCAGACTGTGACCCAGGTATTATTTGGGAAGCTCATAAGGTGGTCATTCGCGGGGTATTAATTAAACAGGGGGCCAGGATTAAGAGAAAACGTACAGAACAGCTAAAGCTACTTCTTGAAGAATTAGCCACACTGGAGGCTCGACATAAACGGACACGATCCCCCTCTCTAGAGAGGGATCTTGGTAACAAACGGACACAAATTTCAGAACTCCTTTTTTTTTAAAGCTAAAGCGACAATACAGGTCTGTAAAAGATTCTCATATGAGTCTGGAGATAAATGTGGGAAATTACTGGCTAGGACCCTACGGGAGCAGAAATTAAAGAATTATATCCCATGTCTTATTTCATCTAGCCAAGGTAGGGCTACGAAACCAAAAGAAATAGCACAGAAATTTCAGGAATTTTACGAGTCCCTTTACAATACACAGACAAAGCCCCCCACACAGGAGCAGATAGATTTGTATCTTGTATCATCAGCCATGCCCCATCTAACAGAGGAAGATAGGGATGATCTTGAAAAACCCATAACTATGGAAGAATTACAAAGAGTAGTAAACTCCACTAAACTGGGTAAAGCACCAGGGCTGGACGGCCTAACGGCCCAATACTATAAAACACTTTTTACATCCCTAGCTCAATATATGCTTAAGCTATTTAATGCACTAGGGTCATCAGCAACATTGGCCAAAGATACCCTGCTAGCTCATATTTCGGTCATCTTAAAAGAGGGAAAAGATCCAACTTCTTGCGGAAGCTATATACCAATCTCTTTGCTTAATCTCGACCTTAAGCTTTTCACTAAAATTTTAGCAAATAGGATTCAAAAGTGTATCCCTAATTTGATACATCTTGATCAGGTGGGATTTGTGCCCACACGAGAAGCACGTGATAACACTACAAAAGTTATCAACCTACTACAGATAGTAAATGCAACGCAATTACAATGTGTCTTCCTAAACACGGACGCGGAGAAGGCCTTTGACAGGGTAAACTGGAGTTTTATGTTAGCGGTTTTAAAACATGGAGGTTTCGGAAGAAGGATGCTACAATGGGTTTCCTCCATCTATTCGTGCCCGAGGGCCCAGGTGCGGGCTAATGGCATACTATCGGAGACCTTTCTAATTTCAAACGGGACACGACAGGGGTGTCCCCTGTCGCCACTTCTATTTGCCCTGTCATTGGAACCGCTTCTGTGTACAGTACGTTCAAATCAGGACGTTGCAGGAGTACATATAAAGAATATTGAAAGTAAAATCTCGACGTATGCTGATGATATACTATTTTCGCTGACGAATCCTTTGATTACGATCCCCAATTTAATGAGGGAATTTGAGAAATATGGTCGGCTTTCCAACCTTCGCATTAATTTTGATAAATCAGAGGCAATGGGGGTTAATTTACCACAAACGCTGGCTACGCAACTGGAACAAAACTTTAAGTTTAAGTGGACTAATAAAGCACTAACATATTTGGGCACTTTTATCCCGCCGAACATAGCTAAGATTTTTGAGCTAAACTTTCCCCCATTGTTGCAAAAAATTAAGATATTATTAAATAAGTGGAATGCTGGTCTATACACATGGTTGGGACGCTGTAACATCATTAAGATGAGCATTCTCCCTAAATTTTTATATTTATTTCAAGCCCTACCGGTGTATATCCCGCCTATCTACTTTAAACAGAGACAGAAAATAATTTTTGACTTTATTTGGGCAAGCAAACATCCCCGGGTGCAACGGAAGCAATTAATGCTCCCTAAAAGAAATGGGGGATTGGCGGTACCAGATATAAGGGGATACTATCAAGCAATACATTTGAGCAGAGTCATTGATTGGAATAGACATAGAGATTTTAAGCTATGGGTTCAGATTGAGCAGGGCCAAATATCAATACCCTTAGGCAGAACTCCATGGTGTTTCCCCTTTTTACCTAGAGAGGTGACCAAACACCCCTTAATAGGAAACACGGCGAAACTTTGCTCTAAGATTCTCCCTATGGTTGGCATAACTCCTACCACGTCCCCCCTGTATCCAATACTGGGGAATCCTCTTTTCACACCAGGTTATGAGGATGTGGCATTTAGACACTTGGTGAATAAGGGATGTATACAAGCATCCAATTATATTAAGGGAGGAGTTTGGTTGACAATTGGAGAATTAATTGAACAAAGAAATGACTTTAGACTAAAGTTCTGGAATGCTGTACAGATTACCCACTTCTTTAGCACCCTCCCATCTCCGGGACAATTTGATAGACCATTTAACAGATTTGAGAAATTATGTGCAGAGGAGGGGAAAATGTCACATACTCTATCGGCTAGCTATGAAATACTGACGATACTGCCTGAAATTCAGTCTCTGAAATGTGTTCAGGACTGGGAAAGGGAATTGGGAGAATCTTTCAGCTCGGAACAGCTACAGCACATTTTTGGGTTCACACATGAATCCTCAATATGTGTTAAAATACAACAAACGAATTTTAAGATCCTTACCAGATGGTATAGAACGCCAGTGAGTTTAAAGAAAATCTACCCTGACACTTCAGACTTGTGCTGGAGATGTCAGGTGGAGAAAGGTACTATGTTACATATTTTTTGGAGCTGCCCCAAATTAAGAAAATTTTGGATGGAGGTTAGACGAATTCTCCAAATTTGTTCAGACCAAAGGATACCGGAGGATCCAGCGTTTTTTCTTTTACACGCGAACCAGATAACAGGGAAAGAATACAGAGAATCTTGCATAGGCCACTTGTTAGATGCCGCTAAAGCGTGCATCCCTCTGAAATGGAAATCAGTAATACCGCCGACGATAGGAATGTGGATACGTAAAGTTTAAGAAATAAGCCAATTAGAAGACCTAGTGCTTTCTGCACGCCACCAGCAGGAATGCTATTCCAGGACCTGGTCTTCTTGGAACGCCTTCCTAGCCTCAGAAGAGGGAAGAACCCTCCTTGATACAAACTAGGATAATCAAGGGGGAGGCATGGAAGTACTTGTCTAACCAGCCGGATGGCATTGAGGGAAGTACATGGGGGTCTCCCGATGGGAATTCTTCCCATATTAGGTCCTACATTTTTCCCCTTTTTTTTTTTTGTTTTGTTTGTTGTCTCTATTTTTGTCTCGCTGAATTAATAGATCATAAATATAACTAAGAGATGGATTTGGTTATAGATGAGATTGTAGATAAGGGGGTAAGGAGAGGAGATGTTTGATTATATATTCATGGTCGATAGGAGTATCGTTCCTTTTTCTCTTCTTTTTTTTTTTTGTGGGCTTCAAAATCAAGAAGGTTAATCAGGGGGGATTGAATACCCCCCCCTTGGTATTGATATATATATGCTTTGGTTTACCCCCTAGCTTATTTGGATTATCTATTTGTTTATGTAATGTCAGATTTGTGATATGTCTATATGTTTGAATAAATTTATAAATTTGAAAAAATACTGTATGTATTTTGCTGTTCGGCTAGAGTTAAGGTTTATACCAAACCTGTGCAGGAAAAAGCATCAGGTTCACTGAAATGTCACCTCCCAAGCAACCAATATTAAAGCTGGGTACACACTATGAGGAAATTGAAAGAAAAATTCCGTACAAGGCACGATCATTCGATTTTCATATAGTGTGTACACAACTTTCGACATCTGATGCAGACTTTGCAAACTAAAATTTCTGAAGAGACAAACTCCAAAAATGTTCTTGTACGTGAACAGAATAAATGATTATCATTTAATGTGTACTGTTTTCAAGCGGTTTTCATATTAGAAAAACCAGATACGAAAGACTGCACATGATCAGAGACAATAAACAACAACAAAAAAATACTTTTTCGTACAAGAATTTTCTTCATTATTTCCTTCCGCAGTTCCGACTTGCTGTGAAACATCGAGGAAAACCTGACGATCTTTTTTCTCGTAGTGTTTACCAGTGTCGGGACAAGGTCACCTAGAGCCCAGGGTGAACATGCCGAACTACGCTCCCCCAAATGTATGAGCAATATGTATCAGCAAAAAAACCCCCACAAAAACACTGAGCACAAATCTGCATGCTTACCGCCCAAGCAGGAATTCCCCCTCCTCCCAGTACAAATCCACATCCCTGATAAAAAATCCCCCCAGTTTAAATGCCCCCCCACCAAAAAAAGCACCCTTCCTAGCACAAATCTTCTACTCCTAAAATTATTTACCTCCTAGTACTCTTCATCTCCCTCCCACTTCAAATCCCCCCCCTCCATTCCCCCTCCCTACATATATCCCTTTAAATCACCACTCTTAGCACCCCCCAGAACGATACTTCCCCCTGCTACCCCCCAAATTCCCCACCATCTCCTTGTTGCGCCCCCTACCTCACATGTTACCACAGTGCCCAGGGCAGCTTCCCCTCCTGCCCACCCCTTGTCCGGGCTCTGGTGTTTACCCAGCTTTAGTGAGTGCCAGCACTGTCATATGAGGGCATAGAAAGAAAATGTAGCTCTGTGTAAGCTCAGAACCTACTAAGGCCTTCCTATCCTTACTTCTGGTGGAGATTGAAAGACAGGTGAGTATGCGCTGCGGGGAAATGGGCCATTGTTATGAAACTGTTGCTTTATCCTGTATTCAAAAAGTAATGGTTTGCTTTAGTTTGGACATCCTCAGCCCATATTTTGTGTCTTGGCTATCAGTTTGATAAATTTGGTCATGCAAGTGTAGCGCTAGCCCCCAAGAGGGCCACGGGTTTTGTGTCCCAGGTTATATTCCCGCTAGTGCAGCAGCCAGGCAAACAGTAGTTTCCACACCTCTGGATCAGGATACACATTCTAGAGGTTGCCTTTTTAAAGGTTTTTGCAGCAATAACTTGGAAGGGGTTCAGGGAGCTGTGGGATACCCCATGTTACTAAGAGGAACAATGAGGATACTCTTCCTTGTAGACAGCCTTTAAGCAGTGGGACAGTAAGTGGACAGCACTTGGGCACCTCTAGCAATGTTCCAGGCCAAGCAAGCCTTGCACTCTGTGCAATGGGGGTAGAAGTAAAAAAGAAGATTGCACTTGAATGCGTCCAAGGTATTAAAGGCATTCAAGCTGTTTGGGAACCCATCAGTACTTTTGAACAACATTCATCAAGTCATCAAATGTACTGAGGCTATTCATACAAATTATTTTATGACTGTCCATTTGAAAATCTACTCGTTAATAGCCAGCTTTAGATATTCTTCTACAGTCAGTGCTGCCAATGCCCATTCCTTGCTTGATTTTCTGTAAAAACATGACGAAAAATAGGTAGGGCCATGTAACAATTTTAGTTGCCATATAGTTACGTTCAAGGCCAAGGCAATGGAAAGTGCATCTCCCCATCAGGGTCCCGTAGGCATTTAATGTCCCTGCAGGGGATCCTACTATAGTCCACTGAAAATAAGGTACCTGTAATCACTTTTGAATAGATGTCTTTAACTGTTACATCCTAAAATCTTCAGGAGGCCCAGTTGGGGAGCTACAGAATAATGACTCCAGTCTTAAGCCCTGTACACACGATCGGTTTTACCGATGAAAACAGTCCGATGGACTTTTTTCATCGGACAAACCGATCGTGTATGGGCCCCATCTGTCTTTTTTCCATCGGTGAGAAAAAATAGAACATGTTTTAAATTTATCCGATGGAAAAAAAACAGCCGACTGGTTGAGACCCAATAAACAGTTCAATACGGTGGGGTGAGCAGGTCGAGGCACTGTCCTGATAAGTAAACTAAACCACTGTGAATTCACCAGCGGTTGCTAAAGCCCATAGCTTGTGAAAGAACCTAAACCTTCAGGGTCTCTACCAGCGACCCCAGAGAACAGAAACAGGAGTACCTTCGCTGCGTTGTGGCCCCTATCAGGGGGAAGATGTCCCTCCAAGAGAGTTACCAGAGGCCCCTCTGTCACCGGGTTGATGCTGCTCCGTTTTTTCAGAAGGGTGACCTCTCCGGCCTCCTCGCCTCAGATACGAGCCCCATCCACCTCAGGGACCCTCGGACAAATCCACCCTTGCGGGACCCAGTCAAAGTCACTGAGCCCCAGGCCTCCGATGTAGTACCTCACCCCAGGCTTAAGGTGCCTGGGATGGACTCAAACACCGCTCCGGCCAGGCCATGGGCACCTAGGCCGGAACGCCGAACCGCCAACACCCAGGCCTAAGGTGCCTGGGCGCGGGATGCAGAAGAAGAAGAAGACCTCGTGGCGAGGGCGTCTCTCCCCTTTTTATCCTCCCGTGACACCACAGCAGGTTCCCCGCCCCGCTGTACCACCGCCGGAATGGGACAAAAAGGAGACAGCACTGTGGCAATGATTCTACCTCGACCCGCGGGAACATCGCCACCCACAGGTCAAGGAGAATAGCACACCACCAAGTCCTCCACAATTTGAATGGTGTAAATCCTTTCATAATTAGCACATCCTGGATCATACTACCACCCAGATGTACCCCTAAATTTAGACCCCCGCTACACATGTAAGGCCTACCTATCAGTTTAAAACAACTCTTTTAGCTAAATAGCAGAAAACAGAATAGCCTACACAGTAAAGTGTAACCGATCCTAGATGGTGAGCAGGATTTTGAATTTTATTAAGAGCCCTTCCACACAAAGCCATTTGTATTTTAAGTTTAATGGTATTTTAAATTACTTTCACAAATCACCATCTTATCTCTGAGTTCCAGACACCTGAAATCCTCTCCATTAAACTTTTTTCTGTCTTTTACACTATGTAGCATGGCTGGAATACGATTACTGAGCCTTACACGCTTATTGTTTTAAATAAACCCAGCTCGCTATGTACCGCTGTCAGACGGCGCTCGGGAGAAAAGACTGAGCGCAGAGCATGTAATCAGATTATCAGGTGTGCCGAACATGTCCTTGTTAAACCTACCAGGGACTTTATTTTCATCACTCTCCTACCGATTTTACAACGCTTAGCCTCCCTAGAAAAGGTTATTTTCATAAAGTCCGAGGGACACAAGATGTTATGGTAATCTGCAGACAGAGCTGCTAAGCCACATAACATGATTACATTCCATTCCGTTCAGGGGGAAAATACAATCTTTATACCAGTAACTAAAGTCAATTCTCCGAGGGGGGATATACTTGGAAAATGTTTTTGTTACAGCCAAATATCCTGGAAACAGAATAAATTAATCTATTTTCAGAACCAAACTCTTTGTAGCACTATCCAAAATAACATTTTGTGACATTGCTCAATTAAAAGTGGAACATCATCTTAAATTAAAAAATACATATTTCTTTTTTGGAAGGATTACAATGCTTCAAACCAGTGGTGTTTTGAAATTTTGCATCCCCAGCATCTCACTCTGTGCAGGTGTTTCTTCATTAACGTATATTTAAATGGCAGCTATAGACCTTATTGTAGGGTTAGGCAGGCCATAGATAATGCGATAAATCACTCAATTCCCCCTTCTACACAGTCAGCATTGATGGGGAATCCCTCGCGCAGAGCTATTGTGTTCTCCTGGTAGGAGGGGGGGGCGTGAGGAGCCATCCCTGCCAGGAGAACACAGTGATTATTGCTAGAGGCTATAGCTGCTGGCAATAATCGCATGCTGGAAATCCGACATGCTGGCCGTTGGCCGTACCCAAGTCGATCAACTTGGGTACATTCAGTCTGTCCATAGATGGTTCGAATCTCAGCCGTTCCCTGCTAAACTGGCTGAGATTCGAACCATCTATGCCTGGCTTTACAGGCTGAAATGCAAAGGTCATATTATTAACTTGTACTTCAAAATGGTTTGTAAGTATTAAATGTTACATTCTAGGGTGATAACGCTACTCTTCCATAGATATAGTACAATAAGTAGCATTGTCACAGTAGGACAGGAAGTGTTGCTGGCAATAAAGGAAAAAAGGGGAAAAAAAGTCTACAAAAAGAAAAAAGCAGCCAAATCTAAAGCTACCCACAAGATTTCTCCCATTCAATCCCATGGGTTGAACAAGAGAAACAACTAAATTTCCCCAGCCATGCTAAACAGGGTGGATGGACAAATCTCTAGCGCCAGCTGTCAAAATACCCAAACAGTGAATGCATCTGATTGAATGCAGGCACTGTTCAGCCTGGCTCCTTTGACAACAGTCGATTAAAAAACTGACTTTTTGTGAGCCGAGTTGTATCAGTAGGGCCAGCCACGGGACAAATTTTGGCTGATTCAGCAGGAATGAGCTAAAATTCAAACCATGTCTGGCCTGCTTAAAGACTGGCAAGCTGGCATAATGACGGTTCAGTTTCTGGCCTTAACCTTTTCCCTGCCAGCAGCGTATGGCATACGCTAGTAGAAGCAGGGAGACTTAGACACACTCCCGGTTGTAGTTTAAATCTGACAAGCCAACTGTTGTCTATTAGATGGAATTGATTGGGTAACTGTACAGCCCCTCAATCACTTCCACACCCCCCCCCAGTGCATTCTGCCCCCCACATGTGCCCACGCCATGTTTTCCAGGATCCACCTGCAGGCTGGGGAACAACATAGTAAGTGGCACCAGATAGAAGGGACAAAGGTAAGCGGAAGGAGAACACCTGTTTGTTGATTTCCCCTATCTATATTGTAGTAATAACACAGAAGCGACATGCATTACATCAGCTCCGGATCTGGCTGTCACTTTGCTGTCACTTTAGCTTCAATGAAGAACAGGTGAGACATCAGGGAATGAAAAAAAAAACTGATGTATCATGAAAGAGAATTTGTCATAACCAAATAGTATTATATAGGGGACTTTTGCTTTAGTGAAATAAAATTGGAATAATAAAATTTTCCTCTAGCACTTAAAACCCCCTACAGAAAGTTTGAGCCCCCTTCCCCCTCACACACATGTACATATGAAGGTAAACATATGCGTTGGTGGGTGTCTACATGTGAAGATATTGATTGCACTGCACATGTTACATGTTACTGCGCAAAGCAGAATGAGAGAATTTTTTTTAGATCCTTCAGCCTAACTCTAAATTGACAACTTTTATGTAAAGCACCATCTACGGAAAATGTATTGCTGTTTCACGTGCGAGTGCATTTTTTAACTTGTTTTTTTTAACCTGTTGGATATCTATTATATGGTGCAACCTCATCTTTTATTTTGTAACAAAAATTGGGTAATATATTTCATTTGTGTGCCCTAAAATAGTGTATTTTTTACTGAAATTTTGCACTTGATTAACCATTGTGCTAATATCCTGTAACATATACAATTGTAACTACCACTTTATTCCCCAGGGTTTCTGCTAATGTTTTGGGGGTTCTAAGTAATCTATGTAACCTTTAAGCCTCGTACACATGGGCAGAATGTTGAGAGACATTTGTCGGTAGGAAAAAAAAAATGTCCGACATTCTGCCTGTGTGTATGATGGTCTGTCCGACAGAAGCCGGATTTTCGTCTGGCTTCTGTCAGACGTGCATGCTGGCAAACCAGCAGCCGACTGACTCCTGATCAGCACTCTCAGCCAATGGCAGAGAGCCCTGATCGGATTGTTCTTGCGGTGGGGGGCATCCCCCTGTCAGAACACAACAGCTCAGTGGGGGAGATCGCTGGACTAACCTTGCATGTTTAGTACAGTGGCTCCCGACTGGAGCTGTTAATTTGTTTGCATGCAACTGTAGTGTGTACCTGGCTTAAGGCTCAGGCAGAAAAATGGTTAACTATAGCTGTTACCAATAGCTATAATTCCAACTGTTCCGGGAATTAGTGTAGCCCAGGAACATACATTGTGGATACTACATTATGAGTATGTATTTTGGATAGTGAAGATGTTTACAAACCACCGTTATGCAATTCTAGGATCAAGGAGCTCAAGAGAACATCAAAACACATCACATTATGGAAGGAGTTGTCTGAACAGAGTGAACTGAGTTTTCTTCCCAGTGCCATATACACAGTTTCCAAGACAAGTAGACAATGGTAAAAACCTGGTATGTGAACTTAGGTCAGATCCCAAAGACATACAAAGATAGATTGTGTCAACACTGTCATTATCAATGACTTGGCGCATTAGACAGACATTGTTAATCAGTCTATTAAGCAGGTTAACCTTTGCATGCAAGTTTACATTTCCACCTGTTAAGCAGAGTATTTACTGACCGAAAATTGGACGGTTCAGCAGGAATGGCCAAATTTCGCTCTGTGTGTACCCCTGTCTGTTCAACAGAAGCTGGTCTAACGACTGGCTTCTGTCAAATGGTCATGCTGGAAAACCAGCATTCAATCAGCGCTTGCAGCCAATGGCTGCATTGTGAAATTACTGTATTCTGGTGAAGGGGGCAGGAGGGAGCCCCATTTTCAGAACATGATAGTGCAAAGAGGGAGATCCCTGCATCTACATCTCTTGTGTGGATGCAGGTATCTCTGAGTTTGTTTTAACCTGCTGGTTGAGCGAAAACAAAAATCAAGGTGTACACATGCTAACTTAGCCCTAGACATTACAGTAGGTTCACTTTGGCTGTGTGGGCTTGTCCTGACTGCCAGACTATAAGATGCCAAGAGCTAGTGGTAGAGAGGTGCTGGACATGGATTTTCACGAATTATCAAAATGTGGACAAAGTCATTATATAGGTCCAATTGGCCTTTATTTGGCAGCTAACTACAAAGCTGGGGAGAGAGAAGCGAGAAATCCAAGTGTAATAGGTCAAAGAGAGCAATAAATGAAACATTCTTAAGAGTCCAAAGCTGGAAACAGGACATGTGTTTCAGGGCCACACAATACCCTTTCAACAGGGCTGGGTGAAATGGCAGAGTGTTAAATGGACTCAAAAGTACTCCTATGCAGACTGCAAGCAGAGGATGTTATAGACAACAGGCAGTGCTGGTTCAATTCCCCCTGCCCACTCTACACAGAGAACTGAGTGATCAAAGACCGCTAATCACTCAATTCTTGGATCCACTCTGAGCACAGAGCGGTGACTGTCAGTCACCACCCTCTGCTGTGCCCCTCCAGGGATCACTGGAGTGCCAGACTATGGAGGAATGCGCTGCTGAAAGCCAGCCGGTCCTGCCCCCACCACAGTCCAGCACTACTGTTGGCATAGCAGAGAGTGGTGACAATCAGGCACTCATATGCCAGTCAACCATCTGGACGGATCCCAACATTGTCGGGAACCTGCATAGCCTGGACCTGGAGTAACATCAGCCGACAGCTTTAGCAGAAATAAGTGCACTCCTGTGATCCACTGGAGAAGTGTGGCCAAAAAGAGCTTTGGTCATAATTCTCTTTTGACTGCTTACATTTTTACTTGCTTAGAAGAACTTGTGGAAAACTCTGTGTGTGTTTACTATTTACAATTTTTTGTGCATAAAAAAAAGGAGAAAAACAGGGCGCCGGGTCAGTGTAAGCAAAACTAACAATACTTTATTCCAATATTCACATCTAAGAAACTTGCAAACTGCATGTAGAGGTGCTGTGATATTGTGTGTGAGGATCCAGGACGGTAGACAGGGTGGACTGGAGGGCTGCTGTAAGTGTCCAGACTCGCTGGTGAAGACAGCTGAGGCTAACAGCGTCACCAAACTCCAAAAAACTCCCACCGCCGAAAAACCGAAGGAACTACTGCCCACACTAGCCGGGACCCACTGCATAGGTGAGCAAAAGCCCGGCGGCGTCACCGGCTCTCGTGCACCTCTAGGAGCTGCAGCAAACACAAGACACTGAAGGTGTGGAGGAGGCGGTCCTCAACACGTTTTTGAGGCCCAGCCTCTTTCTTTAGGCTAACCCGCCCCTCCTGGAGGGGGAGAATATATACGCTTACACAGACAGTGATGGGGCTAATCAGGGAGGGAATGGGCGGGGAAAGACTGTCTAGGAGAACGCTCAACAGAAGAACTCCGGAAAGCTGAGGATCAAATATCGATCTGGACAGAGCGTGTGGAGGAAATTGCAAAAGCAATAATTTAAGATTGATAAAAATTATGAAAGTTATATATGTAAAAAGAAACAAAAACAGACGATGGCGGAGCTACCAGGGTTGCAATAGTTGCATTCGCGACCGGGCCCTGGCATTCCGCCACTGTCCGGGGGCCCAGCGGGGTTGCTGGTCGTACAGCTCTGAGCTGAGAGCGTGTCTCTCATACAGCTCAGAGCCAGTGTTCTATCGAATACTGCCTCCCGTCCTCGCTCTGTCCTCTCTAGCACAGGATGAGAGAGGAGACAGCCGGTCTGCTCATTCTCCCCCTGACTCTCTCCTCCTGTGTGTGCTCTGTGGGAAGTCAAGTGTGAACCTAACGTGTTCACACTTCCCGCAGTGCACATACAGGAAGAGAGAGTTAGGGGGAGAATGAGCAGACCGACTGTCTCCTCTCTCATCCCATGCGAGAGAGGACAGAGGGGGGAGGGAGGACAGGAGGCAGTTTTCGATAGAACATCGGCTCTGAGCTGTATAAGAGTCAGGGGGAGAATGAGCAGACCGGCTGTCTCCTCGCTCTGAGCTGTATGAGAGACATGCTCTCAGCTCAGAGCCGTGCTGAGGAGACAGACGACATTCATGAGCACTGATAGGAGGCAATAATAGGCACTGATAGGTGGGATTGATGAGCGCTGGTGGGCAATGATAGGTGGGATTGATGAGCGCTGGTGGGCACTGATAGGTGGCACTGATAGGTGGCATAGCTGAGCACTGATAGGCAGCACTGATAAGCATTGAGCACTGATAGACAGCATTGATGGCCACTGATAGGCTGCACTGATGAGGAGGCACTGATAGGTGGCATTGATGAACACTGATAGGCGGCACTGATAAGCTTCACTGGTAGGCGGCAATGATAGGTGACACTGATAGGCGGCATTGATGAGCACTGATAGGCGGCACTGATAGGCAACACTGTTAAGCTGCACTGGTAGGCGACATTGATGAGCAATCAATTGATCGATGACTTTCTCAGACCTCATGTTGAAGGGCTGGTATCGTATCTACAGGATACAACTGACCTTTTAAGAACCTTAGATGGCATTTCTGTGCCTGAGGGATCTTGGTTGGTGGCACTTGATGTTGAGGCCCTCTACAACTCCATACCACACCAACTTGGTGTGGAGGTTGTGGAGGGCTTCATCACCGAGGATGGGGGCATCTCTCGGGCCTATATCTCGTTCATTTTGAACCTTCTCGAATTCATTTTATCTAACAATATTTTTTTGTTTGGAGACTCCCACTACCTCCAGATACAGGGGGTGGCAATGGGGACCAAGTGTGCCCCCTCCTGCGCGAACCTGTATCTGGGGGGGTGGGAGAGAAACCTCTTTTTTAGAGAGGATTTACAGAGCCATTTGGATTTTATCCCAATATGGCGACGATTCATTGACGATATTTTCTTTATTTGGACCGGCCCCAGAGATGCCCTTACCACTTTCCTTGATTCCTTAAAGATCAATAACTTTAATCTCAAATTCACTTTTGAAATTAGCCAAAGGGAGTTGACCTTTCTGGATCTCAAAATCAACATCAAAACTGATGGTACCATCAGCACCTCCCTTTATCGTAAATCTTCGGCTGGAAACTCCCTGCTGCATGCAGGGAGTGCCCATCCCAAACCTCTGATCTCAAGTGTGCCCTATGGGCAATATTTGAGATTGCGGCGGAACTGTAGCAGTTCAAAGGACTTTGAACATGAGGCTAAACTATTGAGGGCCCGTTTTTTAGAACAAGGTTACAGCAACAAGTGCCTTAAAAAGGCTTATGCTAGAACCAAAAAACAAAATAGAAGTGCTCTTCTGCATGGTCCCAAGAAATTAAAATCTGACCCGGGTGTTAGGTTGATAACTACATTTTCAAACCAACACCAACAGGTGCGCCTCATCCTACAAAAATACTGGTACCTACTAACCAGCGATGATCAAATTTCTAAATTTATCAAACCGTATCCACAGATCACCTACAAGAGAGCGCGATCTCTACGAGACACTCTGGTCCATAGCCACTTTTCTTCATCGCCGTCTAATCCCATCCCGTTTAGGGGCACTAGGCCTTGTCATAAATGTAAATTCTGCAGATATTTACATTCCTCCTCCACGGTTACTCTTCCGGACGGACAAGTACACAGACCTATGTTTTCAGTCACGTGCCAATCCATTGGTATAGTATACTTAATGCAATGCCAATGTGATGCATTCTATGTCGGCAAGACCAAAAGGCCCTTCTTTCACCGTGTCAGAGACCATGTTTCTCTGATAAGGAAAAAGAAAATGGAAACCCCAATTAGCCGGCATGTAGGTCTGTTTCATCAATTTGATAGTGCAGTAATGCATTTTTCCGCCTTAGAACACATTCCCCCAGGGGAGAGAGGAGGGAATTTTGATAAAATTCTACTGCAGAAAGAGGCCAGATGGATCCATAGGTTATCAGCTCTTAGGCACCCTGGTTTAAACGATGCCTTTAGCTTTAAGCCGTTTTTATAGAGTTCTGCCGTGAATTACTATAGCATTGTTCGTCCAACATTTACTCCATTATCTAATATTCATCAATATATTTTTTTAATTTTTTGCTATATTGTTATAAATTCAAATTGAGTCCAGTTATCATTTTTTCATTTCATTTTATTTTATCTTCAATCTTTTTTCATTTCTTTATCTCACTTAGATTCATCCCTTGCAACACTTTGCATTCCTCATATATTAACACATGTTTCCTAAGTTGGAAAGTTTAACTTACAATGTATTTTTCATGATTCATGTAATCCGTCATACTGTATGTTCATGTTCCATCCTGAGCTTCACCAGTTCCGCCCATTTGCTTTACTTCAGACCCTTGCTACAAATTGGGTTTACTCTTTGTGAAAAATTGGCATTCTAGTTATTATCTAATTTCGATTATTTATCTACTTGGGTGACACAATGTGTCCCTGTATAATAATAAAAAATTTTTCAAACCAAATTTATTTTCTCTATATTGCATCTGGTATTTGCTGACTGGCTCAATTCATGATTCACCCCGGGCAACCATACGGACGCCCGGGGGCCCCCTGCTTTGATATACTCGTGATGCCAGTCGAGCTTTCAATGGGGTGCCCCAAATTGATGATCAATGTTGACAGTCATTCTGTGAGTTCCACCTGCGCTGCTTCAATATAGATTTTGATTATTAATGTCATTACACCATATATATTCTTGTTCCCACTCTCTCAATGACGCTGGGTTCATTTACTATTATCTATATATTCTGTTTTCCCTTATTCAAGATGGCGCGGCTGGCCTCAGCAGCGTCCAGCTGACTGACACACACCTCGCTTGGTGTGTGACACGCCACGTTGGCTGCTGTCTCAATGACGCTCACGCCAGTCCAACTCTTGGACGGCGGTGCGCGTCATCATTGATCCACCAATGTACGTCCGCATCGCGGCGATGACGTCAGACGCCGCCGCGATGGGGGTATTTTAAATGCGGCTCCGGTCCGCCGACAGTCTGCGAGGATCTTTCGCCGCCCTGGGGCTTGGAGATATACCTGCTCCAGCCGGACGGATTCTGACCCCTTTTCAACTTGCCCAGGTAGGCTGCTGTTATGGACAATTGCTTGTCCGCTGTGTTGATAACTTTCTCCTCGCAGTGGCCGAGGTTGCTCATCACTTTGTCTGCTATATTTTTTTATTTACAGCTGGTGACCAGCTCATCCATCCCACCCAACCATCTTGAGTGCAATGTAACCAGTGAAGTTATTTTTTCACTATGTGTTTCCAATCATTCAGCCCGAGGGTTTGTCTTTCTTAGCACAAATAGACACTTTGTGCTTTATAAGGATTTTTACAACTCCCTATTGGCATACTGCTGACTTTGGATCTAGTGACCCATACTAACAACCTCTCAAGGTAAGAGGTTGTCTTTCCATCCATTTCAGGATGAATTATGTTGAATTTGCTAGATTTAACATCTATTCACTATATACCTTTTGTATGCTTTTTATTTCCAGTCTTCAATAGATTTTCTTTACCCTTGTGGTTGCTAACCCTATGGGTTGTTTCAGTGGATTGGGCAAACCGGTCAACTAATACCAGTGGAAATGCCATTTGTTCTTCCAGTTTGTAGCTACACATGTAAGTCGGTGAGTGTATACATATGTGTTTGTATGATGCTCAGCATGGGCCATCACCATTTCAGTGTGAACGGATCTATTGTGTTAATGATCTACCCTTATGAACTACTTAACCATTAGCGTGCTTTGGGCACGTCAATTTATCAATTTTTCTGAAATGTTCAACATTAAAGTCTTACATACTTTTAACCATTCTATGTTGCTAATTGTTGTACATCCTGTATTCACAGTTTAAACCTGCTATTACTCTATTACACTCCTGAAGAAGCTCCGCTGGGAGCGAAACTAGTTGAGTGGAAATCAAGCAGTGAATTGCATCTTTTTGAAAACTGACCTACATATCTTGAAGGATGGTTAATAATTTTGTGTATTGTTTTTATGCTTCATGTAATAAAATTTAATCTTTTATTGATTTTGACAATTGTGTTTATCTCTATCAAGCACCGTGTTTTCAAAAAATCCCTGGGTACTGAGTATACCCGCTGTCCCCCCCTTTTTCTCATATTAAATTACAATGGGATGTGGTGCTTTTTGATTTGACCAAGAGTACCCCAATATATTATTGATGAGCAATGATAGGTGGCACTGATAAGCTGCACTGGTAGGCGGCATTGTTGAGCAATTATAGGTGGCACTGATAGGCAGCATTGATAAGCACTGATAGGCAGCACTCATAGTCTGCACTGATGGGCACTGATAGGTGGCACTGATAGGCAGCATTGATGATCATTGATAGGTGGAACTGATGGGCATTGAGCACTGATAGGTGGCACTGATAGACACCATTGAGGTGGCATGATGGGCACTGATAGGCAGCATTGATGAGCACTGATGGGCACTCATAGGCAGCATTAATGAGTGATGATAGGTGACACTGATAGGCGGAATTGATGGCCACTGATAAGTGGTATTGATGAGCACTGATAGGCAGCATTGATGGGCACTGATGGGTGGCATTGATGAGCACGGATAGGCAGCATTGATGGGCTCTAATAGGCGGCATTGATGAGCACTGATAGGTGGCACTGATAGGCTGCACTGATGATCAGGGCACAGATTGTCAGTGTAAACAATTTACTGACATTGTTGCCTCTCCTTATCTCACGCAGACACAGCGTGGGAAAAAAGGGCTGCCTATAACCAGCAAGTCTGTTTACATGTGATCAGCTGATAACATGGTAAAGAGCCGCTGTGATTGCGCTGGATGCACGTCCCAGGGGACACGTTGGAGGTAGGGTTCTGGGAGGATGTTCATGGATGCCCTGCCAAAATTCGAAGCCCGGGGCTCAGATGGAGGAGGGGGTCAAGAGGGTGCATCATGGTTTCTTGCACCGGGGCCTTGAGGGTTCTAGTTATGCCTCTGCTACAAGACATGGGTGGATTGGGGGACTATGGAAGTCCACCTGTTTTTTGTTTCTTTTTACATAAATAACTTTCATCATTTTTATCAATCATAAAGTTTTGCCTTTGCGATTTCCCCCACACGCTCTGTCCAGATCGATATTTGATCCTTAGCTTTCTGGAGTTCTTCTGTTGAGCGTTCTGCTAGACAGTCTTTCCCTGCCCATTCACTCCCTGATTAGCTCCATTGCTGTCTGTGTAAGAGTATATATTCTCCCCCTCCAGGAGGGGCGGGTTAGGCTGAAGAAGGAGGCTGGGCCTCGGAAACGTGTTGAGGACCGCCCCCTCCACACCTTGAGTGTCTTGTGTTTGCTGCAGCTTTTAGAGATGCGTGAGAGGCGGTGACACTGCTGGGCTTCTGCTCTCCTATGCGGCGGGTCCCGGCTAGTGTGGGCAGTGGTTTCTTCATCGACTGTGTCCACCTTCGGTTTTTAGGCGGTGGAAGTCTTTTAGAGTTTGCTGACGCTGTCAGCCTCAGCTGTCTTCACCAGCGAGTCCGGACACTCACAGCAGCCCTCCAGTCGACCCTGTCTACCGTCCTGGATCATCACACACGATATCTCAGCTCCTCTACATGTTTGCAAGTTTCTTAGATGTACAGTCCTTTAAAAAAGTATTCATACCCCTTGAAATATTCCACATTTAGTCATGTTATAACCAAAAATGTAAATGTATTTTACAGGCGGTCCCCTACACATCCGACTTACAAACGACTCCTACTTACAAACAGAGGGAGACAACAGGAAGTGAGAGGAAATCTAAACCTAGGAAGGGAAATTCTCTCCTGTAAGAGTTAATATGGGAAAAGGGTGTCTCCACTGATGCTTTATCACCAATCCTTGTTTCCCCAATACCCCAAACTTTTCAAAATCCAATTGTCATTGGGACAGAAAGTGAGGTGAAATCTTCTGAACAGGGGCACAGACAGCAAAATAAATGTTACAGGGGTGGTAACCCTTCCCTATGTTTTCCAAAAAGCTTAAAAATAGATTTTTTTACTGGAGCTACACTTAAAAAATGTACCTCTTCCAACTTACGAACAGATTCAACATAAGAACAAGCCTACAGTCTCTATCTTGTTTGTAACCCGGGGACCGCCTGTATTGGGATTTTATGTGATAGACCAACACTAAGTGGCACATAATTGTGGAGTGGAAGGAAAATTATAAATTGTTTTTAATTTATTTCACAAATAAATACGTGAAGAGTGTGTCGTGCATTTGTATTCAGCCCCCTTTACTCTGATACCCCTAACTAAAATCTAGTGGAACCAATTGCTTTCAGAAGTCACCTAATTAAAGCGGAGGTTCCGAGGTCCATCGTTTTTTTTGTGTGCATTCAATGGGGTTTAAGATCACAACTTAGTACTCAACTTGTTTGGTGATTAAAACCACCCCCCGTCCATTTTCGTTTAAAAGTTATACTTATTGTGACAGGGGTCACTTTGGGCATAGGGTGAAGGAGAACCCCACTATGATCTGTGCTAATCAGATTCAATGCTGTATATACATTGTATATATTGTGTGTATATTGGGTGTTGGCTGTTGTGTAATATTTGCTGTGATGGGGTGTGATTGCATTCTATTGTCTATTGTGGCTTGTGGTAATTAAGTCTGCTACTGTGATGATGTGGATTGGAGCTGGTAGACCGTCTGGCTGCCTATTATGGGATGTTTAAGGGTCTTTCTGTGAGGAGGGGGGGAATCACCCCTCCTGCTAAGACTGTTTACTGAAAGAGAAGTTTGAACACACCTGACCTGTATGACCATTGTCATTGGACAGTTTAACCCGCCCTGTTCCCCAAGGATGGGAGGGAAGGGTTTTGGAAGAGAAATGTGTTACCATGTGCTTATAATAAATTCATTCCCTGTTTTTGGAACTTCAACACAGAGCGTTTGTCTCGTATGTTTGGAAGGATTAATCCTATGGGAAGCGGTCGCCTGACTGTGGAGGATCAGCAGTGGATGTGTGTCCAGAGAGGGAATATCCTAAACGGCGTTAACCCCTTTCATACTTGGGGTGCCGTTACACTTATAAAAACCGATCCTGGCATTTTCCATTTTGCTTGTGGCCATTGTGAAGCCCATAAGCACGGACTTCCTGGAAGCAGTGAATGCTAGTCTCCCGGCATTCACCGCTCTTTCCCGCGCATGAGCAGTCTTTACGGCAACCTGCGCCGTAAACTTCATGGTTGCCCTTATTTAACATGGCGGAATTAGATGCACCCTCGTTACGTGACCGGCTTGATGAGTCACGCGACGAGTGAAATCTCGAGAGATTTCGCTGGACGGCGTTCCGCATTATCTCCTGGGAAGCATGACACTGTGCTGCCAGGAGACATTTTGGAGACCTCCCAGCAAACACTGCGGCACCGGGGAAAAGAACAGATACGCCTACTCCCGTGGGAGGAAAACCCGGAAGTCCACCTTAACACAGCTGTTTCACGGTATTTAAATCAGCACAAAAAAATCTATAGGCATATGTATATGTATATGGTGCAATGATCTGGATAACATAATGTTGATATTTTGGGTGAGCCTCCGCTTTAATAAATAGAGTCCACCTGTGTGTAATTTATTCTCAGTATAAATACAGCACTGTTCAATCCATCATCCGAAAATGGAAAGAGTATGGCAGAACTGCAAACCTGCCAAGACATGGCAGTCCACCTAAACTGACAAATCGGGCAAGGAGAGTATTAAACAGAGAAGCAGCCAAGAGGCCCATGGTAACTTATGCCTCGTACACACGACCGTTTTTTCCAACGGGAAAACTGCTATGAGAGCTTTTCGCCGGGAAACCCGGCCGTGTGTATGCTCTACAGCAGGGATATGCAATTAGCGGACCTCCAGCTGTTGCAAAACTACAAGTCCCATCATGCCTCTGCCTCTGGGTGTAATGCTTGTAGCTGTCAGAGTCTCGCTATGCCTCATGGGATTTGTAGTTCTGCAACAGCTGGAGGTCCGCTAATTGCATATCCCTGCTCTACAGTTTTTCCGACGGGAAAAATGACGGACAAAAAAAAGAGAGCAGGATCTCTTTTTTCCCCATCAGGAAAAAATCCTGCCGGGAAAACCGTTCGTCTGTATGCTTTTCCGACGGGCAAAAAAACGTGCATGCTCAGAATAAAGTATGAGACGGGAGCGCTCTTTCTGGTAAAACTAGCGTTCGTAATGGAGATGGCACATTCGTCATGCTGTAACGGACTGAAAAGCACGAGGCTGAAAAGCACGAATCGTCTCTCACCAAACTTTTACTAACACGAGGATCAGCAAAAGCAGCCCAAAGTGGCGCCGTTGGAATGGAACTTCCCCTTTATAGTGCCGTCGTACGTCTTGTACGTCACCGTGCTTTGCCCGGCGGACTTTTGTTTAAGCGTGTGTATGCAAGGCAGGCTGAGAGGAATTCTATCGGGAAAACCGTCGGATTATTATCCGATGGAAAAAACGGTCGTGTGTATGAGGCATTAGTCGTGCACTCCACAAATCTGGCCTTTATGGAACAGTGGCAAGAAGAAAGCCATTGTTAAAAGAAGGCCATAAGAAGTCCCTTTTGCCGTTTGCAAGAAGCCATGTGGGGGACTAAGAAAACAGGTGCTCTGGTCAGATGAGACCAAAATTGAACTTTTTGGCCTAAAAACAAAACGCTATGTGTGGCGGAAAACAAACAATGCACATCACCCTGAACACACCATCCCTACCATGAAACATGGTGGTGGCAGCATCATGTTGTGGGGATGCTTTTTTCCAGCAGGGACAGGGAAACTGGTCAGAGTTGATGGGAAGATGGATGAAGCCAAATACAGGGTAATCTTAGAAAAAAAACTGTTAGGCCTCGTACACACGGCCGAGATTCTCGTCGAAAAAAACATGTCGTTTTTTTCGACGAGATTCTTGGACAAGAAAATTGTCCCGGCCGAGTGTACACACGCTCGATTCAAAGAACCCGCGGTTCTTTGAATGGAGCGTACGCGGTGACGTCATCGACTACGACGAGCATGCGCTCGTCACATTCGATGCCGTCGCCGCCATCTTGGTATACCCTAGGAAGCTACCGCGCATGCGTCGAATTCATTTCGAACATGCGCGGGCTTCCGGGAGGACAGGTAAGTGTACACACACTCACTTTTCTCGTCGAGAAACATGCCGACGAGAATCTCGACGAGAAAATAGAGAGCAGGATCTCTATTTTCTCGTCGAGATACTTGTCGCTTTTCTTGACGAGAAACCATACACACGAACGAGTTTCTCGGCAAAAAATCTCTGCCAGCAAGTTTCTTGCTGGTTTTTGCCGAGAAACTCGTTCGTGTGTACGAGGCTTGAGAGTCTGCAAAATACTTGCGACTGGGCCAAAGGTTCACCTTCCAACAGGATAATGACCCTAAACATACATTTCACAATGGAATGGTTTAGATCAAATCATATTCATGTGTTAGAATGGGCCAGTCAAAGTCCAGACCTAAATACAAATGGGAATCTGTGGCAAGACTTGAAAATTGCTGTTCACAGACGCTCCCCATCCAATCTGACAGAGCTTGAGCTTTTTTGCAAAGAACAATAGGCAAAAATTTCACTCGCTAGATGTGAAAAGCTGGTAGAGACATCCCCAAAAAACTTTGCAGCTGTAATTTCAGTGAAAGGGGCTTATACAAAGCATTGCAAAAAGGGGGTGAATACAAATGCAGCCACACTTTTCACATATTTATTAAAAAAAAAATTGAAAACCATTTATCATTTTCCTTTCACTTCACAATTATGTGCCACTCTGTGTTGGTCTATTACATAAAATCCCAATAAAATACATTTAAGTTTTTGGTTGTAACATGAAAAAATGTGGACAATTTCAGGGGGTATGAATACTTTTTCAAGGCACTGTAGGTGGATATTGGAATAAAGTATTGTTGGTTACTTACGGTACTTACTTACACTGACCCGGCACCCTGTTTTTCTCCTTTTATTTCTGTTTCCAAGGGAATCCCAAACCTCAATAAGGAGCTGCCGGCTTGTATGTATCCTGTCCAGTCACCACCTGCTGCCATTTTTCCCATTGATCTGAGTCTCATTGTGGTTCTTACCTATTCATGGACTAGTTGGACTTTGATCATTGTCTATTACTTTTCATTTTCTGTTTTTATTAGTCAGCATTATTTTAATTTATAATTTATTTTATTGTTATTTCAGTATATATTATATACAGATACCATCTTATGTCAGTAAGCGCTTAGTTGGTGAATTGTTTGATTTTTTTCTGAATGATTCCTTGATTACAGGGAGATTTTTGAAAGCTATCTGGGGGCCCCCTTATTTTAAAAGGGGGCTTCCAGATTCTGATAAGCCCTTTGCCCACAGATTCTCCACAACCACAGGGCCAGGGGTTGTGGGGAAGAAGCCCTTATCCTCATTAAAATGGAAACAAGATGCTTTGTCAGGGGGTGTCCCCTCTGGTAAGATCCCTCCTCTCGTGTTCGAGGCATGTGGATAAGGGTCTGTATGTATTTTGGTGTGGACCCCATGCTTTTCTATTAGTATTTTTGTGTGGGGTCCCCCTTAAAATCTATACCAGACCTGAAGGGCCTTTACACTATACCTGCCTCTGTGTTTACATTCACCTGTCAGTCGGTAATACTGTAATGCTGGCTGAATGTGCTGGGTGGGGATGAGTCACTGGTTGTTAGGATGCCGGAAGGTGCTGGCTCCCTGACAACCAGTAGCCTTGAGCAGGAGCTGTCACATTTAGCAGCAATAGATATATTCCTGCTAAATGTTTCTCTTCCCAATGCAGCTGGATGTTCACTCAGTCGAGCAGCAATTCTTTCAGCCATTCCCTGAGGGATCTCCATACATTTTCTGCCAAGTACAGATGGTTGAATTTTCTTCACCTAAATAGTTAGCCCATTTTCTGTATTTGTATGTGGTGGAATAAAAAAGGTAAATTCAATGTAGATAATCAGAATAACAAACAATTATAATGAAAAAGGACTAGTAAGAAAAAATATATACACTACAGTTTGTTGCCATTTATCAATGTTACTGTACAGTATATACCTGTACAGGTATAAGAATTTTGGGATGTTAGTAGTATCTCTTACACATGCAGTTAATGTAATTTTTTTTAAAGAATTCTTTAATAAAAAAATTTCTTGCAGCAGCAGTGTGTCAGAATGGTTATTACATTGGGGTAAAATGAAAGCAAATTAAGCAGAATTTGTTTAAAGAAGAAGGGAAATTAGCAAAAGTAGGAGCACACAGAGCTGTTAATTTAGCACCATCTGTCATCTGCTGCTAGCAGTCAACAATTGAAATCACTGATTCTTTTATTTTATGGTGACAAAAATATGCATACTGCGTAAAAGCAGTGAAAAAAGCATAATGCATGTAATAGATGGAACAAAGAAATATAAAGAGAAGAGAAGCAAAAGTGATAAAATGAACTTAGACAGGACCAACGAACAGTCCAAAACATGAATTTTAATTTTTTAGAAGTTCAAATTCCTCTGAGGTCCCTACCCAATGGAAACATTTGGGGATAATTAACCCCCCTTTTCACCACCACCAGAATTATCCATGAAATGGCTGAATTTTGGTGGCTATGTATTTAGGTGTGTTTGGGTATCGCTAAAATCTTTTTATAAATCATTTGTAATTTACAGGTGATAAAATGGCAGAAACATTTAGTACATCCCATAGCAATACAGAACATCAACAACCACCCCAGGGGGACCTCACACCTCCTTCTAGCAGGCCTTAACATTAATAATTTAATAATTTATCTCTTAGCAGAACTTCCTAATAAAACAGCCCTGGTTATTTTTTCCTAGAAAAAAGGAGGATGCCTCCAATGGTAGAATAACCCCAAAAAATTGCCTTTATTATGAGTGGTTTTCCAGTATTTTTAATAAAGGCATATTTTATTGGTTATTGTACCATTGGAGGCATCTTTCTTTTTTCTTTCATATGTGAATGAAATGTCATGAGTTTAATGGAGGAATATGGTGATGCTTAAGGACATGACAGCAGATGTATAATTACAAAAGTGAGCTATGCCAACCATGAAAGTGGGAGGCATGGCACTCTGGTGAGTGCCTTTCTTTAGGGGAGAGGGGTCACTTAAGCAAAGATGGTGTTTTGTTGATAAAGATGTTATTTTTGGGAAGGATTTGGAGCACCATTCTTTACACTTTCTATGGTGAACATTTGATATAAAAAAAACAAGAGAGAAAAGGGCGCCTGGTCAGTAAGCGTTAAAAGTAACTAAAATTTATAGCAGATCACTTACATAAAAAATACCAAGATCTAGTGTACAGGGTGAGTGCAGACAAAGAGTGAGCAAACAGCAGTCTGGATGGACCGATGGAGCTGCAGGTTGCCGAGCCGGGACCAGACGCGGGAGATGGAGAACGGTGGCGTCTCTGGCACACACACGCCACTGACGGGAGCCGGAAAGCAAACCAGGAAGCAGTCCGCAACGCGTTTCCGCGGCCCCACCTAGTTTATCAGGCAAAACTGTTTATTAACCCCACCACCAGATACATCTTCTATGGACTTGATGGACTTTTAATACTATTATCAGTTACATTGCTGTCTGCTTGTCAGTGGAGTGCTGCTTCATGCTTTACTTGCTGAATTCAGCTTGTGTTTTGTGTGTCCTTTTTATATAATGAGACTGTTTTGTTTCGCTTTTAAAAAAAAGATCACTTTGCTTGCACTTTTAAATAAATTGTATCACAGCGCTACTGTGAAGTGAACACTTTGCACTTGAATGTTTTGATAGAAAATAATGTACTGAAAATCTGTTGGATAGAATTATTTTTTTAAAGAAATGTAAGCATATTTGTGCATAAAATAAACCCAATTTCGTATACACTTTACTAACGCAAAGTGTGAATCCAGCCTTGCTAGTGGTTTGATATGAAACTCTCATACCTATTATACTTCTAGCTATTTTATTCCATTTGTTGTTCATATTGGAGAATATCTGTCTGTAGTAACATTTTTATTTCTGTTTGAACATGTTTTTTTCCCCCACATAAGTTGTACAATCAAGTGAGAAACATCTGCTGAGTGGGTCAAAGAAAAAAATTACTTTTCTCTTCCAGACTTCAGCAGACTCGGCCATCCGGAGCATAGTCTTGCTGACTAAGGTTGTTTGATGGCTTCAATACAGAGCATACCTTTGAAGTGAGCTGTCCCCTGTCTGTGGTTCCTTTGGTCTGAGCAGTTTTTCAGATAGTCATTAAAAGTCGGAATAAACAACGCCATTTGAAGCGAGGAGAAAACGGAGTAAAAAAATTATCCTTAGATCCAGGAAAAGGTATATCTGCAAAATTATTTCTCAAGAGTTTGTGTGTTATTGCAAGAAATTACTTACAAGAAACACATTACCAATCAACTGAGAGCAATTTACCATGTATTTCTAAAATTAATCAGCCATTGGTATTTTGGCTTTTGAGATGCATTCTGGCTTTCTCAGGGTCAGTGTGAACTGCAACCTCTCCAATCCCTAAAGATACAGCCAGAGGTGAGCTGAAGCACAACACTAACCTCTGATGGGCCACAACTATGTAGGCAAAAATGCCCTTAAAAAAATGAATGATGGGTGGGGCTTTGGGTGCCCCATAGTAAAATACCACCATTGCCAGCCTGTCAAACATGCTATATGGAGCACTGCCCCCTTGGGGGTTGCTTAGAATTGCATGTTGATCTGCGCCACTTTGACCCTGTGAACTTTCCAGCCCTATAGACACTCTAGGTTCAGACATGTGTTTACCTTTAAATAACACACTGACACAAGGTATATTGATTAGCTCTCTCAAGTTTTACTTATTCAAGAGGAGGGTCTTGTAACCAGGTTTATTAGTCAGCCAAATCCTGGATAAACAGCCAAGACTCAGTTGAAAAACTCCCCCAAAGCAATTAAATGACAATTGCCAATGACAGATACAGTGGGTACGTAAAGTATTCAGACCCCCTTAAAGGTTTTACTCTTTGTTATATTGCAGCCATTTGCTAAAATCATTTAAGTTCATTTTTTTTCCTCATTAATGTACACAGAGCACCCCATATTGACAGAAAAACACAGAATTGTTGACATTTTTGCAGATTTATTAAAAAAGAAAAACTGAAATATCACATGGTCCTAAGTATTCAGACCCTTTTCTCAGTATTTAGTAGAAGCACTCTTTTGATCTAATACAGCCATGAGTCTTTTTGGGAAAGATGCAACAAGTTTTTCACACCTGGATTTGGGGATCCTCTGCCATTCCTCCTTGCAGATCCTCTCCAGTTCTGTCAGGTTGGATGGTAAACGTTGGTGGACAGCCATTTTTAGGTCTCTCCAGAGATGCTCAATTTGGGTTTAAGTCAGGGCTCTGGCTGGGCCATTGAAGAATAGTCACGGAGTTGTTGTGAAGCCACTCCTTCGTTATTTTAGCTGTGTGCTTAGGGTCATTGTCTTGTTGGAAGGTAAACATTCGGCCCAGTCTGAGGTCCTGAGCACTCTGGAGAAGGTTTTCGTCCAGGATATCCCTGTACTTGGCTGCATTCATCTTTCCCTCGATTGCAACCAGTTGTCCTGTCCCTGCAGCTGAAAAACACCCCCACAGCATGATGCTGCCACCGCCATGCTTCACTGTTGGGACTGTATTGGACAGGTGATGAGCAGTGCCTGGTTTTCTCCACACATACCGCTTAGAATTAAGGCCAAAAAGTTCTATCTTGGTCTCATCAAACCAGAGAATCTTATTTCTCACCATCTTGGAGTCCTTCAGGTGTTTTTTAGCAAACTCCATGCAGGCTTTCATGTGTCTTGCACTGAGGAGAGGCTTCCGTTGGGCCACTCTGGCATAAAGCCCCGACTGGTGGAGGGCTGCAGTGATGGTTGACTTTCTACAACTTTCTCCCATCTCCCGACTGCATCTCTGGAGCTCAGCCACAGTGATCTTTGGGTTCTTCTTTACCTCTCTCACCAAGGCTCTTCTCCCCCGATAGCTCAGTTTGGCCGGACGGCCAGCTCTAGGAAGGGTTCTGGTCATCCCAAACATCTTCCATTTAAGGATTATGGAGGCCACTGTGCTCTTAGGAACCTTAAGTGCAGCAGAATTTTTTTGTAACCTTGGCCAGATCTGTGCCTTGCCACAATTCTGTCTCTGAGTTCTTCAGGCAGTTCCTTTGACCTCATGATTCTCATTTGCTCTGACATGCACTGTGAGCTGTAAGGTCTTATATAGACAGGTGTGTGGCTTTCCTAATCAAGTCCAATCAGTATAATCAAACACAGCTGGACTCAAATGAAGGTGTAGAACCATCTCAAGGATGATCAGAAGAAATGGACAGCACCTGAGTTAAATATATGAGTGTCACAGCAAAGGGTCTGAATACTTAGGACCATGTGATATTTCAGTTCAGTTTTTCTTTTTTAATAAATCTGCAAAAATGTCAACAATTCTGTGTTTTTCTGTCAATATGGGGTGCTGTGTGTATATTAATGAGGAAAAAAATGAACTTAAATGATTTTAGCAAATGGCTGCAATATAACAAAGAGTGAAAAATTTAAGGGGGTCTGAATAATTTACGTACCCACTGTATATAATATCTCGGCATACAGAAAGCAGAAAATAAATTAATGGATTTCAAAAGGGCTACTGGTTGCAGAATATAATACCACTGCTAAAGGGGAACCCCAGGCCAGCCTATAATACCTTTAATCTTAATGAGCGATGAAGTAATATAGGGGCTAGTGGTGTGTCCCTTTAAATGAAGATGGAATTAGCAGAGTTCAAAGATGCAAGGCCTTGCAGTTATCTTCACCGGCATGTGGGAGCTCAAAGAAACAAGACTTTTAAGTGTGGCACAGTTATATGCAATCAAGGCAAAGCAGCTGAGACTAACCAGTGGAAATCCTTAAGGTAATTCAGGGATAAGATGTCTGTATACAGTGGCCTGTGGAGTATGATAGTGACTGATACTGGATTTGTGGGCAGGTGCTGGCTCACCAATCTGGAGACAGTGTAGGAACTTCCTGAAGAGCGATCAAGTCGATTTTTCCTTCTGCAGAATGGCCTGAAATGATGGACTGGCTGCTGGAACAGTGAATCGTCTGGTCCTGCTGGTTTCAGTGATGCTGCGGTGGTGCCACACTAAGCTGTCAATTACAGAACTTGCCCCTCTGCACAACTCCAGAGAGGCCCACCGACCACTCCAGGGAGGCCTGCCAACCACTCCAGCTCAAATGACACTTTACCTGCCTGTTCCAACCACTCTTTGCCTTCCCCTTGCAGTCTGAAGACACAGCATTGAGAGGGCAGAGGTTATTTGCTTGTAGGCAGGTGACTATCTGTATGTAACTATTTTGCTGTATTTTGCCTGTGTTAATTATTCTGGTGTTGTGTTACTTTAAATATTCTGATTGTTTGCTCCAAGGGTCTGGTCGTGTGTGACTTCTTCCTCTGTGAGTGTGTTATATCCTGTGTTCTGGGGTATATAAATCTTCAGAGGACGACCTTTGAGAGGTGTTACAACATGGGAGACGTCAGTGAGAACCGAGTGCAGTAATGTAACTCTTCTGCTTCTTTATTAATTTCCCTTCAATGGGTCAGATCTCCAGGAAAACCAAGTTTTATAGACTGTATGCTAACAGACTAATGCTAACTCAGGTATGGATGGCAGCCACGGCACTATGTTTAATTGCACTTATTCTATGTAAACCTACTGGGGATAGTGTGCCAGTTCAGAACCCCAGCCAAACCACCTCAGTCAATTTGCATAACCAATTTGTAGCAATCACATACATATATTGTATTTGCATGAGGCAAACGATGTAAGATGTATATGTGAACCTCAAGGTTCATCAGTAAGAGAACTTTTTTTAACTGAAGAAATTGTCAGTGTCATTTGCTGGAAGATTTACAGTATATAACGTATTTATCGGCGTATAACACGCACCCTAACTTTAAGAGGGAAGTTTCCGGAAAAAAACTTTCCACAGCCCCCTGCGTATAACAAGCAGGCACAGTTTACCCTCTATTTTTAGGGTAAAAAAGGAAGTGTTATACGCCAATAAATAAAGTAATCAAGAACACGTGTAACCTTGGTGTATCAAAAGAACATTAACTTTAGGAGTTAGCCATGAAACCCTCCATCAGCCTTGTTGTAGAACATTTGTACCAGGTTAACCCTTGTGGTTAAGTACATTTGGTAACACGTATTTAACCTTCAAGGTTGCGATATAATATACAAGAAAAATCAGCCAGTCAGAGGAGGAAGCCAGTTACTGTGGTGGATGACGGTTGCCCGTTGGTGGGGGGGGGACAGCTGTACTTCATGTTTCCCATCTTGCAGCTTGGTCTTCATATCGGTGCAGGGTTGGCCTAGAGACCTGGCCTGGGGAGTCATGAGAGCAAGCCCTTGCATAAGTAGCTTCCTGTGTTTTGTGCCTATGGGCAAAGAGAATATAATGTACAGAGTAATATTATTAACAAGATGTTTGTGTCAAGGGAAGACACAAAAGGCTAGTGGAAAATGAGACGTGTTCTGTGTTCCCTTCTGACGCTAATGAATTCAGAGACAAGGGTTGGGTTTACAGTGTCGGTTGGTTCTGGGTATAAAGAGGTTTATGCCTTAGGAACCCAAAATGTGGAGAATTCCTTTAATGGTTGATATTTACCTAACCTGCCCCTAGGAGGGAAACTTTCTGTTCCCCTACATGCAATGCCTCATGTTCTCTGCTATGCCACCCTGTAAACCACCTTTAATCCACCAGCCCATGACTACCACTGCATAACATGTTACACTGGTGACCACTGTTGACCAGGTAGACTTTAGAGGAGAAAGTTAAAGAACTTCAAGTGTGAAGCCTCAATTTGCAGCCATCCAATCTTTTGGAATCAACTTTTAGGAAAGGTAAACCCTGTGTAAAGGGATGCTCTGCCTCTTGCTCCCAGGCCCAGCTCATTTCAAGCTTATGTTGTGTCACCAAAAGGTCACCTGGAAGAATAATGGGCCATAAAAAATACATTTACATATTTTTTCCTTTCCAGCAGGAACTTACTGCTTTGCTGCCCTGCAGCAGTTGAAGGTGTTTCTACACTTTCGGGTGTGTCAAATACTTGCTTTCACCATGTGTTTCCTTCTGCCAGCTTCTATGTCTTGTAGTGACATATGAGCTGGTGACAGGAGGCACAGCATGTGGCGGGAGGAGCAGGTATTTGACACACGTGGAAGTGTGGAATAACTAGAGTGCTCAGGGAACAGCAAAGCAGTGACTTTAAAGCAGTTGTATACCCTCCGGTCCTATTGTAACAAAATACATGTTTTTAAAGAACAAATAGTTGTACATCGATTGAGCGCTATTGTTTTATCTACATTCGTTTACTCACTGTGTAACTGCAGATCTTTTAAAATAAATTCTCGAGTTAATACCGCGCCATCTTACTTGTGGTCTTCCGCATTTTGTACATGTTCTATTTCCGCCCACAGTTTCTTCTTGGCTGTGTAATCCCGCGCGTGCGCAGTAATGCCACTAGATTCAAGCCTCTTCTTCGTTTCCGGTTACTACAGTAACAAAGAAAAGACATTCACGTCTCGCGCCGTCTGTCTCCTTCATCCCTGTGACGTAGGAGTCACAAGGTAACCATGATCCTCTTGGGGAGGAAATATCTGCCTAACCATCGAGGGATGTTGGGGCTGACGTCAACAACAGGAAATGACGCAGCCCCGACATAAACAAAGAATGATTCCGGCAGGGTCTCGGCTCGCCGGATTTAGCGATGATACGGCGCATGTGCGTATCGACGTAACACGGGAAGGAAGCAGGTAGGCAGAACAAAAAAGGCAATAGATTGGGGAGATTAGGAGACATGATTACATGCAAAGTTAAAGATTTGGGTATACAACCGCTTTAAAGATACAGGCTATCAGAAAGGTAAATACATGCTGTTCATTTACAGTCCAGTCTTCTTTTACAAGTGACCCCTATGACATCTTCATGTTCCTGGTTGTCTCAGTACGGTACTGATTTTGTCCTTAGACATGTTTGTGCTTCGTCAGTACAGAACAAATGGTGTCTCTACGGATATGTTTATGGTGGCGTCCACTAAGTCTGTCCATAGTTACAGAATTGTTTGTGGGTACTGTACATGGACAGGGTTAAATGTATTCCGTGTGTACTATGAGTAGACCCAGACTCTATCCAACAATGACTCTCTAAACCACGACCAATATGCAGTGCTTTGTAGTCATGCTTAATTTTCGATGAGGGGCATTTCTCCAGCCCCAGAGTCCCAATCAAACTCTGGATACAGTATTGGATCTGTGTTATCTTCACAACAATACACACTTTGTGCGCCTCAATAGCCTCTCAACTGTGGCCCCCTTCGACTCTGAGGCATCATAACAGCTACATGGGCTGCCATAGCTATTGTTATGCCATGGATTTTATATACTGTCTATAGTTTGTGTATGTAGTGCTATCCTCGTAAGGGATGCTCAATTTTAGGCCTTTTCCCCCATACAGCACCCACAGCCAGGCAACAGGATTTTTCCATGCTCTCCCAATGGCTCAAGAAGCAGTCCAGGGGTTTAAGTGTTTATTTGAGAACAATGAACTTGGATAGGGATAAAGGGGATACCCAGACCTTGAGGAACTGTGAACTCCAAACAGCAAATAAGGACCTGCCAATGTCCCTGGCTGCTACAAACTGACTCCAAACTGAGCTGCACACCAATGGGAGTGATGGTGCAGCTGGAATAACGAACTAAAGTTCTAAAGTGCAGATGCAGCACCTGGCTGTATGCATGGCACCTGGCTGCTCTTGACCCACGCTAGAACTATTGGGGTGCTCCTGGCCATTTTACACTTGCACTAAAGCTGTCTCCCTTGTCCCAGATGTGTGAGGTATTGCACCTTACTGTCTTCTCTGTAGCTTTGGGTGTGTTGGCTGGAATGTACTCACTCAGTTCTTTTAAGTAGCTCCTAGAATCCAGAAAGCTGTTGCACTGGCTTCTCTGCTGCATAGGCTGATTCTGGTTCTTCTTGATGTCTCTCCCTCTCTCTCTCCCTCCCCCTCTCTCTCTCTCTCTCTCCCCCCTCTCTCTCTCTCTACATTCCCCGCTCTCTCTCTTTCTCTCTCCCTATCTCTCTCCCCCTCTCTCCCTCTCTCCCTCCCTCCCCCTCCCCCTCTCACTCTCCCTCTCTCCCTCTCTCCCTCTCCCCAGCTCTGCTCCCAGATTGCCAGGCTTATGAGTATTTATGGGTTGTTTCCCCACCTTCTCGGCCTCACCTTCCCAGGAACTGGTGGAAACTCCATAAATATTCAGGCTGCATCCTCTGTCCCTCCACCCACTAGATTCTGGAATTATGCAGGAAGTTCTAGAAGACAGGGGGAGGTAACAGAGCCACAGCCTTTGAAGCACTGCACAGCTTTCTAACAAAATTAACCCATGCTCCTCTGCTTACAGGGAAGTCAAACTAAATTTGCTTACTCTAGCAACAGTGAGGGTGCTATATATAAGGCGTTAAACATATAGATTTCATAGTAGAAACTTTGAAGAGTTAGCCCCTGTTCACATCGAATCCGACTTTGAAATTCTGTGACTTCACTTAAAATCGCACAATTTCAAAGCCGCATGTCAGTGCGACTTCAGGTACAACATGGCTGACATCTGTGTGCATTAATACACAGACTTCTATGCCTGAAATCGCCCAAAATAGCACAGAAACTTATTTTTCAAATCAGTGCGGCACCGCAAAGTTGGCACTGCACAGATTTGAACACTTCCACTGCCGACTATTGTGTGCGACTTGTCATTCGATTTGGACCTGTCAATCGCATGACAAGTCACACCGGAGTGAACAGGGGCTTAGATATGGAACAGTATACATTTTACTATATGCTTTCTCACTGTACAAGTTGCATATGTTCCACAGCTTTCCTGGTTCATATAAGCGTGTTTGTTTCAGTGATAAAATGAAGCCAGTTCATAAGGGAGATAGGCTGTGTATAAGAGAAAGCCTTGTCTCAGACTTTGTGTTACATTTCCCCATTTCCAGGAAAATATATTTTAAATGGCAGCCAAATGTTTTAGTGTAACATCTAACCCTCATTAACACCATTTCAATGGCCACAATTTCCCTGGGGTACCAGCTGCAAGCCAAGCTAAATACTTTGCTTCATGGTTACCCTTCTTATAGGCCTGGCATAAAAGAGAGAGCCTTTATTAATATGGCTTTTTATTTCTTCTCCATTGAGTTGTTATGTGACAAGAGCTTGAAGACTGACATAAAAGTCAACTTTAATCATTATGCGGCAGCTACAGTTTCAATAAACAAAACATAATTCACTTTCCACTGACATTTAAAGTAAGTACTAGTTGGTTCCTGTGCATAGGATAGACTCATTTTGTTTAGATGTCCTGCATTCATTCTTCTACAATAGAGCCCCAATACAATTATAAAGACTTAAAGTGGAGGTCCCACGGAAAAAAAATATTAAAAGCCAGCAGCTACAAATACTGCAGCTGCTGACTTTTAACAAATGGACACTTACCTGTCCAGGGTGCCCGCGATGACGGCAGCCGAAGCCGAGCAATCGCTCGTCTCTCGGCTGCCCCCGCCGCCATACTCGGTGAGGGAATCAGGAAGTGAAGCGTTGCGGCTTCACTGCCCGGTACCCTACTGCGCATGCTCGAGTAGTGCATCGCGTCCTCACTGGTCCCCGCTGTCTCCTGGGACCTGTGTGTTTCCCAGAAGACAGCGGGGGGTGACGCGAAGGGACGTGACTCCCGTGGGAGTCTATTCCCGGAGGTGGGTGCAAATACCTGGATTACACAGGTATCTGCACCACCCTCCCCCCTGAAAGGTGCCAAATGTGACACCAGAGGGGGGGAGGGTTCCGAAAAGCGGGGGTTCACTTTTTGTGTGGACCTCTGCTTTAAAGCTGAGCTCCGGGAACAAAGACTTTTGTTTAAATATATTCCTCAATAGACATAAAGCAGGGGTAGGCAACCTTAAAGAGGTGGAGATCTACCCGAACAACGTGGGGGAAGGCAAAGATCACCGGGTATAGTGTTGCCTCCTCACACCTGATTTAAACCTCTAATTGCAGTACTACCGTGTCACATGGGACAGGAGCCAGCACTACAGAGGAGGCATCGGCTTATGCGGTTTTTGCTTCATACTACAGCTCTAACTTTACAAGTAGTCCCTCTGTATTGCACTCTGATGCTCTGGAATGGCGGGTCAGCAAGCCCAGACCGTGATCTACCAGTCACCTGGTCGCAATCTACTGGTAGATCGCTATCTACAGGTTGCTGACCCCAGACATAAAGGATATACCGTACATCTACTTTGTGCATACCAAATGCTTTTATAGTAGGGTGACCAGACATCCCCGGTTTCAGGGGACAGTCCCCAGATTGAGGACACTGTCCCCGGATCAAGTCTGTCCCCGGGTTTGTCCCCGGATTGGATTTGAACAGAGGCTGGGGCAAATTCAAAGACAGTCAGTGCAGAATTAAAAAAAAAAAAATTCTGAATAACACACCCCCGCTCCACCGCACCTACTAGCTTAGGGGGTGTATTTTTTTCCATTATCTGTGCCCCTTTCTCATGATCATGTGCTGGTCGGAGCGGAGGGACAAGGCAGATTTCCGTTCTGTCAGTATGGAAGACATTGATCCTGTGTTCCTGCAAAGCAGGTACAGGGATCTATGCCTTCCCTTAGTAAAAGCACCTCCCCCACAGTGAAAAAACACTTAGGCACACATTTAACCCTTTGATTGCCCTAGATGTTATCCCCTTCCCAGCCAGTGACATTAGTACAGTGACAGCGCATATTTTTAGCACTGATCACTGTATTAGTGTCACTGGTTCCCACAAAGTGTCATTAGTTTCCGATTTGTTCACCGCAATATCGCAGTCCCGCTATGAGTCGCTGATCGCCGCCATTACTAGTAAAAAAAAAAAATGTCAATGGATTTCATTTAAAAAATCTGGTCACCTTATTTTATAGACCTTGATATAATCTTGAAAAATAATTGGTGACATTATCACTGGGTATTATCACATGGCCTTTTTACACTGCAGAGCTGCGAATGAGAAAGAGCGGCAGTTAGCAGTCTTTATTACAGCAAGATACTGCACAGAGGCAATGGGGTTGATTTACTTATGGCAAATAGACTCTGCACTTTGCAAAGTGCAGTTGCTCCAGAGCTTTGTAAATGAGCAGAAGATCTGCTGACTTCCATCATCCAAACATGTGCAAGCAAATTTTATTTTATTTTTTCTTGCATGTGATTGTGTGTTCTTTGTAAAGTGAAGATTAACCTTATTTACTCAGCCCAGGAGGAGGCCTTTAGTAAATCAACCGCAAAGTTTCACACTGGATTGCTGCATAGATCTGGAAGAAATGCCCAAATATACCAATAAGCATGCACATATTTGCTTAGGCTTCATGTACATGGGACGTTTTTACAACCTCTCCTGAGCGATTTAACTTGACACATAGTAACCCACGTTTAAAACATCCGTTTTGCCGCTTTTACATGCCGCGTTTAGTGGTGTTTTGGCACGTTTAGAAGCGTTTCAAAACGAAAACATTTTTTTTTGTTTTGTTTTTTTAAATGGCCAAAAACAACAAACATCTTTAAACGAAACGCGTCTAAATGCGGGTTACCGCGTTTAGCCGCATTTAGCGTCTGAACCGTCTGAAACTTCGGCGTCTGAACTCATTTTTTTGCCTTCAAAAAAAGGCCTATAAACGCAACTGCCTAAAAACGACAGTAAACGAAGATAACATTGAATGAGTTCAGGGGCAGTTGAAAAAAGTGTCCAAATGCCTCTGAACATCCGTTTAGCAGCAGCAGTGTACATGGGGCCTTGCACAGGAGTTCAGAATTCAATTTAAATAATTTAATATCTAAATAAAATCTCATATATTTTTATAACAACCTTGTGGGCTGCAAGTGGCCCACACCCACACCCTGTCAGCTGGTGTTTTGTTTTGGTTAAACAACCTTGCCTTAAAGTGGTTGTAAACCCGGTAAAAACTTTTTTTTTTTATAACAACCTGGAAGAGAAAGGCATAATGAGCTAATATGACTAGCATAATAGCTCATTATGCATCACTTACCTTAGATCGGGGCCCCCGAAGCCGTCCTCGTCTCCCTCTTCAGCCGCATCCATCGCTGCGGCGATAGCCGGGAAGGTTACTTCCGGGTATCGCCGCACCAGCCAATCACAGCGCCGCTCCGGGGCTGTGATTGGCCGGAGCGGCGGAGACGTCACTCTGCGCATGCGCGCGAGAACCGTCACAATCGGCTACGCCCAGCTATTGCTGGGAAGTAGCCAATTTTGTGAATGGGATTAACCCCATGAATGCGCCGTTGTCTACGGCGCGCATGCGCCGTAGACAGCGGCGCCTGTCATTTTTAGTAAATATCTCCTAAACCGTGTAGGTTTAGGAGATATTTCTTGCACCTACAGGTAAGCCTTAATCTAGGCTTACCTGTAGGTGCAAGTTGAAAAAGTGGGTTTACAACCACTTTAAGGCTGGCTATATATACATTATACAATTTTCTTATTCAATTGCCTTAGATTTACCTTCAACTATGTAGTGCAAGGTCCTGCCTGATTGCATACAAATTTAAAGTGTTTAGGTTTGACCTCATTTTATATGGTTTTGGTAAATCGAAAGAAAAATTGTACCAGAAAATTGTATAATGTATTGCCAGCCTTAGGTGCGGGCCGTGCGGCGCCAAATTTGCTCGGGCACGGCAGCCCATTCATTTATATTTCCCGCAGGAAAAAGGTGCATGCAAAAGTGTCCTCAGGGAAACCACATGGTTTTTTTTGACTATGCGATTTCCTTGCAGTTCTCGCAATCGCAAACGCACTGCGGGCTGGCACGCCTGGGGGTGCCATTCAGAATGGCAGCCCTCCGCATCTCGTAAGAGCAGTGCGATTTTTCTGCAGGTGGTTGTGGGAACAGCTGTGATTCCCGCAACCGGAACGCACAGTGCAGGCTAGTATGAACCCAGCCTTAAACTCGTTCCTTTTTTCGTATTCATCAGATTTCAGACTAATGATTACTTCTGTCTGTTATTGGTTGTTTCAAGCACATGATGGAGCAAGAGGAAGCTTTAACCACTTGACCTGCAGAAGATTTACCCCCCTTCATGACCAGGCCATTTTATGCTATACGGCACTGCGTTACTTTAAAGTGATTGTAAAGTCTTGTTTATTAGTAAGAACCCTTTCACACTGATGCAGTTTTCAGGCATTTTAGCGCTAAAAATAGCGCCTGCAAAGCGTCTGAAAACTGCCTCCCATTCATTACAATGGGTGCTTTCACACTGGGGCGGTGCGCTTGCGGGACGTTTGGAAAAGTCCTGCAAGCAGTATCTTTGGGGCGGTTTGGGAGCGCTTCTTTGGGGTTAAAAGTGCCCCACTAGCGGACGAAAAGCGACGCAAAAACAAGCGGCGCATTAGCGCTAATGCGGCTGCAGCCTCAGTGTGAAAGGGGTCTTAAAAATAACAAACATGTTATACTTATCTGCTCTGTTGCAGTGGTTATGCACAGGGCAGCCCAGATCCTCCTCTTCTCGGGTCCCTCTTCGGTGCTGCTGGCCCCTCCCTTCCGTTGAGTGCCCCCACAGCAAGCAGCTTGCCGAGTCACAGCTCTGTGTATCCAGTCAGACAATGAGCAGCGGCCCAGCCCCACCCCCTTTCTATTCTCATTGGCTGACTGACTTTGACAGCAGCGGGAGCCAATGGCGCCCCGCTGCTGTCTCTGCTGCAACATTGCTGTATCTAGATGGGACTTATGTAAGTATTAGGGGGGCTGAGGGAGGCTCCTCTGCCTTTAGGCCTCATGCACACTGGACGTTATAAAAAAGCCAGTAGCTTTAGCTGTAGAAAGCTGTAGCTGTAGAATTTGTTTTTCAGCGTTTTTGCAGTAGCGTTTTTCCGGCGTTTTTTAACTGTAGCATTTTTTAGCTCTTTTTAACAAAAGTCTACTCCCACAAAAGCTTATGGTTTAAAAACGTCAATAAATGCAGAATAGCTGCATTTTTCAGCGTTTGGGGTGTTTTTAAGCTTTTTTCAGCTTTTTTAAAGTTAGAGCGTTTTTACAGCGGAAAAACTCCTCTCAAAACCCACTAGTTCTGGGGGGTTTTCCAGCCAGAAAACGGCCCTGTCAAAGACTGCTGATAAAAGCCTATGTGTGCATGGACACAGAGGATAACATGCTGGAGAGTTTATTGGCTGCAGAAGAAAACATCTGAAGCCAAAAACAGCTGCTGTAAAAACGTCCAGTGTGCATGAGGCCTCACAACTACTTTAACCGACAATTCGTCATGCAACGCTGTACATAAAATACATTTATGTCATTTTTTTCCCACAAATAGAGTTTTCTTTTGGTGGTATTAAATCACCACTGGGTTTTTGTTTGTTTTTTGCACTATAAACAAAAAAACAAAAAAAATTAAAAAAATTTACTTTCATCTATAAAACATACCCAATAAAAAAAAAAAATCTTCATAAATTTAGGCCAATATGTATTCTGCAACAAATTTTGGGTAAAAAAAAAATCCCAAAAAGCTTATATTGATTGGCTTGCACAAAAGTTATAGCGTCTACAAACTATGGTATATATACTGGAATTTGTATTTATTTATTTTTCATACTAGTAATGGTGGTGATCAGCAACTTATAGCAGGACTGCGATATTGCGGCAGACAATCTGACACTCACTGACACTTTTGACACTTTGTGGGAACCAGTGACACTTATACGGTGATCAGTGCTAAAAATATGCACTGTCACTTTACTAAGGACACTGGCTGAGAAGGGGTTAAACATCTAGGGCGATCAAAGGGTTAAATGTGCGCCTAACCAGTGTTTTTGTGTGTACTATGGGGTTGATTTACTAAAGGCAAATAGACTGTGCACTTTGCAAGAGCAGTTGCTCCAGAGCTTAGTAAATTTAAAGTTTCACTTTACCAAGAATACCCATACTCATGATTGCATGATGGAAGTCAGCAAAGATTCTGCTCATTTACTAAGCTCTGGAGCAACTGCTCTTGCAAAGTGCACAGTCTATTTGCCTTTAGTAAATGAACCCCTGTGTGCTGCTTTCACTAAGGGATGTGCTGGGTTTTATTCCCTGCTTAGCAGGGAAACAAAATCCAGCACATCCCGGCTGACAGGGCAGAGCTCTGCCTTGTTTACATAGGCAGAGCTACATCTGGTCTGTCTTCAAGTTCTCGCTGATCAGCTGGTGCCGGCGGCGAATGCGTGCCCCCTATCCGGAAGAGCAGAATCACACATATGATTCTGCACAGCCGCTTCACACTGTTGCAGTAGAGTGCGCGGCCAGTATGTGGATAATATTATTGAGTTTTGACAATTTTTCCTCTCTGGTAGATCACTAGGAATTGTGGTGCATGCTGGGGGAGTAAATCGATATGTGGAATAACTTGGGGGGGGGTGGGTGGGAGGGGTTGGTATGGTTGGTAGCACTGCCTTCCCAGGTTTTGCATTTTTTTGCTCTCTCCCCTGGAGGTTATGAAGCTAAATAAACCGTTTAAACATTCTAAAGTGTCTGGCACTCCATTTCTATAGCTATTTACCCTAGTGTAAGCATATAACAATGATATACAAAATTAGTTGTCTCCAATGGTCAAGTTGGAGTCCTTAGTAGACATGGGCGCCGTCAATAAATTTGTTTCGTTTCGTTCCATTCCGTTTCGTATTAGCCGTTATTTCGTAATTCGTGTCCGAAATTCAATTTGGATTCTTACGAAATACGAATTTTCGTTAGATTCGTTAACTTTTTGCAAAATTACGAACGTTCATTATGATGAATTTAAAAAGCAAACCCAGGAAGTCAGCAGTGCTGCTGACTTCCTGGGTTTGCTTTCTAAATTCACCATAACGAATGTTCGTAATTGTTACGAAAAGTTAACGAACCTAACGAAAATTTGTATTCAATCCAAATTTAAATTCGGACACGAATTACGAAATCTGAACTAACGGCAATGGGCTACAAACAAACCCAGGAACTCAGCTCAGAACAGGGATGGTGGGAGCCCCTCATAATAAGCACAGCAGGGGTACAGCCCCAGGAGGAAGTCAGCACAGCACAGGGATGGTGGGAGCCCCTCATAATGAGCACAGCACAGGGATGGTGGGAGCCCCTCATAATGAGCACAGCAGGGGTACAGCCCCAGGAGGAAGTCAGCACAGCACAGGGATGGTGGGAGCCCCTCATAATGAGCATAATGAGTCGATGACTGCCATATTGAGAAAGGTATTGTTGCCCGGGCCGTTTGAATATGGATTGAATACGAATTTTCGTTAGGTTCGTTAACTTTTCGTAACAATTACGAACATTCGTTATGATGTATTTAAAAAGCAAAAAATACCTTTCTCAAATTCGGATCCGAAATTCGTCAACTAAATTTCGTATTTCGTAAAATTCGGCAGCATATATGCATATAAATTCGTATTTCGGATGCTTCCGAATGTACGAATTTTCGAAAATTTGTATGAATTTTCCATTCGTACGAATCGCACATGTCTAGTCCTTAGCCAAAGCACACATGTCAGTTGCCAGTCACTTTCTTTTCTGTGTTCTTTCAAAACACATGGCTGTGGGAGCTCACTTCCGGCCTCCCTCAATTTCCTGCTAACCTCACTTCCTGTTTAACCAACCCTTTCAGACTAGCTAGGCATGTTCATTAGAATTGAATTATAATCAGCCCAGCTACTGAATGTAGCTCACTGGAAAAATGCAATTTAGCCTTTCAATTCCAAACGGTTTCCAAAAATATATTCGATTGCTATACAAAATCACCAAACTGGCCATAGCAACACAATTAGACAGCGCTATTCTGTACTATTACTGCTTTCCCAAATCATAACAAAGTCATGAGGAAGGCAGGATGGGCAGAGAAACAAATGGAAAAGATCCCCCATTGCCCAGCTGTGGCAGAAGCATTGCCACTACTGAGCGACTATATTGGCATTGTTACCGTGAACAAAAAAAAACAGAAACAGTTTATAGACCTATACTGGCTCTAAAAAGATTTGAATCCCACTGAATTCCAAGCTGTGCATTTTATTCATCTCTTGCCAGGAATTGTTTCATGAGTACAGAGACACAGGGGGCCATTTATGAACCGGAAAAATGCAGAGGTGCAGTACTTTTTTAAGCTCAGCTGCATTTATCTGTCTAGTCAAGGATGAAAAGAAGTACGCCTTTGTCAAACAATTTAATGTTTATCTTTGCAGAAACAGAAGTAAAAATGCCCCCTGTAGGTACAACTTGTTGTACAAGCTCCCCTTGTAAATGTTTTCAGGTATTCTGTTCTGTCTCCAGAATTGAAGTTTATTTTGAGTCTTTGCGCTGCTGCAACAGCCAGTCTTAAAGGAAAACGGTCCCTTTTTTTCCTATGGGAAAGCTGTACTCCGAGTGTCTGCTGGAGGCTGACATAGGTACAGGTTCCATAAATAATAAATGCGGTAGAGGTGTGTATGTAAAGTATGTGTAGCGGGGTCCCTATCTTAGGGGGTTGTTATGCCTAAATCTAGGGGTGACCTGAGCGGTAGTTGGCTCGGGTCTTCTAATTATTTGGACTCTGTCTTGCTGCTGTGTTGCCTGGCATGCAGTTCCCCTTTAGGCGTATGGGTGGTGTTGTCGCTTATACCCAGGGTTGAGTCACAGGTGATGGAGTGGCTATTGGGTGTCGTCTCTCGGCTGCCGTGCGGTGGGTGGTTCCGGCCTGCTGTGCATGCCGGGAGAGGATATATAAGGGGCAGACGCCATTGTTCTGGGTGGTAGTACCCAGGGACCTGCACCCGGAGGAGTGTGCCCCTCTAAGGGGGGTGCGCCCAACTTTGACTGTGGAGTCTCGGGCACCTTCGGCCCGAGGCTGCGGAGTTCCAGGTAGGCCCAGTACCTTCAACTGGGTCTACAACCAGAAAGGAAACCCAGGGAGCCCAGGTGAGGGTGACCGCTCTGACATAGAGGAAACTGGGGGAGAATCGGTCCCATAGAGGAGACGAGTAATACAAGATTGCTGTCTCGGGAGAGGCCTGGTGACCTGTCGGAGGGAAGGATTCCTTTCATCGCAGACTGCCCTTGCGGAGTGTAGTTAGTAAAGCAGGGATCTCCTTGACTTTGTCCTTGGAGGGGACTAAGTCACTGTTCGAGCTTCATGCCGGCTGCTAGTGCTATTGAGTGACTATCCGGGTGAGCTGTACCCACTCGGGACCGAGTGGCGACGAAGCCAAGAGTGTGCCTGAATCCATTCTATTCTGCTAACCCCTTTCTCTCTTCAACTTTTTGGTTACTCAAGCAATTAAGAGAAAATAAACTCTTGTTGGAGTTGAAGTGTTGTGTGGACATTGACCTTCTTTGGGAAGGGTAAAGACTTGCCTCTATAACCTAGAGGGAAGAACCAGTGAAGGGAAGCAACTCGCTGCGGGACCCAAATACATAACACCGTCCGACCTCTAATCCAGAGGACGCGGGCATGTGGCATGGTGTGTCTGATCCCCTAAAGGAAGGTAAGGGGGAAAAGGATCTGTGTGCTACATATGAAATGGCTGTTTTTGGGTGAAATGTTGGACAGACACGAGCAGGTTGCACAGGAAAACTCACTGGAATAAGGGGTTGATGGGTGTAAGTATTTTTTCTATTATACCTAGCAGTAGTTATTATTATTATTATACAGGATTTATATAGCGCCAACAGTTTACGCAGCACTTTACAATATAAAAGGGAGACAATACAGTTACAATACAATAAAATACAAGAGGATTAAGAGGGCCCTGCTCAGAAGAGCTTACAATCTAATAGGGTGGAGCAGGTGGTACAAAAGGTTGTAACTGTGGGGAATGAGCTGATGGAAGTGGTAAAAGATTAGTTGGAGACATGATAGGCTTCCCTGAAGAGGTGAGTTTTCAGGGATCGCCTGAAGGTAGCAAGAGTAGGGGATAGCCGGACAGGTTGAGGTAGTGAGTTCCAGAGGATGGGAGACGTAGTAGTTAGTCACAATCAACTGCACTTGTTTTAATTTTGAAGATGTTTCACATCTTCTCCAAGCCACTTTTTCAGTTTCAATCGGTGTTGGGAGGGAAGATCCCCCAGCATTTAGATCCACACAAGTAGCACAGAATCTTTAATCCAATCACTATGGATTGATCAATGTTGATTGTCCAAGAACAGGATGGGAGGTGTGAAAATTGAGTAACCACCATGTTTTAGTTACATAATGATATTCTTGGTTTCAAGAAGAATGCAATTCCTCAATTTACATGATTAAATGTGTTAATTGTTGTCAAATTCCTGGGGTAGAGATATAAAACCAGTATCATATGTGGACAACAGATGGCGTTGAAGACCCCCCCATTCAGGAATGGTTCTTACATTTTGATGTAGGTGGCCTCTATCATGCCTCTTGTGAACTAGTTGTCTTTCTACACGTCACTGTCCTTGAAAGAATGTCCCTTTTCCTCATGTAGGAATACTGTTAAGTCTTCACCCTAGAATTTGTCCTTCTTTTGCTGGACCATTTATTTGTTGAGAGGTTGTTTTATTCTCCCCAATGTTTAGGTCTTTGCATTCCTCACTACACTGCACTGCATATACTGAGTTACTTTGCGTGTGTTTGGGAGTTGGATTAGGTGTCTATTAGTGATGAGCCGAACACCCCCGGGTTCGGTTCGCACCAGAACCCGCAAACGGACCGAAAGTTTGCACAAACTTTAGAACCCTATTAAATACAATGGATGCGAACGTTCGAAATCTAAAGTGCTAATTATAATGACTATTATGCATGTTATTGTCCTAAAAAGGGTTTGGGAACCCGGGTTCTGCACCAGGGGACATGTATCAATGCAAAAAGAATTTTTAAAAACTGACGTTTTTCTGGAGCAGTCATTTTAATGATGCATAAAGTGAAAAAAAAAAAGTCAAATATTCCTTTAAATATCGTACCTGGGGGGTGTCTAAAGTATGCCTGTGAAGTGCCACGTGTTTCCCGTGTTTAGAACTGTCGCTGCACAAAATTACATTTCTAAAGGAAAAAAAGCCATTTAAAACTGCTTGCGGCTTTAATGTAATGTCTGGTCCCGGTGATATGGATGAAAATCTTTAAGAAAAATGGCATAGCTACCCCATCACACACCCCCCCCCTACCCCAGCCCATTACCAGCCCCTTTGGGTCTTGTATGGATATTAAGGGGAACCCCGCACACAAAATAAAAAAGGCCCTATATACTCTGAACAGCCGTATACAGGCGGTGCATACAAGACAGGGACTGTAGGTTTGTTCTTATGTAGAATCTGTTTGTAATTTTGAACAGGTACATTGTTTAGGTGTAGCTCCAGGCAAAAAATCTATTTTTAAGCTTTTTGGAAAACATAGGGAAGGGTTATCACCCCTGTAACATTTGTTTTGCTGTCTGTGCAGTGTGCACCTGTTCAGAACAGTTCACCTCACTTTCCGTCCTAATGACAAATGTTTTTTGAAAATTTGGGTTTTTTATTGAAACAAGGATTGGTGATAAAGAATCAGTGGAGAGGAGACACTTTTTTTCCCATATTAACTCTTACAGGAGAGAATTTGCCTTCCTAGGGGTAGATTTCCTCTCACTTCCTGTTGTATCCTTCCGTTTGCAAGGAGGAGTCGTTTGTAAGTTGGATGTTTGAAAGTAGGGGCCTGCCGTATATACTCAGCTTAAATTTGCCCCTTACATGTTGGTGTTGCCACAACACTGTGAGCCCTCACAGTTACTCTTGGTGGGCGCATGAATGGGCCCTGCTGTGAATTATTAGATCAAGAATTGTAATTGCATGCCCCTGTTGAACAGGGGCTGAAAAATTGGGCCTTTGGTGGTGGTGGTGGTGGTGGTGTTGACACAACACTTTAAGGCCTCACAGTTAGTCTTGGTGGGCGCAGGAATGGGCCCTGCTGTGAATTATTAGATCAAGAATTGTAATTACATGCCCCTGTTAAACAGGGGCAGAAAAATTGGGCCTTAGGCACTGGTGCCACAACACTGCAACCCCTCACAAATACTGTACTTGGAGCACAGCAATGAGCCCTGTTGCAAAGTATTGCATCAAAAATTGTAATTACACGCCCCTGTTAAACAGGGGCTGAAAAATTGGGCCTTAGCCACTGGTGCTTGTGCCACAACACTGCAACCTCTCCCAGATACTCTAGTTGGAGTGCAGGAATGAGCCCTGCTGCAAAGCATTGCATAAAAATTTGTAATTACATGCCCCTGTTAAACAGGGGCATAAAAATTGGGCCTTAGGCACTGGTGCCACAACACTGCAACCCCTCACAGATACTGTACTTGGAGCACAGCAATGAGCCCTGTTGCAAAGTATTGCATCAAAAATTGTAATTACACGCCCCTGTTAAACAGGGGCTGAAAAATTGGGCCTTAGCCACTGGTGCTGGTGCCACAACACTGCAACCACTCCCAGATACTCTAGTTGGAGTGCAGGAATGAGCCCTGCTGCAAAGCATTGCATAAAAAATTGTAATAACACACCCCTGTTAAACAGGGGCTAAAAAATTGGGCCTTAGCCACTGGTGGCGGCACCCAGAAACAAAAATGTTCTTCCAAGCTATCATCATCAATCGGATCGTTGAGGAGGAGGAGGATAGTCAGTCAACATAACAGGACAGTCTCTCAGCATCAGCATCAGTCTTGAAGGGATGTGACATTTGAAAATAAATTAGTCTGTTATATCAGCTTCAGGTGTTTGGTAGCTGGTGGTGATCCAAGACTGGTTCATCTTTATGAAGGTCAGTCGATCAACAGAGTTGGTGGACAGGCGCACCCTGTGATCCGTGACAAATCCTCCAGCAGCACTGAATGTGCGTTCTGAAAGAACGCTGGATGCAGGACAGGCCAGTAGCTCAATTGCATACTGCGCAAGCTCTGGCCAGTGATCCATCCTCAAGACCCAGTAAGCCAGAGGATTTTCGGTGGGGAAGGTGTCCAAGTCTGACCTTGCCCCTAGGTCATGGATATGCAATTAGCGGACCTCCAGCTGTTGCAAAACTACAAGTCCCATCATGCCTCTGCCTCTGGGTGTCATGCTTGCTGCTCTCAGAGTCTCGCTATGCCTCATGGGACTTGTAGTTTGGCAACAGCTGGAGGTCCGCTAATTGCATATCCCTGCCCTAGGTATTCCTGCACCATGTATATCAGACGCTGGAGATGGTTGCTGGAACCGATTATACCTTGGGGCTGCGGACTAAAGAATTGTCTGAACGCATCGGTCAGACGGCCACCTTCCCCACCGCTCCTTCTTTGACTGACCGAAGCCTCAGCAACTCGTTGTCCAGGACCAGGAGTTTGTAACCTCCCAGTCTCTGGGAACGCGTTGCACAGACCTTTCTGCAAGGCCTCCCGGAGTTGTCTCATCCTCTGCTCCCTCTGCGACGGTAAGATAAGGTCCGCAACCTTACCCTTGTACCGTGGATCAAGGAGAGTGGCCAGCCAGTAATGGTCCCTCTCCTTGATCCGAAGAATACGAGGATCCTTCCGCAGACTTTGCAGGATCAGGGAGGCCATGCAGCGTAGGTTAGCTGAGGCATTCGGTCCGGAGTCCTCTGGGTCACTAAGGACGACATGATCCGCAGCCACCTCCTCCCAGCCACGTACAAGTCCACTGGTTTCTTGGGACTGTAAATCATCCCTAAAAGACTGCTGCTGATGATGCTGAGTGCCAGGCTCCACCTCCATGCTGACACAATCCTCCTCCTCCTCCTCTTCTTCCTGTGCGATGGGTGGGACAGAAGGAACACTGTCTGGGTAAAGGGGGCCTTGAGAGGCAAGGAAGTCCTCCTCTTCCTGCCTCTGTTCTGCCTCAAGTGCCCTGTCCATTATTCCTTGCAGCGTATGTTCCAACAGGTGGACAAGAGGTACAGTGTCACTGATGCATGCACTGTCACTGCTCACCATCCTCGTGGCCTCCTCAAATGGTGCCAGGACAGTGCATGCATCCCTGATTATGCCCCACTGGCGTGGTGAAAAAAACCCGAGCTCCCCTGACCCTGTCCTGGTGCCGTAGTCGCACAGGTACTCATTGATGGCCCTCTGCTGCGTGTGCAGCCGCTGCAGCATGGCCAACGTTGAGTTCCACCTGGTGGGCATGTCACATATAAGGCGGTTCTTGGGCAGGTTCAACTCCTTTTGCAGCTCAGCCAGGCGAGCACTGGCATTATAAGATCTGCGGAAATGCACACAGACTTTCCTGGCCTGCCTCAGGACATCCTGTAAGCCTGGGTACCTGCCCAAGAACCGCTGCACCACCAGGTTAAGGACGTGAGCCACACAGAGCACATGGGTCAGTTGTCCCTGTTGGAGAGCGGAGAGGAGGTTGGTGCCATTGTCGCAAACTACCATTCCTGGCTTAAGCTGGCGTGGCGTCAACCACCTCTCGGCCTGCCCCTGCAGAGCAGACAGAACCTCTGCCCCAGTGTGGCTCCTGTCCCCCAAACACACCAGCGCAAGCACGGCATGGCATCTTTTTGCCTGTGTACTTGCGTAGCCCCTTGAACGCCTACGGAGCACCGCTGGTTCCGAGGAGAAAGCACAGGAAGAGGCCACGGAGGAAGAAGAAGAGGAGGGGGTGGAGGACAGAGGTGTGTCACAACCAGTAGTAGCATTTTGGAGGCGTGGCGGTGGAACCTCCAACACTACTGCACCTTGTCCTGCATCCTTCCCAGCTGCCAAAAGAGTGACCCAATGGGCCGTGAAAGAAAGGTAACATCCCTGTCCATGCCTGCTGGACCATGAGTCAGCGGTAATATGCACCTTACCGCTGACCGCCCTGTCCAGCGAGGCCAAGACATTGCCTTCCACATGCCGGTAGAGAGCCGGCATCGCCTTCCGTGAGAAAAAGTGGCGTTTGGGAACCTGCCACTGAGGAACCGCACATTGCACAAACTCACGGGGGTCGAGTCTACCAACTGAAAAGGCAGCAGTTGAAGCGCTAGCAATTTAGCCAAGCTAGCATTCAACCGCTGGGCATGTGGATGGCTGGGAGTGAACTTCTTTCGACGGTCCAGCAGCTGGGGCAGGGAAATTTGCCTGCTAGGATCGGACGTCGGTGTACTGCTAGCAGAGTGCCCGCAAGTACTTGGCTGTGACACACCTAATTCTACACCTTCATTCCTCTCAGAGCAGGTTTCAGAGAGGACTGAAGGTATAGTGGGGTTGGAGATCCCAGCTGATGCGGTGCAAGAAGAGGTCAGCTTTGTTCTTTGGTGTGGGTCTTTAAGGTAGGCTTGCCAACGAGCTGCATGGCAGGTCAACATATGTCTGGTCAAGCATGTGGTGCCCAAGTGGGTGATGTTTTGGCCACGCGATATACGCTTGAGACATATGTTGCAAACAGCAGCTGTGCGATCTGATGCACTCGACTCAAAAAAGGCCCACACCAAAGAACTTTTTGAATAACAGGCAGAGGCAGCGCCCTGCACAGGCGGAGCTCTGCGGTGTGATTCCGTCGGTGTGCTGCCCTTACGCTGGCCCCCCAAGGGCATCCTGCCTCGTTGGAGATGTGCCTCCTCCTCATCCTCCTCCTCCTCCTCCTCCTCTCTCCTATTAGGCACCCACGTGGAGTCAGTGACCTCATCATCCCCTCCCTCCTCATCACTGGAGCCAATCTGGCAGTATGCTGCAGCTGCTGGAACATGACTGCCAGATTGGTGTCCTTCTTGAGCATCCCCTCTCTCTGCTCTCACGCTACTGCCTTCCTCTAGCTGGGTATCATCATCAGACCCTTCGAAACGCTGAGCATCCTCCTGGAGCATGTACCCAACACTGTGCTCAAACAGTTCGGGGGACTCCTCAGGAGGACATGGTTGGTCTAGGGAAGGAGTGACTGATGATGACATTGATATCAGGGAAGAGGACGCTTTGGCAGCTGCTTTGCCAGTACCCTGAGCCTGGGTGAGAGAGGATGAGGAGGATGAGGAGGGCTTGGTCATCCACTCTACCAAGTCTTCGGCATGATGCGGCTCAACACGTCCAGCTGCGGAAAAGAAGGACAAGCGTGTCCCATGGCCACGTGCTGATGGCGATGCACCGCGTCCACGACCAGCACTGTTGTCTCTAGACACAGAGCCTGCTTGCCCTCTTTTTTTGGCTCCTGACTGTCTGCCTCTCCTTGTTTGCCTTCCAGACATTCTAATCTCCTGCAGGGAAATGGGAAAAGCAGCAATACAGGCTAAGTTAAGGTGTAATATGGTCAGGAGGCACACTCCGCCCGCTGTAAGTGCCGCAAAATCCTGTTGGTGTAACACACCAGGAAAAAGCAGCAATACAGGCTAAGTTAAGGTGTAATATGGTCAGGAGGTACACTCCGCCTGCTGTAAGTGCCGCAAAATCCTGTTGGTGTAACACACCAGGAAAAAGCAGCAATACAGGCTAAGTTAAGGTGTAATATGGTCAGGAGGTACACTCCGCCTGCTGTAAGTGCCGCAAAATCCTGTTGGTGTAACACACCAGGAAAAAGCAGCAATACAGGCTAAGTTAAGGTGTAATATGGTCAGGAGGCACACTCCGCCCGCTGTAAGTGCCGCAAAATCCTGTTGGTGTAACACACCAGGAAAAAGCAGCAATACGGGCTAACTTCAGGTGTATAATGTGCAGGAAGCTTAGCAACAATGACACTGACACTGTCCCCTGCCTATCCTTCTCTCTCCCTGCACACAAGGTTTATCAAAGTATATGACACTGACACTCTCCCTGCCTATCCTTCTCTCTCCCTGCACACAAGGTTTAGCAAAGAATATGACACTGACACTGTCCCCTGCCTATCCTTCTCTCTCCCTGCACACAAGGTTTATCAAAGTATATGACACTGACACTCTCCCTGCCTATCCTTCTCTCTCCCTACACACAAGGTTTAGCAAAGAATATGACACTGACACTCTCCCTGCCTATCCTTCTCTGTCCCTACACACAAGGTTTAGCAAAGAATAGATTTGACAAGATTTGACACTGTCCCTGCCTATCCTTCACTTTCCCTGCTCCGGAACACACTACACAAGGCCGCCGCGCTGGCGGCCTTTTATAGTGTGGGGCGTGTACTAAACCCCCTCAGCTATAATTGGCCACAGGCATCCTGCCTGTGGCCAATCATTGCTCTCCTCGCTGCCGGCGCTGTGATTGGCCAAGCATGCAGGGTCACAGTGCATGCTTGGCCAATCACAGCGCCGGGATTACACTGCGATGGCGCAGTGTATTGTGGGCCGTTCGCGTCACTCGAATTTGGCGCCAACAGCCCAAATCGTTCGTTGTTCGCTGAACGCGCGAACAGCCGATGTTCAAGTCGAACCTATGTTCGACTCGAACACCGAGCTCATCCCTAGTGTCTATGCTATATGTGTAGATATAATGCTGGGATCTTGACACTGGTTGGAAGTGAAGAGGTGGCTTGGAGAAGCTACAAAACATCTTCAACATTATAGAACAAGTCCAATTGAATTTGACAAACTACCACTAGCTATACAATGATCTGGATAAATTAATACAAAGTTACAGTTGCCCTTTAATCCTTTCACTGACAGAGCTGTTTTTGTGTTTTCACACACATGTTCAAAAAAATAGTTTTAGGCCTGAAGGGTGCATAAATCCCCCTAAATATATACAGTTGTGCTCATAAGTTTACATACCTTGGCAGAATTTTTTTATTTCTTGCCCATTTTTCAGAGAATATGAATGATAACACAAAAACTTTTATTTCACTCATGGTTAGTGTTTGGCTGAAGCCATTTATTAGCAATCAACTGTGTTTACTCTTTTTAAATCATAATGGCAACAGAAACTACCCAAATGACCCTGATCAAAAGTTTACATACCCCAGTTCTTAATACCGTGTATTGCCCCCTTTAACATCAATGACAGCTTGAATTCATTTGTAGTATTTGTGGATGAGGCTCTTTATCTTCTCAGATGGTAAAGCTGCCAATTCCTCTTGGTAAAAAGCCTCCAGTTCCTGTAAATTCTTGGGCTGTCTTGCATGAACTGCACATTTGAGATCTCCCCAGAGTGGCTCAATGATATTGAGGTCAGGAGACTGGGATGGCCACTCCAGAACCTTCACTTTATTCTGCTGTAGCCAATGACAGGTCGACTTGGCCTTGTGTTTTCGGTCATTGTCATGTTGGAATGTCCAAGTACGTCCCATGCGCGGCTTCCTGGCCAATGAATGTAAATGTTCCTCCAGTATTTTTTAATAACATACTGCATTCATCTTGCCAACGATTTTGACCAAATTTCCTGTGCCTTTGTAGCTCTCACATCCCCAAAACATCAGCAATCCACCTCCGTACTTTTCATCATAGGCCTTGTTGACTCCTCTCCAAATGTAGCATTTGTGGTTGTGGCCAAAAAGCTAAATTTTGGTCTCATCACTCCAAATGACTTTGTGCCAGAAGGTTTGAGGCTCGTCTCTGTGCTGTTTGGTGTATTGTAAGCGGGATACTTTGTGGCATTTGCGTAGTAATGGCTTTCTTCTGGCAACTCGACCATACAGCCCATCTTTCTTCAAGTGCCTCCTTATTGTGCATCTTGAAACAGCCACACCACATGTTTTCAGAGAGTCCTGTATTTCACCTGAAGTTATTTGTGGGGTTTTCTTTGCATCCCGAAAAAATTTCCTGGCAGTTGTGGCAGAAATTTTAGTTGGTCTACCTGACCGCGGTTTAGTTTCAACAGAACCCCTTATTTACCACTTCTTGATTAGAGTTTGAACACTGCTGATTGGTATTCTTAATTCCTTGGATATCTTTTTATATCCGTTTCCTGTTTTATACAATTCAACTACCTTTTCCTTCAGATCCTTTAACAATTCCTTTGCTTTCCCCATGACTCAGAGTCCAGAAACGTCAGTGCAGCACTGCATGAAAGATGCAAGGGTCTGTCAGGAGTTCAGAAACTCATTGACCTTTTATACACACACACTAATTACAAGCAAACAGATCACAGGTGAGGATGGTTACCTTTAGGCCTGGTTCACACTTGTCCGACAAACGCTCCGACATTAGGAGCTCATGTCGCATGACGTGTGAAAATCAATGAATCCCTATGAGAGCCGTCTTAACTGGTCCGACACAAGTCGGTCTGACAATAAAAATGCTCCCTGTACTACTTCTGTCCGACTTTGATCCTACTTCAGCCCATTGAATATCATTGAAGTCGGATCAAAGTAGGATCCTTGTCCTAACCATCCGACATTTGACATCCGACATGGTGATTACAGCAGCAGTAAAAGGAATTTATCTCACCCTGGGATTGTTTTGATTGGTCAAAGGACAAGTCAGACTAGCACAAAGTCGGATCAAAGTAGTATCCTGTTCATGAATGTCGGATGGATGTCGGACCAATGTAGGATCAATGTAGGACTGATGTCGCAGAGCAAAGTAGGATGAAAGTCGGATAAAACTATATATATATATATATATATATATATATATTTATATGTGTAGCGGGTGGTCATATTTAGGGGAAGCATCTGAGTGGTAACAGGCTCAGATGTAATAATTCTTAGGATCCATGGACCAATTTATGCCAGTGGGGAATATCAATGGTGTCCAGTTTCCTGGGGTCTATAGGTGGCGCTGTCACCATAGACCGAGGTTGAACCACCATTGGAGGGCTGTGCCCTTTGTGTCCTCTCGCGGCAGTAGTACAGCGGGGCGGGGAACCTGCTGTGCCTGTTGTGGGAGGGTATAAAGGGGGCAGACGTCTTCTGCTCGGGGTCCATGCCCAGGCACCTTCAGCCTGGGAGTGAGTGATGGTGGTCTCCGGGTGCCCTAGGCCCGGAGACGGAGCTGCGGTCTCGCCCCAGACGCCTTCGGTCTGGGGTGAGGTACTTTCTGGAGGCCTGGGGCCCAGTACCTTTGACTGGGTTCCGCAGGGGATCGAGGACTCCTAGGGTTCCCCCAGTGGGGACGCCTGAATCTAGGACGGGGAGGCCAGGGAGGTAACCCTATCCGAAGACCTGGTGCAGCATTCGCTGGTGACGGTGGGGCCTCTGGTGACCGTTGGATGGATGTCCTTTTCCTGACAGGGGCCATCACTTCTAGAAGGTAGTTCAAGTTCTCACGGTCGGTGGCAGCGACTGTGTGTCAAGCCTGTTGGTGATATACAGAACAGGAGAAAATCAAGTTTAAAGTTTGTGCCTGGACCTTCCTCCCCCACCTTGTCTGAACTGAATGTGTTACAACCTGTCTGCTCTCACAGAGACTGTTTATTGCAACGAATAAATAAGTGTTGGACTTTCAGTGGTGTGGACAGTAACTTACTGGGAGCTAAGGGTCCTACCTCCACCTGCGTGGACGGTGGGAAATCATTCTCAGGGGAAGGTTTGGCTCTGGATGGAAACACAGACCCGAAGGTATAATTTGATTAGCTCCATCTTTGCATACAGTATGGTGTGAGCTGGTGGTGCGCCACAGTCTCCTCCCTGGTCCCCTTAGACAAGAGCCAAGTGTCAGAAGGGAGTAAAGGGTGAGGTCGCTACATATATATATATATTTACCCTAGAGAATAAAATAGTTGTAGTTTCAATTTTTTATGTTATTTTATGATATTACAATATTACGTCAAATGTCTAGGAAATGCAAAATTTCGGTAAGAAATACACTAAAGTTAATTTTAGGGCAATAAATTACCCAATTTTTGGGGTAAAATATGAGATAAGATAAGGTTGCACCAAGTAAATAGATACCTAACATGTCAAACCGTAAATCTGCGTGTGCACGTGAAATATAGGAAAACTTCAATCCTCTATTTTTTCCATAGGAGATACTTTAAAATCTCCCTATAGATCATCAGTGTAGCATTGCGTGGTGATATGTAATGTGTGTATCCCAAGCAACGTTTTCGTGCATTTATGTTTAGGCCTGAGGGTGGGGGGGGGGATTTTTTGTGCTTGGTTGTAATTTAAATTTTTTACAATTTGAAAACTTTTATTTGTACTTAACTTTTTTTTATCACATAGGGGACAAAATGTCTTACTCCTCTTTCTTCCATGTGACAGTGCTGGTACTTGGCTACTCAATGACATGGATGCAGTAATAATCCAAGCGGTCAAATATAGCAGTGAGCAAAAAATGGTGAGCATGTGCAGTTGGGGAAGCAGTTATGTAAACCAGATGCTTTGCCCTGCATGGACAAAGCACAGGTTCACTTTAAGGTGGCCATATGTGCATCTCCGTTACCATATATAGAAACAATCTTAAAATGTAATTACACAAACATCTATATTTATTTAAAGGCAAAGTTTGAGGTTAAAAAAACAAACAAACATATATACTCAAATCTATGCTGCAGCATCAGTCTAATGCTTCAGCTGTCCCAACGCTGATCTCTCAGTTCTTGGTTGGGTCAGAGTGGAGAGCATTGACTGTCAGTCACCACTCTCCACTCAGTCCCTCTAGTACTCACTGGAGAACTGGGAAGGAGAGGGGAGGATGCAGCTGGCTTCAGCTCTCAGCCAGAGCCAGCTGTCAATCAAGCATCTGGGTTGGGACCCTGCCAGAGCCTGGAGTGGCTCTGTGACATCAGCTGACAGCAGGTTTTAGCCCGCTATCAGCTAATTCTGGGTCATACGAGTTCAAAAGTAAGTGAGTTGCCTATTGCTGCACTACTTGACCAGGAAACTTTACCAAAGTCAAAAGAGAAAATAACTCAAGGACATTAATAGCAGACCATCAGAGTGTGTTGTACAAGAATTCCAAGTGAGATCTTACCACATAACAGGATGCTTTCGATCATACAGGGGTCCAGCCAGGGCAATGGCTCCTCAGTAATGGCCTGCTACAGACTTTCTGGAGTCTTTTTACTGGACCACAAATCAAACCTCTCATTTAAAAATGTTTTAATCCAGCCTTTGGAGGTTATTCCTAATAGTTTCCATAATGAACGTGCTCCGTGCAGAACTATGAACCTGGTCATTAGGTCATATAAACCTACAGCAGTATGTCACACGATCGCAATGGTAAAGAATACAAAAAGACATCCTACGTGCCAGTTACAATGGTTGGAAGTACTGGGAAAATAAACCTATAATTAAATATTATCTCAAAGCTGGGCCTTTTTAACATCACAGAGTAAAGAGTAGTGATGTGTTGTAACCTTCAGCCACCAATCACAAATCAGGTTTTCGCAGCTGGAAATACATTCAATCTAAAACCAGACAAAATAGATTTCTTTAGTTCTGGATAGCGTGGAGAAGCACAAACTTCAATTAAATAGAAATTGAAGCACAAGTCCATTAAGACTATTAACAGTCCTCTGGCATAGAACACTTTTCAGGAATTTCTTTAGAAGAGTCATGTAGGGAGCTTTTTTATTCCTTATCCAAGCTCTGATGAAGAGGGATTGTTTGACCCCCAAAACGTGTTGTCTACCTTTTATCCTCCTGTTGTCTCAGTTTTATCAGCAATAAATCATTCTGGATTTTTAAGACAACTGTCTGGCGCAATTTCACTTGGATTTCTCACTGGAGGCTTTTGCCCTTTTGGGGGATCCCGCTTTGCAGTAGAATTGCTGAGGTTCAGTTATAAAGCCCAATCAACGACTCCTGACTGACTCTTAAAAGATCTGAGTCCGGAGCCTCACATTCACTTTTTTTCTGGGATGTTTTTTTTTCTGTCTGAGTCTCTAAGACATCATTGGGAGATTTTTACTTAAAGAGGAGGTCCAGTAGTTTTTGTGTTAATTAAAAGTCAGCAGCTACAAAAAGTGTAGCTGTTGACTTTTAATAATCACACACTCACCTGTCCCAAGGTCCAGCGATGTGGTCTCCTGAACCATTGCTTCTCTCCCTCTTGTCTCCCTGGCGCTGGTGCTGGCATTTTAACTGTGGGCACCCAGCTGACAGCTCCCGACTTCACAGCATGGTGCATACTGCTCATGCGCGAGTCGCGCTGTGCTTGCTGAATGACCTGGCAGTCTTCTGGGACCTGTGATGCATCCCAGAAGACTGTGGGGAGGGAGGGGGAGAAGTCAAAACTAGGTACCCACTCCCCCCCAGAAAAATTATATGCCAAATGTGGCAGGAAAGGGGGTGGAGGAGTGCATAACTCCTTTCTGTCAACTGCTTCCCGGCCCTTTAAGAGTTCTTGCCTCTCAGCAAGATCCATTAAAATAGGTCAAAGGAGAAAACACACAAAAAGGCAAAATGGACAGCACAAAAAAAAGTGTTTAAACTGAATTGTTTAGTCATTAGAGCCTACGTAATTTAAAGTGGAGCTCCACCCAAAAGGGGAAGCTCCGTTTGTTTTCTTCCTCCCCCCTCCACTGCCACATTTGGCACCTTTCGGGGGGAGGGGGGAGCAGGTACCTGGTTCAGGTTCAGGGGGTCGGGCCCCCTACTCCTTCCCCCATGCCGGGGCATTCACAAAGCACAGCGCGCTTCGCACATGCACAGTAGTGAACCGGCTGTGAAGCCGCAGGGCTTCACTGCCGGATTCCCTTACCCAAAATGGCAGGGGCAGCACCCAAGAGCCGACTGAAAAATCGGCTGAGGTGAAGACACCGCTGGATTTCAGGACAGGTGTCCTAATATTAAAGAGGAAGTAAACCCGGTACGATTTTTCTTTTTTTTTAAATATATATATGCTTTAAATTATTGCAAAGCCACACACATTTAAATTGGCCAAAAACGAGGTTTGGAAATACCTTATTTTTCTTTTTTTTGTATTTCTTGTCTTCCGAGTGTAGCACACCGGCATCCTCTCTCTCCAATATCCTTGGCTCGCTCAAAGGAGAAAAAGGCGCACCGTGTCCACCATGCCCGTACCCCCTGATTTGCAGAGGATAAGCACACTTGTTTTAACTTACGGGTCTTGCAGCAAGGTTCCCTTCAAAGCTGGTTTCTGTCCCTAGGATGTAAGGACAAAGTCTCTATACTCCAAGTAACTCCAAGGTCCACACCAATGGCCACTCTAACATAGAGTTTATTTTCCTTATGCATGAACATCCACAAAGTTGAAGAAAGAGAAAGGTGTTAGGAAGACAGATCAATTCAGGCACTCTTGGCTTCTTCGCCACTCGATCCCGAGTGGGTATAGCTCACCCGGATAGTCACCCAAGGGCACTAGCAGCTGGCATGTAGCTCGAACAGTCTATCAGATTCCCTAATGGATGCGTTCAGGAGATCCTCTGCCACAGAATCTATAGTGTCCCAAACCTCCTAATGGTCCCGTTGTTTAGATCCCTTTTTCCGGATGGATGACATCCCTCCGAAGAGTTACTGGGCCCCTTCCTTCACTGTGATCTCTCACCAGTCCTTTGGAACGGTCCTCCCCCAGCCTCCTCTTCTAGAAACGGGTCTCCTCGCAAGGCGGCACCCTGGGATTCCTCCTCCCGAAGTGGGCTCCAGCTAAAGGTGCTGGGCCCAGGGCTGAAGTTGCAGTCCCAGGACTAAAGGTGCCTGGGACTGAAGCACACGTGGCCCCATGGCCTGGGGGGCCATGCACTTGAACTTGGACCGCAGGTTCTCCCTCCGGGCATGGGCCCCGGGAATTTCTCCCTCTCCAATGGCGTCCGCCCCTTTTGTACCCTCTCCCGGCATGCACAGCAGGTAGACCACACCCACTGCACGGCTGCCGAGAGAGGACACCAAATCGCCACTCCATCACCTGTGGTTCAACCCCGAGTACAAGTGACAGCGCCACCCACACTTCCCAGGGGAACTGCACACCAGGCAAAACAGCAGCAAGGCAGAGTCCAGTAAATTGAAAGATTCGAGCCAACTACCACTCGAATCACCCCTAAATTTAGTATAGCAATCCCTAAATTTAGGGCCCCCGCTACACGAGTATTGGCCGCGCCATTCCTACTCCTGGTTGTTGAATGTTTTCTGCATGTTATTTCCGCCCTTACTTTCTTTCCCTGTCCAAATCTCGCGCATGCTCCATAGCGTCGGAAACCAAGCCTCTAGCTCCCCTGGAAGGAGAGGAGCAGAGTAAAGCATCGCAGGGCTTCCCTCTGTGCCATTCTAAGCAGAAGATAATTAGAGGATACAGAAACGGCACACATTATGTGCCGTTAAACAATATAACCAATGCGCAAGTGCAGCTGACCTCACTCACTCCACATTCCGGGACGATTTCAATGACCACAGGAAAAATGAGTGAGCGATCAGCTGCCTGTGATATATACATTACAAAGAGCCGAAATTGTACTGGAGGGTTTACAACCACTTTAAAAGTAGTATTTGCAGCTGCAGACTTTAAATTTTTTCTGACGGAGCTTGGAACTTCTCTTGAAATTAAAGTTTTCCTTCACTGTCCCTGATTACTAGCTGTTGGGGCCTGATGGATGCACAGTAAGTTACAAAAGGGCAGAGGCAGCCCGACCATTAGGGGCACCAGGGCACCGCCCCATCTCTCTACTCCACCCCCCTATATGTAACGGATAGATTCATGCATAGCATGAGTCCATCCATGTCTGCCGCGGCCACCCCCTATTCATGCGTCAGGCCCCTTTCAGGGCACTGGGTGCATGAATTACAGCGGCCAGGTTTATTTTTGAAGCACCTGATTAGAGCCAGAGGCTCTAATAGGCTTTAGTATAGGCTGGGCTTGGCTCGCTGTTGCAACATTGATCTTCCTCCCGGCCAATCGGGAAGCGGATCTGATACCCATCACCCGATTGGCTGAAAGGACAGGCGGTCCTATTGGACGCCTAGGAGGAGTAAGGAGACACTCGGCGGAAGCGAGGAGGAGAAGAGCCGCTGGCCGATGCCTGAATGCCCGATCCCCGCTGATGCCTGGATGCCCGCTCCCTGACGCTGTTCCTCGGATGCCCGATCCTCGCCGTGGATGCCCCGTCCCCTCCACTGCTCCTCGGATGCCTGCCACCTACATGGGGTAAGTGCCAGTGGACCGACCGGCAGACAGCGGAGGGGGGTTTGAGTTGCCGCGGGGGGGGGGTTTTGGTTGTTTGCCGCCCCCCCAAACAAAAAACGACAAGCCGCCACTGCAAAAGGGCATCGGGTTTTTATAGTGTAGAGCTTGACTAAACCTTATATCTTGCTTTAAGATGATTTTAGGAAGTGTAGCTGAAATAAAAACTTTTATAATAGAACTTTAAAAAGTCTACAAGTTCAGGATGTAGAGCAGACAACAGAGCATTCTTCTGGGAGTATGTGTCTAATCTTTGATCAGATTTCTTCATACGAGAGCTATACAAATCACTGGGATAGCTTTGAGGCAGCATTTAGTAAAGTGAGGATGTGTAAGATTAATGAAGGCCTTATCATCCAGACCAGGCCAGGCTGCCTCCTGCTACTTTGTTCATAATAAATCTCAAACTTCTTCTCTTCCAGGTTCCTGGCCACTCCATTCTAATCTTTGCGGCGTCATGAAATCCTGGGTGTTCTGGAATGGAATCCAGCTGTAGATTCCTGAGGCTGACATGGGAGGATCCAGCTCATGATCTGTTAGTGTTAACAAAAATTAACCAGTCAACGAGTATGCCTCCCAGTGCTATACGTACAGCACAAATCAAAGACAAGGAGAAGAATGTGATAAATAATTGAGATTGCAGAGTCTGACCACACATTGAACATGGTGTTGAACATAGATGTCCAATTAAACATGTACATCTTTGCTGACATTCAGCTACTTGAAACTGCATTACTTTCCTTGTGATATTTATTTGTACTTCAATGGGCTTCCTTATTCAAACAATAGTATGAAGCACAGTGGCATGCAATAACGCATAGCAAAATTCTGAGCAGTCTAAAATGATGAGGTTTCTGATTAGCCTCTGATTACAACCACCAACTGAATTATATGATGATTTATAAAAACGACAGAAATAAGCATTATTTTTATAGATCTTTAATAGGGATAAGCCGAACACCCCCCCTGTTCGGTTCGCACCAGAACCTGCGAACAGCCAGAATGTTCGCATGAACTTTAGAACCCTATTAAATACAATGGACTCGAACGTTCAAAATCAAAAGTGCTAATTATAAAGGCTTATATTCAAGTTATTGTAAAAAGGGTTTGAGGACCCGGGTCCTGCCCCAGGGGACATGTATCAATGCAAAAAAAGTTTTAAAAACTCCAGTTTTTTCGGGAGCAGTAATTTTAATAAAAAATAAAAGTGAAATGTTTCCCGTGCTTAGAACTGTCCCTGCACAAAGTGTCATTTCTGAAGGAAAAAAAGTCATTTAAAACTCACTCGCGGCTATAATGAATTGTCGGCTCCCGGCAATACATAGAAAAGTCATTAATAAAAAAAATAAAAAGCGTGGGGGTCCCCCCAAATTCAATTACCGGGCCCTTCAGGTCTGGTATGGCTATTAAGGGGAACCCTGCCGCAAATTTAAAAAAGAAATGCGTGGAGTTCCCCTAAATATCCATACCAGGCCCTTCAGGTCTGGTATGGATTTTAAGGGGGAACTCCACCGCAAATTTTTAAAAAAATGGCATGGAGTTCCCCCCAAAATCCATACCAGACCCTTTATCCGAGCACGCAACCTGACAGGCCGCAGGAAAAGAGGGGGGGACGAGAGAGCGCCCCCCCCTCCTGAACCCTACCAGGCCACATGCCTTCAACATGTGGAGGATGTCCCCATGTTGATGGGGACAAGGGCCTCATCCCCACAACCCTTGCCCGGTGGTTGCGGGGGTCTGCGGGCAGGGGGCTTATCGGAATCTGGAAGACCCCTTTAACAAAGGGGACCCCCAGATCCCGCCCCCCCTCATGTGAATTGGTAAGGGGTACATTGTACCCCTACCATTTCACAAAGAAAGTGTAAAAAAAATGTAAAAAAACACACAGACACCTTGGAAAAGTCCTTTATTAAAAATAAAAAATAAATGTAAAAAAAAAAACATTCCTGCAATAAAAAAATCCAGAGTCCCGCGGCGATCCGATGTCCAGCGCTGTCCGTCATTGGCTGAGCCTGAGCGGACCTGATGGGGAACTTCCTCCGCAGTGTATTAAATGAATACACCCGCCCCTTCTAAAGTTCCCCATCAGGTCTGCTCAGCCAATGACGTAGGTGTAAGGCTGAGGACCTGATGCGGAACGTGAGAAGGGGCGGGTCTATTCATGTATTAAACTGTGGAGGAAGTTCCCCATCAGGTCCGCCCCCTCGTATGTCAGACCCCACCTACGTCATTGGAGGAGCGGACCTGATGGGGAACTTCCTCCAGTATAATACATAAATAGACCCGCCCCTTCTCACGTTCCGCATCAGGTCCTCAGCCTTACACCTGAGCGGACCTGATGGGGAACTTTAGAAGGGGCAGGTGTATTCATTTATTACACTGCGGAGGAAGTTCCCCATCAGGTCCGCTCAGGCTCAGCCAATGATGGACAGCGCTGGCCATCGGGATCGCCGTGGGACACTGGATTTCATCGCTGGAATGGTTTTTTTTTTTTGGTTTTTTTTTAATAAAGGACTTTTCCAAGGTGTCAGTGTGTGTTTTTTTACATTTTTTTACACTTTCTTTGTGAAATGGTAGGGGTACAATGTACCCCTTACCAATTCACATGGGAGGGGCGGGATCTGGGGGTCCCCTTTGTTAAAGGGGTCTTTCAGATTCCGATAAGCCCCCTGCCCCCAGACCCCCACAACCACCGGGCAAGGGTTGTGGGGATGAGGACCTTGTCTCCTTCAACATGGGGACATCATCCCCATGTTGAGGGCATATGGCCTGGTACGGTTCAGGAGGGGGGGCGCTCTCTCGCCCCCCCTCTTTTCCTGCGGCCTGCCAGGTTGCGTGCTCGGATAAAGGGTCTGGTATGGATTTTGGGGGGAACTCCACGCCATTTTTTTTTATTTGGGGTGGAGTTCCCCTTAAAATCCATACCAGACCTGAAGGGCCTGGTATGGATATTTGGGGGAACTCCATGCATTTTTTTTTTATTTGCGGCAGGGTTCCCCTTAATAGCCATACCAGACTTGAAGGGCCTGGTAATTGAAGTTGGGGGGACCCCCACGCTTTTTTTTATTTTTTATCAATGACTTTTTCTATGTATTGCCGGGAGCCGACAATTCATTATAGCCACGAGTGAGTTTTAAATGACTTTTTTTTCTTCAGAAATGACACTTTGTGCAGGGACAGTTCTAAGCACGGGAAACAAGCGCGACTTTACATGCATACTATACACACACCCCAGGTACGAAATTTAAAGGAATATTTCACTTTTATTGTTTCACTTTAAGCATTATTAAAATCACTGCTCCCGAAAAAACTGCAGTTTTTAAAACTTTTTTTTGCATTGATACATGTCCCCTGGGGGCAGGACCCAGGTCCCCAAACACTTTTAATGACAATAACTTGCATATAAGCCTTTCAAAAGTAGCACTTTAGATTTCTCCCATAGACTTTTCGAATTTGCCGCGAACACCCCAAATTGTTCGCTGTTCGGCGAACGGGCGAACAGCCAATGTTCGAGTCGAACATGAGTTCGACTCGAACTCGAAGCTCATCCCTAATCTTTAAAAGTGTAAATTCACCTCTTCACAGGAAATAAAAAGGTGAACCAAAAGGTAAGCCTATAATAAGGCTTGCCTGCAGGTACTGGAAATATCTCCTAAACCTGCACAGTTCAAGAGATATTTACCATGTACGCTTGCACCGACTTCATTGGCGCATGCGCACTGAAGAAAGGGCATGATCGTGACTGCCGGCTCCTGCGTGCATGCACGGGAGTGACGTCAAGCGACTCCAGCCAGTCACAGAGCCAGAAGTCCACGGCCCCGGAAGGAAGAGGAGTGAAGATGGATGCGGACACCAGCAGGGACATTGCGGGCTTTGTTTGCAGGTAAGTGCAACATATGGGCTTGTATGCGATGCTTACTATCTCATTATACGTTTACTTTGCAGGGGAAAAAAGAGGAAATAAAACCCATCAGGATTTTACTTTGCAGCGGTGGTTAATGATGGAATGTGGGGTTCCAGCACCTTGTACCTCTGGACACCTTTACATTACACAGCACCTTGCACCTCTGGACCCCTTTACATTACATAGCACCGCACCTCTGGACCCTTTTACATTACACATTACCCTGCACCTCTGGTTCCCTTTACATTACACAGCACCCTGCACCTCTGGTTCCCTTTACATTACACAGCACCCTGCACCTCTGGACCCCTTTACATTACACAGCACCCTGCATCACTGGACCCCTTTACATTACACAGCACCCTGCATCACTGGACCCCTTTACATTACACAGCACCCTGCACCTCAGGACCACTTTACATTACACAGCACCTTGCACCTCTGGATCCTTTTACATTACACAGCACCCTGCACCTCTGGACCCCTTTACATTACATAGCACTGCACCTCTGGACCCCTTTACATTACACAGCCCCCCACAGTTTGTTACACAGACACCCCCCTAACAGTTCTGGACCCCCTGCATGTTAAACAGACCTCCCTACAGTACAGACCCCCTCCCTACAGTACAGACCCCCTCCCTACAGTGCAGACCCCCTCCCTACAGTACAGACCCCCCTACAGTACAGACCCCCCTACATTACAGACCCCCTCTACAATACAAATCCCCCTACATTACAGCCCCCTCTACAATACAGCGCCCCTCTACAATACAGACCCCCCTACATTACAGACCCCCCTACATTACAGACCCCCTCTACAATACAGACCCCTCCCTACAGTACAGACCCCCTCCCTACAGTACAGACCCCCCTACATTACAGACCCCCCTACAATACAGACCCCCTCTACAATACAGACCCCCCATACATTACAGATCCCCCTATACAATCCAGAATCCCCCTACAATACAGAACCCCCCTACAATATAGAATCCCCCTACAATACAGAACCCCCCCTACAATACAGAACTCCCTATAATACAGACCCCCCTACAATACAGACCCCCCTAAAATACAGAACCCCCCTACATTTCAGATCCCCCCCTACAATAGAGAACCCCCTACATTTCAGACACCCCCTACAATACAGAACCCCCCTACATTTCAGACCCCCCTACAATACAGAACCTCCCTACATTACAGACCCCCCTACAATACAGAACCCCCCTACATTACAGACCCCCCTACAAAACAGAACCCACCTACATTTCAGACCCCCCTACAATACAGAACCCCCCCTACATTTCAGACCCCCCCTACAATACAGAACCCCCCTACATTACAGACACCCCTACAATACAGAACCCCCCTACATTTCAGACCCCCCTACAATACAGAACCCCCCTACATTTCAGACCCCCCTACAATACGGAACCCCCCTACATTACAGACCCCCCTACAATACAGAACCCCCCTACATTTCAGGCCCCCCTACAATACAGAACCCCCCCTACATTACAGACCCCCCTACAATACAGAACCCGCCTACATTTCAGACCACCCCTACAATACAGACCCCCCCTTCAGACCCATAATGTACCTCATATCAGCGTGGGACTGCATGTCGGGTCCCCTCCCCCTGTGTGGACATAAAGGAGGAGGGGAGGCAGCTTCACTCTGTTCGGCTGTGTGAGACAGCCCAGCCGAGACTGATCAGATCATCAGTGCCATGGCCACCTTGCCAGAGAGAAGGGGATCGTTGGGGGTCCCGGCCCCCTGATGTGCCGACGGGTGTCACTGTCACTCGAGTTCGGCTCCGACTCGCAGCTGAGAGTGCACTGGGGGGAGACGTGACATGCAGCCCGCAGCCCATCGCGGGCCACCGCGGCCCACCGGGCATATGCCCGGTATGCCCTATGGCCAGTCCGGGCCTGGTCCACACAGTCAGTGCAGCAGTCTGGGGATTTGAAAGCCCCAATCTTCTTCCACAGACTGTCTTAGGGCTTCTGGGATAGGAAAGAGCAATTCAGATTTGTCAAAGTGTTCATGTGCCAGCACATGACCAATCAGAGTCGATCTGGCCCATCCTGGAAGCCCTAAAGAAAAATGGGTAACAAGTGCCCGAACCGCTGCACCATAGTAGTTGCCCATGGGGGTTAGGGTCCGGTCCGGAGTCCTCTGGGTCACTAAGGACGACATGATCCGCAGCCACCTCCTCCCAGCCACGTACAAGTCCACTGGTTTCTTGGGACTGTAAATCATCCCTAAAAGACTGCTGCTGATGATGCTGAGTGCCAGCCTCCACCTCCATGCTGACACAATCCTCGTCCTCCTCCTCCTCCTCCTCCTCTTCCTGTGCGATGGGTGGGACAGAAGGAACACTGTCTGGGTAAAGGGGGCCTTGAGAGGCAAGGAAGTCCTCCTCTTCCTGCCTCTGTTCTGCCTCAAGTGCCCTGTCCATTATTCCACGCAGCGTGTGCTCCAACAGGTGGACAAGAGGTACAGTGTCACTGATGCATGCACTGTCACTGCTCACCATCCTCGTGGCCTCCTCAAATGGTGCCAGGACAGTGCATGCATCCCTGATCATGCCCCACTGGCGTGGAGAAAAAAAACCAAGCTCCCCTGACCCTGTCCTGGTGCCGTAGTCGCACAGGTACTCATTGATGGCCCTCTGCTGCGTGTGCAGCCGCTGCAGCATGGCCAACATTGAGTTCCACCTGGTGGGCATGTCACATATAAGGCGGTTCTTGGGCAGGTTCAACTCCTTTTGCAGCTCAGCCAGGCGAGCACTGGCACTATAGGATCTGCGGAAATGCACACAGACTTTCCTGGCCTGCCTCAGGACATCCTGTAAGCCCGGGTACCTGCCCAAGAACCGCTGCACCACCAGGTTAAGGACGTGAGCCACACAGGGCACATGGGTCAGTTGTCCCTGTCGGAGGGCGGAGAGGAGGTTGGTGCCATTGTCGCAAACCACCATTCCTGGCTTAAGCTGGCGTGGCGTCAACCACCTCTCGGCCTGGCCCTGCAGAGCAGACAGGACCTCTGCCCCAGTGTGGCTTCTGTCCCCCAAACACACCAGCGCAAGCACGGCATGGCATCTTTTTGCCTGCGTACTTGCGTAGCCCCTTGAACGGCTACGGAGCACCGCTGGTTCAGAGGACAAAGCACAGGAAGAGGCCATGGAGGAAGAAGAAGAGGAGGGGGTGGAGGAGAGAGGTGTGTCACAACCAGTAGTAGCATTTTGGAGGCGTGGCGGTGGAACAACCTCCAACACTACTGCACCTTGTCCTGCATCCTTCCCAGCTGCCAAAAGAGTGACCCAATGGGCCGTGAAAGAAAGGTAACGTCCCTGTCCATGCCTGCTGGACCATGAGTCAGCGGTAATATGCACCTTACCGCTGACCGCCCTGTCCAGCGAGGCCAAGACATTGCCTTCCACATGCCGGTAGAGAGCCGGAATAGCCTTCCGTGAGAAAAAGTGGCGTTTGGGAACCTGCCACTGAGGAACCGCACATTGCACAAACTCACGGAAGGGGGCCGAGTCTACCAACTGAAAAGGCAGCAGTTGAAGCGCTAGCAATTTAGCCAAGCTAGCATTCAACCGCTGGGCATGTGGATGGCTGGGAGTGAACTTCTTTCGACGGTCCAGCAGCTGGGGCAGGGAAATTTGCCTGCTAGAATCGGACGTCGGTGTACTGCTAGCAGAGTGGCCGCAAGTACTTGGCTGTGACACACCTAATTCTACACCTTCATTCCTCTCAGTGCATGTTTCAGAGAGGACTGAAGTTATAGTGGGGTTGGAGATCCCAGCTGATGCGGTGCAAGGAGAGGTCCGCTTTGTTCTTTGGTGTGGGTCTTTGAGGTAGGCTTGCCAACGAGCTGCATGGCAGGTCAACATATGTCTGGTCAGGCATGTGGTACCCAAGCGGCTGATGTTTTGGCCACGCGATATACGCTTGAGACATATGTTGCAAACAGCAGCTGTGCGATCTGATGCACTAGCCTCAAAAAAGGCCCACACCAAAGAACTTTTTGAATGACGGGCAGAGGCAGCGCCCTGCACAGGCGGAGCTCTGCGGTGTGATTCCGTCGGTGTACTGCCCTTACGCTGGCCACCAAAGGGCATCCTGCCTCGTTGGAGATGTGCCTCCTCCTCATCCTCCTCCTCTCTCCTATTAGGCACCCACGTGGAGTCAGTGACCTCATCATCCCCTCCCTCATCATCACTGGAGCCAATCTGGCAGTATGCTGCAGCTGCTGGAACATGACTGCCAGATTGGTGTCCTTCTTGAGCATCCCCTCTGTCTGCTCTCACGCTACTGCCTTCCTGTAGCTGGGTTTCATCATCAGACCCTTCGAAACGCTGGGCATCCTCCTGGAGCATGTACCCAACACTGTGCTCAAACAGTTCGGGGGACTCCTCAGGAGGAGGACATGGTGGGTCTAGGGAAGGAGTGACTGATGATGAGTCTGACATTGATACCAAGGAAGAGGACGCTTTGGCAGCTGCTTTGCCAGTACCCTGAGCCTGGGTGAGAGAGGATGAGGAGGAGGAGGAGGGCTTGGTCATCCACTCTACCAAGTCTTCGGCATGATGTGGCTCAACATGTCCAGCTGCCGAAAAGAAGGACAAGCGTGTCCCATGGCCATGTGCTGATGACAATGCACCGCGTCTACGACCAGCACTGTTGCCCCCAGACACAGAGCCTGCTTGCCCTCTTTTATTGCCTCCTGACTGTCTGCCTCTCCTTGTTTGCCTTCCAGACATTCTAATGGATGGCCTGCAGGGAGATGGGAAAAAAGCAATAAGGGCTACCTTCAGGTGTCCTTCTCTGTCCCTTTACTTAAGGATTTCTAAATATGGTTGAGGATGATTGTTTTCGCACAGAATAGCACAATGACAATTTCCCTGACTGTCCAAAAAACAAGGATTTCAAAGATGGTTGATGAGGAATGCTTTAGCACAGTATAGCACAAGGAGAATTTCCCTCACTGTCCTTCCCTGTCCCTAGAAACAAGGATTAGCACAGTAAAACACACTGACACTCTCCCTACCTATAGTTTTCTGTCCCTAGAAAAAATGTTTTTTTAAAGATGGTTGATGATCAATGCTTTAGCACAGTATAGCACAAGGAGAATTTCCCTCACTGTCCTTCCCTGTCCCTAGAAACAAGGATTAGCACAGTAAAACACACTGACACTCTCCCTACCTATAGTTTTCTGTCCCTAGAAAAAATGTTTTTTTAAAGATGGTTGATGATCAATGCTTTAGCACAGTATAGCACAAGGAGAATTTCCCTCACTGTCCTTCCCTGTCCCTAGAAACAAGGATTAGCACAGTGAAACACACTGACACTCTCCCTACCTAAAGTTTTCTGTCCCTAGAAAAAATGTTTTTTTAAAGATGGTTGATGATCAATGCTTTAGCACAGTATAGCACAAGGAGAATTTCCCTCACTGTCCTTCCCTGTCCCTAGAAACAAGGATTAGCACAGTAAAACACACTGACACTCTCCCTACCTATAGTTTTCTGTCCCTAGAAAAAATGTTTTTTTAAAGATGGTTGATGATCAATGCTTTAGCACAGTATAGCACAAGGAGAATTTCCCTCACTGTCCTTCCCTGTCCCTAGAAACAAGGATAAGCACAGTAAAACACACTGACACTCTCCCTACCTATAGTTTTCTGTCCCTAGAAAAAATGTTTTTTTAAAGATGGTTGATGATCAATGCTTTAGCACAGTATAGCACAAGGAGAATTTCCCTCACTGTCCTTCCCTGTCCCTAGAAACAAGGATTAGCACAGTAAAACACACTGACACTCTCCCTACCTATAGTTTTCTGTCCCTAGAAAAAATGTTTTTTTAAAGATGGTTGATGATCAATGCTTTAGCACAGTATAGCACTAGGAGAATTTCCCTCACTGTCCTTCCCTGTCCCTAGAAACAAGGATTAGCACAGTAAAACACACTGACACTCTCCCTACCTATAGTTTTCTGTCCCTGGAAAAAATGTTTTTTTAAAGATGGTTGATGATCAATGCTTTAGCACAGTATAGCACAAGGAGAATTTCCCTCACTGTCCTTCCCTGTCCCTAGAAACAAGGATTAGCACAGTGAAACACACTGACACTCTCCCTACCTATAGTTTTCTGTCCCTAGAAAAAATGTTTTTTTAAAGATGGTTGATGATCAATGCTTTAGCACAGTATAGCACAAGGAGAATTTCCCTCACTGTCCTTCCCTGTCCCTAGAAACAAGGATTAGCACAGTAAAACACACTGACACTCTCCCTACCTATAGTTTTCTGTCCCTAGAAAAAATGTTTTTTTAAAGATGGTTGATGATCAATGCTTTAGCACAGTATAGCACAAGGAGAATTTCCCTCACTGTCCTTCCCTGTCCCTAGAAACAAGGATTAGCACAGTGAAACACACTGACACTCTCCCTACCTATAGTTTTCTGTCCCTAGAAAAAATGTTTTTTTAAAGATGGTTGATGATCAATGCTTTAGCACAGTATAGCACAATGAGAATTTCCCTCACTGTCCTTCCCTGTCCCTAGAAACAAGGATTAGCACAGTAAAACACACTGACACTCTCCCTACCTATAGTTTTCTGTCCCTAGAAAAAATGTTTTTTTAAAGATGGTTGATGATCAATGCTTTAGCACAGTATAGCACAAGGAGAATTTCCCTCACTGTCCTTCCCTGTCCCTAGAAACAAGGATAAGCACAGTAAAACACACTGACACTCTCCCTACCTATAGGTTTCTGTCCCTAGAAAAAATGTTTTTTTAAAGATGGTTGATGATCAATGCTTTAGCACAGTATAGCACAAGGAGAATTTCCCTCACTGTCCTTCCCTGTCCCTAGAAACAAGGATTAGCACAGTAAAACACACTGACACTCTCCCTACCTATAGTTTTCTGTCCCTAGAAAAAATGTTTTTTTAAAGATGGTTGATGATCAATGCTTTAGCACAGTATAGCACTAGGAGAATTTCCCTCACTGTCCTTCCCTGTCCCTAGAAACAAGGATTAGCACAGTAAAACACACTGACACTCTCCCTACCTATAGTTTTCTGTCCCTGGAAAAAATGTTTTTTTAAAGATGGTTGATGATCAATGCTTTAGCACAGTATAGCACAAGGAGAATTTCCCTCACTGTCCTTCCCTGTCCCTAGAAACAAGGATTAGCACAGTGAAACACACTGACACTCTCCCTACCTATAGTTTTCTGTCCCTAGAAAAAATGTTTTTTTAAAGATGGTTGATGATCAATGCTTTAGCACAGTATAGCACAAGGAGAATTTCCCTCACTGTCCTTCCCTGTCCCTAGAAACAAGGATTAGCACAGTGAAACACACTGACACTCTCCCTACCTATAGTTTTCTGTCCCTAGAAAAAATGTTTTTTTAAAGATGGTTGATGATCAATGCTTTAGCACACTATAGCACAAGGAGAATTTCCCTCACTGTCCTTCCCTGTCCCTAGAAACAAGGATTAGCACAGTAAAACACACTGACACTCTCCCTACCTATAGTTTTCTGTCCCTAGAAAAAATGTTTTTTTAAAGATGGTTAATGATCAATGCTTTAGCACAGTATAGCACAAGGAGAATTTCCCTCACTGTCCTTCCCTGTCCCTAGAAACAAGGATTAGCACAGTAAAACACACTGACACTCTCCCTACCTATAGTTTTCTGTCCCTAGAAAAAATGTTTTTTTAAAGATGGTTGATGATCAATGCTTTAGCACAGTATAGCACAAGGAGAATTTCCCTCACTGTCCTTCCCTGTCCCTAGAAACAAGGATTATCACAGTAAAACACACTGACACTCTCCCTACCTATAGTTTTCTGTCCCTAGAAAAAATGTTTTTTTAAAGATGGTTGATGATCAATGCTTTAGCACAGTATAGCACAAGGAGAATTTCCCTCACTGTCCTTCCCTGTCCCTAGAAACAAGGATAAGCACAGTAAAACACACTGACACTCTCCCTACCTATAGTTTTCTGTCCCTAGAAAAAATGTTTTTTTAAAGATGGTTGATGATCAATGCTTTAGCACAGTATAGCACAAGGAGAATTTCCCTCACTGTCCTTCCCTGTCCCTAGAAACAAGGATTAGCACAGTAAAACACACTGACACTCTCCCTACCTATAGTTTTCTGTCCCTAGAAAAAATGTTTTTTTAAAGATGGTTGATGATCAATGCTTTAGCACAGTATAGCACAAGGAGAATTTCCCTCACTGTCCTTCCCTGTCCCTAGAAACAAGGATAAGCACAGTAAAACACACTGACACTCTCCCTACCTATAGTTTTCTGTCCCTAGAAAAAATGTTTTTTTAAAGATGGTTGATGATCAATGCTTTAGCACAGTATAGCACAAGGAGAATTTCCCTCACTGTCCTTCCCTGTCCCTAGAAACAAGGATTAGCACAGTGAAACACACTGACACTCTCCCTACCTATAGTTTTCTGTCCCTAGAAAAAATGTTTTTTTAAAGATGGTTGATGATCAATGCTTTAGCACACTATAGCACAAGGAGAATTTCCCTCACTGTCCTTCCCTGTCCCTAGAAACAAGGATTAGCACAGTAAAACACACTGACACTCTCCCTACCTATAGTTTTCTGTCCCTAGAAAAAATGTTTTTTTAAAGATGGTTAATGATCAATGCTTTAGCACAGTATAGCACAAGGAGAATTTCCCTCACTGTCCTTCCCTGTCCCTAGAAACAAGGATTAGCACAGTAAAACACACTGACACTCTCCCTACCTATAGTTTTCTGTCCCTAGAAAAAATGTTTTTTTAAAGATGGTTGATGATCAATGCTTTAGCACAGTATAGCACAAGGAGAATTTCCCTCACTGTCCTTCCCTGTCCCTAGAAACAAGGATTAGCACAGTAAAACACACTGACACTCTCCCTACCTATAGTTTTCTGTCCCTAGAAAAAATGTTTTTTTAAAGATGGTTGATGATCAATGCTTTAGCACAGAATAGCACAAGGAGAATTTCCCTCACTGTCCTTCCCTGTCCCTAGAAACAAGGATAAGCACAGTAAAACACACTGACACTCTCCCTACCTATAGTTTTCTGTCCCTAGAAAAAATGTTTTTTTAAAGATGGTTGATGATCAATGCTTTAGCACAGTATAGCACAAGGAGAATTTTCCTCACTGTCCTTCCCTGTCCCTAGAAACAAGGATTAGCACAGTAAAACACACTGACACTCTCCCTACCTATAGTTTTCTGTCCCTAGAAAAAATGTTTTTTTAAAGATGGTTGATGATCAATGCTTTAGCACACTATAGCACAAGGAGAATTTCCCTCACTGTCCTTCCCTGTCCCTAGAAACAAGGATTAGCACAGTAAAACACACTGACACTCTCCCTACCTATAGTTTTCTGTCCCTAGAAAAAATGTTTTTTTAAAGATGGTTGATGATCAATGCTTTAGCACAGTATAGCACAAGGAGAATTTCCCTCACTGTCCTTCCCTGTCCCTAGAAACAAGGATTAGCACAGTAAAACACCCTGACACTCTCCCTACCTATAGTTTTCTGTCCCTAGAAAAAATGTTTTTTTAAAGATGGTTGGTGATCAATGCTTTAGCACAGTATAGCACAAGGAGAATTTCCCTCACTGTCCTTCCCTGTCCCTAGAAACAAGGATTAGCACAGTGAAACACACTGACACTCTCCCTACCTATAGTTTTCTGTCCCTGGAAAAAATGTTTTTTTTAAAGATGGTTGATGATCAATGCTTTAGCACAGTATAGCACAAGGAGAATTTCCCTCACTGTCCTTCCCTGTCCCTAGAAACAAGGATAAGCACAGTAAAACACACTGACACTCTCCCTACCTATAGTTTTCTGTCCCTAGAAAAAATGTTTTTTTAAAGATGGTTGATGATCAATGCTTTAGCACAGTATAGTACAAGGAGAATTTCCCTCACTGTCCTTCCCTGTCCCTAGAAACAAGGATTAGCACAGTAAAACACACTGACACTCTCCCTACCTATCCTTCTCTTTCCCTAAACTAAAGGAATCCAGGTTAAGCAAGAAAAAAAATGTCACTGTCCCTGCCTATGCTTCTCTTTCCCTGCTCCGGAACACACTACACTAGGCCGCCGTGCTGGCGGCCTTTTATAGTGTGGGGCGTGTACTAAACACCCTCAGCAATAATTGGCCACAGGCATCCTGCCTGTGGCCAATCATTGCTCTCCTCGCTGCCGGCGCTGTGATTGGCCAAGCATGCGGGGTCACAGTGCATGCTTGGCCAATCACAGCGCCTGGATGACACTGCGATGGCGTAGTGCATTGTGGGCCGTTCGCGTCACTCGAATTAGGCGCGAACGGCCCAAATCGTTCGATCTTCGTCGAACGATCGAACAGCCGATGTTCGAGTCGAACGTATGTTCGACTCGAACACCGAGCTCATCCCTACTACTGGCCAAGAACTCTGGAGCCAAAGAGCAAGAGGAGATCAGGAAGGAACCACGCCAGAGTGTTTCCACTCCAACATCCCCACAGGGAAGAAGAGAAACTGTCTGTTTCAACTGTGGAGGAGTCGGCCATTTTGGAAGAGTGTGCACCAGTCCAACGAAGAACCGAGGCACTTGCCACCAACCGGCGGAAAACTTCAGAGGACCCCGGTGAAGGAATCAGCCGGGCACCCACTATTTACAGAAAGCTTCAAAAAGATCCAAAAGCCAGAAGAGGGAAAGAGAAACAATGCTGCTCCTAAAATACTCAATGCCGCTAGTCAGGAGTTGAAATCTAACAATCTAAGGGAAATCAATGCATACCAGGCCCAACAAGGGTTGAGATCCAGAAAGAAATGTAAGATAAAGAAAACCTCAAAAGGAAAGTCCAAGAGTCCAAAGAAAGAAACCTCTCAGAAGAGTTTTCCAGCCAAGTTAATAGGGCCCTCCCCCCTAGTTCCCATTCAAGTGGAGGGAGTCTACACCAAAGCCATCCTGGACACAGGAGCCCAAGTGACCCTTTTGTATAAAGACTTTTACCAGAAACACCTGAGTCACGTGCCCCTACAAAAGCTGGAAGACTTAGAGATATGGGGAATTGGTACTCACAGGTTTCCATATGACGGTTATGTTTCAATCAGGCTGGCCTTCGACCCCTCTGTGACAGGAAAGGCAGAAGTCTTTGACACCCTGGCAGTAGTTTGCCCTTGCCCACCAGGAGCCAACACAAGTTCTCTGATCATAGGGACCAACACTGATCTGGTCAGGAGACTGCTGACTCCTCTAGCACAGGAGCAGGGGACTTCAGGAGACAGGATCCACCCCATGCTGCAGCAGGTCTACTGGAAGTTGGTACTGGAATAGAAGGCCCCAGAAGAGGGGGTGGGGAAAGTCTGGAGACTGTCAAGGAAGGAGAAGATGTTGTCGCCTGGTGAGATGACCTGCCTGCAGGCTACTGTGAAACTCTCATGGGAGCAGCCTGGCCCCTTTGTGGTCTTGGAACCAGACCCCCAAGACACCCACCCAGGGTTGGATGTGATCCCCGAAGTGGTCCCGTTGAGGGCATTGAAGAAGGCGAAGGGCCAAATCCCAGTGAGCATCAGGAATGTCACTAGTTCTCCCATGAAGATTCTGGCCCGGATGTTGCTGGGAAGAGTAAACCCTGCCACCCCAGTGGCCCTGTCCGACTTGGAGAAGGCTGAAGGAGGAGAACACACTCTAGAGAATCTCTGCCTAGAGACCACCACTCTACCACCAGTGTGGAAGGAAAGAGCCAAGGCCCAGCTGACTAGATGGAGAAAAATATTCTCCAAGGATGAGTTTGACGTAGGGTGTGCGAGGAGTGCCACCCATAAGATCCGTCTGCAGGAAGACAAACCTTTCCGGGAGAGGGTCCGGCGAGTTCCCCTGGCTGACTTAGAAGACTTACGTGAACAGTTGACGGAGCTTAAGAGAACTGGGGTTATTCGGGAGTCCAGAAGCCCGTATGCCTCCCCTATCATGGTAGTCAGGAAAAAGAATGGGTCGCTGAGACTTTGCATAGACTACAGGACTCTCAATAGAAGGACCATACCCGACCAGTATACCACCCCCAGGATAGAAGATGCATTACAGAGTCTGTCTGGGGCCAAGTGGTTCAGCGTCATGGACCTGAAGAGTGGGTATTACCAAATCCCAATGCACCCTGATGACAGAGAGAACACAGCATTCATCACCCCAGTGGGATTCTATGAGTTCAACAGGATGCCTCAGGGCCTGTCAGGGGCCCCTGCCACTTTCCAGAGGTTGATGGAGAAGACAGTGGGGGACATGAATCTTATTGAAGTCTTGGTGTACTTAGACGACATCATTGTCTTCGGGAAGACTCCGGAGGAGCACGAAGAAAGGCTGGAGAAAGTCCTGAAGAGACTCAGTGAAGAGGGACTTAAACTATCCAGGGAGAAGTGTCAATTTTACCGGTCCTCAGTTCACTATCTGGGACACATAGTGTCTGAAGAAGGAGTGTCTACAGACCCTGACAAACTGGAAGCAGTTACCTCCTGGCCCTGACCAACTACAGTGACTGAGCTCAGATCCTTCCTGGGGTTCTGCTCCTACTACCGCAGGTTTGTGGAAGGGTTTGCAAAAATTGCCAAACCTCTGAAAGAGTTACTGAAGACAGAAGGAGAGGAGAATGATACTGGCCCCAGGAAGCCCGGAGAGTCCGTGGAAGACCAGTGGACAGAGAAGTGTGAAGAGGCCTTCGAAATGCTAAAAAAAGTCTGACCACTGCCCCGGTCTTGGCCTATGCTGACACCAAGAGACCATATGAACTATATGTGGACGCCAGCCACGATGGTCTGGGAGGTGTACTGTACCAGGAGTATGAAGGACAACTCAAGCCAGTCGCCTATGTAAGTAGGAGACTAACACCAGCGGAGAAGAATTACCCCACCCACAAATTGGAGTTCCTGGCCCTGAAGTGGGCAGTTGTGGATAAACTCAAAGACTACCTGTATGGAGCGGACTTTACAGTAACGACAGATAATAACCCACTCACCTACCTTTTCACCACAGCCAAGCTGGATGCCACTGGCCACCGTTGGTTGGCCGCCCTCTCTGGATTCAACTTTAGCCTCAAGTATAGGCCGGGAACTGGAAACAGAGATGCGCATGCATTATCCAGAAGGTCTCATGCTCCCACTTACCATACAGAAGACTGGACCCAGGTAACCCCAGATGGGGTGCAGGCTTTGTGTCCAGGAGCACAACTTCAAGCTAGTGGTGGATCCAGGGCAGAAGAAATTGGAGTTTCGTAGTGGGGGTGCCCAAATGCTATTGTGACGTTACCCAGATTGGCGAAGACGACTTGCCAAAATTATCCAAGAAGGACATAAGGCTTTGGAAGTTCTAGAAGACCAGGATCTGGACAGGCTCTTGCAAAATCCCTCAAAGGAGGCTTGATTAATCCACAAAGAATGGGACAAGTTACAGCTGCATCAAGGGGTGGTCTACCGAAGGGGCCCCTCTGATGACCTGGAAGAGAAGTGGCAACTGTTTCTGCCGGAAAAACACAGAAGAACTGTCTTGGCTGCCCTACATGATAACCATAGCCACTTAGGGGCCGAACGAACCTTCCAGCTTGTAAGGAATAGATTCTACTGGCCTTGTGTGCGAGCTGAAGTGGAGGAGTACTGTCACTCATGTGCTCGCTGCATACAGAGGAAGACATTGCCACGTCAAGCTGCCCCAATGGGCCATCTGCAGAGTCAAGGGCCCTTGGACTTGGTATGCATCGACTTTCTCTGTCTGGAACCTGACTTGAGTGGACATGGAAATGTTCTGGTGATAACCGACTATTTCACCCGTTATGCCCAAGCCTTTCCAACTAAAGACCAGAAGGCCTACACTGTAGCCAAAATCTTGGTGGAGAAGTACTTTGTGCATTACGGGTTACCTCAATGCCTTCACTCAGACCAAGGGAGAGACTTTGAGAGTCGACTGACTCGGATGTTGCTGGACCCTTTAGGCATAAAAAAAACTCGTACTACCCCTTATCACCCTCAAGGTGATGCTCAACCAGAAAGATTCAACAGGACTCTGTTAAATATGTTGGGGACTCTGAACAGTGAGGAGAAGCAACATTGGAGCAAGCACATAGCTGCCATAGTGCACACCTATAATAGTACAGCCAGCGATGTCACAGGATTTTCCCCTTACAGACTTATGTTTGGAAGAGAGGCCAGACTACCAGTGGACTTGGCCTTTGGCACCTCCATGGACCATACATCTGTCGCCTCACACAAAGGATACGTGGACAGACTGCGGAAGAGCTTAAGACTGGCCTATGAGAAGGCCCAATCAACTTCTGATCAGAGAGGAGCCCGGAACAAACTGAACTTTGACCTTAGGGTCCGTATTCAAGATTTACAGCCTGGAGACAGAGTGTTGCTGAGGAATTTAGGAGTCCGAGGGAAGCATAAGCTGGCAGACAGATGATAGTCAGAACCTTATGTGATTTGTAAGAAGCTGCCTGGGTTGCCCGTGTACCAGTTGAAGCCTGAAGGAAGAGCAGGGCCACTGAAGACCTGGCACAGAAACCATCTGCTGCCCCTTTCTGAAGCAGTCAGGATGCCCCCTATTCTGGATTCCTCTGAGTTACCTTCCATTCCTTGTACTCCTAGACCCAACACCAGGTCTCAGACAACTCTATCAAGGGAGGAAGAAACTTCAGACCAAAGTGAGGAAAAGGAAATAGAGCTCAGTTGGCTGTGGCCGTCTCAGGCGCCTGAACCCCTAACAGTGGACTGTTTGTTACCTGAATCCCCCATAAATGACAATTTGAATGCAGAAGCTGCAGAGTTTATTCCTTCTAATGCACAGAGTGATGAATGGGAAGATGCACTGGAATGTCCCGGATGAAGATCCAAGAAACTCTCTATACCTCCCTGCACCTGAATCAGATGTCTTTGAAGAAGAAGGTCCCATTGTACCGGTCTCAGTGGAGACACCCCTAGAGCCAGAACCCAGAACTCCCAGGGAGCAAAGAGTATAAAGGATTATCCGCCCTCCTCGGAAGTTGACATACACACAGATGGGAAAAAGCTCTGAGGACACTGTAACTACCGCAAGAAGGACAATACAAAAGCCTGATCCCTCCACTGTGCATTTGGTGGAGGGCAACCCCAGCTCGCTTTCTGGCACAGTTAGGCAGGCCACCATCACTGACATGACCTGTGGGCAGGGCAATCCCCCTCCCCATTTTTGGTGGGAGCTTCCCCTGCCGACCTCCCTTGCAGCCCTCAATGACTTTGTCTGTACATATTGTTAATGTTGTCTTTGGGGACCAAAGATTCTAAGTGGGGGGAGTGTGTAGCGGGGTATTGCCTTTTAAATGCCTCAGAGACTACATTACCCAGTACACTTTTAGTCACCCAGGGTGCATTACCCCGCGCAAGGACTACTGGGGTGGACTTTATAAGGGAGAGGCGGGGCCCAGTTCGCTCTCTTTGGACACCGCCCGCCCAGCAAGTTGAACTGCTGCTCGAGCTCCTGTGACTTTAGGCCAGAAGCCTGGGCCTTTTCTCCAAAGAGCCTTCCGCACGCACCGAGGAACCTGAGGGACGTCTCTCCTGTGATACTGCACCTTTCCAGGAGGACCGAAGACCCGGATGTCGATGGATCTGTGTACTTAGACACAGCAGCGGAAGAAACGGACGTGGACTGGTCCGGTTGGGTGAGAGAGCACCTGCTCATAGACAGACACAGTATCTCTGTTACCTTGGTGGATTACAAATTCTATTCTTCAAGTGCACCATCGTTGCTAGCGAAGATTTCCCTACAGAACTTCCACTTAGTTCAGTCAGGCCTGACTGGGTAGCGTAGACATTCCTGGGCGCCATATTGCCCAAGAGGGGAAGTAGCTGCAAAGGGGACTATTAGAGTTGCATAGCATTGTATACTGTCTGCTTGTTTAACATTGTTTATTGCAGGGCTCTGCACATGACATGTACCCACCTGTTTTACTGCTTACCCACTAATCTAAGTAAACATACAAGGGTTAAGTATATTGGTGTCTGTGATATTTACTTTACAGAAAAGATAGGTAAAGGAAGTTTTAAAATATTACTGTGTGTTCTTGTCATAGGATTGTGCCGCTGTGAGTTACAGGCCTCACAATCCTATCATCCCCTACTAACTGTGCCAAGGGAGGTTAGAGCCGATTGCCAGGGGTTGACAGCGGTGCACTACAGGGCCCAAAAATAATACAGGCAGCCCTCTTAACTGGGGGTATCGCTACATTAGTTTCATGAAAGATGCAGATTTAAAAAAAAACGTAAAAAAGTACTTTTAAAGCCCTGTCATGTTAAAGATTATGTAGCGGGGTCTTCAAAGTTAGTGGGATACACCTGGGGGTAGTGTGACCCAGGTGTGTAATTATGGCAGAGTTTAGACCCCTTTTTGTTATTCGTGGAGGATTGGGTGGTGCAATATTCTCCTTTGCCTGTGGGTGGCGGAGTACCTACAGGCTCGAGGTAGAATCACTACCACAGTGCTACCCTTCTTTGTCCCTTCCTGGAGATGGTACGGCTGGGGCGGGGAACCCGCCGTAGTATCGACGGGAGGAGATAAAAGGGGGAGACGCCCTCGCCACGAGGTCTGTCTTCGGGGATCATCTCTTCACGCACCCAGGCACCTTCAGCCTGGGTGCGGGCGATCCAAGGTTCCCGGCCTAGGCGCCCTAGGCCTGGCCGGGATGAAGTTGGGGTTCCATCCCAGGCACCTTCAGCCTGGGGTGAGGTACTATTGAGGAGGCCTGGGGCCCGGTGACTTTGACCGGGTCCCGCAAGGGTGAAGTGGTTCCAGGGCGCCCCTTGCGAGGGGACCCGCATCTGAGGTGAGGAGGCTGGGGAGGTCACCCGTTCGAAGACCCGGTGTAGTGTCAACCCGGTGACGGATGGGCCTTCGGTAACTCCCTTGGAGGACATCTTCCCCTGATAGGGGCTGCAACGCAACGGAGGTATTCATGTCAAGACTCCTACAACCCTTGATCATAGCACAGGGGGTGTAGGGACCCAGATCAGTATAGTGCCTCGACCTGCTCATCCCACCGTATCATGCCATCGCATTGCCTGTATGTGGAGATACGAAATAAACCAACAGTTGGACTGTGATCGGTGTATGGACTCTGTTAATGGGAGCAAAGGGTGGTTTGGTGGTTTCTGCACAACAGACTCGGTACATGCCCAGGACACACCGGCCCGAGGAAACATCAGGTATTGGCCTTCACCTCACCCACAGTTATGGGGAGGACATGGGCCGTAGCGCACCTCACTCTGTCGCGTGACATACCCCTAGCTAAAGAGGACGGGAGGAGGCCGCTACAATTAAATGAGATTTTAGTGAGTGTGCTTACAGATATATTTTAAAGCTAAAATAAAAGCACTGTAATTAGCATTTTACCTGGTATCAGCCTTTTGCAGTCACTGTACAGCAGGGCTGGAGTCTGAGATAAAGAAGCAGTACGAGGAGCCAATCAGTGCATGTGCTGACAGCAGGCATGCTAATGTTTTTTTTAATTACAGGTACTTATATTGCACCTTCAATTTACTCAGCACTTCGCATATATATTGCACATTCACATCAGTCCCTGCCCTCCAGGAGCTTACAATCTTAGGTCCGTAACTCACATACATAGGGCCAATTTAGACAGGAGGCTATTAACCCCTTCCCGACCGCCGCACGCTGATTTATGTCGGCACAATGGCACGGGCAGGCAAGCGTGTCCCGCGAACTCGATGTTCGCTGTCGGCCCGCGATCGTGACACGGAGAGGCAGAACGGGGGGGGGGTGCCTATGTAAACAAGGTATTTCCCTGTTCCGCGCAATTGTCAGCTACAGTGACGCAGTGCTGAATCGCAAAAAATGCTCTGGTCAGGAAGGGGGTAAATCCTTCCAGGACTGAAATGGTTAACCTACCAGCATGTCTTTGGAGTGTGGGAGGAAACCTACGCAGGCACAGGGAGAACATGCAAACTCCAGGCAGGTAGTGTCATGGTTGGGATTCATACTCACTACTCCAGTGCTGCTAGGCGGAAGTACTACCACTTAGTCACTGTGCTGACCATAGGAAGAGAGAGCAGAGTGACAGAGATTTGAGCTCATTGCTGTGCTGCTTCTCCTTTCACTGTTCAGTCATGGCTTTGGTAGGCCCAGGGTGACCTGTGCTCAGAGGAGGTTGCTGGAATAATGTTTGCCATCAGACTGAGGACATCTAGTGGCAGAAAAAAAGCACTGGGGGGGGGGGCTGGGGGGATATGTTGATTCATGGTAAATATTGCAGCAAAGGCTGGTTTTGTTATATCTTTTATTGGGCTAATAATTTCTATATTATTTTTGAATGGAGCTCCACTTTAAGGTCTGATATGGAATGTGGAATTGTATATAAGTAAGATAACCATTACGGTAATAATCAAGTGAAAAATATGACTTGTTTGATTATCTTGATTTGAAATATAGAAAATTAGAATTATTAAAAAATAAAAGTTTCAGCAATTATTTTTTTTTTTACAAATATATGATCTTCCTGAATTGCAGATTCACTAATCTCTTTGATTTCTATCCAGTGTTCATTATTTTCTATTCTCCATAGCCATGCTTCTTCTATTAAACGAATGACCATATTCTTTTTCCCCAAGATCATAAGCTATTATTTAATAGATTTTACACCCGTATGGCCATACGTTTACACGGTGCATATCAAGTAGTCCGTCTCTTGACATTTTAAATGCAAATGACATGCACACATAGAAGGTGAATTTGCATATTTGCCTATTTAGGGAGCGAGGAACAGATGCTGGGCAGCGACACTGTCAAGCGCTGGTCCAGATGCACTTTTCACTGGCAGAGGCTTTGTGCAGGAACATCACCGCCTTTCAAGGTCATCCATGACGGTTCTGTCTTCCATCAGGAATTCCTCACCCGATTAGAAATGACCTGCATGGCAGATTACAACTCATCACTTAATGACATTTATTTTGACTATTCCATTTTGCAGTATGGGGGAGAGTGCAAATAATCTAAAGACAGCAGCAGCCTGTATTTACATTATAGAGAATTGTCCTTCCCATCCTTCATCAGGGCCATCTATTTTCTCTTAGTATGAGGAGGCAGCTATCCAGGATGTCCTTTTGGACTCGCAACTTCTAGGTATCTTTTCTCCTTTACTGTTCCCAACATGTCTTTTTACTCACATTAAGGTTCTAAAGATGTGTTCTTGAAAATATGTATGTTTTCAAGTGCTGAAAACATCTCAATGTTTGCCCCAAGGGCTTGTTCACACTAACACTAATGCCGCTCGGAATTTCCGATGGAAAAAGTCAGACGGAATTCTTTCATCGGATATTTCGACCGTATGTATGCCCCATCGGATTTTGTCCTTCGGAAATTCCGACGGACTTAGAAAGAGAACATGTTCTCTTTTTTTCCCCGACGCAAAAAATTTCTATCGGACTTTCCGTTCGTCTGGATGCAATTCCGACGGACTAAAAACCACGCATGCTCAGAATCAAGTCGACGCATGCTCAGAAGCATTGAACTTATTTTTCTCTGCTCATCGTAGTGTTGTACCTCACTGCGTTCTTGACGGTCGGAATTTGGTGTGACAGTGTGTATGCAAGACAGCTTGAACGGAATTCCATCGGAAAAACCCGTCAGAGTTTATTCCGACTGAAAAAACGGTCGTGTGTACGAGGCAATACACTATATTATCAAAAGTATTGGGACACCTGCCTTTACACGCACATGAACTTTAATGGCATCTCAGTCTTAGCCCGTAGGGTTCAATATTGAGTTGGCCCACCCTTGCAGCTATAACAGCTTCAATTCTTCTGGGAAGGCTGTAAACAAGGTTTAGGAGTCTGTCTATGGGAATGTCTTTATTTTTATTTTAACAAAAGGAAAATGAACAGCCTCTTCCATAATTAACACACATCACCTGTATATAAGCAACCAACAACATATCATCAAATTCAATATAGTTTAACCTTGACGTTGAATTTGGGGGAATATCAAGGACAGGAAATATCTCCATCTATATTCCACTTTGTCAGGAAAGGTTCCATCCGCTGGTGATATTTATTATTTGGCTTGCAGTACTGTGGTCCACCAGCAGGTGTCTCCTGGCAGTTTGAAACTGTCAGGAGAATCTTTCCCTGCTGGTGTTGTATTATCCTTTGGATGCAGTACTGGTCTCCACCAGCGGATGGATCCTGGCAGTGTGGAGCGAACTGCCCTTCCTTCGCTCAGCTGTGACCTGAAGCTAATCACAGCCTTCCTATAAATACCCGGCAGGTACTAACACTCCTTGCCCTGGTATCTCTCTCCCTGACCTAGGACATGTGACACTGACTTTGATCCCTGCATCCTGCCTGACCCGATCCGACCTGATCCCTGCATCCTGCCTGACCCGATCCGACCTGATCCCTACCTTGAGCCCTTCCTGTACCCGTCCCTCCTGTCTCCTGTTTACCACAGATACCTGTCCTCCTGTTCCCTGGGTGCTTATCCCTGCTCTGCAGCCTATCCATCCGTCCCCTCCCTGTTCCTATTGTCTCCCATCTGCTGACATTCCCTTGTGTATGACCTCGGCCTGGCTTTTTACTACGATTCCGGTATCTCCCATATTTGTATATATATATTGTTTATAGTCACTGTTTATTGTTTGATTTATTGCACTGTTCTATTGGAGGTGGTTGTATGTTGTTCATCTATTACAATAAATTGTTATATTTTCACCTACACCTGTTTGGTCTCCTCTATGCAGTCACACAGTCTGGTCTATTAGCCTTCTCTGACACACTTTCCAAATTGCTAACCAAACCTGGTCAGGGGGGAACGCAACCAGGACCCAGCACAACAACTACCCCCCCTAATGTTCCAGACATAGCAGCTAATATCCGACTATTCCCCTCCTTTCCCTTTTCTGCCCCCTCTCCCACCACCTTAAAAGGAAATGTAGCGGCCTCACCCCTCTCACCCCTCTCACCCCTTCTTCTTCTCGGCTTGTTGTCTGGTCTAGGGGGATCAGGGAGGAGGGATGCGGTACACTACAGGCCCATGTCCTCTAATGTGTAGAGGTGAAAGCCAACACCTGTTTACCTTCGGGTCGTGTGTATAACCCAGAGCCAAATCCGTTCTGCAGATGACCCCCCTTTGCTCCCAGTAACTGAAGTTCCACACCACTGAAAAGGTCCAACTCTTATTTATTCTCTGACAGTAATAAATCGTCCTTTAACAGCAGACAGGTTGTGACCCAAAGAACAGTTCAGTATAAGTGGGGAGTAGGTCAAGGCACAATCCTTAAAGCGGAAGTAAACCCATCAATGTAACAGTTTAAAAAAACTGTTACATTCCCGGCATGCCGGAAATGCTAACTGTCCCATTGGTTGTGCTCTCAAACAAACTGTCAAACCATCCAATGGCTGGTGTCATAACAGATCACATGTGCAGCACCGTGGCAGTTGAAGTTTAAACAGAGGCCAAGATGTCAGCTTCCTTAGCTGAAAACGATAGGAGGGTTTACTTCCACTTTAAATAGAATTAACCATTGTGGTGTCGCCAACGGTTATGGCGCACAGCCGCTGCCACCGACCGTGTAGAACAGGAACAGAATTACCTTCGCTAAGTGCAGCCCCTGTCAGAGGGAAGACATCCTTCCGAGAGAGTTACCAGAGGCCCGCAGTCACCAGCAATGCTGCGCCGGACTGTTCGGAGGGGTTACGCTCCCTGGCCTCCTCGTCTCAGATTCGGGCGCCCAACACCTTAGGGCCCCTCGGACTCTTCCACCCTTGCGGAACCCAGTCGAAGGTACTGGGCCCCGGGCCTCCTCAGTAGTACCTCACCCCAGGCTGAAGGTGCCTGGGCGCGGCTCTCACCTCCGACGACTGAACCCCGTGTTGAGGGCGTCTGTCCCCTTTATCTCCTCTCCCGACTGGCACAGCAGGTTCCCCGCCCCGCCGCACCGCTGCCGAAACAGGACAAAAAGGGCACAGCACTACAGTGAAGGTTCAACCCCGGCCCAGGGCGACAGCGCCACCCACAGGTCGCAGGGAACTGCACACCACTGGGATCCTCCACGAACGAGAATGGTCCCAAATTCCCTAACAATCAGTGCATCCGGGTCATACTACCACCCAGATGCGCCCCCCCCAAATTTAAATACCCGCTACAGAAAAAAACAAAACAAAAAAAAAAAAAACACCGAAACCCCCCCTAATTCCACCACCCCCCCCCCAAAAGGCTCCCCTATGGGAATGTTTGACCATTCTTCCAGAAGCGCATTTGTGAGGTCAGGCACTGATGTGGACGAGAAGACCTGGCTCGCAGTCTCCGCTCTAATTCATCCCAAAGGTGTTCTATTGGGTTGAGTTCAGGACTCTGTGCAGGCCAGTCAAGTTTCTCCACCCCAAACTTGCTCATCCATATATTTATAGACCTTGTTTTGTGTCATAACCCTTGCCCTAAATTATCATAGTTTTCTGTAAATATAAAGGTTTTTTTTGCTTCATATGGAGCGGATGATATGACAAAATCTTTTTTTATTGCTGTCTGTGTCCCCTTTAGGAAGATTTCATCTCACTTCCTGTAAGGTCATTTGGACAGAAAGTGAGATAATTCTGTTAAAGGGGGATGCTGATAGCCATGGGCGTCCGCTGAACTTTTTTCAGGAGGGGGCATCATTCTTGAGGATAATTCCGCTTCACTCAATGCCCATATAAATATAGCCTAGAGAATGTACATCTTTCTATATTACAATGTATTGCAATACATCTGTTGTGGCCATATTTTGATCTTGATGAAAACAGCCTATACTGTATGTATAGGTTGTTTTCATCAAGATCAAAATATGGCCGCCCACACCACAGATGTATTGCAATACATTGCAATACAAAAAGATGTACACAGTGGTGTCGTGGCACAGGCACTGCTGTTACCTGTAGTTCTTCATTGATAGGGCAGGCACTGGCAGCGTATTCAGTCTCTTGTCTCAGCCACTGCACGCCACGTACCTGTGGGAAGAGCCGGCGCCGCGCTGGCTGGATCGGCAGAGGCACACTTACACAGGCAGGCTGAGGCAGCAGCCAATCATGGAACAGCTGGGTCAGGGTCACGGTGATGTTAAGCAGAGGCCCGAGCGGCAGAGCCAATCTGATGCTCGGGCCGGGGATGAGGAGGGAGGGACGGATAGTCGGAAAAAACTGAGAGCAGCCCCAGCCCCCAGGCCAGCAGCAGTCTGCAGACTTAGAAAAAAAAAGTCCACGGCTGCCGTGGAGGCCATTGCAACACAGAGGGCAAGTGTGTCTTCACTCTGACGTCCAGGGGGGGGGCAATTGACCCCCCTTGCCCTATGGAGCGGACGCCCATGCTGATAGCAGTAAAACCTTAACAGAGGTTCTGACTCTTCCCCTCCTGATCTGAAAATAAAAACACATTTTCACAGGATTTGGTCTGAAAGGTGGACTAAGATATACAAATGCCTTTGATATGCATCTGCATGCCTTAAATCAAGGCTAAAATTAGATTTGTGATCACATGAATATAAGGAAAGCTTTTCTGTAGCATACTGAAGAGGAAGTATACTTAATCCCGAACCAAGGCTTTCCTGGACTGTCGTGCAGAGCCTGGAAATTATCAACACATCTTCCCGGAGTGTTTACAGAGAAACATTTCTAGGGTGAGCTCTAAGTGCTTTCGCAGCATAAGATGCGGCAAAGGGAAGGATGGAAGCAGCAATTTTCAATGAATTTCTATGGTCACAGCTAAGTTTCGAAACCATTTTTCATCTCTTGGGTGGGTTTTATTTTCTATTCTCACTCTGCCAAAGTCAAAATGTTCTGTTTGTCCGTGACTGCAGGTGTTGTTTTTTTTTTTTCATTTGGGGGAGCGGATTCTGCAGCCACCCAGACTGTGAAGAGATTTTCCTTAGATAAACAAGATTCTTCTTACAGCAGCGCAGTGGCAGTTTTCCAGCAAGACCATCACACAGAGCTTAGTGTGTGGAAGTTCAGAGTACCGCTGCTGCCGCTTTACACCCAGCTATGTCAGTGATGAGGACATGTGACCAAGTGACAGTTATTTGACTCGCTGCACCATGCTCTAGACTAGACAGACTACAGCAACACCCAGTGGTTATCTAGGTCTACCAGTCTGTATATATACATATACATATACATATATATATATATATATATGTGTGTGTGTAGCACTACCCCCAGTTAAGAGGGCTGCTGGTATTGTTTTGGGCCTGTACCGTACTGCTGTCAACCCCCAAGAAACTGGCTCTGACCCACCACTGGCACAGCTGTCAACAAATGGGATTGTGAAACCCACTAACAATAGGAACCACACTACCACAATAAAGTATACATTCACAGTTCAGAATTAGATTACCTGTGTTGACCGTCTGTCTTTGGAACAGTTAATACTCCACACAACGTGTTTGCTTAACCATAAAGTATTTTTACTAGATAGAAAATATTAGGTTAAACAAATATGCATTTACATATGCAGGGCCCTGCAAAGTCAAAGTTATGCACAGTATAAACAATACCGAGTTATAACAAATCTTATACACTCTAAATGTCCTTGGAGAAACTACGCTCGCAAGCTTCCCCCCCTCGTGGGTAGTATGGCGCCCAACAACGTCTCCGTGAGTTACAGTCAGGCCTGACTACTTCACACACAGTTACTTCAGTAAAAGGAATCTTCGCTAGCAAACGTTGGTGCACTTTGTATTTTGTAATCCAACGGATATCAACAGTTAGCTGTAATCCTGCTATAATTTGGAACCTGAAGTCACAAGCGATAAGACGCCCAACTTTAACTGCGCAACACACTGTCCCTTGATGCGTGGCACACTGCTATAATGGCGGTGGACCCTAGACAGAGGATCTCGGGCCTAGCAAACAGTTTAGAATCCTGAGCAAGTGCTCTCTCACCCAACCGGACCAGTCCGTTCAACCAATTCTGCTGCTGGGGCTCCGGCATATGATCTCTCTATCACCCGTAGTCTCTGCTTCTTCAGACGACCGGCAGGGAGTTTGAAGATGAATCGACTCTTGGGTGCTCCGAGATGTCAGCAGGCTCTCCGGATGAAGTCTCCCCCTCTCTGGCAAGCAAGCTTTCCCAGGTTCGGTAGGCCCAGTCTCTCCGGCCTAGACGAGCACGACAGGCCCCAACACAGGCTCCGACTTGCTGGGCGGGCGATGTCCAAAAAGACCGCGTGAAGCTCCTCCTCCCTTTAAATAATCCATCCTCAGCAGACCTTGCGCCGGGCAATGCACTGTGGGTGTACAGTTGCACTGTGGGTACAGTAGTCTATATCGTATCTACGCCATTGGAGTCCAATTCTCCCTGTACCACAAATCCCACCATGCACTTTTCCTCTCAATAGTCTAACAGTAGTCCATGCGTTGTCCAATAGAGTCCCGGAGAGATCTGGGTTCACTTGCATATAGAAGTAGTCTTTAAAGTACACCATAAAGTGACACCCCGCTACATATATATATATATATATTGTGAGGGGGTTAGCTCGGCAGCGGGTGTGTGTGACCCCCGGGATGGGCTCCCCACACAAAAACAGGCCCAGCAAACGGAGGTTGTGGTTTTTCAAAATCAAAAAAAGGTGCGGTTTATTTTCTATTTACAGTGACAAAACACAGCAAAGCCAAAAGAAACATAAACAAAATAAATCCTGGTCAACTTGACCTCTGACTAAACATACAGGTTTCCTAACTAACAACTGGGATCAGCCTAGTGCTGTCCTAGTCCCTAAGTCCCTGGTTTTAAATGTCCAAGCAAATAGCCACACAGGCTTTGTCTCACCGCACAGGGGTTCACTCTCCCTAGACAGTCCACACAGGTCTGGTTCCAGGCATGAGCTAACATCTAATGAAGCTGGGAGTTCTTATAGAGGCCTAAATGAGCTGACAAGCTTCAGCTGGTCTCATCAACTCCCTGTCTGCACGACGCCCAGCCCTCTCCCTAGAGGTATGAGTCATCCATGAGCCCACTAGCCTTATACAACTCTCCACCTAGTTGTATAAGTCGGCGTAAAGCCTGAATCTGGGCGAAATATATCTACCCCCCTGGATGCAACCAGGTGACTTTACCTTCCTGCTGTCACATACCCCCCCCTCTTGTTTTAACCTCGGGGTTGGAACACCAGCAATCAGGCATTCATGTACTCGAGACAAAGCATCCACATTCCCCATTTGAACGCCAGGGCGATGCTTTACTGTGAAGTTGAATTCCTGGAGGGCCAGGAACCACCTATTCACTCTTCTATTTGTTTCCTTGTTTTGAGCCATCCACTTTAACGGAGCGTGATCCGTAACCATGTCAAAGTGCCTACCTAGCAGGTAGTACCGAAGGGAATCTAGAGCCCACTTCACCGCTAAACACTCCTTTTCAACGGTGGCGTAATTTACCTCATGGGACTTCAACTTCCTGCTGAGGTAAATGACTGGGTGCTCTTCCCCGTTCCAGACCTGGGACAATACTGCTCCTAACCCCACATCTGACGCATCACTTTGTACGACAAAGTCTTTAGAGAAGTCGGGTGAGTACAACACTGGCTGGCTACATAAGGCTTGTTTCAAGAATTGGAATGCTGCCTCAGCCTCGGGGGTCCATTTAATCATGACCGACCCTTTCCCCTTCGTCAGGTTGGTTAGGGGCACAGCCTTAGAAGCAAAGTGGGGAATGAATCGCCGATAATACCCAGCGATTCCCAGAAAGGCTCGTACCTGCTTCTTGCTGTTGGGACGTGGCCAACTCTGGATGGCCTCGACTTTGTTGAGTTGGGGTTTTATTACTCCCCTCCCAATGGTGTACCCAAGATATTTGGCCTCCTCCTGCCCAATGGTACACTTCTTGGGGTTAGCCGTAAACCCTGCTTCCCGAACAGAGTCCAGGACTGCTTGCACTTTTGGCAGATGTGAGGCCCAATCTGTGCTATGGACAATTACGTCATCCAGGTAAGCCGCAGCATACTTCCGATGGGGCCTCAGCATCTGGTCCATTTTCCGCTGGAATGTGGCCGGCGCATTCTGTAACCCGAACGGCATTCTTTTATATTGGAACGCCCCGTCTGGGGTTACAAATGCGGTTTTCTCTTTGGCCGACTTGGCCAGGGGGATTTGCCAATACCCTTTTGTGAGGTCAAGAGTCGTCATGTATCGGGCTGTTCCCAGCCGGTCGATCAACTCATCTATACGTGGCATGGGGTAGGTGTCAAATTTTGTAACTTTGTTCAACTGACGAAAATCGTTACAAAATCGCCAGCTCCCATCCGGTTTAGGCACCAACACGATGGGACTAGACCAATCACTTTGGGACTCCTCTATCACCCCTAAGTTCAGCATTTTCTGTACTTCCTCCCGTATTGCCTCCCGTCGAGCCTCTGGGATCCGATAGGGTTTTAACTAACTCAGCCTTTATCAGGGTCACAAGGCTACCTGAATCCAGCAATACCACAACATTTCTACCATTAACACACATTTTGCATAAATGTTTCTCAGTTCCTCGAATGGCAGTGCATGCGACTGTCGCACACAGCGACTGACGTCTGTCCGTCAGAAAGTCACATTGCATGGGTTCCTCCACAACCGGGCAATTTGCTGCAATATGTCCCGCTTGCCGGCAGCGGTAGCAAACAATCCATTTGGCTGCCTCTTGAGCCCCTGACTTCCCAGGCTGTTCTCGCCAAACTTTGGGTAGAGCTCCCACCCTCTCACTCTCTCCACCCTCACCCCTTGGAATCCTCTTATCCGCCCCTGGGGATGGTCTGGTCTTAGGGTGGAAAGTCCGAGAGTCTCTGGAAGAGGCCGTCAGGTTCTCTGTAGCCAAGTATTTCTCTACACGATCCACAAGACCACCGGCCGTCTCTGGGTCTCCATGGCTTACCCACTTTTGGATGGCAGTAGGAAGAGCTCTCAAAAACCGATCCATTACAACACGTTCCACAATCTCTGGTGCGGACAAAGTCTCTGGCTGTAGCCACTTCCTGCTCAGGTGAATGAGATCATACATTTGAGACCTGGGGGGTTTTCCAAGCTGGAAAGTCCAGTTATGCACACGCTGAGCCCGGACAGCCAGGGTGACACCCAGCCTTGCCAATATTTCAGCTTTTAGCATCACATAGTCTTTTGCTTGGTCAGGCTCTAGGTCATAGTAAGCCTTCTGCGATTCACCAGTTAACAGAGGAGCCACCAGTCCAGCCCACTGCTCCTCAGGCCACTTTTCTCTTTCAGCAGTCCTTTCAAATGTGGTCAAAAATACCTCTGGATCATCCTCTCCAGTCATTTTTGTCAATAAACGACTCACCCCAAAGGACGCGGTATTAGTGGGACGGCTTTCCTCACTGGTCTGCGGACGTTGCTGCATTACTGCTTCCATTTGTTGTAGTCTCTGCTCTTGCTTCTGTAACAGGTCTATGAAGCGGGCCTCAGATTGCTGCTGGGCTTGTTGATGAGCTTGCTGCTGGGCTGCAAGGCTCCTTTGCAAACCTGCATTTGTCTGCTGTTGATTGGCATTTGCTAGAGCCAGCTGTTTCAGTATCTCCTCCATGCTGGCTTAAAAAAAACTGCCACTGGTTCTCCACCAACTGTGAGGGGGTTAGCTCGGCAGCGGGTGTGTGTGACCCCCGGGATGGGCTCCCCACACAAAAACAGGCCCAGCAAACGGAGGTTGTGGTTTTTCAAAATCAAAAAAAGGTGCGGTTTATTTTCTATTTACAGTGACAAAACACAGCAAAGCCAAAAGAAACATAAACAAAATAAATCCTGGTCAACTTGACCTCTGACTAAACATACAGGTTTCCTAACTAACAACTGGGATCAGCCTAGTGCTGTCCTAGTCCCTAAGTCCCTGGTTTTAAATGTCCAAGCAAATAGCCACACAGGCTTTGTCTCACCGCACAGGGGTTCACTCTCCCTAGACAGTCCACACAGGTCTGGTTCCAGGCATGAGCTAACATCTAATGAAGCTGGGAGTTCTTATAGAGGCCTAAATGAGCTGACAAGCTTCAGCTGGTCTCATCAACTCCCTGTCTGCACGACGCCCAGCCCTCTCCCTAGAGGTATGAGTCATCTATGAGCCCACTAGCCTTATACAACTCTCCACCTAGTTGTATAAGTCGGCGTAAAGCCTGAATCTGGGCGAAATATATCTACCCCCCTGGATGCAACCAGGTGACTTTACCTTCCTGCTGTCACAATATATATATATATATATATATATATATATACAATTTTTCTTTTTTTGGGTCTTTACTTATTTATTTTTTACACTTTTGCCCTGACCCTTCCAACCAACCTTCCCTGTTGCCTCAGTCTCCTGGAATTTCATAACACACATCTCAGGAGGCTGCAGGAGAAGAGAATAACTGCGGTCGGTAGGCAGAGCTTTAGTCTTCATCGGTGGGTGGGTGGCTGGATGCCTGAACCCAGAAGAGGAAGCCGGATTCCGATGACTGAGGAGGACCAAGATGGCAGCGTGGCGCCCGGAGTGCTGCACCTGATAAGCAGATTGCAGTAGAAAATGTCAGATTTGTTGGGAAGGTGAGTGTCTGAATCCAGGACAACACCACATGACAGGTAAAAGGTAAATCAGAGGAGCGTCTGAATTTCCTCTAAATGTCTGTCAGGTTTTATTTCTTTCTGTTAAGCCTCGTACACGATCAGACTTCCATCTGACTTTTCCATGGATTTTGGTCCGAATGGCGTTGACCGTTACACACGGCAGAATATTTTAGTTGGACGGACTTGAGTACACACGATCGGATAATAAGACGTAACAGATTTATTGCCAGACAGTTGGTGAGCATGAACATTTAATTCAGCCAACAATTGTCTGATGGAGCATACACACGGTCGGATTATCCGACACAACACGTCCATCAGACAATTATTGTCGTAAAATTGGATCGTGTGTACGGGCCTTTACCCTATTTGGAGATTTTTGTCACTTTCTCCCTTTTTAATACCATAAAAGAAATGGGGCAGTTGTCACTGGGACAGGAAGGCATAGACAGCAATAAAAGCATTGGCAGAATTTCTAACCCTTCCACATTCTAAAGGCAGTCATACCATAATTTTATTTTCTCATTTAGATCACATACTAAACAAGAGAAAGTCAATCAATTCCTCTAAAAGGGTGGATGGCAGAATCTCCACTGCTGGCTATTGTATTTAGGTAGTCACGGAACCAGCACCTGCATACAATGGTACTGCCAGATGGTGGTTGCATCTGATAGGATGCAGTCTCTGTTCAGTCAATTATTTTACATACGGCTCAGTCTATTTTGAAATTAATTTTTGTGAGCTAATGCAGCAGGAATCGTCCAAAATTGGAGCCGTCTATGGGCAGCCATAACAATGTGTTTTTTTATACTTTTGCCCTTTGAAAACTGTGCATTTTGTACAAATCACCTGCTTTACATGTATGCACCCACATCCTAGCCATTGGGTGCATGTCCCTTGTAACATAGCTAGTTCTTACTGGACTACCTATCCCAAGGCCTCTCTTACACTGGCGTTGTGGTCTTGCTGGGCTGCATGACCTCAACATCTACAGCCATCCGGTGAGGAAGCACCTGTACTCTTTAACCCATTCCTGACCATCTTAGACTTACTGAGGTATTAAGGGCACGGGATCCCCCCAGCATGGCCCACCCAGCACCACTCAGTAGCCATTTCAAACTTTTTACAAGCCTTATGGCAAATGACCCCAATATCAGCTATGGACCGCACCTGTTCATTTCCAGAAGACACTCTCATCTTGAGGTTAGGAGAGAGACGAGTCCAAACAACAAAAGCCTTTTAACTCAAACACTTAAACACAGCTCATTTAAAAATATGCACCCTTTCAGTCATCCGAATGGTGAAGGCATTTCTTAGTGGCAAACAGGGGACATGAGATATGAGAGTTGAGAAGCAGCTCATACCTTTACGGTTTGCCAGAGTCCTACATCCTATTCCAAAGGGATGTAAGTAGTCCTGTTAGTCCTGAGCCTATCCTTCCTTGCCTCAGGGATGACATTTTTCCATGTATTGGTCCTTGTACTTCTTCCCTTGACCATCTCCCTGTGCAGACCACCACCAAACTATTTATACAGAGCCCTCTTACCCAAGATGCACCACACTGGTAGGGGCAGGGTTGGCACTTCTGCCCTATCTATGGTAATACCCATTCACTACTCTGGGGACCTCTAGCACTTACCTAGATACCTACACTGCCCACTGTTCACTACAAGTTTACTAACCCTAACTATGGAAAAATCTCGTGGCCAATTTGGGAAACTGTAACGAGCACCTCTGTGCCCTACCCTGCGGTCTCTATTAGAGGTACCAGGAGGCACAGAGGCATGGTGTGTCTAAGGTGAGACTCAAAAAGTTAAAAGTGTGGCCCTAGCTCTGGTGGATATGGGGAATTGGGAACCAGCCAGGTCAGCAAAAGGTAGGCAGTGGAGAACCAAAACAGCAGGCAGATGGGTTGCCAGGAATGCAATACTCCCAACGCACACGTTCCTGCAGAAACGGCTGTATCTTAGATTGGGTGCTGAAATGACCAACGGTTGGAACCAACTGCAGTCATGAGACGGAAGTGTCACCAGCACAACAGGATCTCCAAAATTGGGTCCAAAACTTTATTAACAAAGTATTAAAAAATAAAAGCAACGTTTCAAAGACAGATGGGTTGCCATGGCACAAGCCAGAGTCAACAACAGGCAGGCTGGTACAATACAGAGAAGGACAAGCAGGTGTTGTGTGTTGTTAAGGGTACAGGTTGAAATCAGCAACAGGAAGCAAACAAGGGGCACTTTAATAGGTAGGTTTGTAGTTGAAAGTAAAGGCTAGAATCACCAACAGATGGAATCAAGAGAGCAGTCAAGTTGGCAACAGAAGTTGAATCAGGATAGCATGTCACAGGTTGCAGAGCATTGCTGAAGACTAGTCAGAACTGAGTCTATTCAGAGCTCAGGTTGAATGGCAAGAAAAGTGCACAAAAGTCTGCGTACATAACATAAATTGCACTGGCAAACACATGCACCAATGTGCAGAGACACACACCCAGCTAGCAGTGAAACTATCTGAAAGGTCATGCACTGACTCAGGGGACCATTTAGAAACACCAGCTTGCAGTTTGGCACAACCTGCTTTAAAATGTTATCCCTTAGTATGAGTACGGATTGCACATCCTAGGGTGAAAATGCTGCTCTGACTGCAATGCCAGAGATGAGGTCAGTACAGCAGCTGAAGCAAGATTTTCCTTCTTAGCCATTTAAATTGCAAAGCCTTCAAAGGGAGGAATAGGAACATAAAAAAGTGGGCAGCAACTGCTAAAATATCAAGGTGTTCAGGAATTACGACAAGAAGGTCACACTAACAAGACCTAGCAATAAAGTTAGATGAAAGACAAATGATACAAGCAGTATATAACTATGCAATAGATATCACCACGATAGAAGCTAATTATAAGTGTTTGGTAAGATGGCATCTGACCCCGGAGAGAATCAACAAATTTCAGCCAAATAGGTCTCCCCAGTGTTGGAGAGATTGTAAACAAAGGGGAACAACAATACACATTTGGTGGGAGTGCCCAAAAAGAAAAGAGTATTGGCACAGTATCCTAGAATACATTGAGGAGATAACCGGGGAAAGGATTCCACAAAACGCTTGGAACGTGTTGTTCCATTAGACTAATAAAACAAAAAAACAATATAAAGAAACTTTGGTCCCTCCCCTGCTCAATGCTGCAAAGGTTCTGATTCCAAAAAAATGGCTTCAAGTAGAGAAGCCAACTATAGAAGAATGGATACAGAGAGTGGACCATACCTGCAAGATGGAGTACTTATGCAGCAGAGAGCAGGGAATGAAGGAAAGATACAGTCTAACTTGGAAGAAATGGAGTGAGTTTAAGCGAACAGAGAAGTATGCAGTAGCTATGATAGAAAAGGACGGGCTTGAAATGAGCTAGGAGTGCGAAAGTATCAGATCTAGGGAGGGGAGTAGGGAGGGGGGGAGGGAAGGGTTAAATAAATATAGGATGTATGTAAGATTTTAAAATGTATATGTATTATGTTTTGTATGCGGAAACATTCCTTAATAAAGTAAAGTTTAAATAAAATAAAAAAAAGAAGAAGGTCACACTATTTGAGTATCAAAGACATTATATGAAGGGGAAAATAGCACTGGATCCATAAGATTGTCTTTTTGGTATTGCTAATGTAAAGTATTGATATTGATGTACTGTAAGTAATCTGGTTCCTGGGCTTCAACACTGTGGGGGATCTTCACGGTCTTCTTGGCTTGTAGTTCAATGTAACAAAACTGTAAATCTGCCACATCAGCTTCTGACAAGATCTGTGCTTGTAATCCCACTGGTTAAATACACCATTAAAGGCCCAGATCACTTCTAGTCCATTCACATTGTTTTCAATCAAGCCCTGCTGAAAGGGGAATTTTAGGATCCTTGATACTCTTTGGATTGTCCCCCTGACTTTTATTGATATAAAATCATATTTAGACCTTTTACCAGTGGTTTGACACTTTAATGTACATTTTAATTATATAGGAAGCCATGTGCTGACCAGACCACCAGTCATGAGCTGACCAGATCACCAGTCATGGGCTGACCAGACCACCAGTCATGAGCTGACCAGATCACCAGTCATGGGCTGACCAGACCACCAGTCATGGGCTGACCAGACCACCAGTCATGGGCTGACCAGATCACCAGTCATGGGCTGACCAGATCACCAGTCATGGGCTGACCAGACCACCAGTCATGAGCTGACCAGATCACCAGTCATGGGCTGACCAGTCATGGCATGGGCTGACCAGATCACCAGTCATGGGCTGACCAGACCACCAGTCATGGGCTGACCAGACCACCAGTCATGGGCTGACCAGACCACCAGTCATGGGCTGAGCAGATCACCAGTCATGGGCTGACCAGACCACCAGTCATGGGCTGAGCAGATCACCAGTCATGGGCTGACCAGACCACCAGTCATGGGCTGAGCAGATCACCAGTCATGGGCTGAGCAGATCACCAGTCAAAAACTGTAACTAAAATATTATCATCGGATAGACTGATCCTTTAAATGTCTACATAATAATGCGGTGCTGCTTAAACACAATAAATAAATAAAAGTTGATTATTTGTCATGTAATGCCCTCTCCTACAAATCACTAAGGAGATATTTTCCCATTTTTTATTATCAAGGGCCAAGAATATCCAGGGATTGTTTGTCACAACATCAGGGAACAAATACATCTGACAAATCATGTTTATTCTATACAGTAGTGAGCAGTGGTTTAATTCACATTTATTGTTCTATCCTACCCTCACAGGGACAGACGGGTATAAACAGCTTATCTATTATGGGTGCACTGTGTACAACCGTCTTAGGATAATTGGACTTTTTTTCCACTTGCTTAAACAAAAACACTAGGGATTTCTCCAAAGAATGAAACAATTATCCAATCACATAATTAAACATCTTCTCGTTTTCTCTTGGGTGCTTATCAGACCAAATGCAGCTTTCTCCAGCTAGATCGGTTGGCGTTTAAGAAAGGAACACAGATGCAGTATGTTTTATATCAAAGCCCCACAGAGCTGTGATTTAGAGGCTGTCAAATCATCTATGGCACTTTTTCTTTAAGATTTCTTTCCCTCTCTTCATCTATGAGACTTGCTACACAAATATGTAAAAATATGTCTTCTAAATGAGATGGAAAATGATTCTGTTTACTATGCAGAATACTAATGGCTGACATGATCACAATAAAGAGTATTCAAGCATTGCAGGCAGGACCTGGGTCTTACCATTCACTAAGAGAGCCGTGACACTGGATAACAAATACATGTCTTTGCATCTACCAAGAGCTTCCTCCTGACCCCCCAGAGGACATCCATATCCTTTTAGGATGAGATCAAACCATTCATTTCGATCCCTGACAACAACAAAGAATCACGTTTCTCTTTTGTAAATGACAGAAAAATTGGTGCTATTAATATGTACTTCATACAAGCATATTTTTTTTATTTAAGAAATATGAAGTTTTTTGCTACAATTTTGACAAATCCTTGTATATCATCATACAGTTAAAAAAATAAATAAACAGGATATATCTAAGAAAACTGTGTGTATGTATATATATATATATATATATATATATATACAGTGGGTACGGAAAGTATTCAGACCCCCTTAAATTTTTCACTCTTTGTTATATTGCCGCCATTTGCTAAAATCATTTAAGTTCATTTTGTTTCCTCATTAATGTACACACAGCACCCCATATTGACAGAAAAACACAGAATTGTTGACATTTTTGCAGGTTTTAAAAAAAAGAAAAACTGAAATATCACATGGTCCTAAGTATTCAGACCCTTTGCTGTGACACTCATATATTTAACTCAGGTGCTGTTCATTTCTTCTGATCATCCTTGAGATGGTTCTACACCTTCATTTGAGTCCAGCTGTGTTTGATTATACTGATTGGACTTGATTAGGAAAGCCACACCTGTCTATATAAGACCTTACAGCTCACAGTGCATGTCAAAGCAAATGAGAATCATGAGGTCAAAGGAACTGCCTGAAGAGCTCAGAGACAGAATTGTGACAAGGCACAGATCTGGCCAAGGTTACAAATTTTTTTTTGCTGCACTTAAGGATCCTAAGAGTACAGTGGCCTCCATGATCTCTAAATGGAAGATGTTTGGGAAGACCAGAACCCTTCCTCGAGCTGGCCCTCCGGCCAAACTGAGCTATCGGGGGAGAAGAGCCTTGGTGAGAGAGGTAAAGAGGAACCCAAAGATCACTGTGGCTGAGCTCCAGAGATGCAGTCGGGAGATGGGAGAAAGTTGTAGAAAGTCAACCATCACTGCAGCCCTCCACCAGTCGTGGCTTTATGGCAGAGTGGCCCAACGGAAGCCTCTCCTCAGTGCAAGACACATGAAAGCCTGCATGGAGTTTGCTAAAAAAAACACCTTAAGGACTCCAAGATGGTGAGAAATAAGATTCTCTGGTCTCATGAGACCAAGATAGAACTTTTTGGCCTTAATTCTAAGCGGTATTTGTGGAGGAAACCAGGCACTGCTCATCACCTGTCCAATACAGTCCCAACAGTGGCAGCATCATGCTGTGGGGGTGTTTTTCAGCTGCAGGGACAGGACGACTGGTTGCAAGGAAAGATGAATGCGGCCAAGTACAGGGATATCCTGGACGAAAACCTTCTCCAGAGTGCTCAGGACCTCAGACTGGGCCGAAGGTTTACCTTCCAACAAGACAATGACCCTAAGCACACAGCTAAAGTAACGAAGGAGTGGCTTCACAACAACTCCGTGACTGTTCTTGAATGGCCCAGCCAGAGCCCTGACTTAAACCCAATTGAGCATCTCTGGAGAGACCTAAAAATGGCCGTCCATCGTTTACCATCCAACCTGACAGAACTGGAGAGGCTCTGCAAGGAGGAATGGCAGAGGATCCCCAAATCCAGGTGTGAAAAACTTGTTGCATCTTTCCCAAAAAGCCTCATGACTGTATTAGATCAAAAGGGTGCTTCTACTAAATACTGAGCAAAGGGTCTGAATACTTAGGACCATGTGATATTTCAGTTTTTCTTTTTTAATAAATCTGCAAAAATTTCAACAATTCTGTGTTTTTCTGTCAATATGGGGTGCGGTGTGTACATTAATGAGGAAAAAAATTAACTTAAATGATTTTAGCAAATGGCTGCAATATAACAAAGAGTGAAAAATTTAAGGGGGTCTGAATACTTTCCGTACCTACTATATATATATATATATATATATATATATATATATATATATATATATTTATAAATATACAGTATCTCACAAAAGTGAGTACATCCGTCTCATTTTTGTACATATTTTATTATACCTTTTCATGTGACAACACTGAATAAATGACACTTTGCTACAATGTAAAGTAGTGCGTGTACAGCTTGTATAACAGTGTGAATTTTCTGTCTCCCCCCCCCCCCCCCCCAAAATAACTCAAACACAGCCATTAATGTCTAAATCGTTGGCAACAAAAGTGAGTACACCCCTAAGTGAAAATGTCCAAATTGGGCCCAAAGTGTCAAAATTTTGCGTTGCCACCATTATTTTCCAGCACTGCCTTAACCCTCTTGGGCATGGAGTTCACCAGAGCTTCACAGGTTGCCACTGGAGTCCTCTTCCACCCCTCCATGACACATTACGGAGCTGGTGGATGTTAGAGACCTTGCGCTCATCCACCTTCTGTTTGAGGATGTCCCACAGATGCTCAATGGGGTTTAGGGCTGGAGACATGCTTGGTCAGTCCATCACCTTTACCCTCAGCTTCTTTAGTAAGGCAGTGATCATCTTAGAGGTGTGTTTGGGGTCGTTATCATGTTGGAATACTGCCCTGTGGCCCAGTCTCTGAAGGGAGGGGATTATGCTCTGCTTCAGTATGTCACAGTACATGTTGGCATTCATGGTTCCCTCAATGAACTGTAGCTCCCGAGTGCCGGCAGCACTCATGCAGCCCCAGACCATGACACTCCCACCACCATGTTTGACTGTAGGCAAGACACACTTGTCTTTGTACTCCTCACCTGGTTGCCGCCACACACGCCTGACACCATCTGAAAGAAATCACCCAAATGGCCCTGATCAAAAGTTTACATACCCTGGAATGTTTGGCCTTGGTACAGACACAGAAGATGGCACATACAGGTTAAAATGGCAATTAAAGGTTCATTTCCCACATTTGTGGCTTTTATAATCACAATTAGTGTCTGTGTATAAATAGTCAATAAGTTTGTTAGCTCACACATGGATGCACTAAGCAGGCTAGACACTGAGCCATGAGGAGGTAGAAAAGAACAGTCAAAAGACCTGCGTAACAAGGTAATGAAACTTTACAAAGATGGGAAAGGATATAAAAAGATATCCAAAGCCTTGAATATGCCAGTCAGTACTGTTCAATCACTTAATAAGAAGTGGAACATTTGGGGATCTCTTGATACCAAGCCATGGTCGGGTATGCAAACTTTTGAGCACAACTGTGTATATATATATATATATATATATATATATATATATATATACACACACTTTATTAGGTACACCTGTTCAATTGCTTGGTAACACAAGTTACTAATCAGCCAATCACATGGCAGCCACTCAATGCATTTAGGCATCTAAATATGGCGAAGACAACTTGCTGAAGTTTAAACCGAGCATCAGAATGGGGAAGGAAGGGGATTTAAGTGACTTTGAACGTGGCATGGTTGTTGGTGCCAGATGACTGGTCTGAATATTTGAAAAACTGCTGATCTACTGGGATTTTCACACACAACCATGTCTAGGGTTTACAGAGAATGGTCTGAAAAAGAGAAAATATCCAGTGAGCGGCAGTTGTGTGGGCGAAAATGCCTTGTTGATGTTAGAGGTCAGAGGAGAATGGACAGACTGGTTTGAGATGATAGAAAGGCAACAGTAACTCAAATAACTACTTGTTACAACCAAGGTATGCAGAATTCCATCTCTGAACACACAACACATCGAACCTTGAAGCTGATGGGCTACAGCAGCAGAAGACAACACCGGGTGTCACTCCTGTCAGCTAAGAACAGGAAACTTAGGCTACAATTCACACAGGCTCACCAAAATTGGACAATAGAAGATTGGAAAAACGTTGCCTAGTTTGATGAGTCTCGATTTCAGCTGCAACATTCAGATGGTAGGGTGAAAATTTGGCCTAAACAACATGAAAGCATGGATCCATCCTGCCTTGTATGGACGGTTCAAACTGGTGGTGGTGGTGTAATGGTCTGGGGGATATTTTCTTGCCACACTTTGGGCCCCTTAGTACCAATTGAGCATTGTTTAAACCCCACGGCCTACCTGAGTATTGTTGCTGACCATGTTCAACCCTTTATGACTACAGTGAAAAACTATGAGGTTGAATAATCTGCTTAAAATGGCCCCATCCCTTATAATTGTAGAAGACCATAGTACCCCCTACTAGAAATTGGACTTTATAGGCTCAAAAAGTGTACATTTGCATGGAGTATTTAAAATATTCAATGTTTATTAACCACTTGCCTACAGGGCACTTTCACCCTCTGCCTGCCCAAGACATTTTTCAGCTTTCAGAGCTGTCACACTTTGAATGACAATTGTGCGGCCGTGCGACGCTGTACCCAAACAAAATTTGCGTCCTTTTTTTCCCACAAACAGAGCTTTCTTTTGGTGGTACTTGATCACCACTGCAGTTTTTATTTTTTGCGCTATAGACGAAAATAGAGCGACAATTTTGAAAAAAAACATGTAGCGGGGTCCTAAATTTAGGGGAAGTGTTTGAGTGGTAGTTGTGCTCAAACACCCCAATTGTCAGGATTCTGTCAACCATTTTATTCACAGGGAGAGTATCGGTGTGTAGTTCCCTGTGGCCTGCAGGTGGTGCTGCCATAGTAGGCCAGGGTTGAACCGCTGATACAGTGCTGTGCCTTGTGTGTCCCCTCTCAGCAGCCGTACCGTGGGTGTGGCAGGCCTGCTGTGCATGCTGGGAGAGGATATAAAAGGGGCAGACGCTACCTGTTCGGGGTTCTGTCTGTTCTGTCGTGGTCGGGGGTCCTACCCCAGGAGTGTGTTCCTGTCCGCCCTGGGCACCTTTGGCCCAGGGGCGGAGGTCGGTGAATCAGTCCCAGGCACCTTTAGTCCTGGGGCTGCAGCAAAGGCCTTGGGCCCAGCACCTTCGGCTGGGGCCCAGCAAGGATCGAGGAATCCCAGGGTGCCGCCTTGCGAGGGGACCCATATCTTAGACGAGGAGGCCGGGGAGGAACTGTTCCGAGGGATCGGTGAGAAGTCACGGTGAAGGAAGGGTCCCGGTAACTCTCTGGAGGGATGTCTTCTCCTTACATAGAGGCCAAGTTTTGAAGCACCAAGTTCACCAGGTCTGTGGCAGAGACCAAGTTCAACCCAGTCTGTGGCAGAGACTGTGAGTCTAAGTTGGAGTACCATTTGGCTGCTAGTCCCTTCCTAGGGAGACTATCCATCTGGGCTGAGTCTGCTTGAGAAGCCGAGCAGTGAAGTGATTGTGTTTGTGCCTGGACCTCTCCCACATCTTATTCTGTCCTGTCTTTACTCCAACCTTTTTCCTATCAGAGACTGTTATTTTACTAAGCTGGTGTGGACATTCAAGTTACTGGGGAAAACGAGGACTTATCTCTGTCATTCATAGAGGTGAGAAACATTCTCTGACTTTCTGACTGTGGAGACCCATCAACAACACCGCTCAACCTCCTCACACGGGAGGGTACGGGCTTGTGGCGTGGTGTGGGATTTCCACAGCAGAAGAGGCCCAGAGTTTGAACTTTATTCCCCTGTGGAGTTCCGTGGATGTCGGCCATATTTGAAAGGAAAGTGACTGCGCCACGAGGAGAGCCCGGGCTGCGTAGTTCGTGGGCGTGCCATGCCATGTGATGAGTTGCACGTGGTGACTTTGGTGCAGAAAGGACAGTGCACGATGAATCGGCAAGCGGGTAACATGGCGTCTAATGCCTCATGGATTCCGGTCACTTCAACCATGAATATGACCTCGTTTGCTGCTTCTGTTACCGACACGGGGATCTGACTGAAGCCTCGGGGTCGCTTCGCTCTCTATGTCTGCAGAGAGGCGGAGGCCCTTGGAGTGGTTTGTCCCGGATGCCAGGGACTGGTGGGGCATCTTAGGCCCTTCGGAAGATGTGAGCAGTGCAAGGAATTCTTATTTGAGGTGGAGCAGCCTACTGAAAAGCCTCGGGCCTTCTGCCTGAACTGCCTTACGGGCGTCACCACTTTGGAAAAAGGAACCAGAGCTTCCACAGTCACCCCTATGTGCACTGTTGGGACTTCGGAGGAAGTCGCAGTTGAAAATGTTCCGTGATCGAGGAACCGGAGATGGAGAAACCGGAGGATGTTGCCTCGGTAGTTACTGAATTCTCGCTCTCACCGCCCAAGAGGAAGGTCGGCTATGTTAAAGCTTCCTGCGGCCATGGTAGAGTCACACCCCAGCGCTTGCCCGGATCGGATGTGTCCATAGGAAAAAGTTCCGGACATCCTGCTTCAGCCACAAGCCGAGGTAAGCCGGGGAAAGAGATCTTGGCTAAGGTCGGAAGTGTTGTGGATGATTGGGCGAGGGACCCCAGAGCCCTTGAACTTGTCAGAAGCGGTGATTCCTCGTCTACAAGAAGTTACCTGCCGGCGGAGGAATGTGATACCTCCGACCTGGAGTCAGTCTCCGATCCAGGGGATGATGTGGCCATAGACGAACTGTTTGAGCGGAAGGGTTGGTATAAGATGCCACTGTCCTCGTCCCGTAGAAAAAGGGACCCACCCATGGTCACTGGGGATGATACACCCCGGGAGGAGGCCCAGGAGCCTGAGGAGGAATCTGTCCCATTGTCTGCCCTTCCACCATTGGAGACACCTGCACCTGTTGCCGGGATGGGGCGAGTGTCATTGCGGGCCCCTATGTCTGGTCCGGAGGCAGTGAAAGTGCCTCGATACCCGGATACCATAGTTCTACCAGGAATGGGAGATCGCGCAACCATGCTTCCGTTATCCAGGATGCAGCGGTTGTTCAACCAGAAAGTTGCGGCTGAGTATGGGTGAGAATACCCGTACTTGCCAAAGGAGTTGTTATTTGAAGTGGAGGCCTATAGAAATCGGTGGTATGCAGACTTTCTCTGGACTTATCTAAAGGTACCCCAGGCCCGTAGGTACTACTCCTGTTCTGCCACAGCTACTAAGCGGTACAAAGAATGTAGAGAGTCCTGGATGCTTGGCAGGCATATCCACGCTGACAAAGTGGTTATCCATCGTAAGGATAAGGACAATGTTGAATATCATATAGACACTTTTGACAAGAACTGGAAACCACTAGTGTTGCCGCATCCACAGTACTATCTTTAAGAGACTGGACTCTTTGTGTTTGCCCTTTGTTGTATTCCGGAGTATACTCTCCTGGAGCCCAAGAAACTTTGCTCTTGCTGATGGGGTATTCTACTTTGCTGGAAGAGCAGGAGCTGTTTTTTTTCTCCTCTCACAGCGCCAAAAAGACAGTGACTTTTGGGGTAGTAATAGTTCAGGGCCACAGTCAGGTTTAAAAAGAAGAGGATTCGTCTTCAAGAGGAAAAGAACGGTTTTTTTTGGACAAGTGTCTTGACGGTGGCACTTCCAATAGGTGGCGGTGGTGCGTAACTTTTACATTGCATTTCAAATGTGATTTACTTATTAGAAGGAAAAGGTTTTTCCTTTTTCCTATCAGAGACTGTTATTTTACTAAAGAGAAAATAACCTCTGCGTTGGAGTTGCAGCTGGTGTGGACATTCAAGTTACTGGGGAAAACAAGGACTTATCTCTGTCATTCATAGAGGTGAGAAACATTCTGACTTTCTGACTGTGGAGACCCATCAACAACACCGCTCAACCTCCTCACACGGGAGGGTACGGGCCTGTGGCGTGGTGTGCCCTCTCTACCTGCGAAGAGCCAAAGACAGGTAAAAAGGGGGGTCTGTGCGCTACAAACACAATATTTTTTACTTTTTGCTATAATAAATATCCATTTATTTTTTTCTTAAATTTTCCTCAGTTTAGGCCGATACGTATTTTTCTACATATTTTTGGTAAAAAAAAAAATCGCAATAAGCGCATATTGATTGGTTATAGCGGCTACAAAATAGGGGATAGATTTATAGCATTTTTATTTTTTCTTATTTTTTTTACTAGTAATGGCGGCGATCAGGGATTTTTATCGTGACTGCGATATTGCGGCGGACACATTGGACACTTTTGACACATTTTTGGGACCATTCACATTTATACAGCGATCCCTGCTATAAAAATGCATTGATTACTGTATAAACATGACTGGCAGGGAAGGGGTTAACACTAGGGGGCGAGGAAGGGGTTAAATGTGTTCCCTGGAAGTGTTTCTTACTGTGGGGGGAGGGGACTGATTGGGGGAGGTGACCGATGGTTGTCTCTATGTACAAGGGACACACCATCGGTCTCCTCTACCTGACAGGACATGGATCTGTGTGTTTACACACACAGATCCACGGTCCTGCTCGGTTACTGGGCAATCGCGGGTGCCCGGCGGCCATCGCGGCCGCCGGGCACAAGCATCGGGTCCCCAGTGACGCCGGGGGGCGCGCGCCCCCTAGTGGCTTTTTAGGGGCCCACGTCATATGACGTCCGCCCAGAATAACAGAGTCTTACGCCCGCCGTCATTTGACGGTGGGCGGTTGACAAGCGATTAAATATCAAAATAATTTTTTGTGCAGTATTAAAAATGTACATACATATCAAAAATTGGAGAATACATTATACCACAATGTTGAACAAAATCACTTGTACTATCATATATTTGTATGTATCAACCAAGCTGACACGTTTTGTCACAGAAATTTCGGACCGACTCTCGTTACAAGTCAAGATTTTTTATTGCATATGCAGAGAAAATGGTTAAAGTATATTTGCGGCTTCAGAGATCCATTTTCTGCCTGTCATAGATTTACATTCTGCTTTTATAACCCTTAAACCTTCCCCTTTCCTGCTCGTAACGTCCTGATCATGTGTATAATTTCAAACCTTTATTCTGACGTTTTAGCAGGAAAGAGGGAAATATCCTTTTTCAGCCTACACCTTATGACAGGATATTTCATACAATGGACACATAAATTATCTCATGGTTCACAGCCCATGTTTGGCAGATGTAAGCAAAATACAGTTTTACTATAAGTCAGCACATCTTTTGCACAAATAGAATATGGTCATATGACTTATTCCAGTAATTAGGACTATTAGAGCTATTCAGCATATTTATGTATAATAGAGTTATATAAAACAAACATTTTAACTTTAGAAGATTAATATGCATCTTGATAGTTGACATATAAAGTATAATTTTAAATTTATCTAACATTCCCTCCTTATTATACTTATAATGTCAATACTTCAAATATCCAGGTTCTTTATTTTACCAGGTATTATCATTTAGACAAATAGGTCTTTTGAAAGGACTGTAAGTTCATCTTCATCAGGTTCCGGGTATAGTTCAGTGTTGTTCTGGAAAAACATAGTCTTTGTTAGTGATGTGTCAATCAGTCTTTGAAGAATTCCTCTAATACAAGGAATGCAGCAACATCCACACAGCGTAAGGACCGTGGCTGCCATGACAACAGAGATGAGCAAACCTTTTGCAAGATCACCCCATTTACCAAACCATTTTTCAAAGAGTCCTGTTAAGGGGTTCTCTACACCAGAGTTCTCAGTTAGTTCCTGGGATAACATTTGTAGGCCTTGCAAAGCCTTGGTGATATTTCCATCAGGTGCCGTATTATTTGGAATAAAAGTGCAGCAAAAGGTGCCGAACATTTCGCATACCCCGCCCCTTTCTGCCAGCAACATATCCAATGCTATACGGTTCTGCCACGCTGTCAAAGAGGTGGCGTCCAATTGTGCTGCTATACCTTTGATAGCATCTCTGGTGTAATTCACAAACCTCTGCTGGTTGTAATAAATGTAGTTTATCCAGTCGACATTCTTATTGGGCTGTACCCATAGGAAGAGTGAGGTGAGTCCTGCTGTTACTTGAGTCTGTGCTTTAAATTCATCCGGAACTCCTCGTGGAACACATATTGAGTCTATATAAACCCGGTTGTCAAAGGATCCTTGGGGTGTTTCTCGCTTAAACCTTTTAAAATAGTGTTTACCTGGTAGTTTTATCAATTTGTTAGTCATAGGAACAATATAAAAGGGAAGCAACAGGTGGGTAAGGGCACAACTACCCTCCCATCTAGGTGGCAGTCTGGGTCTTAGTTTCATGTCCCCACACAGCCACCAAACATCAGCCAGTTGCTGTTTCTGTTCCTGAAACCATTTTAGTTGGTACTTAATGTCTGTAGTTGATGTTGTGGTCGCACAGTATTCAGGAGATAGGGTGCCAACCTTTGAACCATCCTTGTCTATGTTAGAGAAACAAGAAAAAATTCCTGGTAATGCTTGTACTGAAGGGGGTATACTTCGCATTTTAGTTTTAGGGTATCTCTTTTTCTCATTTGCACATTCAGACCCAGTAATATTTTCTGAAAACAGTCTTATTATGCAAGCTAAATCTGTTTCCTCTTCAGGGAGAGGAATGGTAGCTAGTTGTGGTCTTGGGTTTGCACAAGAAATACAATCACTTAACCCCTTAGATTGAGTTGTGTATCTGACCCATTCTATCCACTCATTTTTGTCTCCAAATCCTGTTTCTATACTTAATTGTTCCTTGTAGGTAAAATCTGTTTTAAACAAGGAGGGATTAAGTTGAAACTGAGTGGGCTCTGGGACTGGGGTGTTCTGACCAGGGATTACAACCTTAATAGTAATTCTTCCTAGTAGATCACTCAGTTTGGGCCTATATACTCCTAGACCATAAACTCCAGCATCTGATACCTGCGGGTTTTTTATTGTCAAGGAGATGGGATTACATTTATTAGGTGTAAGCCAATCACGGGACTGGCAATCACCAGTCCACCCTCTTCGACTGTATATAGATATACGTTCTACCTGATCCTTCCTTTGTTTAGGGATCACGGCAGAACTAGCAAGCCAACCATTATCATCTGTTGACCACCACACATCAGCCCACGCACTGCATTCTGGAGTAGAACATAAGTATTTGCCCATAAAAACATATCTTTGATACCCAATGTCTATGAATTGTATTGTGGTGGTCTTACCCTGTATAACATTTATGGTGACACCATCTGGCCCCTTCATTATCTGTCTTTTCCCTCTATGACCCATTATGTTCAGTATTGGAATGAGGTCAAAAAGCATATAAATCCCCACAACTATGCCCCCTACTATCAATGTGATCAAAAGGATTCTCCCTGTCCATGTTTTAGTAAAATACCCTGGTTCAAACATTAGTCTCTCTCTGGGTCTTCCCTCCACCCCTATGAGTCCATAATGTACCATTATGTCTTTCCACTGTGCCTGCAGATTGTGGGTGGTAGACACAGTGGTTTTTCAGGTCAATATTATACCATTTACCAATTTGTTGTATTGTTCGGTTCACAAAATGGGAGCCATTGTCACTGTAAATTACCGAGGGGATCCCTTGTCGTGGAATCACCTCTTTGATTAGTACTTTGGCTACTGACTGCCCATCCGGGTGTGTCATAGGAAAAGCTTCCACCCACTTTGTAAACATATCAACAATAACCAGACAGTATTTTTTATTCTCACATTTGTTCAATTCAATAAAATCCATGCATATTGTGTGAAAGGGATAAGGGGGTTGTGGGAAATGACCTCGTAAGGGTCGTAGGGCACCTTGTGCATGGTATCTGTTACAAATCGGACATGTGAGACAAAAAAATTTTGAGTAGTTCGTAAATCCATATGTTGTGAATACCTTGTTGATCACCTGTATCATCCCTCCTTTTGAGGTATGGGCTTGCCCATGGCTCAATAATGCAGCATACCTAAATAATGATGTAGGTAAGATGGGTTTACCGTCTGTACTTGTATATACATCATTGACCAGTGTTGCCCCTTTTGATAACCACTTTTATTTTTCACCTTCCGGTGATGCCTTCTGCATTTCTGATAACCATGTTTCATCAATAGCTTTCCGTACCTCACCATTTACTTGGAGATTTGTATAACATATGTACGTTATTTGCTGTCCTTCAGCAGCTGCTTTTGCTGTCTTGTCTGCTAGTGCATTCCCTAGGGTAATTGGATCTGTTCCCTTTCTATGTGCTGCACATTTACAAATAGCCACTTGTGCTGGTTTTTGTACATTTTCTAGAAGGGCAAGAATGAGATCTCTATGTGTAATCGGTTTACCTGTGGACGTAATCATACCCCTATTTTTCCATTGCTGGGCAAATATGTGTATAGTGGAGAAAGCGTATTGGCTGTCAGTATAAATATTTATTTTTTTCCCTTCCCCTAGACTGCAAGCCCTAGACAGGGCTATAATTTCAGCTTGTTGTGCAGAATAGGAATTGGGAAGGGATCTGGCTTCAATGGCCTGGTCATGTGTCACTATAGCATAAGCTGTTTGATTTATCCCTTTATCGTTTTTTCTACACGACTCATCAACAAAGAAGGTAATGTCAGCATCTAGAAAGGGAACATCAGTGAGATCCTTTCTAGGGAGTACCCGTTCATCAATTTGAGCTATACAATCATGTGGATCCCCGTCACCAGGTGTTGGCATTAGTGTAGCGGGATTCCATTTAGTGCACCTCTCAATTGTAAGGTGTGGCTGTCCCAGAAGTGTAGTCATGCATGATAAATGTCTGGCTGGAGATAAATAGGAGATCTTGTCTTGTAGTAAGATCACTGAGATGGCATGTGGGACCTTAAGTACCAGGGGATGGAACAATACTATCAATGCAGAGGACCGTATGGCCAATGAGGCTGCTACTACAGCTTGTACACAGTGGGGCAAACTCCGTGCCACTGGATCTAATTTAGTTGAGTAAAATGCAATTGGTTTGTGTTTGTCCCCATAAACCTGAGTGAGAACAGAAGTCATGTACCCCTCTTTACAGTCTACAGTCTGATAAAATATTTTACTGTAATTGGGTAAGCTGAGCACAGAGGAACCCACAATGAGGTGCTTCACTTTTGTAAATGCATCCTCTGCTTGTACATTCCACTGGATGCAATCTTTCGCAGACATTTGTGTACCATAGATGAGATCAGAAAGAGGCGCCACCTCCGTAGCATAATTAGCTATCCATGCTCTACAAAAATTTGCCATACCAAAAAATGACATCATTTCTTTTTTGGTGCGTGGTTTGGGGACTTGAAGGATGGCCTCTTTTCGGATCTCATCCAGATGTCTGCCTTCTTGAGACAAAATATAACCCAAGTATGTCACCTTTTCTTTCCATAGTTGTAGTTTATGCTTGCTGACCTTGTGACCTTGTTCTGCGAGGAAATGCATCAGAGCCAAGGTGTCAAGTTTGCATTGTTGCTCCGAAGGAGCTGCTACCAAAATGTCATCCACATACAAGAGAATTTGACTCCCACAGGGAGGTATAAACCGAGACAAATTATTGGACATTTCTTGTGAGAAAATAATTGGACTTTCACAATATCCCTGGGGTAACCTGGTGTATGTGTATTTTTTCTTTTTATGTGTAAAAGCGAACCAGAACTGACTGTCTTTGTGTAAGGCAATAGAAAAGAAAGCGTTACTGATATCAATGACAAAAAATACCTTGTTATCTGGGTGAAGGTCGTTCAGAAGTACATGCGGGTCTGGGACCACCGGGGCCCTCGGTAATACGGCCCTATTGACCGCCTGTAAATCCTGTACAAGTCTCCACCCATCTTCCCCTCCCTTCTGCTTCCTGACTGGGAACAGGGGTGTGTTACATGGTGAATCCGGACATTCAATGATGACACCATTTTTTAGTAATTCCATTATCAAGTGGTCTGCTCCCTCTTCGGCATCTTTCCTTAGTGGATATTGTTTTTGATGAGGCCTCATTGTACTTTTAGGGGTTATTTGGACCTCACTGGCTGTTTTAATTAGTCCAACGTCTGTTTTTCCTTTTGACCACAAGAAATCGGGGACGTCTTTTAAGGCATCCTCTTCTTCTTGGGTCAAAAGTGTCAGTCACTGTCTTTTGTCACAAACTTCAATCATGTGGATTCTGGGTGTACATTCAACAAACCATGCTAATCTGCACCTCCGAATCCCTTTGGATTCTAGTTCCTCATCTGTTAGTAGAACCCAGTCTGTGATAAGTTCTCCCAGCTCATACCATGATACCCCAGGGTTCCGGGTGACCGAAACATGAGGTACAGTATCCTGCCTGTATATTTGCAGAATTGGTTGTGGTAGGAGACAAGTAGCCACACTATTTCCTTCCTTATCACAGTACAGGTATCTTAAGAGCACTTCAGTGTTAGTGAGACTCATTAACTGTTTCTCATAAGACTTATCAGGCCCTGAGGTCTTTTTGTAGTACATAGTGCAATGGAGGTTCGTCTGGACCTTGTACCCGCTCCTCACAGGCTCTTCTTCAACTATTTCTGTCAGGGTTTTGGGCATCTTTAACCCCTCAGTTTGCAAATCCAAGCTATACCAGTATCGGGGCTCATTATCCACGGCTGTGATTCGTTTTTCACACAGCCGATGGGCTTTGAGGCCCCCCTCCACTGGTATGACAGAAATATCGAGAGCATGCAACATGTCTCTACCCAACAAATTAACAGGACATTTAGTTGAAATTACAATTTTACACTGAGCCTTTTTACCTGTCTGTGGATCTTCCACAGTAAGGCCTTCAGACACGGCCTCCTGGTGCATTAACCCATTTGCAGACTTTACATATACTACACCTGTTTTCTTTACCCCTGGTGGCATATCCAGTGGGTGTATTAGGGTCCTGCAAGCCCCGGTGTCACAGAGAAATGTTACCCAACTACCCTTTACAATCAATGTTATTTCTGGCTTGACTTCAGCATGCAAACAAGCTTCAACATTACACACATCCAAGATCTCAGACTCTTTCTCCTCATTTCCCTCTGTATCTCTCTCTGTGGACATACCAACATTTTCTAGTCATGCTTCTTCCTCTCTGTTTGACTCACATGCTCTCGCTAAGTGACCTCTTTTACCACACAGGAAACACTCCCCCCTCTTCTTTTTCCCCTCATAATCCTGAATGCGGGGCCTTGTTCGAGTGTTCCCCAATCTTTTGTTCTGATTCTCAACAACATACACATCATTACTTTCACCCATCATAAACACCTTCCCTTTTTTTACTTTCTTTTTTGATTGGAAGTGCCTTTCAGCATGCCTTGCATACTCAATTAGCTCCTGAAGTCTGCAAATCCTATGGTTAATCATGTGTTTGGTAACAAAACTTGATATAGGGGCTATCAGCCCCTTCAGGATTGCATTCTTTAGCTGTTGCTCATATGGGCTATCGTTCACTTGGTCTGCTGGGATTTCTATCCCAGAGTGGTTATTGAAAATCTCCCTCATCCTAACAATGAAATTATCCACTGTTTCCTCTTCTCCTTGCATACACTGATTTATAATGGACGAGTCGGCCCGACGTACCCATCTATTTTCTATCCTTGCTATAAGAGCATTTCTCCTGACTTCGAGTGCTGCATCATCATGAGGCAACACCCTTCCCTGGTTGTTTAATCCACTCCAATCTCCCACTACATGATGCCAGTCAGGTCCCAGTACCTGTCGGATGACCTGCTCTATTTTCCTCCCATTGAGATGATAGCTAGCAATCATTCCCATGATACCATCCCTGAATTGAGCTATGTTAACTTTGGGATGTGGTATCCCTTCAATAGCTTTCTTAACATCCTCGGGGGTCCAGGGGCGATAGACCATCATAGTGTTGGGGGCTGGGACACCTCCTACATCTTGTCCTGCCCTAGGGTTGGGAACTTCAATTAATGGGAACTCTTCCTCCCCAAATTCTGTTTGTTCCCCAGCTGCGGGGGATATTAATTTATTGAGCAGGTGGCCGACGAGTTTTGTAACCGTTGCTGTAAGGGGGGTCCCTTGTGGACTTCTCTGGACAGCAAGGGTCATTTTGAGAGGGGGTTTTGCTGCAGCCGTAGGAGAAACGGTTGCATCTGGGGGTGACCCAGGTGACCATGAAGGGACAGCAAACAGTGGGGGGTCACATTGCATGGAAAAAGGGTTGTTTGCCGATAGTCGGGGGGTCAGTCGAGGTGGCCTATTGCATGCCTCTGTCCCGTATGGTGGTGGGGAATGTAAGTCTGCAATAGGGTATAGGAATTTGGGAGTGGGAGTTGTGGTTAAAGGGGGAGCGGCAACTGTCAGTGGGTTTGGGGTATCTTCTAAAGGGTGTGTGGGGGCTGTTGGGTGCATTTGATTTGTTGAGTTTTGTTCAGTCAATACTTGCTGAACTAAGCTTCGGAGGACGGTCATATTATTGTCCTCCTCTTTGTCTAAAAACATAGTTTTTTTTATGGTTTTCTGAATTTAACCTACGATTAGCCTCCTCAAGCCATTTTTTTGCCTGGGGAAGACCTAATTTCTTCTGTTTCCTTTTTTTCAGGCCGGCCTTATTTTTAAGCTTTCTACACAGCATTACACAACCATCCTTATTTAAGGAAGTATCAAAATCATATTTTGTTTCCCACATCTTAAGAAATTTCACATTCTCTTTGTCTAGACTACACATATACTTAGCATCTTCATTCAAACCAACAGATTTTCCATGGATCACACCCATTTTAACGTGCACACAGAGTTTTTTTTGTAAGGTCTTCTCACACTGACACAATACCTGCACACAGTATCTTATCACTTCTGCAGCTACTCACAAACTTTCTAGTCGTGACATATCACTTCTAGATTATTGATCTTGTGTGCTGCTATAATACTGGTGTCTTGTCTTCTTACTTAATGTTTTATTCATTTATAGGGAGAATGAACAGAATTATAAGGCGAACGTAAATTCACCTGACTGGTCAACCCCCCCTGATCAAAACATTAATATTTCAGTAAACTGTAGGGAGCATGAACAGAATTACAAAAGAGACTTAATTTCTCTCGACTGTTGTTCCCACACTTTACCAAAACATTAATATTTGTTGATTCAACGGTATTTATAAATGCCTGTACAGGTTTTTTACACAACATACGAGGCTGGCTGAGCGCAAGGGCTCGTCAAATTACCTCTATTTGT